>OY728156.1:1126506045-1127777045 GCA_963277665.1 Viscum album | reverse complement strand
TTGATGGTTTTATTTTTCTACTAGTAATATAAATGAAGTGTTGATTGCCATCTATTTTTTAATGTTATAATGTGAATAAGGTGTTTGAAGAAGAACTAAGAATCATTGGGACATCCAACAGAACTCTCAACTACAAGAAGACAATATTGGTATTACAAAGAACCCTTAACAAGGAAGACTACTATCTTCAGATCCAGCATAAAGATCAATCCTTGAGATATAAAACATACACTATTAATTAACTATAGTAGAGCATAAGTAAAATTATATTCCATTATTTCAATAACCAATTATAAAGTATTTTTTAAATTATTGTTTCCATTGTTGGATTATCTCAATATCATTCCAACAACTAACTACAATTTGTGAATAATGAACATTGTGAAATTATACATTTTCTTGGTTATAAGATTTCATAGACTATATTGTGATAGGAAATGTATAAAAATATAATTGAGATCCTCATTGTTCTAATATGTAAAGGGATTATAATTTTTAATAATTAAAAATTCCTCTATAGTCATTCCCCCCCCCCTCATTGTTACGAATATACCAAATTGTTTCTTATAATTTTTATCATTTGGATTTCTCACATCTAATAGAGTCTCTGTGTTGAGTCTAATATAGTTTTTAACATTTTAGTTAATATATTTTGTTTATAGTAAGGTCTATTTTTCGTTAATGTTAAGTTATATCAGAGAGGAATTCTATTTCGAAAATGTCAATGTTGAAAAGGTTGAATAATGAAAAATAAAGATGATAAGGGGAAAAGAATTGAGTGCCTCAAAATGGATCAGTAAAGCTTCTATAAAAATTTATTTAGGAGAAAATATCTATTCACGTGATTATATATTACAAAATATAAATACTCTTAGGTATTTCAAATTAGAAGAAAAATTCATGAAGATCAACGAAAAATCATTTTTGCTTAAAGTTAAATGTAAACTGATAGAAGTGGAATCTGACAGAATAGATTGGGATTGTGAGTAGAATATGATTCTTATTGAATATCATAAAATCATTATCAAAATGAAATATCATGAATTTTAAGATAAGTTCTCCAATCATGATAATAAACATATGGAGACTTCACAAAAGAAGGCAATAATTACTTCTATTACTCAATTATCACTATATGATTGTAATGTTAAATGAAATCAATATATGATAAAAATATCATAACATGAATCAATGATCTATCACATATATCTGAGAATAAAATGTAACGATCTCTATAATCAATTATAAAGTCATTCCAAATCTTATCACATGAATAAGTAAAGTACAAAATAAGTAAATAACAAGTATGGATAAAGAAAAGTGATAATAAACCAACCACCATGTCTAAATTTGGAAAGAAAAAGAATAACAAATCTATTGAATAACAAATATGATAATAATTCATGAATAATTATTAATAAAATTATCTAGAAGATATCAAAATATCACAATTTTTTTGGTCAATTTCATCCCTTCAATTGATTTGGGGATTGTGCATTGGATAATTAGTATTATACTCTATACGGAAATTCACAATTGAGCACATATCTATGTTTAGAAATCTATTAAAGAATGAGAATAATTTAAAGGTTAAGAAAATAATTTATACTATGACATAGTTGAAAACTTGAACATATTGGTGTTTTATGAAATGGAAGTGGTCACAAGGATATTACGTGAAAATCTCAACTTGTATCAAAATATTTTGTGAAAATATGACTGTAGAATCTGTCTTGGAAATAAATAATACAAATTTGGATGAAATCACAATAATATTATTAATGGAAATAAAAAAAATACATCTATTAGTGAAGATGATAATATCATGGATTTCAAATCCCATAAGTTGAAATGTAGTGCATTCAAAATAACTAATAAAAATAATAACAGTCCAAAAAACTCATAATGAATATCCAAACATTCATCCATATTTCCTAATTATATTTTCATTATACTGATAGATTTTGTGTAAATGAGGAAAAAAATTGATGAATCATAATTTAAGGTTGTATAAAAAATTGGAAAAGATTACACATGATGGTGGTTCCATATCTCTCAGGTGAAACGTGGGAAGTCATATTGTATGAAATTATTTTTCAATTATTCCAGCATTACTAAAATACATTATAAATTTAAATTTTCAATAAGATATAAAATTGTTTAAAAATATTTTGAGAATATATTATTCATAAACAAATAAATTAAATAATTGATCATATCCACATTTTTGTAATCTGAATTTAAGGTTGGATGTTAAAGTGTAAAGAGTGAATAAATTAAGAAAAATCTTTTAGAAAATTATATCAACCTTGTTGTTTACAATGATAAATTAAGAAAGAACCACCTTATTACATTTCCCTTTTTTAAATGTATTCATACATATAATTTGAGGAATTAATGGTGAATTTTGTTCCCAAGTGGAAAAAATGTGAATAATTATGAGATATGAATTCATGGTATAAAATTTGAAGAAGTTGCCATCAATGAATTGTTACTCAATTGGTATTAAAATAATAACATGATAGATATAAATATTTTATGAGGTTAGTTATTTTCACGTCATGTTCTTGATAATAAGAATAAAAAGATATTATCCTGATTTTATCTTATATTTGATATAATAGTTAGTGATTATTGATGAAGATGTCCTTTGTGATGTTATGAAAGTTTTCAATCTAGACAGTAAAAAGTTATAGATCCATTCTAGTGTATTCTTCAAGATAGAGTATCATGGAAACCGATTTATGAAGAGATCAACTATTATGAAATTGTTAATGGGTGTTTCCCTACTAGGGGGGGGGGGTAAATGAATAGAATAATGTTTATAACATAATCATTAGTTCAAACTCTATAAAATCTAATTATTTTAAGAAATTTCTAGGAATACCATGTCATTGGATTTTTTCAAAACCTCTCATCCTTTGTTAACCAAGAAAAAATTTATAGTGGTTCAATAATTGAATTAATCAAAATCAAATAATAATGGAAATTCTATAAGACCGCATATCCAACATGTTTCATTTGAATGATTTTGAAAAAAAATCGGAGGTATGTGTAGAATTTTCAGGTTGAAATTTATTAAAAAAGATACATATATTACTTAACTATATTATTCTTACAATGAAAGTGATATTCCATTGAATACGAGTATACAGGTTACCATTTTAAGAGGTATTAGGATCAATTGGTAATGGATATATTTTCTTTCAAAATCATATCCTCTTGTTCTCTACACTAAGAATCACTCATGTGGTAATTATGAAAAATGATGGGTGGAACATTTAAAAATTATCGGATGATTCCATAATTCGATGAAAATTGTATTTCTTTTTAGTAATGGGATATAAAAATTGAAATGAAAATTTGAAAAGTAAAGGGGTGAGAAGTAAAAGACTTACATATTGATATAGTCATTCAAGAAGAACGTTGATGAAATTTCTAGCAAATACATAGGGGGAGACTGATGAGAAGTCCTTCTTTAGGGATGATATTTTTTATCAATTGTATTTATTTTTTCAATGATAATCAAGGATATAAAATGATATAATTAATTTATACATGTAAAAGGACATAGAAAAAATAAGTTTCTAGAAGTGAAGAATCCAAGAATATCTAGGATTATTAAATGAATAAGATAGTTATTGAAGTAATAAAGTGGTTATATTTCAATAAATCCATTTTTTAGATATTGATTTTATAATGATAATGTTTTATGAATAGATCATCATGTAAAATACATGTTTCAATAGTGTAGAATTTTGTAGAAAAATGTATAAAATGAGAATAAAATTTGGTTTGATGATGAAATGATCATTGGAATGTATATTTAAAATTAGAATAATATGTATAATACAATATAATCATTGAAATTTGTATTTTCATGAATGTAATATAATGAATAGCTGGCCATGAATTTGAAGTAAAAATTCAATTTATACTTCATTTTTACTATGTCGTTTTTTTGGGATTGTACTAAAAGAAATCCAAAAACAGAAGCCCCATAGTCCAACAAATAAACCACATATGGCACTCACGGTCAATCATATTGGAGCCCTGAAATAAGGATAAATGAATGTCGACAAGAGGTGAAAGATTTTACAAAGGTAGGTTATGAGTGAGTGCACACATAGTAGGCCAGTCCGGATTCACATTTCCTCATAATGGAATAGAATAGCCCATGTGGTTGTGAGATTTTATGTATATGGGTTATGACCCCTAATATAGATAAACGAATTAGTGAGAAAATAAATTATTATAAATATGTTCAAAAATGAGTACTCAGTCGATGTGGGACACTTCTATGGGCTTATTATTACCAACTATAAAATATAGGGTTATATTATATTCCCTTGATCCAAGGATATCTGAAAATCACCAAGAATCAATTTAGTCATCCCATTATTCCAAACACAAGAGGTTCCTAAGTATGACCTTTTGATGAATTTCATCATATAGTAACATATCCACACATTAAGAGTAATATTTATTGATTGAATTTAGATGCATATTGAGAGAAGATAAATTCATGAACTATATTTCATTCATGAAACATATTTCAGGCATTCATGATTTTATTAAATGTTTTTATTCAATTAACACTATAATGAAAATGTAAAATGGGAGTTATAACATATTGATCGATGTATGGGTAATTTCTATGTTTTGGAACAATGAGATATGTAATTATTAACACATAAACATGGCATAATAACCACTAAAAATAGAGCGTTGTCTCCTAAGAGGATGATAAATAATTTATTACATCACAGAATAAGCTTACTGATGTTTGAATAATTACTCAACACTTCCATGTTTGTTGGATTTATTGTTGGTGATTGAATGAAAGGAGATGATAATCACAAAAAAAAGGATTGTGGCCGATACATGGTGAAGATGTTTATATTTTGAGATCTCTCTTTATCATTGTAAAAAATAGTGCATCCACAAAGAATCATGATAAGAACGCATTGTTCCATGATCGCCTCTAAAATCAAAAGATGCGGAGTTCAATAATTATACATATCAGGTTGTATATCCTCGTAATATGTTACATGATGAAGAATAACTATGGGACTACAAATTGTGGTTCATAACCAATGTGTTAGGTAAATAATTGTTCTCTGACCCATTTCATGGGAATTAAACACACACTATGTCATAATAAGAGAAACATATATGTCTAGTCTAATAATAAAAAATTAATAATTAGTATCACACACAAATTTTTTTGCATGAAAGAGAAAATAATAAGAACTGTATTGGTTATTTTGAAGGAGGTGGTAGTTGGGTAATATATGTGATATTGTGTGAGGGACTTATATAAAGAATACTGGATTTATAATTCTCATTTTCTAATGATCAATAACCACCCTCATAGTACTTATAAAAATATGAATAGAACATTAAGTAGAGTGAATAATCTATTCATGAACCATTTCATGCAATTAATAAGCATGGATTGAAAAAAATAGTTTTTTATTGAATAAAATATGAAGATTGAAGAGAAACACGAATAAGATGAAGATATATTAAACATTAAATATAACATAATTTCATTATAAATATTTTTTCTGGTTTTTATAGAAAAAATAAGTTGATAAACAGACATATAACTTCATGAAAATAATATATGGAAGAAGAAGAAAAACATAATAGTTATGTCTTCACAAATTTAATTGAGAATAATGATGAATGCATGAACTGTGAACCTATATGAACATAAGAACCAAAATTAATAATTTTGTGGTCAAAAATTAATTTTTTCTAATGTTTATATGTCTTATTAGACACATTCTATTTTGTAAATGCATCATATGATGTGACATGTTCAGTATAGTGTAACAACGATTAAAAAATAATAAATTTCACTAATAGGAAAATGATACTACACTCAATTGTTGATATTTTGTATTGATGAATTCAGATATATTCACTATACTGTACATTTATATAATAGTGATTGATAATGAAAATGAGTTCTACTATCTACACATTGATCATAGTCTTGGATAATATAATTTTGATGATGCAAAGATGATATTGTCTTTCAGTGTTTTGATAAAAAATTGATGTTAGTGATTAAAGAAGAATTGAAAGGAGTTGATTCACTCAATTTTTGTATTGCACTGAAGAATAATCAGATAAAGAAATCATGATACACTATTTCATATTATTTTGTGTAAAATATTAATACATAATAATAATTGAATGGACAATCCATATTCATTTTAAAATAATTTTCAACAAAAATAATTATGTGTTTATCAATACAAAACATATTCATATAATTTTTATTGATAGAATTAGAATAATGTGTAGTATTTATTTTTCTTCCAGGGATAAGTAAGAAGTGTTTATTTTCTACTTTAGTGTAACTAACGAGGTGCAGAAGATGTTTTTGTAGGAAAAAAGAATCCTTTTGAAAAGAAACATAAGTCTCACCTAGTGGAAGACCATATTGATATTATAAAGAACATTTAACAAACAATATTACTATATTTGGAGGTTGCATAATGATATTTCCAAGAGCCGTAGAACATGAACTGTCAATTAACAATAGTTAAACATGAGTAATTTGATATTCCATGCAATTTATATACACATTAAATGGGTTATATTCAAGCGGTTGTGCATTTATATTATTTATATACCATTAAAATGACTATCTAATATCATTGGAATGTTATCCTTGTAAATATACCATCTTTCATATTTATTAGATTTCATATAATTTCACAAAATAAAAAATGGAATTAGAGAATAAATATCCTAATAGGTCTAAAGATAAATGGATAATAAATTATAATATGTTAAAAATCCATAATACTAATTCACCACCACCACCTCCATATCCTAATTATACAAAAAGAAGGTCTCTTCATAATCTTCTCTTAAGTTCCATGAAATTTTCTTCATGCCTAGAGGTCAAGAGAAGCTTAGATCCCTTAGAGGTTAACTTGGTGAATGTATTAGATAGTTTTGATAATTTTCCAAAAACAACAATAGTATATATCCTTTCAAAGAAAAATCACATATCAGTTGATGTAAGAGGTAATGGATAGTTTTCAATAGACTTTATTATTTATAGATCTACATATATACCTACTCCATATATTATATGGATCAAAAAAACTTTTTTCATATAAAATTCAAAACATGTAAATTTTTAATGAAATTTAACTTTTATAAATTTCTTTAGAAAAATCCTCAAGTAATCTTTATTAAAATTATTTCTCATTCAATATAAAATAGTATCATTTATAAATACTTCAAAAAATGATCATGATAATCTCCCAAGCCATTATTCTTTAAATCGATAATGATTTATGGGGATATTAGAATCACCTAATGGAATAACTATAAATTTATATTTGTTATATATTTTACAAAATAAATACTTGGAAAATTAATCCAACCTTACACTCCATTTAAGATATGAAAAATAATGATCAATCATATAAAATAATTTAAATTTGCGATTCTGATCACAAAAATCATCAATGCAGGGAAGATGACAGTTTTTTTATGATTGAGATCTTGTTCAACACCTAATAATCAATGAGAAGTCCCATCAATACATCTTTGGTTTTTTAAAAATAAAATGGGTACACCATAATGTGACAAACATGGATGAATGAAGCCCTTATAATATTCTCAAAGGGTTACCACTTCCATAATTGATACACATTCGAGGCAATTTTATAGGGTGTCTTTGAAATAATAAAGGAACCATGTATGAGTTATACTGATAAATCAACATCACATTTTGGTGGATGATAAATAAAATATTTCAGAAATATATCAATAGAATCCAACATTATTGGCATATCACAAATGTAGATGTTCTCCCCAACCATTTAGAATTGATTCCCCTTTTGAAAAGAAATCAAGAGACATACTCTGTATATGACTTCTATCATGATTTTTATATCTATCATTACGCAGATAGAAAATCATAGTTTGGTCTATAATATCAAATGTTACTTCTTTTGTTTGAAAATCGAAATGGGTTTTATGTTGATATATAAAATAAATTCATAATATAACTTTTAGTTCAACTTTAGGAGGCATTAATATATTTACAAAAAGCAATTCACAAAAAACAACAATATGATAGGAATCATATATACTTGATGAGATATTTTTAAAATTAGTTTTTTTTCACTTCTAACTCAACATTTAATTGATTTGGAGGGATATTTATAAACATATAATATTATTTAGATACAAATCAATGTATATGTTTAATTTTAAATTAGTTATTTTCAGGTCACGTGTGGATGGTAAGTGTTTCTTTTACCACATTTAACTTAAAACCCTATTTAGAATAAGTGATCACATATAGTTTATCACTTCCTCGTAGCATAAGATGTTTTTGACATCAATAATCCCCATTTTCCTTTATATTTGGTCAATACATAACATATTTCCCATAATCCTTTTATATGATACTTTGGAGTTTGGTTGGAGCAATATGAGGATCATTATATCTACGCATATCATTACCTATCTTTATTCCATAAAATCATAGGTAAATTTCTAGATTAAAATTCATCCAATACATAAAATATTGACTAGTATCTTTATGAGAATTCTATAAATGTACACATATACACTTTGAACATGAAGTAAATCTTACCATCTTTTATCCATGGTTTTTAGTGTTTTATTTGAATTTCATTCTTCTCTTTTTATAAAAACCTTTATATTAACATGTAACTAATTATAAAAACCCATGATATTCATTCAAAGACATTAAATCATTTAGTATGAATATTTATTAAATTATATAAACTCACACGTGAGGAATGAAATAGCTTAGTGAATTTTGAAAAATGGAAACATAAGAACTATTTCATATGTGAGCTACATCATCTCCCACAATTTAATTCACAAATATTACCCTTCGTAGACTTATCATAAATAATACATATCTTTATATAATTTGGAAAGGAAACCTATGAATGTTTGAGATCATATGATATGTAATGATAAATAAGAGAGATACGAATAAATGTCTTAATATTAAGGGCGTGAGAACATGAGTTTAAAAATTGAAAATAATACTATGCAGATGAAAAATTATAATATTGAATCAATGAATACATATTAGAAGTTTATAATAACTGGATCATAAATAAATAAATTAAAATTATATATAATATCATAAGAAATGGAATTTTTCGCATAAACGAAAGTATATTAAATCCTTTCAAATTAGTCATGGTTTACAAACAAGACCACCATAGTTGAAAATGAATTATACAGAAACGAGTTACCCCCCACCAGTTTCTAGAAATATATAAACAAAATAGGTTCACTTCCAATTCAAACCATATTTCAGTACATTGAGTTCAATTCCCATTCCATCTCTTTATTAGTGAATCGTGTTCCCTCCCTATTCCAGACCTATCTATTCCAAGAGATATAAATATTTACCCATTTTAGTTGAGGGATAAATAGGTCTCACACACCACATAATGAAGTTATACATATGTGTTCCATAATATCGTAAATAGTCATCATATAATATCCCATTAAATGAAAATGGATATACAAAATACTCTAAAATATTATATCCTATGAAAAAGTGAGAGATTTCAACATCATTTCATTAGAGAATTATTTCTGAATGAATTGGGATTCATAATCATTTTTCAAGGTATAATCCATGGAAGAGAAATGGGATTTAATAAAAACATTTCATCATCAAAATAATCCATTCTGATAAAGAATTATAATTTTATCCTTTATTAATATCCCCAGTAAGGCATATATAACATCAATGGATGAAATATTATTTAGAAAATAATTTCTAAAAATCATAGGAAACATTTTTTGAGGAAAATATCAATTCTACTTTATAAAAAAATTTATTAAAAAATAATACATTTTGATAGATGGATCATAATATTTCATAAATGTATACATAATCCTAAATAGTCCCAATAAATTATTACATTGTAGCATCAAAATCATACTAGTTGGTTAAAATGGAGTGGTAATAACAATTTAAGGATACCTTTACTTGAAGAATAAAATAACATTAAAATAACTGAATTAATTATATATTAGTTCAAAGTGGAAGTATATATAACTCATAATGTATTATTGGTGAATTACATAAGATGTCTCACAACGAAGAAAAATTAAGAGAAAATTCTTTTAATGATTTTGTAACTATTTTACCGTAACACCCATAAAAGTGATATCCCCAGATGGATATGTGGATAAAACTATTAAATTGTGTAATAATTATTAAATATATCCATTTTCAGTATACACACCACAAATATGAAATAAGTGGTGAACCTGTCTTGTGTCCCATAAAAAACAAATGTGAGACAAATCAGTTACCTTTTGACTTGACTTCTATCATACACATTGAAACTTCCTTTATAATAAATATATGTATAATATACATATATTAAATAATACTTTATATATAATATCTTAAATTATTTTCTAATTAGATTTTATTACATGTTTAAAATTTTTCCCTTATTAATGTTACATTTCGGGTAATAACCGCATTATTTTTAATAAATGTTTTGATTCATATATTTTTTATTCTCCTAACGTAATCATGATTTTATCATATCTCAAATTAAAAAAAGTATATCAATATCATATATATTTATTAAATATTTATTTCTAATCATTTATAAAATATAGATATATTAAATGAAATACACTGCTCAGGGAGAGAGTAGGTCATACCTACACATGAATATTGTTTCCATTTTCATGTCCTGATGAATGAAAGAAAATCCAATGATATATTTTTATTATATAATTTTTTCATATATAATAGATAAATTTATTAGAAAAAACATTAATACATTTCATCTAAATTTTAAATGATTCATATCAATTTTCTAGGAGGCAGTTATCTGTTCACACATATGATGTTATCATATAATCATAAAATGGAAAGCGTGGAGGTTTGTGTGATATAAAAATTTAATAATTATAATATCATGTTATAAAACATAATTATAGTATATAAATAATATTTATATCAATATTTATAACCTCTATAGGTGTTAATGGAGAAGAAAACAACACCAGTTCATGAGGTGGTAGTTTTACATACTCACGAGCGATGATTTAGTAACACATTTCATCATAGTGTGTGTTGTGGTTGGTTTTACCCTTAATTGAAAAAAATATAATTTTATTTAACATAATATTCATATCATATAAAAATGATATAAAAATAAATTAATAGAATTGAGGAATAAACAAAATGAAAATGTTCATTGATGATCGTTTCCTTTTCATCTGGTATCTCTTTTGAATTCCATAATATTGCTTCATTGGTTGAATTTCAGAAAAAACAAAAGGCTTAATTGATTATAGGATCAAATTATAGAATGAATTTGGGAATGTATTTTCCAAACCAATTCATTTTTAATGTGTAATGATAGGTGAAGATTGGGTAGCCTCTAACATGTTATATGAGTGGTAAAATTGTAAATTTCAGTAATAGTGAATTAAAACCACGTTTTATCATTGAAATTTTTCTCATATAGTAGATAACTATTGATTTTATATTATATAAGGTCTATATATGGCCATAATATGAGTGTTGGACTAGTTTCGCGGTCAGTTCTTTTCTTATGTTTAATGTGTAGTCCCTTAGAATACTCATTTTTCTTGTAACCATTGTGATTAATTTTATTTGTTATCACTAATTATTGTGTTGAAAAGTTAATTTATACTAATTAGAAATTAAAAATTATGATAATTATGAATATTCAATCCTTTTTAACAAATTAGACTCCCTGAAGTGAACGAAAAATTAAAATGTACTGTTGAAGAATATATGATATAAGGGGTTTAAAAAGTTAATATATCCCCATGTTTGAAATTTTTTTATATCGAAAAACAACTTGAAATTTTTTCCAATGATCCATATTGGATCGATTTATAAATAGTGTAACATTTTATAATTATTAATAAAATCAAAATTTAATTAATCTTTGTATATAAATGAAACGAAAAGGAAGCCTTCTTTTAAAATTCAATACTTTCCAAAATTCATCAAAAAATAAAATAATTCATAATGATAAAAAAGTGAAATCTAATATAATATTGACATTATAAATTCAAAAATGTTGTTGATTTTATAAATTTTAATTTTAGAACTATACATAAATAAATTCTATTATTTTTCATAAAATAACATAAAAGGATGTCCATTTGAAAAAGTATTATTTTCAAAATATATTAAAAAATTACGAAAAATATATATATTTCCTTATCAATTAGATTTAATGAAATAAAAAAGTTATAATTAATGTTAAATTTTTTTATTTATATTCGCTATACTATATTTAATGAATAGTTTTTATCATAATTGTTTTATTAATTATAATAAGATAATTATGATTAGTCAAAACTCAGTGTTGTGTGTAATACATGTTCAACATGATGTTCCATACAATGCAAGATTAAATTGGGGTTGTGTATTAGAAAATCTAAAAAATAAATTAATTTTATTGGAAATAATAATAAAAAAATATGGTGTTACATTATACCACCTTGAAATGAATTTTTTCATCCAAATTAATCACATTAATTCAAAAAATTGAGGATAGTTCTACCTCATCATATCATCATGTTCCATCATAACATCATAAACCTGGTGGTTTCACCCAAAACAATGGCCTAGTGATTGGTCTTTTTATAGAAATTTCTTTATACGTTCTATAATCTCTACGAGTTATTCCCCATGAGATTGATCATTCTCTAGTGGTATAGACTCAATGTTGAGTACATGAGGAGTTTCAGGTATGCACTTCATCATGAAAGTCATATGGTCCACATCATGTACTTAAGAGAGGTTTGTTGGATGTTCCAGGAAATAGGATATCATCTTTACATGATGAATAATTTCAAAGGTACATATATACATAAGTATTAGTTTTTCTTTCCACTCAAATATCCTAACCTTATTCCATGTACAAATCATTAGAAAAAATATTTTCACTGACCTAGAACTCATGTTTTTCTTGGTGATTATCTGCATAACATTTCATCCAACTTTGAGATACCTCGATATGATTCTAAATTACTCAAATATTCTAATCCAAATGTTCATCTATATATTTTTATAGTAGATTTATTTCTCCAATATAATAATATAAGTTTGTAGAACTAAATTTATTTTCATATAAAGATGCAAGAGGATCCATCTGAATTCGTTATTGAAATCTATTGTCATTTGAAAACAAAAATATAGTAAGATGTTAACCCTAATGACTCTGAATTGAATTGAAAAAGATATAAATATAACCTTTACAGTTTAAATTTCATTTTTAGACTTACCATATTTTTTAGGATAATATGAATTGATAAAACTCAACTCCATGTCAACAGCTTCTTAAAGACCTCACAAGAACATTATCATAAACATCATATCCCAATCTGAATCAATGGATTTTTCTACACTCTAAAAATTCACAATTTTCATAATGTATAACTTGTCTAGATGATAGGTGGATATTTCTTCCCTAATAGTAGTCATTTGTGCTAATATATTAATCTGATCAACTAAAAACCAAATGTCATTATGTATTATAGATTTTTTGGGAAGTCTAATGACTTAATTCATAGTGTTGTTCAAAAAACCCATTTCTTTTATGGTTAGAGGATGAAACATCCCCTTAGACTTTTTATTTTATCCTCATTATCTTTACATACCATGAAATGATATTTAAAATCTACAATATTTCTCTCCATTCCATCTCACCATAAGATTTCTATCAAATGTCTCTATATCTTCTTACATCCAAGATGAAACGATAATATGGAAATATAAGATTCCTCTATCAAATCCTTATTTAAGTCATGTGTCAAAAGAAATAATACATTATTCCATAACCTTATTAGTAAATAATTATCATAGTTAATCACATAAAAATATTTAACCACGTATTGTAGCCCTACATCATCCTTCTCAGAATCTTTAATATCAACTTATTTATATGATTGAAAATTTACATGATAAATAATTTCATCCCAAAATTTAGGATTTCTATATCTATAATTTATTTATAATAAAATATTGTATCACTTTTTATCCTCATCAAGGATGAGATAACATGATCTTTTTCACTCATAGAATCTACCACCATGTTCTTTATCCCGTGGTGGTATTCTATTGGGTATGTTTAATCACCTATTAGAATCTTTTTTTAAAACATGTTAAACTCCTTCTATGTAAATATATATTTTAAAAATTTCTTATCAATGTATATATTACAAATTTATCTATTGATATAATATCTAAAAAATCTATAATGAAAAAAATACCATTTCTATCAACAAATCATCTGTTGGGTAATTTTTTATCATAAATATTAAAATTAAAAGTGGAATAAAATATAAATATTCAACTATGAAAAACAATGCATCCCAATCACTTAATGGATTCGTCGCTTGAGTTTAACAATACTGCTCCCCAACGGTTTAATGTAAGCACAATTATCCTTAATGACATTCTCTTAAATTCCATGAAATTTTACTCACATTTATCTATCCAATGTATCTTTTCTCTCTTCTAAATCAACATGGATAGTGTATTATATATTCATGATGAATTTTCTTGAATACATCGATAATATCAATCTAATCCAAGAAGATTATATAAATTTTTTACCATATTTGGCCTAGGGAAATATCCAAAATCATCAACCATTGAGGGATCTAATTCTATAAACTCTTTAAATATTATGTGACCCAAAATGAAAAATTTTAATATAACACACATTGTAATTATTTCATATATTTTTTTCATTAATAGGGTAATTAGTACTATTTTCACATTGTCTTAAATCTCTTCCTTCCGCAATGGGAAAATAATATTATTTTATATAAAGACTACCCCAAACTAATCAAAAAAATATCAAAATGGCTTACTCAATAAATTCAAGAACATATATGGTGAAATATTAAGGCTTAAATGAATCACTATATATTCATAGAGTCTATAACATATACATAATTTCATACTGATTGTATCCTACTCCGTGATCCTCAATTAATGATATGCATAATGAAGGCCAATCTCAGAAAAGTATTGACCACTATGAAGTTTATCAAACATATCAAAATTACAAAAAATATGATAAATTTTATTCATCATTATCTAGTTCAACTCTAAGTAATCAATGTATAGTCACATCGATCCATATTGCTTTTCAAAAAAAGGAATATGTGTTCCCCAATGTGACACACTTTTACCAATGACTCCATTATCAGTATTCTCCTGGATTTTCTTCTTCAATTCATGAATCTAAATTGGTGTATTCAATAAAAGGTCTAAAAAATTTGTGTTTAACCTAGTATGTGTTCATTTGATAACTCATTTTCATGTTTAATGTAAGTATACAAAACACTTTAGTAATTAAATTAACGAACTCTTAAACAATAGTCATATCATCGATGTTGAGTTACTACATAAATTGTGTCTAAAAGAATAAAAATGAAAGTAAAACTTCCCTTAACTATATGGTTACAATTGAACCATAAAATACATGAAATATATATCCCAAAATGGATATGTAAATTAAAATAATTATTAGGTGAAGAATAATTAAATAAATCCATGATTTTTTTAAACACCACAACCATTAAATTTTTGGTGAAAATAGATTTTATCTCATAGAAAATAAAATTACGATAGATACCCCATACGTTAATTATTAACATCCATCATACTCATAGAAACATGATGTATAATAAATATAAGCTTAATATACATTGATTAAATATTCATATGTATATCATATCATATATTATTTACATATGGCCTTTTATTATCATATTTATCAATGGTCCCTTCTGAATGTTAAATTTCGGATAATAACATTTTTTTCGTAAATGTTTCAATTCATATTTTATTGTTCTACTATATTAATCATGATTTCAACATCTCTAGATTGCTAAAAATTATATTAATATAATATATATTTGGTATATACTTATTTATAATAATCTATAAAATATATATATAACCAATATATAACATTTTTCATGGAGATAATAGGTCATACAAATGCATGAACAATCTTTCCCTTTTACTTTTTTCATATTAAAAAAGACAATTATTTCATATTTAATCAATAAATATTAAATTTTACTTCATGTAATGGGCATATTTTTATTAGAAACATCCATAATAAATTCTATCTAAAGGGTGAATGATGCATATCACTTTGCAAGGTAGTAGTTCTCCGTACACAAAAACTATGTAATCTGATTCACATAAAATTGATACCATGATGGTATCCGTGATATAACAATTAAATAATAATATAAACATCATATAAATAATAAATACCTTATATATATGTGGTATACATTTCATTAATCTAAATATTTATAAGTGGTAATGGAAAATGAACAACATAGGTTCATGAGGCTATAGTCAGTCATACACATGTACAATGATTTCATAGCCCATTTGATAGCAGTGATTGTGTTGGTAGGTTTTACCCTTAATGTATAACTAAATATATTTAGGACATTATGTTTATTATATAATAATGATATAAAAATAATTTAATTTTTTTAGGAAGAAATGAAATGAAAATATTCATTGATGAATGTTACCTCTTTTTAAGGTACCTCTTTATGGGTTTCCCCATATTTTTTCCTAGGTTATATATCCACCCAAAGAAAGGCTTCCTTGATGAGGTGATGAAAGTGTAATATTTATTCAGGTAGTTATTTTCTAAACTAATTTTCTTTTCTAAGGCGTGATGTGATTAATTTTTATTATTATAACTACTCATTATCATCAAAATTTATTTTTTACTAATTAGAAATTATAAATCTTCATTATTAAAAATATTTATTATATTTCTAAAAATTACACCAATATAACTGAAAAAAAAAGAATTTTAAAATGTACAATCACATAGTATAAGGGACAATGGGTTTTTTAAATGAAAATGATCAAAGGATAATGATGTTTTAATATCCAATTTAAATTTGAAATAGATTCTGAAGATCAATATTATTTTTATTGATGATTAATAAAAAAATACACTTAAAAAACAATTGAAAATTTAATATAACTTTATAATTAAACTCAAATAAAATAAAATTTCATTTAAAATTTAGTACTTTTTATAATTCATCAAAAAGAAAATAATTTTAAAATATTATAAAAATTACATCTAATATATTTTTTCCATTCAAAATTCATAAATTAATTTTATTTTATAAAATAATATTTTTAAATGTTCCAAAAATTAATTATATTAGTTTTTAAAATAATTCATAAAATGCATAACTTTTGAGAATATAGTATTTTAAAAATATATAATGATGTTACAAAAAATATATATTTCATTATCAATATACTTTCATTGTATTAATACATTATAAATACTTTTTTAAAGATATGTATTATTATTCAAAATAATATGTTTACTGGACATATAATTACTTCCTTGTTTAAATAATTATCATAAAAATGTTGTTTGGTAGATACCTAGTGTGTCCTGTGATGCTAGATATACCCCATGTTCCAAACAAAACATCATTAAAATGGTGTTGTGTATTAGAAAACCCAATAAAATATTTAATTTATTTAAAAAGAAATAAAAAATACTTAGGGTGTAACATTCTACCCCCATGAAATGAATGTCTAACCTAAAATTTATCACATTATTGAAAGTTAATGATAATATATTCACGTCGACATATCCTCAGGTACAAGAATATATCCTTAAAACTTGTTGCTTCGTAAAGAAAAATTAATAGTTGAGTTATTTTTTGTAGAAATTTATCTATATATTCCAAAATATCTACTAGTTGTTCCTCATAAAATTGATTTTTTCCAATAATATAACCTCAATGTTCAGGACATGTGATGTTTTGAGTATGAAATTTATCAGGAGAGATAGATAGAACACAACATGGATATCATGGAGGGTAGTCGCCAGAATCAAGTAATAGGATACCATCCTACGGCGATTAATAATTTGAAAGATACTTATATTCCTATGACTTAGTTTCACATTATTCATGAATATCATAACATTATTCCATGTGAAAATTATTATCAACACATTGTGACATGTTTTAAATTCTATAACATGTCATAGATTATTTTCATAACTTCTCTCCATAATTTGAGCTTTCATGATATTCTACAGAATGTATCTTATCATCTCATCAAAAAATCATATATGTCATGTTCAAATAACTTTCTTTCTCCAAAATCATTCCACCATGTTCTATCTCATCATTTCTATGAAAATATTTTCTTTATAATGATATATTTTAATTCCTCATTGAAAGATACTATCATAAAACAAAACTCAACTAGATGCATATTTTTTCCCAACCACCATTTTAATCCAACAGAAATGATCTCAGTATTTCTTCTACAGTAAGATTTGTTCTTCCAGGCTTAATATCTAAATATGAATGATATGAAGTGCTAAATCACAACTCTATATTGAGATATTGATGAATACTTCATCAAAATGTTGAGATAATCCTCAGATCCTGATAAGATACCATGAAATATTATAATCCATCAAACCACATTACTTTATTAAAGTATATCATGGAACGCTGGTCTAGAGATATGTATTACGTTACTGGGATGAATTTTATTGAGTAAGTAATTTGGTAAACTACCAAAAATAATAAATTATTAACTAATCATATTTTAGGGATTCTATAACCAAAAACACATTGTTATGTTCTAAAATTTTTTATTCTGGTATGTTTAATGGATGAAGTATCCACATAGTAAATTTTCTTTTAGCCTTAACTTCTTGACATACCAAGATCTGAGATACAATCTCAATGATATCTCTCTACATTCCATCCTACTGTAAGAATTCATTAAAATATCAATATATCATTATAATTTGTGGATAAAAAGAGAACGATGAAAGGTTGGATTCCTCAATGAAAACCATATTTATTTCTTATATTGTATGAAAAAATACTTGGTTTCAAATCCTTATCATTAAATCATTATCATGGTTAAACTCTAGAAAATTTCAAACCTTCTTTTTCAGATCTTCATCATTATTCTACACCACATTAATCATAACATAGATACATGGTTGTAAATTATGTTCTGAATGTATTTTTCCCTATATTTTAGGATTTATATATTCATCCAACTTTGATCAAAAAAATTATATATTTTTCCCCCATCAGGGATGAGCTAGCTTGATCCTTTCGACTCAAAGCATCATCCACCATGTTCCCCTCACCAGGGATGTAATGTACAGGGTATTCACATTCTTTAATCTTATATTACCATATTATTATGATCATTTTAAACTCTCTCTATGTGAATATATATTTTAATCTTTCATGAAAGGCATATATATAATTGTTTTAACAATTGATATAATTCTATATAGTTAATGAAAACAATAGAAAATATTACCCCAAACATTTGTTGAGTAATTTTTCTCGTGACCGCTAAATTATATTGTGGTATAATCAGTAACAATTCAATTTTCGAAAAACAATCATCCCAATACATTCATTTAAGAACCAATATTGTTTAAAAATTATTATCCACTAGAATGTAATGTTATAATCGGTGAAAAGACTATCATTTTCTTCAGTTCCCTGAAATTTTAACTACAACTACATATCAAGTAGAATAATTATCTATTTATTGTAAACTTAAATATAGTATTATATTTACATGATAAAAACTCTAAAAACGGTTGATAATAACTATATAAACCAAGAAAACAATATATCACTTCACAATGGTTGGTTTGGGCCAACATTAAATAGTCTCTATCATTGATTGATATACGGATTTACCCTATATGGATATTATCTAACATGAAAATGAATCATTTTTTATCTAAAAGTTACAATTTATAAATATTTCATACCTTGTTATCTAACCTTGGAGTCTTTAGTTCATATCTCGTGTTTTGAAAATGTTATTACAGTCTCTTTGAGATAATAATAATATCCTTTATAAATTCAAGAACAAAGTGGTCATGGTAATCCCGAAACACTATTAATTAAATTCATAAAGATGAATGGAAAATAGTAAGACCCAAAGGTTTCACTGTATTTTCATAGTTTCTATTTATTTTGTGGAATGTTGTATTGGGTATATCCTACATTAAGACCCTAATTCGATTATATCTATAATGAATGTCAATCATTTATATGTATTAATATCTTTGTATTTTACCAAACATGTCGTCATTATGGTGAAGAGGGTGTTTGATCTTTATTGTGATCATGTGCAACTCTCGATAATCAATGATTTTGTAGCATCGATCCATATTGCTTTTCAAAAACAAAGAATAGGTATTTCATAATGTAACACAATTTTCCAAATGAATCCCATATCGATGTTTTCATCATGTTTCTTCTTCAATTAATGTAACACAATTATGGCCATTCTATATAGAGCCTTCAATGTTTGTGTTGAACCAGGTGTGAGTTCTATTGAGTAATCAACTTCATGTTTTGATATAATGCAATGAAAATATTACGAAATGGATAGAACCAACTCGAAAACAATAGTATTATCATTGATATTGATTTTATCCCAACTCAATTCATATAAACCCCCTTTAAAATGGGAATTAAGACTCATACCCTAGATGTTATCTCTATCGGAAGTTCAATCTTGTCATCACACTAATAGACGATAATATGTTATTTTGAAATATCAAAATAAACATCACTTCCTTGAATGTTTGTGTGGGATTTATCTAGAGAGAAACAATACATTCATAGGATGACATAAAATTTAAACATATAGATAATGGAACGCTTTTTTTGAAGCATGTTACCAATGAATTCAACATGATCAGAATCATAGTCTTAAGAAGTGATCATCATAAAATTGGGGGGTTTTAATACTTATTCCACAACTAATCATCTGGTGAAATCTTTATAAACATAGAAAATTCTTTATATATGAATTAATGGGTAGATCCATTGTTAAATAAGCCATTAGTATCCCCGAAATGGATGGTAAGGAACATTTCACCATATTGATATCATATCCATCGTTCGAAATAGTGATCACATGATATCTAATCATTTCCATAAGCTTAAGAGGTTTAAAAATTGATCATAATCATCAAACATTGGGTTTAGGCACTAGTTCTAATAATTCTCATTCCACTTTCAATTTATGCACTGATGTGGGGTTGATTCATTTTATAAAACACTCTCTCAATTCACATCATCAACCATCTTCTTCCCATTAATTATTTAATTGATTTATCGATGGACTTCCAATACACACGTAAAACATTAACTATCCACCTAATGAAATTTAAACTATTCTTCTCTCAACACCATTATAAAAGAAATCGCATCTTATACCCTCTTGGGGTTTTAGAATTTTTTGTACCACTTATTTCTTTTCTTGTAAAAACTATGATATTGGTAAACAACTACACCCTCTATTTCCACATTGATTTCACATCAAAATATATCTTCTTTGATACACAATTACCTTTTTGATAAACACCTTTGGAGACTTTTTTTATTCCAAATAATAATTGATCAACCTTACATTGAGGTAGGGTGGTGATACCATAAGAGTTAATTGAATATTTTGTAAAATTATCATGTTAGGTAAGAACAGATTCACCATCATTTTTCTTTAACTCAAGGGATAATTTCTCCATAATAATATAGGGAATGTGAAGTAATTACTTATTGAAAAATAATTTCATTTACTCATCCTAGTCCATGTTGGTAGTTTTTTCCTATTTCCCCCTACTCATCATAACATTACACAATTGAACCGCTTCACCTTCCAAATAGTAGACAACCAGAATGAAATTTTCATGTTCTAATTATTAGATAATGGAAAATATGTTTTTTGTTAAATGATTAATTATTTTTAATCCAGTAGATAAGAAGACCCTATCAATGAAACTGGTTGTTGAATCCTGAAGAACCCAATAGAATGTTGTTCTATCCTTTTCTTGTTTAGAAGTCCCACTTGATTAATTACCTGAGATATTGTTTTGATCATTCCAAAGATATTTAGCATTTAATATCCCATAAATATTTTATTTTTTAGAGTACAATCATTTTATTTTCCTTTACACTTATAATTAATGTTTTTCCATTGTGTTTCATCAATTTAATAATACCAAAAATTATACTATTAGAAGCAATAATCATAGTGGGGAACCATGGAAACCTGAAAAACCACATATAAGATGTCTAAATCATAACACATTCCTTTTTATTATATGACTCCTTAGGTTTATCCAAGGTTAAATATAGTCCTCCTATATTTTAATCATTCATGATGGTTCACAATGAGTTTTTTGGTTTTAAAAGTGTATCCCCTAGAGTATATTATTCTAGGCATACAGTTAGACCCGTTTTTTGTCACCTGTTTTTGATCGATCCTATATTAATAGGGTGGTTTGGGGTTTTTTTAACCATATATACATTTGTTCCAAATACTCTTCCTATAATAATATAATTACATGGATGTATTTATTTGAAATGATATTTACTATACAAAACTAAAATCACTTGACATTTTCCAATACATTTACTCATCCATAAAATTATGCGTATACATGTCCTTAGGTATTTCACAGTGGTTTTCCGAACCTAATTTAAAAATTGTAACTAAAATGTTCTTTTAATACCCAATGCAATGGATCAGGATATTAATAAGTAGTCATTAAATTATTTTGTGGAATATTTATTACAATACAATAACATATGCGTGAGGACCAATAGAATTTACATTTTTTATAAACATGGTAACATAAAATCATGATCATATGTGAAATAAAAAATATCCCACAAAGTTATTCATAATTATAATACTTATTATATATATCATATATAATACATATCATTATAACCTATATAAACAAAACATAATAAATTGTGATATCATATTCCCTGTAAGGGTAAGTAATGGATATACATAAGCATAACATGAGCATACATGTATGATAACTTGAGAATTACATGTATGAAGAATATAATGCATATCAATGATTATAATCATTAATCATTCAATAATTATTAGTCATTCATAAGACATGAATCATAATAAAATCAATATACATGATCGATTATCGAATATGACATTAAATTTCAGGGATACACATAAGAGTACTAAATCATTTCATATAAGAGATGTCTCAGTTCCACAAGCATCATTGTGGACAAAAGCCACACTAATCTGAGTTCACAACCAAATCTATCCTGGTATTACTGAGCTATGTCAAAATCCCTATTCTAACCCTGTATTACCAAACTGAGTTCACATTCCATTTCGGCCTAATATTACAAAACTTATTTCACTCTTTGTTCATTTCCATTCTATCTCATTAGATATAATTATTTACCCAATGCAGAAGAGGGAGATATATGTTCGACCTATCGCGTAATGAAATCATTAATATGTATTCCACAAGATCATTAACATCAATTGTATATTAACCAATAAAATTAAATCTGGTATCATAAATACTTCATCATATCATAGACAATGAAAAATATATAGGTTTCATAATTTTTACATCATAATATAACACTTCAAAATTAGAAGGTTTCAAATTCATTTATCATGGTTAATCCCTTGGAAGAGAAACATGTTTCATGAAAAACATTTCATATTAGAAACAAACCATTCCATGAAATAATTATTTATGAAAATAACCATTTATCTTAGAATGAACTCATTATTAAACACTTTTCATTTTGAAAAATAAATACCTTGAATTTTTTTTTAAAACATATAAATGATGTCTCAAATAAATGATTATTCATGAATTTAGCAAGTTTTATTAATTTTGTACATGTTAAAATGAGTTTTCCTTTTACATTTTTCATTAAAGCCAAATATGAATTATTTTGGAAAGTGACATGATTATTGCATTCAAATTTTTTTTTCCAAAGTAAATAATGGGTAAAATTTAATTTTGATAAAAATAAATTAACAAAATTCATTTTTTAATTTCTTTTTGAAAATATGGTTTTGGAATAAAATGGATTTCTGACCAAAGAAATAAATAAAGTCATATTATATTGAATGAATTTTCATAATTATCATAATTACTAATAAGTTGAAACATTTTTACCATTACATGAAGATAACATTGATAAAAGTATTAGAAAAAAATTAATGAGAAATATTGATTTATAGATAATAATATTTCACCATTTTATGAATAATAACAAACAATCCACACAAATTTTGAGATTTTTGTAATAAAATTTAACCACATTGGTAACATTTAATCATAATCCCCTTGAAAGATTTAAATAAAATGAATCATTCAATATCATGAAAATAATGTGATTCAATATATTAAATTTAAATGGGGAAGTATATACACCTTGTTAAATAGTATAGGTTTATCACAAAACATGTACCATAAAGAAGGAAAATTGAGAGAAAATTACCTTGCTGATTTGAGAACACTTGAATCATAATCCCATTAAAAAGTTATGGTAAATGGATATGTAACGCCAAATAATTATATTTAGAAGAATCATAAACTACATACATTGTAGGTATACACACCACAAATAAGAAATAAGTTTTTTTCAAGCGTTGTGTCTTAAAGGAAATAAATGTGGGACATAAATATCTTATTGTAATTATTCACATCCATTGTGATTATGAAACATTAATGTACAATAAATATAATTTTATTATGAAGCATAAATAATCCTATATACCATATCATATATGATTTTATTATGTTCTTTTATTTCTAGTTTTTTAATAGTCATGTGTTCCAGCTATGTATAGGTAATAACCACATTTTAATTAAATTTGTTCATTCATTATATTTTTAGTTTTATAACCATATTCATTAGTTTATAATATTTAGAATTATAACCATGATATTAATATCATATATATTTAGTATTTATTTATATATAATAATCTATAAAATATAGATATAAGAAATGGAAGAAACTATTCATAGAGATAGAAGGATGTAAGTATGCATGAATGTTATTTCCATTACGTTGTCATAAAGAAAAGAAGGAGAGTATACGATATATTATCCTCATAGAATCATTATAATATTACATATATTACATATTATTAATAAATTAATCCTTAATACATTTCATTTAAAGCATGAATGGTATGCATTGCTACATGAGGAGGTAGTATTCAGTACACACGACTGACATTTTCATATTCCAAAAAAATAGAATTCATAAAGGTATAAATGATATTAAAATTATATAATCATAATAAAATTCATTACTATATTTAATATCACGTATATAAATGTTATTTCCATCAACAATGTCAACTGTTATATGTGGTAGTTGAAAGATAAATTCTGTTGGTTTGCGATGAGATGAACCTCCAAACACTTGAAAAACAACGTCTTACCCCATTTGATGGATGTGTTGGTGGATGTATGTCATAACAATAACATAAAACATCTCATTATATTAATGAAATTTAGGTTTTTATATAAAAATTATATAAAAGGAATTTAAGGGTTTTTATGAATAAATAAAACAAAAAAATTTGTTGATGATTGTTACATAGTATTTGGGAATTTACTTTTGTTTTGCACCAAATTCCCCACTTTAATGACATTCTTACAAATATAAAAATTCAATGATGAGATTTGGGAACTGTATTATTGGATTGGGTTGGTATTATCTATCTAATATTGTATCAATTTTGTGAATATTGGATAGTGAGGGTGGCCATTAATAAGGTACGTAATTAGAAACCATGTGAATTTTAGAATGAGAGAATTATAACTTTGTTTTCCAATTTCATGTGGATCCAATAATGGAATAATTTAAAGTTAATAATTTTTAATGGCCACAAATGTCTATAAAATGGGATTTTTACATCATTCTAGGTTGTTTACCCCTTATGATTAATATGTATTCCCTTGGTAAACTATTTTTTTATTACCGTGATTAATTTTAACTATTATCAAAAATAATTATGGTTCGAAATTATGAATGAATTATTTAATAAAATAAATTATTATGATTCCATATATGGAATTTTCACGACCAGTCCCCCAGGGGTCGTGCCATGGAAACCCCAAGCCCGCCTCCCAAAGGCAAGGGATTGGCGACTTGCAAAAAATGTGTCAACCTACAAGTGGGAGAATTAGCCTAGATACTGATACAAACACACATGCCCAACAAAGATGCAACTCACAAAAGGGAATCATCATACCACTGAATAAACTGAGAGAAAGTACAGCTGAAAAAAGTGTAAGAGAATAAAAACCCTATAAAATTAATTTAAAACTATATAGTAAGAAAATTACTCTGATGGCCATCTACATTAAACCCCACCTGATCATGAGAGTAGTTAATCTACTAGAAACTCACGTAGTATGTCATGTGTTCCTGGTCCTATTGGGCCCACATAGTCCTAGACCTCCAAATCCATCAGCATAGTGTTTTTATATCTCATCTCCCTAAGAACCCCTGTCAAAATGTAGGCTGTCTGCAACAGACACAACACATGCGTGAGAATCCTATAGAGGGGTGAGTGAAACTGTACTCTGTAGATGCCAAAAAAAAATAACAAAAATCAATTCCTCAATGTAAATCACAGATCAAAAGGAAGCTCACACTAAATATATTCAAGGGTAGTAACAGTAGCATCGTCAGTCACAAATGTTGAACTCATCGACCACAGGAGAACTCCTCCTCTATCTAGTATTGTGGTCTTTCTTGGTAACAAAGTGATGCTTCCCACTAACCTTGAACTACTCTGGTACTCATCCCTGATGAGTATTGTGGGCTTGCTGGGTCGCACAAATCCGCTCCCCACTTTAGGCTTACAGAGTCACGCAAAGTTTCTTCCCACCTTGGTCAAACTAAGGTACTAATCCTATTGATTTTTGGTGGTTTACTAGATCACACAGTTCCTCTCCTAACTGGGGGCATGCTTGGTCCCACAGAGCTGTTTCCCACTGGACCACCCTCGAGTCATCTTTAGGTCTCATCCAACTGAATGGTTCTGTACATAGCACGCTTCGGAACACCACACCTCAAGCCATTATTTGCTTCTCGGTGTCCATTCATGTCACAAAAAATCATTCCAAATACCCTCCTCATATAGAGTGTCCCAACTCTGCAAATGGACATCAATCAGACATGCGGTCTGCAAGATAAGGGCGTTTTAGTAAGAAGTGGGCCGGTTGCGATGGGGCTTGGTTCAACCCAGTTGGACCGACCCAACTTATACTACTCGGGGTTTCCACATACCCATGTTCATCTTGATGGACCCTACCTGACCTGGTGTGGGTTGGGGTCGGTCTGGTTTGACATGGCCAATGGGTCAGGCCCAATAAGCCTTGCTGGACTCGGCCCGGTTGGTCGATAGTCCACCCTACCGAGTCGCCAGGTGACCCGACCTAGTCTGGACGGACCTGAAGAGGGCACGGATCTAGGCCGTCGGTGTGTGTTAGACCTACCGACGTATCCTGGACCACTGGGCAGTGGAACCGGTCTTTCCTGGTGTGATGTGGGTCTGGACTCCTGGGGTTTTGCGCCCATGCAGTCCACAATAGGAGGACATGTGTACCTCATTGGACTTGGCCGAGAACCACGTCTCTACCCCTACATCGCCCCACGGGTCACCTCCTTCATTATGGTCAAGCGACCACTACCCTTCGTGCGTGATGTGGCTTAGTGTCGTGTCTGCTTCCCTTCTACGTGGTCATGTGACCACATCCACCACCTCTAGCTGCCGACTCATTCGACGACTTCTCCTACTACATCGTGTCCCAGTCTGTCCATAACCTTTACTCAGTAGTTTCATCATGGTGCGCCTCCTTCCACCCCCACCCTCCATCACGGGCCACCACTGGCAGTCGTCGGGACCACCACCAGCCCTAGCGCACCGACAGATTCTTCCATGGACCATCGGGTGCGCACCGGTGGTCTTTTCCTCATGCCATTGTCACCTATGATTTCTGTGGATCATCCACACCACCGCGACAGATTGAGAACCTCCATGTCGTCGATTTGAATGTTTTTTCACGAAGAAATCCCAACGCAGAGGGGCTTGGGCCTTGTTCGTGTCGGCTCGGGCCCTCCTCGTTATATGTTTACAAAACCAGGGATGTATAGGGATTTAAATTAGAAAAAAAAAAGATAATTAAATCCCTGATAAAGAAACCCAGAGAGGTCACCCTCTAGAAAAAAGTGTGGTCTACAAATTAACTTGTTCGTGGTTAAATCTGCGTTCATCATTCAGAAATAGATTGGAAAAAAACAATGAATCAAAAACTCCAAACTCTGTGAAGTCTGTTTCCACACATTCATCCATGGGGTGTTAATACCTTTTCATTGCTTCTCGGATACATCCTTCGAATGGCATGAAAAAAATATTATGTTCTACTAGATTTCTTCATTCTTTATTGTGGAGGAAGTCTGTCAGATGTTTTCTAGAGTATCCACCAATGTCATTAATCCATATTTTTCAAGCATGTCGAATTGTAAATAGAATCATGTCTTAGCATTCCCATTATGATGCAACATCGCGTCACTACACTATTTTATTTATGAAACATCAACACTATTATAGGTCATTAAAGTGTTGTTACCCTATGAATTTAATGAGACATTATTGAGCCTCATTGATTCCTATATTCGTCACCCTGTTGGTTCCTCACAACATCGCCATCTTCCACTCCATAGAAAGAAAGAAAATAAAATATTTATTTTAAATTATTTTATTATATTTGTCAAAAAGTCCATAAAAATAAAATTTCTGCTCAACCCTTGATGACCAAAGTTAAGTCATGGTGAATCCTAATGTTATAAATTCAACAGTACCCTCAAGTTTTTGATCTAACTGACAGATCCAATAATAGAAATTTCCAATCGCACCTTTACTGAATGCTTCATAAAAAAAGATCTATATTAGGTTTTGGGATCTCCAGACCTAAGAATTATATACCGCCAAATTTCACAGTCTTGAAATATTTCCATATAAAAAAATTACAATGAAATGATGAGTCATTACATTCTCCCCACCTCAGGTATTTATGTCCCCGAATGACAAAACAAAAACTAAACAAAAATGGGGGTACTAAGCATGAATATGAGCCTCCATCACCCATTCTCTCTTCTGAAGATTCATGTGCTACCATCTGACACACAATAGAGGAATCAGCCACCTACATAGGACTCACACTTGTGGATCCTTTCTCTCCCTGGGAACTCTGCAAATGTCACCCCATCATCAATGTCCAGCGCACCCCATCCAATGATGTGTGTTGTATCGTGCACATTCCTTATCCCCTACGACACATAGAAAACATCATGAACTCTTTGCATTAGTGTGGAAGAGCTAGGCGGCATGCCACTTCACCAACTTTTCTCGGGATCTGAAAAGGACCGATGAACCTCGAAGATAGTTTACCACCCCATCCAAATGTCCACAATCCTCATCTGAGTGACACCAGGTGTAACACATGATCTCCCTCCTCGAGGTCCAAGGGTCTCTATCTTCTATCAGCATAAGACTTCTATCTGCACTGTGTAGTCCTCAACAACTCTTAGATTATTTTCACCATCTCAGTGGTAGCCCATACCAACTATACACCCAACAGTGTTGACTCCCCTATGTCTATCCAGTGTGTGGGTGATCGGTAAGGCCACCCGTATAAGGCCTCAAACGGTTCCATTCCAATGGAAGAGTTATATCTTTTATTGTATGAAAACTCCACCGGTGGAAATATTTCCTCTCAACCATGACCAAAGTCAAGGATACAAGAAAGAAGCCTTCCCTCCAAGGTATGTATGGTCTGTGTTGCCTGACCGTTTGTCTGGGAATGAAAAGCTATGCTCAATCATTGATGCATCCATAATGCCTTCTGTAATCCCTTTCACAATCGTGATGTTAATCGGGCATTGTGGTCTAATACGATAGTCAAAGGGACCCCATGGAGTCACATGATATCTTGAATTTAGAGGCGTCCCATGCCTTCAACCATTCCC
Organism: Viscum album; assembly: GCA_963277665.1. Lineage (NCBI taxonomy): Eukaryota > Viridiplantae > Streptophyta > Magnoliopsida > Santalales > Viscaceae > Viscum > Viscum album. The sequence goes on along the minus strand of OY728156.1, from coordinate 1,127,747,060 downwards.
TACTCATCGATGGGGAATAATTGAGATGACTTGGGGAGCCCGTGAGCGATCTCGCAAATAGATTCATGACCTCTAGACATTAGGGGTAACCTTATCACGATGTCCTCTAAGATACCATCCCATTTCCACTCGGGTTCCTCATGTGGATGAGTCAAGGATATTGGAAGCTGGTGCTCTTCCTTCACTTGCTGAAAAGTGAGGCATCATGAAACAAACTCAACCACTGATTTCTTTCTCTTTGGCCACGGGTACTGACGTTAGAGGTCCTTCTACAACTTTTCCACTCCAGGATGTACCCCTAGAGGTGATGTATGGAAGACCCTCAACAACTCCTATAATTCCACTACTACTAAGGTAGGCCCTCTAAAAAGGATTCCGTGCTCACCACCTATCAAAAATCCATCAGGAGCTCATCATGAGGATATCTGAGCACATCGGGCCTCACAACCAAAATGCCCTACCTATGCCTCCCTATCTTGTTGTATGAGTGGAGGAGTTACATCCATCAACTAGTGGTAATAACATCATTATAATCAAGGAGGGACACCTTCATCGTGGCTAACTGCTATATTGCCTCACCTTGCAGCTATAACTCAGTCCTCCTACTGAGCGAGCATGCCACCACGTTCCCATATCAAGGGTTGTAGACTATCTCAAAATCATAGTCCTGGAAGAACTCAATACATCACTTCTATCTTAGGTTCAGGTTTTTCGGGGAGAATATATACTTGATAATCTTGTGGTCATTACACTTATATATCACTCGCCCAACATGTTGTGCCTCTACATCTTCAATGAAAAGACAACTCTTGCCAACACCAGGTCATGGGTCATGTATTTCGGCACATGCTTCCTCAACTATCATGATATGTAGGTGGTCACTTCTTTCCCTTGCATTTGGACACAACCGAGCCTAGTCCCTGATGTTCTGCAGTAAACTACACACCCAACACCCTACTCTGGTAGTCTCAAGATGAGGGCACTAGTCAGTCTCTTCATCTACTTTTGTAAACTCTGGTGACATTTCTCCATCCACACGAAGGGGTTTCCCTTCCATGTAAATTATGATAAGGGTGCTTCAACACTAGAAAATTAGAGTACGAAACTCCGATAGTAACCATCCAAACCCAAGAAGCTCTTCGCCTTTCCATGCTCCTAGGTGGATCCCAAGCAATCACTGCCTCTTTCATTGATGGATCTACTACAACTCCAGCATCTGATATGTTGATTCCCTGAAAGTGGACCTCTTGTATCCTGAACAGACACATTGATAGGTTACCACAAATTGGGTGCCCTCTAAATGTATCTGGGACTATCTTTAGGTCTCTAGCGTGTTGTTCCTCTGATGCTGAATACACCAAGATGCCATTGATGAGGACCATAACCAAACATTCGAGGTTGTGCTGGATGATCCTGTTCATGAGACCCATTCAAATTATTGGGTCACTGGTAATGCCGAAAGCCATCACTAGGAACTCATAGTGGCATCACCGGTTCCTAAAGGTAGTCTTTCGTACATCTTTATCCCACACCCGATGCTTTTGATATCCTGATTTGATTTTATCGTTGAGAACTACTTCACTCTCTTCATCTGGTCGAAGAGATAATAAATTCTCAGCAGTGGGTATATGTTCTTCACAGTCTCCTAGTTCATGAACTAAAATTCCACACACATCCTCAAACTCCCATCTATCTTCTGGGAAAAATGCACCATGGATACCCATGGTGAAATGACGGGCCATAAGAACCCCTTCACATCCATGTAGTCCAGTTTTCCCCTCAACTCACAAAGCTCTGTGGGATCCATTCGATATGATGGTGCAGATATCAGTGTCGTCTAAGGGTATAGGTCGATACAGAAGACTTCCCATCTACCAGGAGGTACCCTTGGAACCTCGTGAGGAAACAAATCCCCATAATTGTTCACAACTACATGGATTCATGGACTCCTCTCCTATACTACACCGAGAGAGAGGGTCTCCAACTGTGGAGTGATCAACTACACCCTCCCCCGATAGAGTCTTTTCTATGCTTCAAGGGTTTCATTCTCATCAGTTAATGAAAAACTGGTCCCATTTTTATAGACACACCGCACATTATTCCTAAAAAAATTTATTTGAGCATGGACTATGGATAACCAGTTCATACCCAAGATGATGTTGTATTGACGTGGTGATTTGACTCGGAGATCCCAGCTGAAGCTCTCTCCCACTATGGTAAGCTCACACAACCGACACTTGTGTGTAATCATTGAATCATCTCTCATATGAGCCTCTAGCTATAAGGATCGAGCTAACGACTCCACCAGAATATCTTATCTCCGAAATAGATCCGGGTAAATAATGGAGTGAGTATCACCTATGCCTATAAGTACAACATCTGGGGTGGAGAAGACTTATATCATACCTCAGATCATCTCTACAGCACAACAGTTGTAAGCTTCTGCTTCCTAGATCTGAGCTCTCCCATATCCGCATTCTCTCTAAGGTAGGGGTGGACAACATTGGGGTGGTGGCGATAACATATCAAACTATCATCCACTTACATCCTTTAGGATATCTCCCCTTCCACATTAGCTGCCCTAAGAACCTCCATGCTCGAACCACAACTGTTTCCTCGGTGATACCCAGATCGACTTCTGGTTTTCTATACGGTGGTTCGGTCATTCACGTTTCATGTATCCCTACACCTTGCATGCATAGCACATCCTTGATCCCTCCTGACGCCCACCGGACTAGGAGCCCCGCACCACCGACCCTGAGTCCTGGGGTCATCCTCTAAAAGACCTATCCTACCTGGGCCCATGCATCTGCTGTCTGCTGCATACCGAATACTCCACCTCCTAGGGAATGATTGTTTCTCTCATTGTGGGAACCTTCTCTTCCAAGAAACTCTCCATGAAAAGGTATCTCTCTATCACCTCGTCTTGGTTAGGGATGTTTAGAGACACCACTGAACTCTTGATCTCCCACCTGAGTCCTTTATCAATGTTTCAATCCCTGGGAAAAGGGTCTCACACCATATCTGTGGAGTAGCGGTAAATCTTTGTGAACCTTTCAGAGTACTGGACCACCATCATGATATCCTGTTGTAGGAAAATGAGCTTCTGAATGAGAACTGAGCACAAGGTCTTGGAGAAAAAATCCTCCCAAAAAATCATCTCGAGGTCATCCCAAGATATGGTCTCCTCATCATGAGTCTAGATGGTCAAACTCCACCATCTCCCTGCTGTGAATTGTATAAGGCTCACGTCCAAAATCCCCATCTGGTCGGGTGGTGTCTTCATTAAGAGGAAGACCCGATCACAACCTCCATCCAGTCCTCAGTGACCTGAGGATTCATCTCTCCCCTAAACCTGGGATGTCTTTGTCTCTATAACTCATGTAGGGAACTGATCCTGTGAACGCCTTCCGCCGAAACTCAGGGCAGTAGATTTTTACCATTGGGTGGCGATAGCACTGGTGCAGGTCTCATTGGGACCATCTCTAAAACTGGTCCCTGAATAGATGACGTGTCACTAAGCGGGTTGTCTTAATGACCGCATATCAAGATCATAGTTAGTCGTCCATGTGGAGGCATCCTGAGATAGATCATTATGTACCACGGTTAGATTGTTATACCTAGTGAGATGACTATTATTCAAAATATAAAGACACTTATGCAACCCGTGTTTTCTTTTATTGAGTCGAAAACTAAATCCAAGGTCATGATGTATGTATATGTCGGTATCTACACCAACATGAGACTCATCGAATCTAAAAGTAAAACTCTAAACACTTAACATTGTTTCTTAAAAACAAAACCTTAGACCCTCTGTAATTGAGGGGAAACTGACTTCCCTCTGACATCACTTTTTCATGACCTGTCCTATGGGGATAATGTTGTGACTACCCCAAGACCACCCCTAAAATGCCACGGTATTTCGACTAGCACCGAAGGAATATACAAGAATGTATGAGTCATTAGCCTGGATAGCTAAATGCACACACATGCCCAACCATGTCCCAACACATAAAAGGGAAACAACATACCACTGAATAAACTGAGTGAATGTACAACTGAAAGAAAGTTGGGTAGAATACAAACCCAAGAAAAAGTACTGAAACTGTAAGTATGAAATGTGCTCTAATGGAAATATATAGTAAACCCAATCTGATCATGAGAGTAGTGAAGCCACTGGAATCTAAATTAGAATGTCCTATTCACCTGGTTCTACTAGGCCCCGCTTGGTCCTAGGCCACCAAGTCCACTATTGTAGCATCTGTCCCATCTCCCTGAGCAACCCTGTTGAAATGTTGGTCGTCTACACCAGACACAACACATGCGGGAGAAGCTTGTGTAGGAGTTAGTAACACAGAACAAAGTAGGAACCCCCAAATAAATAAAATAGTACACAAAAATTCCTCAATGTAAATCAAAGAAAATAAGGAATCTCACACCATGCATATTCTAGGGTAGTAATAAGTAGCATTGCCAGTCACAAATGAAGAACTCATCAGCTGCTGCAGAACTCCTCCTCTATCGAGTTAAGTGAGCCTACCAGGTCATAAAGAGTCTCTTCCCACTATCCTTGAACTGTTCCAGTACTCATCACTAATTAGAACTGTGGGTATGATGGTTCACACAGAGTCGCTCCCCACCGTGGGCATGCCAGGTCACACAGTGCTTCTTCCCTCCATGGTTAAATCGAGAAACTCCCCCTATCAAGTATCATTGGTCTAGAGGGTCACATAGAGCCCCTCCCCACCATGGGCCCACTAGGTCACATAGATCGTGTTCCCACTGGGCCATCCTAAATCATTATTCAGTTCTCATCCAACAGTAGGGTTCCGTATGTAGTTCACTTGGGAGAACCAATCATCAAGCCATTCATCACTTCCCTACATCCATGAAATTCACCAAAATGAATTTTAAAATATATGACTCATCGAGAGGGTCCTAACACTAAAAACATCCTATCAATCAGACACTCAGTTGGCATGATACATGTGTTTTAGTGACTAGGGGGCCCGTTGTGATAGGGCCTAGTCTGACCTGTTAGGACCGACCCGACCAACCTAGCCCGGGGGTTCCACATACCTCAGCTCATTCTGACAAACCCGACCCAACCTAGTGTGGGTCATGGTCGGTTTGGTTTGGCATGGCATGTGGGCCAGCCCGAATAGTCCTTGCTAGATCCATCTCGGTTCGCTGAGGGTCCAGCCTATCGAGTCACCCGGTGACATAGCCTTTTATAACCCTGTCCAAAGAGGACGAAGGACTGGCCCACCGGTGCGGGAATAGCCTGATAGGTACAGCTCAAGACCTCTAGCTTAATACAGCCCACATGGCAGTGGGACTGGCCTGACCCGGTGAGCCTCTTGTTCGGCCCGTTGTGTGGGTCCGGCTAGTGAGCTACGGGTCTGGCCCGAATTGAAGGTCCGACCCGCAGGGGGTTCGCACCCCATCCAGTCCGCAAGAGGTGAACATGTCTGCCTCACAGGACATGACTGCACCTGCGTCAACACCTCGCCATCACCTCGTGGGGCACCTCCTCCTCTGTGGTCAGGTGACTGCATCCACCGCCTCCCGCCATCGACTCAACCGACAGCTTCTCCTATTGTGACGTAGCCCGGTCTATCAGCTACCTTTCGTCTGCTGCGCCATCATTGTGCGCCGCCTCCCATCCGCATCCACCGCTATAGGCCACTGCTGGACGTCTTTGATGCCATTGTCAGTGCCAACACACCAGTGGATTCTTCCATACACCATCGAGTCTGCATTGAATGTCCATTCATCGTGCCACATGCGAATGTATTTTCTAGGGATCGTCCTCTCCTCCACGATGGTCTCAAAACTGTGTTGACACCAATTTGAATGTTTGGACCTGAGGAAAAACCATGGATGAGGGAATAGGACTGTGTTCATGTCAGCCCAGGCACACCACGTTAGATTTTTACAAAATAATAGATGTCCAAGGATTTTAATTTGTACAAAAATGATAATTAAATCCAAGATAACGCAACCCCAATTTAGCCACCCTCCTAAAGAATGTAGGGTCTGCAGATTAACCTAGACATGGGTTAATCAATGTTTGTCATTTAGAAATGGATACAGAAGAAAAAATAATCAAAAATAATTCCTCTTTAAAGTTCATTGCCGCAGTATGTCCTCTAGGGGTTAAGACATTGACGTCGCTTCACGGCTGCGACCTTCAAAAGGAATGAGGAAAAATAAAAAGTTCCACCGATGTTCTTCATTTGTGATGGGTTGGAAGTCCATCAGATGTTTACCTTAGTATCCTCCAATTTTAATAATCCATATTTTCCTAGAGTGTCAAGTGTTCAATAGTAGCATGTCACAACATTCAAATTACGAAGTGATGTTGCATCATTACACTATTTTATTTAAGAAACATTGTTGTTGTAACACGTCAATAAAGTGTCATTATGCTGCGAGTTTATCAAGCCATTAATGGGCCTTATTGATGCGCATTGTCATCGCCCTATCACTTCCAAACATTTTCACCATCCGCCTCACTAGTGTGATAATGAAAATAAAATAATTCATTTAAATTATTTTATTATTTTTCCGGAAATGTCTGAAAAATATCATTTCTTCTCAGCCCTTACTGGCATATGTTAAGCCATTTATTGTTGAATAATGGGGTTCTAAAATCAATTTTTTGGTCATATTTTTTTATTTGAGATACAGTTCAAAAGATAAAAAATTATTCTCACTCGTTTACTGAACACACCTTAAAAAAGATCAAATTTTCATTCTGGACACATTATAACTCGGAATTACATGTCGTCAAATTTAACGGTCTTAAAATAATTACATATATATAAAAAATAACCCCGAAATTTTGAGACATTACAGGATATATTTTTCCAATTTAGAATCATATAAGTTGAAATGTATTAATTTAAAATAAAATCTATTACATGGGATGAGACAACAGATATTAAATGTGAAATATTTCAATAGTTTGAAATGTTTTTATATCAAATTTTTATGTGAAATAGATTCCATTTCTTAAATTGGATTTAAAAATATCAAAGTTACCTAATTATACATTAAAAAAGTATATTATATTTTTAAAATTATAAAAAATCAAAAAGGCATATTCATTAAAAAATATGTATTTTTCCCCATTCACCGAAAAAGACATATTTTCAAAATAAATCCACAAATTTCCCATACATTATGTTTGAAATTATTAATTAAAAATTTTATTCTTTTAAACCAAATTAAATTTCTAAAAGTTTCAAAATTGTGTTTATTATTTTTCAAATAAAGTTATAAAATAAGTATAATTGAGAAAATAGTATTTTCAAAACATATAAATATCCTTTAAAACGTTAAATATTTAATTACATAAATCCAATATAATTCATATGTAAAAATTTAGTTATTTTAATTAATATTACTATTTTTATCTAGTTCCTTACTATATTGTTTAAATAATTTTAGAAATAATATAATATTTCGTAGCAACTAAATTTTTGTATAACACAAGTAAAATATGATGTTTCATAAAACACATTATTAACCAAGAATTTCATATAAGGAAACATAATTATTAAAAAAATTATATTAAAAAAACTTCTATGAAGATTAGGTGTTACACTCTATCCCCAATTTAACCATTACAAGCACATAAAATAGTCTCTCCATATCTACCGAAGTCACATTGGGATAAAACCATTGGGAGACTTTTTTTATTCCACTATAGAATTAGTAACCCTTAATTTATTGTTTGATAAAATTTTAAAAAAAATCATACCTATAATTACTTGTAATATTTTCTTTATAAGTACCTGTGGTTTCATCATCTATTTTCTTTATCCTAGTAAAATCCTTGTCCCTCCACATATTATGAATATAAGGAATTCTATTATGATATAATATGTTCATGAAATCAGAAAAATATGTGGAGTCGACTTCAGCCAATTTCATAGTATTCTATATAAGAATCCACCATTTATCCACTTCACCTTCGAAATGGTAGATATCCAAAATGACATTATCATGAACTAAACACTGGATTATGGGAAATTTCATTTAAATTGTTTTCATCCATTATTAAGAAAAATGTTTTTTATATACCAATAAAAATAAGGTGGACATTTACTTACAAAGGAATCAAAATGATATTTTTCTATCATTTTCTCCCATGGAAGTTTAGAATGATTTATAGTTTGAGAATGTTGTGTGATCATAGCAATGATATTTTTTATTATATCATTAATAATATTTGTTTGGTCTAGAGAACTTTCATTTCATATCTAATATCCTTTAGAATAAAATAAATTTTTTAGTTTCTATCCATGAATTTAAGATTACGAAATATAGTGTGAGAAACACTAATCATAATGAAAAAAACATAGTTATAAAAATCATTTTGGATATCTAAATAAATACTTCTTTTTAAATATGTGACATTATACGTTTTTATAATGCAATTGGTGATAATTATCTATTAAAATACTTCAAGATGGCTTCTAAAAAAATTCATTTACCCATATAAAATCCCTCAAGAGTGTTATACCTACTGCACATTATAACCAATTTTTATATACCCAGTAATGCTCGAGTCAATCTTGATACCACTTTTTCATATCTATCACCCTTACATATATATATTCTATAATGATATACACTTATTTTATACCAAAATTTATTTAATTTTATGGAAATAAAATAATATCTTGGTTACCAAAACACACATATAATACCTTACACATAGACTTAGACATGGTATTCATAAAAATGATTTCCCATCTTATTTCGAAAAGGTTAACTAATCGTATCTTATGATACTCACTATAATGACCCATGATTTTTATTATTTTATAGTACAGAATAATATTATGAGAATTCATTGTATTAAAGATGCACATTCCTGAGGATTATAAAGGTATATTACCTTTGGAAACATGGAAACATAATCAACTGGTTCATATGTGAACTATATTATATCCCAAAAAATCTTTATATCTTACTCCCCCCATAAAAAATCCATACACAATACATTTCTTCATAAATTACAAAAAATAATCATAAGAGATAGAGTGATTAAATGATCAATAATGTTAAATTTGGGATATACATAAAAATATATTTTGGATAAGGGAATGAGATCATGAGAATAACACTATACTCTACATATCCTGGAGAATAACCATGGGTTGTGGATTAAAAATCTGAAATATATAACACATAAAGCATTATGGAATTAAAAGAAATGATCTATGAGGTAATTAAATGAAAATAAGACATCGAATTGTGGAACAAACATAATCCTATAAAAAATTTCCTTAGTGGTCCAATGCTATTTTATGAGACTATCTTAGTTGAAATGGTTCACTCTCCAAAACATCATTGTAGTCAGTGTTCACAACCAAAGATATAATTATGGTTACAGTCCCCAAATAAACTGGGTAACTCGGCATTCCATTAATGTTTATATCATTAGATATCAATCATTAAAAAATTTATTTTATGGTGATATAGATCCCACCAATCTCATAACGAAAATCATAAATTTTCCTTCCACAATATAGAGAAAATTTCACCATATCAAAACCCATTAAAATAAATTGGTTTAATAATCATTTATCATAAGATAATTCTTGAAGATAATTTATTTTCATAAAAAATCATTAAAATATATCTCCTAGAAAAGAAACCGGTTTCAAAATTGTATTATCATTTTATCAAAGCATAAGCCATGGAAAAAAAAGCATGCTTCCTAAGTATTTTATCATGTTATAACCTGTGGAAGATAAACCTATATGATAAAAATATTTTCAATATAAACATAAAAAATATAGATAAATAAAAAATATGATATCATTGGATCATATATCTTGTAATTATTATATATCATCAAATGATTCAATCTTAAATAGAAAAGGGTATCTAATAAAAATTCACATAGAATTTTTCTAATGGAATATTTCATCTCTTTGAAAATATCCTTTTTAACATTGAATTTTTGTGAAATAATATAAGGAGAATTTCATATAATATAAACCTTAATACCCAATATAGTTATATTCAAATAAAATAATTATCATAACATCTAGAAATTTCATTCATGTCATGCACATTTTAAAAACATTCCTTTCACATTATCTGTAAAATCCAAATGGGTCTTGGATTGAATAATGACTCGGTTATTACATTCCAAATATTTTTTAAAAAATATGAGCAAAAAATTATTTAAAAAATAATTTTGGAAAATCTAGAAACGTTTGTGATAACATTTTTATAAAACATTTTTATGGGACAAAAAGTGATTTGGACCAAAGTGAAAAATGTAGACAGTTTTTCATAAGAAATTATTTTTTCACTTGGGTAAATAAAAGATAAAAAAGGGATAATTTTTTTTATTATAATTACATAAATATTGGTGGATAAAATTTAAGAGTTTCATGAGATATTAATCATAATATCTCATCATTGGAATCGTAAGTATTGACAATATCGATAATAGATAATATTGTAAAATAAAATATTTACCACATTTGTATAATTAAAATCATAAGTATCAGTAAATATATAAATAAAATGAAATGATAAATATCCTGAAAAGAATTATATTAATTAAAAAAATACAAAGGGTTTGTATTAAAACATTTTAAAAGAATTTGAATTCATAACATATCATATGTCTCAAAGAAGTAAAATTGATACCAAAATCCCTAAGCTTACATCATGACTTCCATCATATACATTCAAACCTACTTAATAATAAGTATATGTTTATTATAAATATATTACAGAACCATAATTATATATATAATACCATATCTTATTTCTTTATTAATTTTTATTTCATTTTTATTAACAATTCTATATTCGTGTCATATTACAGTCATTAATTACTTAACTTTTCATCAATGTTTTTATTTTTTATATTATTGGTCTTATTACTTTTACCATTTTTCCATAATAGAAAAAAATTACAATAAAATAAATAAAATCAACATTTATTATATATTTTTTTATAATAATCCAAACATGCAAGATATATAAAATAAAATACATCATTTTTTAATATGGCAGTGATACATACGGATGAACGTTTTATCCATTTCTTCGACCATTAAAGAACAATAATGGAAATTAATATATTTCCTTTCCATAATCATATATATTTCATATATATCATTTATAATGTTTAAATATATCCCATGTTATATTCTATTTAAAATATAAGTGAAAATGGATCACGTCCCTCGGCGAGACGGTAGTCCATCATACAGATGAATGAAGATGTCATATTCACCATAGAACTGAAAGTAAAATTTATATATGATAATATATGTAAAAAAGTATAGATATGTGAAAAATGTGATATATAGATATATATGTGTGTGTGTGTGTGTATATTCTATATCCCTCATAATACCCTAAAATATGATGTGTTGATGGAAAACATTTCACAATAGTTCATGAGGTAGTGGACCACCGTAGACATGAGAAAAATTATCATTTCCCATTTATGAGAACTTGTGATTGACATAATTCATGAACATAACATTAAAAAAATCTCATTATATAGAAAATATTTATTTTTATATTTTAAATTGTTGAATGATAATTAAATATAGTGGAGGAAATAATAAAATAAATACACGAATTCATGAATGTCACCTCTTCATTAGTAATCCCCCATGGTTTTGCAACAAAAACCTTTCTAGGATGGGATTATGATCGATAAAAGGTTTCAATTATTACAATATAGATTTTTAAGGGATTTGGGTATTTTTCTCAAAAACTAAAGAGATTTTTAATTGTTATGTTTAGTGGAGAGAGGATGGTCTTTTATAAGAGAGGTCAGTGACACACTTCTATTTTTTTAAAATAAAATCGTGAACCCACATTATTATCATGCCAAAAAAATATAAAATATAAAATTATTTATACTACAAGATATAATATAGAAATATTTTCTGAAAATGGTTTTGGTGAAATTTATTATTATTTTTTAATACTTACTATTTTAGTTTAACCCCTGGTAAACTAATTTATACCTTAATAGGTGTAGCGAATTTTTATAATTATTACTATTAATTAGAGTAAAAAATTAATCTTAAATTATTATCTAATAAAATGTAATCTTTTTCCAAATATGGAATATATTTTCATAAATTCCGTTAAAATATGTTGTAAATTTTAATTAAAAGTTAAAAATTCACTCATGATGATAATTGTGTTTTCCAAAGATAAAATATACAAAATTAAAAAACATTTAAATGTAAAAATAAAATATGAAACATATTAAATATGTATAAATTGAATCGAATGATTTATAATTTAACTAGTGTTACATTTCAACCAAATATAAAAAAAATTCATCCTTAACAATTGATTAAATGAAAAGTTATTTGTCAACAAAAATGTGTATATTTTTACAATTCATAGAAAATTTATTATTTTTATAAAATTCCGAAAAAATAACGGTTAGCTATTTTTGATATGATGACTTAAAAATAAATATTTCTCTCTCAAAATCATTTTTTAAAAATTTTAGGAAATTAATATAATATTTTTCAAAAAAATAAATGTTATTTATTTTGTACAATATTATTTTCAAAAAATATATAGACTTTACAAAAAATTATATATTTTTTTGTAAACATGAATGATTTAAATAAAACCATTATACATAAAATATAAAATTAGTATTTTCTAATTGATTATTTTAAGTTGAACATATATGTAATAATTATCATATTTAATTAATAAAATTAATATTTTTATAAACTTCGTTAAGACTCGATGTTTTGTGATAGGAAAAATGTTGAATAAATATGATTTATTAGGAAACAATATTCAAATAATATCATAGTGTTAAAATTATGGCCTCAAACTAACCAATAAAAATATACACACATGTATAGATTTATACAAATCCTTTCAAGGATAACCTTAATCAACCTACGTACATAAACATGTGACCATGTAATTTATCCCATGCCTATTTACATTTTCATGCCCATGTACCAAGCCACATCATAGTACCCTGCTCATATATGTGTGCTATAAAATTACCATGTTATCAAGTTGTGCATGTGTTCCTACCCCATTATAGGTACCCTACACGTGTATGATTACTAAGAAATTCCCCTATACTCTAGCCATTTCTCTATACCTGATGGTGTATTTGCCTCTGTACCTCAAGGGTACACTGCGAGTCTCCCGGAATAGTCACATGGTGTTTAGTACGTTGCACATTTAATGTGATATTTTATTTTCTCAATAAAATATCTAGTAATGTTATGGGACTACACATCATGTGTTCTTATGACTACATGTTTTGTATTTTTATATTTATAAAAATCCTTGAACCTTGAATCATCTTCCCACCATGCCTCCAGGTCCTACATTTTATACACTGTTCATATCTATAACACAGATTTCATGTTTACTAGGAATTACCATCTATTTTGGTTAGACATCGGCCATCTAATTCTCTCAAAACTCATCCAAAATCACTATGCAGTGGTAAAATTCCAAACCCATTGACCATCCTCCTACAATAAATCATTGGATCATCTTTTGTTTTCATCAAACAATAATCATTCCCTCAACCCTAAAAAACCCACCATAATTTTTTCATTGTACCATAGAACTACTGTGGAATGATCATTCATTGGTTATTATTTGAATAACCAACCAAAGTGATATAGATAAAGATTTCATGAATAATGGGGGGAGAAAACCAATAAATATAAATGCGAGGGAAATAACTCAACCATTATTCAATTTAAATTAAACTAATTTATGATGAAACTGAAGAATGAAAGGGATATAAAATAAAAAATCAATTCATAATTCATGGAAGATTAAATCATAAAATATAATAAACCATTTATTTGTGAATCAATAATTTCTCTATTAATGGATTGTATTTGAAAGAAGGATAAAAATCAGATTAATTCAAATAAAGAAATCTCTTACCTCATGTTTTGATCAATCACAAATGAGTAATGGTTCTATATCACCGTAAGTGAAAATCTCTTTGAACTCCCATGTAACATTGATCACTACATCGTGATGTAATAGTTTTCATCCAATAACACTTCTCCAATAGCTACTCTCAAATCCCTATGCTCATGCGACTAACCCATGTGATTTTACATTATAGGGACTGAATAAAGGGGGTTAGACCTTTTTATATAGTCAATAATAAATTTATTCAATTAAATTGATAAATTATAAATTTTTATGTGACCACACATACTACAAAAACTAGAAACACATAATGGTTATTTCATAAAAAGAGTAAAACCATTATTTTTGATTTAATTGTGGTATAATATTTATCATATTAGATTATATATTGTAGTTAATAAATTATTTCAGGAAAAAAATCATGCTTGATATGATATATTTATTATTATTATTATATCAATATCATGCCTCCTCAAACCACTAAATCCAATGCTAACATAGATCCTGATGTAAAAAAAATCAATATAATGTAACAAAATTTTCATATGTAAAGAGTCATTACCTTCTCTTCACCTCAAGGATATAAATCCTAAAATGCCAAATCATTCTAAAAATGTGAGGGTACTATGCTCTCAAATCAATCTCCCACTCGCAAGTGATATCCAGAATATTATTTTACATACAATAGACACACATTTAGGGAAGCTCTCACATGTGTAATATATTTTTCTACCAAACCATGATCTCAAGGACCTAATCCATGATGGTATATTCTACCTAAATGTATATATCACCCCAATTGATAAAATGTGATTTTTATTCCCATACCTCGTTATCTTTGAAAAATTGAAGAGATTATGTACCCTATCTAACTGTGGAAGTATGAAGAATTTGTAAGATACCTCTCCAACCATGAAAATAATTTGGAAAGGTATAATGATATTTATGGATAAAATTATACCCCAGAAAAATCATGGAAATCCTTGATGAGGTGTGACCATTAGGAACACATGGTCTCCCATGTTGAATACTGAAGTCCTCCTTCATCATCTTGTATATGACTTATAATAGATCTTGGATGACTTCATCAACTACTGAATGAGATAAACCATCTATTCGGTCGCTCACACCTACTCTGGGCTCATGAGTTTTATACCTATCCAATGATTCTATCATTATGATAACATACATGGTCTCTTGAACAAGGTCACTAAGGGTTCAATATCAATATTTATGTGGTTACTATTGTTATTTGAAAACTCTTCCATGGTATCTAATACTCCAAACATTGTCCAAAGGCCAATATTAATTCAAAAATCATTCCCTCTTGAACCTGAATGGACCACTCAGAATGGTCATCTATCTTGGGGTCAAATGACATGCTCAATTAGAAATGAGTCTCAAATTATACCTATAATCCTCTCTATAATTGTGACATAATTTGAAAATACTAATTTGAAACTATTTTGAGTGAAACACATGAATTTTTAATATAGTATGCATATAAGGGCATCATAAGTTCTCTCCTAAACTCTACTATAAAAAGGACAAAAAATTATTCTTCCATGATGAGTCAATCAATGATCACCAATATAGCAACACATGTTCTAGGTAACCATGGATTAATTATCACGAAGTATATAGATTTATAATCCCACATCCACTAAAATGCCTGATTTTATTGAGCCAAACCCACTTGATCATAGCTCTGGTCATTCACATGTAAAAACATGAGACATCAAGGGATTGAATCTGCTAATGAATTCCATATTCATGACAACTAGGAATTAAAAATATGATCATTCTTCATCTTTACTTCACATGGATGAACATACAAGTCGGATTACTGAAATCCCTTAAAAACATCCACATGTTACATCAATAGTACCACGATCCACCCTTATAAAAGGATTGCATCATCCTCACATTTAAAACACTATATCATTTGAACAACTAGTGGGTATCTGACAATGTAATATATCATAGTAGTTACATCCAAGTTGACTCTCCCATACATGATATAGAAGAGGAGGGGGAATAATGATCAACTGAAAGTATGGTACACCATCCTCATTCACTAAGGACAAATTAAGTTATTCCAACAACATGGATTCATTACATAACAAATAATGTAGAGATCGTATATTGAGGGAATATTACACCACATTCCCCTTACCAAGCATATAGAAATTCATGAATTAATAATCCTAGTGTACCTCTATCTATAGGATCCCTCTAAAGTTTGCATCCTTATATGAAAATATATTAATGGGGCTCTAATGTTCATATTTTTTTATAAACCACTCCCCCATAAAATAGTTATTCCACATATTCATGGAAATGATCATTACTAACAGATCTAGATCCTATATAATGTGGTTATTCTCATGGGTTCTCAATTGAGGGGATCCATAGGGAATCACTAGTAGCCTCTTAATAAATGCACATCTAACCCCATTTAAAAGTCATCATAGAATATTATGTACTTAATTACATCCTCTTGCGGTTTCAAGATTGGGGATCCCATCAACAACTTATTTAAATCCTAAAAATACTTCTAGAATATCTTTCTCAACATAAAAGTATTCCTATTTTTGTTGAGTCATTCAATATTATGAAAAATAAGATAACTAAGGTATGAATCACTGATAGAATCTATCTATCACATGGAATCACCATACCATTGGCACACAGATGAGTGGATCCCAGTCAATCACTCCATCGTCCTTTATTTAGTCTAATTGTACCCACTCATCTGAGATTAAATGTACTAAAAAGTGAAAAGTCACATATCCATAAATGAATCATTTATATATCACCTTTATTTTTTTCTCTTTATGTACCTCTAGAAACACCTTCACGTTTCTACTATGCTTCAATGAAAATGAATATAATTGGATATAACTGACGAAGACTACCATGAAAATATATATGAATGGATGATAGTTCTGGTTCTTTGGTCCCATGAAAATAGGTAGGGTGTTCATTATACCAAAAAGAAATACTGAGTTTTATTAGTAACCATAATATCATAGAAATATCATCTTTGTAATTTTCCCAAACTGAACATGAAATTGTTGATATCATCACACGAGTTCAATATTCAAAAAAAACCCACTCCATGAAAATAGGTAGGGTGTTCATTATACCAAAAAGAAATACTGAGTTTTATTAGTAACCATAATATCATAGAAATATCATCTTTTTAATTTTCCCAAACTGAACATGAAATTGTTGATATCATCACACGAGTTCAATCTTCAAAAAAAACCCACTCCATTAAACTATATAATGATGTCATTGAATCATTATTTTCAAAAATTATTTTTCAAATATTTCCATTATGGGGAAGATAATCAACCCATGTCCTCAAACACTAATCCTCATTATTAGAAAAGAAATATTCGGCATCACATGTGGGAAAATGATTTCTAAAAACTACATTCATATTTAATATGTGCTGGATTTATGGAGAGCCATTCTATTCTATGACTGAAGACCTAAGGCCTCATCACATTTAAAAAAATTATAAAAAAATAACCTTACATTGTTGTGTAACAGTATCAATGTACGTGTTTTAATCACTAAATCACCTTTGGAAGAAGACCCTAACTAAAAGGATTAATTTAAAGGCTTAAATGGAATCTCTAGATCATGTATAAGGGATTTGGACAGAATATAATTGATAACTATTATGTTTATAAGTAATGAATCAAAGGAATAGAAGACATATATCACCCATCAAATATTCATTTTAGCCTCTGTATCGTAGTCCTACAGTATGTTCATTTTTCCTCATCCCCCACCACCAGCTCCATGTTCCTAACATGTGCTAGCAGGGGTTCACAGGGAAAATATAACAAATTGTCAACTACCTCAAGATTCCCTCCCAACACAAAAAATAAGTCCTCTTCCCAACAACCCTAACATATCTTATCTCTACAGTTCTCTTGACATCCCGTCAATAAGATCTCTATTTTCTAAATGACAGGATGTACAATCCATCATGTGGTGTCCCCGATTTTTAAAATAGTAACATAAACTCTCCTTTAGTACATTAAAACCTCCCTATGATCCATGAACATCAAAATATAAGTCCATATACTATCTAAAAAGTTTACATGATCAACTATATCCTACAGTCTAACATCGATTACCATATATTGAATTCTCAGCTCCATGGATCTCAATACTATCACTAATGGTTGTTGAATGCTCCTTCTATAATATATCTACTACCAAATCGCACACTAGATCTCTAGTATGAATAGGAATTTGAAAAATATATCTCTTACTATGAAGTCTCTATAGAATCTAGGATCTAAGTCCCACGCTCAAAATAAGGAATCTGTATTAAAATCCATTGAGTATCATGAATGGTTAGTGATATTTGATGAATACTCCACAACTATCATGGTTCCATGTTTAAGTACCAAAAGCTTCTAAATGTGCACTGCTCACAACATGGCGTGATAGATAACCTATCTAAAGAGTTTCTCAATATAATTCCATAAAAAAGTTATTCCATCAAATGTCCATGTCAATTAAATCCACCATATCCCTATAGATCCATGAATATGACTCTTCACAAGTGCCACTAAATGTACTGGAGGTGTCAACACAAGGCAGAAATCCCATGTAACTTCTCTGATCTAGTCATCATCATCCTAGGTGTTTGTATTACCCTAAAATCTTGGTGGTAAATATCTATGAAATTGATGATTTGTACTTATCATACATACATACTAAGATCGTACAATTACTGATTCTTACAACTCAACATGTAGAGCTGGAATAGAAAACCACTAAGACTTACCACCTCCTATATAAGACCACGTTCTGATGGATCCCCACTGGAATGATCATCCCCCGGATTCTATTTTAGAATCCTTATAGGCTTTCATTTTGGTGGAATACAGAAATAGAAAAAATGAACCGTAGTTACGTGTTTTTATTAGGAGCTCACTAAAAGGGATGTATAAACTACAACAAATTTTTAATATTATTCATGTAGCGATGTTTTCCCAACAAAGAGTTTCTATATATATTGTGTTAACAAGTAGGATTTTAGAGTCTTGGTGAATGGATATGTTATTTGCTACACTAATTATTGGATTCCATAGCCTATAATTTTAGATCAAAACTCATTAAATTTACTTCCCAAGTACCCTAACCAATCATTCTAGCTAGAGAATCTCCAAACACCAATATTAAGACATCCTTTCATATACAACTATATCATGACCATACCAGTTGGGGCCCACCTTTCGAGACGTTAGAGGAGTGTGACACCCCAATCCCATCACTTATAGGCCATTGGATTCCAATATGCATTGAGTAGGAATGTAACACACATGGGAATCCTTAGCCTTTGGTACCCCCCCACACACACACACCAACACATCTCCAAATACCCATAAAATATTGGATGATCTAAATTTGAAAACCCGCAGTTTGTAATGAATATTTTTTCATAAAAAAGATTTACTTATGTAAAATTATATAGTTTTAGACATATAAGAGCCATAAAAAAAGATGACAACAATTTATTTCATAAATAATGGTTATTAAATTAGTAAACAACTAAACCCATGAAAATTTAAAAAATCCGATGGGACAAAAATATGAATTAAGAAATGTAGAAAGGGAAAATTTATATCATTCAAATATTCCAAAATTACCCCCAAGAGAAATACTATAAAAAAGAAAAATAATATTATTAAACTAATCTACTATTAAGAAAATAGAAACACAATCTCTTGAGTGTAATTGATTTGAATAATTTTTCGATTAATGAAATGGTATTTATAGGTTGTAATGTGGTCATTAGAATAACAATGTGATATTTGGAATAGCAACCAGACAATTAGAAAATGTAACCTAAACATTGGAAATAGTAACATGGCCATTAGGTCAGTAATAAAATTTTATATGAATAATATATTTCATTTATAATTTAATTAACATAAATATTTATTTTTATTAATTAAATAAGATGTTTTAAGACATAATTAAAATAAAGTCTCACTTTTAATAAACTGTATTCTAAGGTATTCCATTAAAATCATTATTTTTTAATATTTAAATGAAAAAGTATCTATTTTAAAAATTTAGTTTTATAATATTAATTCAATTTCTTAAATTTTCACTTTGAAATAATATAACTATTAATTTTTCAGTGATTTTATGAAATACATCAATTTTTGTGTGATTATTAAAAATAAAATTTCCTGGTAACCAGTGTATTATAAATTACATCATTCTTGATATAATCAATTACAGTAATGATGGATCAAAAAAACATATTTATATTGTAAAATGACTCTTTTATATACAATAAATATTACTTCCAAACCTAAAAATTATTTTTCAAATTCTATAGTCAAAAGTATTCATTTAAAATATTTTTTTATCATTTTTACACATTCCGTATTAATAAACAATTGAATCATAATTATAATGGGGTATAAAGTAATTATAAATTATATTATATTTATATATGTTCTATTATTTCAAAAATATCACTATTATAGGGCTTACTAGGGATATTACCATATATTGAATATCTTAACTCAAATTTTTTTTTCTCTTCATGTATAAATAGCCCCTCTCCCACTATTTGGAATACCGCTTCACATCCACATAAAAAATAAAAAATCCTTTTTAAATAATATCTTTTAAATGTATTTTCATCCTTATGTTTTTTTGGATTCAACCAAATAAAATATTAAAGGGATTTCATTATCTTACAGGAGAAGCAACACTGATGAAAGTGTTTTTGTTTATCAACGATTCCATCATTTCACTCATCATTTAAGGTGTATTTATTTTCATTTCAAAACAAAAAATTATAATATAAATTTATAAAAATTTCTATTTTTATTATTTACTTAAAATAATTACATAGATTATCATTCTAATTTAATTATATTCCATACTCCTCTTTAATCGGTTTTGGCCAATGTCCAATGATCGGTCAGTTAACCAACAGCATGGTCATTGTTAATTAATTAATTATCAAGAAATCATTGGATGGTTATAATATATATTTTATTCAATAAATATTAATAAATATGTGTATTTTATGTTTAATTTAAAAGTATTACTTATCTAAAAATTTCCATGAATAAAATATAAAAATCAAAGAAAATTAGAAATTATTATGGAAAAATAGTATCAATAAGTTTTCATTTTAACCATGATAATTATAAAATATAATCCAATTATTATAACTTATTCATATAAAAAAATTAAAATAATTGTTTTAGGTTTTTATGTTTTAATAAAAATAATTATTTTCTTCACGTTTTGGTAAAGTGATGAAATAAATAAAGACATCTGGTATGAGAATTCCCAATCCCAAACCCTATATATTTGGTTATATTTTATTCAAATTCATTTTAGTTCATTGGGTATAATAATTCACAATCCCAAAACATTAAAAATAATTTCTCAAAAATTCATCTATTTCCAAAACATATATTAAATCCACAATAGTGGTTTCTCATTAAATAAAAGAAAATGATAATTTATATCATGATATGATCTCTATTATTAACTTAGAAATCCTAGTTCTCATTTCATTATGTATGATACATGAAATATTTTATGAACCCCATTCCTTTTCTTGCGTTGTTTTATTACTATGACTATTATCATTCCATATGAAAATCAGTATTTGGAGCATTTTATAATGTTATCAGTGGAATAAAAATATATTAACCTCCAATTTTTTGTATAATGTGATATATCTCATTAGATTATGTGTAATATTCTTGACCCTAATCCTATATTTCTTCGTAGTGGCCATATTTTTATATATACACATATGTTATACATGAACATGATGCAAGATTATCCTGCAAAAAAATGTTTGGTATTATGATATGATGTTTCTTTATTATGAATATTACACACTTCATGACAATATAAAATGTATCCCTAATTATGTTTATTATTATCTTAAGCTTTTGATACGATGATGTTGACCATGTTCACCATATACTATTAATTGTGTTGCAATATTCCTCACAGTAGTATACATTTAGTTACCTGATTCTTTGATATATATCCTCACTGGAGTAAATGTACTAAGAAGATAGTGTGAGATTTATAATTAAATGTATAAATAATTTCATTAATTTTTATGTTTTATTATTTACCACTGATATATGGGAACAATTTGTTCGAGAAACTAAAATATGGATTCGGGACAGTTCCACTATAATGTTTTTCATCATAAAAATGATGTGATATTTATGTAAGGAAAATTTGTTTCACTATATTATATATCAATTAATGATTTATTAAATTTTTGAATTAGGATTTGAAATTTTAATGAAAACAATATGTTTATGTCTATGTATAGGTAAAAAATAGATTAATAATATTAAAAAAGGATAAATATAGGGATCCCATAAGAAATGCATCCAATGTTAATTTTTTTATATGATATAATTAATTATTCATGATTTTCTAATTTATTACTTTTCCAAAAAAATTAATATTACATAATATAGTACGAACCCGAAGAAACAATATTGTTGACCTCTATTTGGGATAATGAAATGATTTTTTGAATTACATCCCCCATTACATTAGAGTTTCATTTCAAAACATAATTTTGATTATTACCCATTTGGCTCTGTCTATGAACAATAACCTAAACTATGTGTATCATAGAGATTGATAAATTAGATATCGATTGGTTTATTTAGAAATGGACACTAACATTACATGGTTATTCCTACTCACTTTTCTCTAAATAGTTGGTTAACATAGTGTGGAATATGTTTTATATGATCCGACATTATAAGAAGGAACAAATGCCTTTAGTCAGATATTTTTTATAAATAGAATCCAATTAACAGTGTTAATTGATGAAGAACACCAAGAGGAATGATGAAATAGCAGATATGACATTAAGAAAACATTTTCTAATAAGTAAATCCCTCAAAATATTCAAAAACATATGTTGGGATAATTGTTATATAATAATAAAAGGAATATTAATCTGTCATGGATTACGTGGAAAATTTCACTAGGATTAAATGATACACCTCATACTTTGTTATGAACAATGATAGAAAAATAGAGAGATTATTTGGTGGGTAAATATAACCAATTTTATATGATATATCTAGATAAAACATTGGATTCAATGAAGAACAATTTAAATGATCTCTAAAATTACAGATGTGTATTTTAAAAGGACCCTTGGTTATTAAGATATTAAGATAAGAATGTTGTTTTATATTATTGAGAAAAATAATAATGTAGGAAAAAGGATCCAACCATAACAAAAAAATGATGGAAGAAACATCTTGGGAATACTCTCAATGGGATGGTAAAATTATTCAACTAATAGATAGAGGTAAACTAAGCTCATAAATATCAAAGAGACATGAAATAGATGATAAGTGATGTTGAGGAAATGAAGGAACTACCCATAGTTCAATTAATCAGCAATAGAAAGAAAGATAATTACGACTGATGGTGAAATAATCAATGCGTCCATAAGGGTAATAATCATAAGAAACTACCAGAAAAATAGAAAGTTATCATATATTCAATAATGACCAAAGATATTGATCCTAAAAATTATGATTCATAAAGTACACCACCAATTCAGTCATGAATGGAAAAAGCATTATTTGATTCAATTTTGGCTCATTTTTTATGTCATGAAATTTTTCTAGATTCCTTGAAAAGAATACCTAATATATTGATGTAGAGTTACCTATAAAATATCATATTTTATTTATCATTTAAATTCATGTTTTGGACTCCAATCATATTACCTCTCATAGGGATTTTATTATAGGGAATGTCCCAATCCATCACCTAGTGGAATTATACTCTATACTAGGAATTGATTAGCTCTCGTTATATAGAAAACACATCAACATTCAAGAAAATGAAATCACTTTCTGTATTCCAAACCATCTGATGATCAGGTATAAATTCAAATAATATCATTAATCTCATTTCGAAAACCCAAAATTTTGTCATTTCTGATTCCATGGGAAGAAGCATACACTAAACAAATGCTTGTGTAAAAGGAAAGTATCAACAATGATGAAATAATGATTTTAATGGAATATAATGATGTATCATCAAAGTTTTTCTCATACATTCACCCGATCAAGTGGTATTCTTATTAATATATGTTATCACCTAGAAAACTGAAGTTTAATAAGCAGTTTCATGAGTAATTTTGAAAATGATTCATATTCCCTCGTGCATCAACATGGGGTATTCCAGTTATCATTGTAATGAAAAATAATACATCAATGTAGTTATTTTTAGATTACAAATTTTTGTAAAATATCACCATAATTAACATGTATCCCTTTGTATGTTAGTCATGTATATTGATATAGTGATTGCCTATGCCTCATTAAAATAGAAAATCCATGAGCAGAACATCCTAAAACATGTGTTAGAGTTAGAGGATGTGATACCTAACTTGAAGATATGGTAGCCATACCTCTATAGATAGAAGTGCTACATATATACATATCACAAGAGTCTAATGAATATATTCACAAAGAATTATTTCTATATACGCTCATTAGAGATAATAAAGGAATATGATTTCTGTATTTATTTCTATAAAGGAAGGAAAAAATGGAATTATATTCTCTTAAAATAAAATAACCTTGTACTCTAACCATGATGTGTATTTACAAACACATTATAATTATGGATATGAAAAATGATGAATATTGAAAAAAAACATGAGGGATTTTATCAGCCTTTCCTAAATGATTTCCTAACCATCTATCCAAGAGAAACTCGTGTTTTCACAAAGGTGTGATATAGGGTTTCAGAAGTAGGTGAATGATGATAATGAGGGATATATCCCTGAATTCCATATCAATAATTATAGAACCATCTGATCTAGAAATAGGCATTATCTCCTAATATCCCCGAAAATAAATAGATATATATAGGCTAGTACACATAACTCTTCTTCATCTATCCATCTTGGATGTATCAAGACATACCATTCACTTCTTGAGAATTATTGTTTGGGAAATGAAGAGGCACATTTCTGATTATATCTCAAGATTAGTGGTATTTTAGAAAGATAAATTGTAATGGAAAAGTATGAGGGGATAAGGAAACCATTCTAAATACCTACATGGAAATGGTAAAACAACACTATGGAATTTTTCATTTCTCTCTTGAAGAAATCTAATGGAAATAATGTGATATGTGTTTTGTGGATAAAATCTCCAAGGTATTCCAATTAATATATATTTGGAAATATTTCCCATTACATCAATTTAAATATTTATATATTCAAGAATTGATGAGAATACATGTGTTACCACTTTATATCATCTTTATCATGATCCTTATATTACTTATAAATTATGCAGAAGTATTCAATATGATTCTAAAAGAAAATTGAATTTAAATCTGCCCAATCCCCCACAAATGAGGCCCAATATGATAGGAATATTTATCCTCTTGAGTAAAATATGATAAACTTATCAATGGGAATTATAGGATGTTGGGATCAATATCTCTTACTGGATGTGTTTTCATAAAATAATAGCTTCCACTTGAGTATTCAAAATAGATCCCTACAATGTTATTTGTGGGAAGAAATTTAGAACTACTACATTTTAATGTGATGTTAGGGAACTAAAGAAACATGGAATTAACATTGTGATTGATATAGAGGGGGAGGATCAATAAAAAAAATATAATATAAATGTTACTTGATGTATCTAATGGAGTTATTTTGAGAACCATCAATGCAACATGAATTTTGAAACAAGACATATGTTATTCCCTAGAATATGAACATGGAAGAGATTCATATGTTCTAGAAATAATTGAAAACTTATCCTGATGTATTGGGGACCCTTTGAGATCCTTGATCACAGAGGATTAGTGGCCTCTCAGCATTGACATCAACCAATTATGGCTCACGTTCATGATTTGTTCTAATTATCATTGTTTAGGAAGAATATACCCAATACCTCACATGTGATGAATCCCAAAGTCGTATAGCTTGAGAATTTCCTTTCATATAATGGGAATTAGTTTATGATCATGTACCATAGACACAAATTTCTGAAAAATAGTACAACTCAACTAGTTATTGTTCTATGACAATACCCTAATTTTGATGAGGCGGTGTGGGAACTAGAGGAAAAAAAAGAAATAGAAGTACCCTCACCTATTCTCAACTAAGATTATGAGATGAAATTTTAGAAATTAAATTTATAAAATCGGGATAATTTAACAACCCACAGACAAAAAATAATATATGTTTCATGGAGAAAATGTATTTTTTGTCATATTGTATTGTATTTTCAGCATACATCACATAATGAAACATACAAAATATATTTAATAAATAAAAATATTTATATTTTACAAAAAATAAAACCATAAAAATTAAAAAAATAGGATAAAAAAATATTTATAAAAGTAGTGTGTGAAAATTCAAATCGTCCCAATATAGTAGAAACATCACCCTAACGTCAAAACTATACAAAATAAACCAAATATTAGAAAAATAGTAAAAATTATAGAAAATAGAATTGGGAACCGTGAATGAAAAAATAAATTTTTATTCAAATGAAGTAATTAAACAATTATAAATATAATGTGACTATTGGAATAGTAACCAAACCATTGAAAATGTTAACTCGACCATCCATATTAGTAACAAGACCATTGAAATAGTTAAAAAAAATATAAATTATATATATCATGATTAATTACTTTTAATATTCACATTTCGATGACATGAAATACATATCAAAAATGAAATTTCAATAAAAATATACTCACATTTTAGATAAAATATATTTTAAGGTATTTTTTAAAAATACATAATCTTAAAATTGAGATTTCTGATTTCTAATTTTATACAATTATTTATTAAAAATGAATTTTAGTTTCAAATAATAACATAAAAATTATCCAACTATTATTTTTTAATTTTATGATGTAAATCAATTTTCAGTTTAGTACTAAACATATTGTTTTTTTCATTAATGGTAAATTTTAAATTAAATATTTTTTTATGTTATCTGGAATATAATTATTATATCACAAAAAACATATTTAATTTGATAAATTATTAATTTAATGATAATAAACATGTTTTTCAAACATACAAAGTGTTTTCCAAAATATGATGAAAAAAGTATTCCTTTAAAAACATTTTTCCATTTTTCTTCTTTCATTTTTAATAAATTTTTTGTTTTAAATTATATAGGGGAATAATATCATAAAAATGTTAAATAATATAGGTACATGATTCATTATTTAAAAAATATCAGTATTATAATTTTTAACTTAGATATAATATTTTATTATATATTTTAAATCATAAATACCTTTCTCCTCAAGTATAAATAATCACTCCCCTACGCATGGAAGACCACTTCACATATATATAAATATCAAAATATATCCCAAATACTATCTATTAAAAATAATATAATACTTATATATATTTTTAAACAAACACCAATCATTAAAGGATTGGGTTTTGTATAAGGTAAAAACATGGAAGAAAATGTATGTTATTTTGAACTCTTCCCTCAATTTCTTCTTCTCATTCAAATTTTTAAATTCAATTAAATATATATTATTCTAATATTAATTATATATTGTGTTAAAATTTTATTAATGATTTAAATATATAATAAAAAAATAATATTTTAGTATTTATATTTCATACAACTCTTTCATTATCTTCTGACAACATCACCTTAATATATGGCCAAAAGCTACTGAAGATGCTTCAAAATATTTCCATATCATAAAGAATAATTATATAAACAATAAATTATTTATTATATAAATATATACATATATAATTATATATTCTATGATTCTATAAGTGTATCTACTTATATAAAAATTACATTGATCAAAATTTTGAAATTTATGAAAAACAAGAAATGCATAAGGCAATGTTGATATCAAAACGGTTTCCCTTTAACAAAATAGAATTTTGAAATATAACACAACAATTATAATTGATAAATATTTTAAAAATGAAAACCACTCCATTAAATTTTTATTTATTGTTAAAATAATGATTATTATTCAGTTGCCAAAAATGGTTCAAAATAAAATAGGATTTCATTTATGGGGATTCTGAAACCCAGTTCATTTTGTGAGGGTTATCTCATAATTAAAATTGATTTTAGTTAATGTAATATATAATTTAGGTCCTTTAAATATTTTTTCCATTTTATTTGTTTTATATACTTGTTTATTCCATTCAAAAAAATTTCTAATCCTATTAAAATTATTTTTTCAGAATGTATTCATTTCAAAAACATCCCTTCAATTAACTTATGTTACTAATCCATTAAAATAAGATAATGATATTTTATGCCAATGTATAATATCTCTATTTATTTTTGAATCATAATGTTCATTTCAAGATGTATGATATGTGAAATTTTTTATGAAACCCATTCCCTTTTGTGGGTAATTTATTCACAGTATTTGTTATCCTTCAATGTGGATTGAATTATTATGATCATTTTAAGATGTGATGGGTAATCCTAGAATTTTATAGTAATCTAATCTATTGTTCAGTGTGATATATCTGACTAAACAATGTTTATTATGTGTGAACATGATTTTATCATTATTTACAATGATGATTTTATGATTTATAGACATATGATATATGTGAAGTTCATGATAGTCTATTTACAACTATGTGTGACATTTGAACACAATGGTATGATGTTTCATTACTATTCATGTTAAAAATTCCATAAAATTATGAAATATTTATATAACTATGTATATGATGATACTATTATTATTTAATGATGAAGTTTATTTTTCTCAATTTTCAACTACTAATCATGGTCTTTATTCATCCCCCTAGTATGATTTTGGAACACAAATTCTACGATGTATATTTTCAGGTTACTACATGTATTAAAAGCATCATTAGAGGTTTATAATAATAAATACAAAAAATTTAAATTATATTTAAAATTTATTCTGTACAATTAATTTATGAGCTTTATTTTCCTAATAAAAAAACCATTGTATCAGGGATTGTATCATTATTATATTGTTTATTCTAAAAATGATACAATATTAATGTAAAGAAAAGATGGGTCACTATAAATATTTAAATGATACAAAAATTTATAAATACATGTATATCATAAATCATAGTATAAATCCAGTACTAGAAATCAGAAGGGAATAATGTAAGCCCAAAAAATATTCAATGTGATTCTATCCTACTAGTAAGGAGGGGACTACTAACAAATCTATAAGAAAAAATGAATAACAACCACACTAGATCAATTATGATCCACACACTCATACACCACCTTGTAATTTTTCAAATAGACACTCATCTTCATAAGACACAATAGTTTTTTGTAGATCCCATGCATGGGACAATATAAAAATACCAAATAGTACAACCAAATATCAATAAATATAAACTATGGTCAGGGTAGTAAGATCGTTATCAAAATGAATGTAAATAAGAATATGAGAGATAAAAATAATAAACCAAATACACTTAATGTATACTTGAAGTCTCATGTTGTGAGGATCCGGACCCAGGTTGTCCATCCCTTCGCCGAATTCCAGATCCCATGGGTGACATCTCGGTGGTAGGACATCATTTCGGTGCGACTGATCGAGGCGACCGATCGGGGTGACCGCTCGGTGTCACCCAGCCTTGTCGGGTTTATATTCTACATTCTACCCTATAACCCTCTTTTGGGCTTTTCAACTTCTTTTCAAGTGGTTCAAAACCATTTAAAATCCCATAATTAATAACCAATAAATCCTGAAGAACCTCCTTAATAGAGAATTAAATAACAATTAATTTTGTCGTGTGTAACCACCCACCCGCGTGGGGAAAACACGATCTGAATTTAAATCCATTTGAACCCCATATCCCATAACAACGGGATCTTATCTATATATCACATGGAAATTCTTTTTCCTTCTTATTCCTCATGGCGAGCTTCCTTTCTTCTTAGTGCGTTTGGAGCTCCCGACGCCCCTCCCCTACAAGTCGTGCATCCCCGGTTCCTGGCGCGTGGAGACAAACATTGATCTTTGATCAATCAAGTTATTTTTCCCTTGCCTCTTATTTCTGTGTATCATGCGGGGCAGGTACGCTTTTTTCTCTGTGGAAATTTATGAAACCAAACTTAATAAAGATAATGAACCTACTTTTGAAGAATAAAAAGCAGGGGGGTGATGGATGTTCTAATGTACTACTTTTATGTGATGTGAATTGTATGGGCTTATGCACACTAAAAACTATGGCCATTAGTGGTCTATATATGTTCAATAATGAGCCTCGGTGCTCCTGGATGTTTAAATAACTGTAACATGGAAATGGTTAATTAAGTATATTCGGTTAAATAAATTGATAACACCATGATCAACCCAATTTATGTGATAACCATAGTTAAAGCACATTTTAATTGAAACCACGGAGTGTGTTAAATATTTTAAATATGAAAATACCAATATGGGACTGCATTGTGTCGGTGGAAGTGGTTTGGTTGTTTTCTTTCATGGGCCAATTGCGGGTGACTTTTTGGTTTTCCTGGATGGGGGCATAGATTGCTGGGGTGATGTGGGTGGGGATGGGATCCCCCTGTTGTTATACTTTTACTAGTTAGGAATCTGAGGCTGTGTGGTTTCTCTACTTATATCACGAATTGGGGTGGGATCCTCTATTGTTGTGAAATCGTTGGTTCCTGGTTTTAGGGAAGTGGGGCTATGTCTCGGGATTATCCTTGTTCCGTTACATTGAGTGATCTCACTGGTCCCTTTTTGTTGCTTTAAGTGCGGGCTATGTCTCGAGACATGGTTTGGTTCCAGTACTTTGAGGGATCCCACATATCCCTTTGTTGTTGTGACCTTACAAGAGAACCAGGTGTGAATGCTTAAATTGTTGTTTGGTTGTTCCTCTTTTCATGTTATGGTTGCGCCTGTTAGTTTCCTAGTAGTGTAGACTTTACTTAAATGGATTCACTTAAAAATGAGAACAAGAATGATATAAATGGTGAATTGGTTCTTGGATGACTTGTGTTTTGGCCGTGAGTGCAGGGGCTTCTTTTGTGAATGAACAGTAACAAAGGTGTTGGGCTGAGGTTTTGGAACCCCTAGGACAGGATGAGCATTTTTTACCAATACATATATCTGTAGATTTTATGTTTATTATTCGTGCCCCACCCAAGTTGAGCACTTCAATACCGAACACCCCCATTTCATTAGGGAGGGTGTTTTCCCCAACACTGTTATGAGTGGATGGTTATTAGCTCCTTTTCTGCTCGCTTTCCCGAATAGCCCAACACTCATCGGGTAGGCTGTGATGGCATGAATTCCATTATTAGTACACGAATCTTCGGGCGGGGTAGTTGTGGTGGTTGGCCCCTGTGTTTGCGGTCAGGTTGTTTCCCAAGTGTCTTTGGGATGAGGCCCAAGAATCTTCAGGTGTGGAAGTAGTTGTTCTGACCTAGGTGTTTATCGGTATGGTTACACGTGGTGGTTGTAGACCAGGTGTCCACAAGCGGGATAGTTTTTCTGGATCAGGTGTGTGTGGGAGGGGTTCGGAAGTGGGATTGTGGTGAGGCTATGTCCCAAGTGTGTGTCGGTAGGGTTTGGCAGTGGGACTGCGGTGAGAATGGAGGGATTGGTTCGATGCGTAGGATTTCTTTAATAAACAGTGGGAAAGTGGCACGAGGTACCCAAATATCGATGTTCTATTACTATATGTTACTTGACTTTCATTATTTGGGGAGCGTGCCTTGGTGAGGTTTGGCTGAATAGATTTTCCTTGTTGGGTGTTTGGTTATCTCTTTTTTCCATGAAGCATTAGAATGTCTCCTCACATGTGAACGAGAGTCTTTGGGATACCCTACTGAGTATACTTGTATGTTCACCCTACGTATATAAAACTGCTTTCAGGTTTCCCGGAGGACATTAGGGATCGGGCGGAACCGTACTAGCTCAGACCTCAGGGCAGTTGTTGTTGTCGTTTCCCTTTTCATGGAACTTTACCTTGGAGTTTTTTAGGATTGTATTGTTTTCTATTGAACATGCATATGGGAATGGGTTACTTTTAGCTCTGCCTTTACTTCCATTTTTGGTATTGTTGGGGTTTCTATCTTATATCTCATTCCAATATAAAAAATAAAAAGGGTAATGCATTCCACTTTGTGTGAGATTCTATACCCTTGGTGCTAGTTGCCACTCTGGCACCTATTGAAGGCGGGTCTCGGGGGTCATTATCTCTTATTCAACTTAAAGAAGGAAGGGTCTGGAAATCTGCTGTCACTTCCCTCCTTTTGTTGAAGGCGGGTCGTGATAGAATGGTATCGGAGGTTGAGGTTGATAGGTAGAATAGAGTCTGGGGTTAGGCATAGTGAGGCTTGCATTGGATTATAGGGCAACAGTGTTGGGTGACCTTGGTGCGTGAATTAGGCCAGGGATGACCGGCAAGAACACAGGATTTTAGGCGCCCCATGATCCAATGCAAGGACTGTGGACCTACCAAACGACCAAGTGAGGCTACACAGATTGCATGGTAGAGACCCTAGGGACGGTACGTTCAACATAATAACTTTTGTTTTTGTGTTTCATGGGTGTTTTGGGGATTCAAAAATAAATAACGAAGTCAAATAAAATTTAAGAAAAATATTCTACACTACTCAGGCTTAGGCATTCCTTGTTTACTTGTAGCTATGGCACCTGGAGGCGACCATGGGTAGCTCAGGCGATCGAGGCCCAGGAGGTTGACTTGACCGATCGGCAGAGGACCGACCAAGAGGAGTAGGATGATCAGTGGCAGAAGACGCTTCGATCCTTTCTGCGACAGACCCTCAGGAAGTTCGAGGGAAGCATCTCGAACATGGAGATGGAGAGATGGATAGAGGAACTAGCAAAAGCTTTAAGCTTGATTCGGACTCCGACCGAGTACTGGGTTCCTCTGGCCGTCATCCAGATGTGGGGAGCAGCGCATCAGTGGTGGACGCATTATCTCAGGGAATGAAAGGAGGCTGAGGTTACATGGGATGATTTTGAGAAGGAGTTCTGGGTGGAAGTTCTCTCTTACATGATGATGGCAGAGAAGAGATAGGAGAAAATCTCCCTCCATGATGGGAGTATGTTAGTGTGATTGTTGGGGATCAAGTTCAAGGATCACCTTCGCTTCACTCCAGATCTCTTTCCAGATGAGGAGTCTCAGGAGAGATGTTTAGAGGAGGAACTTCGACCATCTCTACAGTATGTTGTTACTCCATCCACCCTACCCACATACATAGATCCGCAGAAGAAGGATGAGGTGATGGAGAGGATGCACACGCTGAGAGGTGTGTCGCGAGAGGGTCTCAAGTGTGGCTCATCGAAGGGGATGGTTGTCAGTAGTAGGCCCCAAGCATCAGGACCCTCTATGTTCCGACTGGCAAGGGGTAGGCCATAGCAGTTCCAGTTCCGATCTACCGGTCCACGCCCATTTATTTTGTTCCCAGGACCAAGGTGCTTTGTTTGTGGGAGCCATGGACATCATTGGAATCAGTGCATGGATAGTGTGCAGTACGGTGGGGGTGGGCAGGTTGAGCGCCCACCTCAGCAGCAGCAGTTTCCAGCTGGGCCCTTTCAGCAGCAGCATGGGCTACAAGCTCCCGTCACTCCAATGGCAGACTTTGCAGGAGGAGACCGACCTAAGGGCGCTCCTCATTGACCTCGACTAGGGCATGGTCAGGGAGGCGTCCAAAAGCAAAGAGGCAGAGGAGCTGGGCGTGGGAGTTGCATGTTGCAGAGGCAGTAGTTCCATCAGGGCCAGAGGTCATTTGAGGTATGAACAGTTTATTTAGTACCCTTACATATTCCTTGTTCGATACAGGAGCTTCACACTACATTGTTGCACCAAGTCTGGCCCACTCTCCGGGTTTAGACGCTGAGAGAATTCCAGTGCCCCTGGTGCTGAGCACGCCAGTCAGAGGTCAGACCGACTTGACACATGTTTGTCAAGGATGCAGACTGATGATAGGGCCACACCAGTCAGTCAGGGATCTTCTTCTGTTGCAGATACATCCATACGATGTCTTCCTAGGCATTGAATTTTTGTTCTTAGTATGTGCCGTTATTGACTACTACTGAGGAAGGGTAGTGTTTTCAGACTTGGGTGGTCGGTGAGTGGCTTTCATCGGTGAGTGGAGTTTCCAGAGAAGTAGCAAGTGATTGGAACCCATCCACTCCTTGCTGGATAAGCTATCAGTGGAGTCAGCAAATGCTGAAATGGTGGGAGTCCTGGGAATCGTTAGCGAGTTTATGGACGTCTTCCCTGAAGAGTTGACGACTCTACCCCCTCGACGTGACATCAAGTTTGGGATAGAATTGAAGCTTGTTGCTCATCCAATTTCAATGGCCCCCTAATGGATATCACCTTCGGAGAAATGGGAGTTGTGGATTTAGATTGACAATTTGATGAAGAAGGATTTTTTTCGGCCAAGTGCGTCACCGTGGGGTGCTCCTGTTTTTTTTGGGGAAGAATGCGGACGTGGATCTTAGGATGTGTATAGACTATAGGAGACTGAATTATATAATGGTCAGGAATCTCTACCCTCTTCCAAGGATAGACGATCTCTTTGACCAGTTAAAGGGGGGCATGATGGTTATCTAAGATTGATCTTCTATCTGGATATCTCTAGTTGAGGGTGAAGGAGGGTGACATCTCGAAGACGGCCTTCAGGTGAAGATACATGCACTTTGAGTTTTTGGTCATGCCATTTGGCGTCAGGAACGGTCCAGCTATGTTCATGGGGCTCATGAACTCCATCTTCTGGGAGTACCTTGATCGGTTCGTATTAGTGTTTATCGACGACATCTTGATCTACTCAAGATCAGAGAAGGATCACACTGAGCATCTGAGAGTGGGTTTGGAGGTCCTCTGGCAGCACCAACTATTGGGGAAGTTGTCCAAGTGCAAGTTCTGTCCGTGAGAAGTGATCTTCCTTGGGCACGTGGTGTCTGACCAGGGGATTGCAGTGGATCCATCCAAGACCGTGGCAGTTGTTTCTTTGGAAGAACCCAAGAACGTGGAAGAAGTTCATAGTTTCCTCGGGCTGGCAGCTTACTACCGGATGTTCGTGCCCAAAATCGCCCGAGTTGTAGCACCTCTGACAGCCTTGACGAAGAAGGATCGAGATTTTGTGTGGGACGAGAAATGTGAGGCATCCTTCAGCTATCAGAAAGAGAAGTTGGTTAGTGACCCAGTGCTGAGGTTACTAGAATAAGGGGATGCATATGAGGTGTCATATGATGCTTCAGGTCAGGTCCTGGGATGTGTGTTAATGCAGCGGGAAGGGGTGATCTCGTATGGGTCTAGACAGTTACGTCCCCATGAGTGTAACTATGCCACCCATGATCTGAATCTTTCGGCGGTCGTGTTCGCACAAAATTTGTGGTGGCACTACCACGTCGGGGAGCGCTTCCTGGTCTTCACCAATCACAAGAGCTTGAAGAATGTCTTCTCTGAGCGGGACCTGAACTTACGGCAGCGATGGTGGATAAAGTTTCTTCAGGACTACGACTTTTTGATTTCCTACACCTCAAGAAAAGGGAATGTGGTGGCCGATACCCTGATCAGGAAGTCGTAGAGGGGTACAGTTCGGGAGTCGGTGGATACTTGGAAGGCGATGGAGGAGTTGGCTTCCCTATACCTGGATGCTAGGCTGGAAGGTGGTATAGGTTTCCTGTATTAGATATCAATGTAGTCTTCTCTGTTTGGGAATGTAGAGGAGTCTCAGTGGGGAGACTCAAAGGGAGAAGTGATGTGTGACTGAGTTGACCAGGACAATTCTCAGAAAGGGTGGACAGAGGATGGTCAAGACCGGATGATTTTCTGAAGAAAGTTGTTTCTTCTAGAGGCGATGCACGGTAAGGTTCTTAGTGACATTCAGAACTCACCCCTAGCGGTTCACCCGGGAGTTTCCAAGATGTTCCATGATCTGAGGAGACAGTTTCAGTGGCCCGGGATGAAACAAGCAGTAGCAGAGTTCATGGCAAGGTTCCTTGTGTGTCAGCATGTGAAGGCCGAACACCGTGTCCCTGGTGGCCTGCTGTAGTCTCTAGACGTCCCTTAGTGGAAGTGGGAGTACATCTCGATGGATTTATTCATAGGATTACCCAAGTTTTATGGGGGATGTGACACTATCTGGGATGTTGTGGATCGGTTAAAGAAATCATCTCACTTTCTGGCGATTAAGGAGTCGGGCGAAGTGGAAGATTTAGCGCTAAGGTACGTGGATGAGGTGGTATGATTGCCTGGAGTTCCGAGATCCACAGTCTCGGATATGGATACACGGTTTACCTCGTTAATCTGGATGGGATTGCAGCATGCCTTTGGCACCCAGCAACATCTTAGCACTACTTTCCATCCCCAGACAGATAGGCAGACAGAGCGCACCATCCAGACCATGGAGGACATGCTACGAGCATCTATTCTGGTTTTTGGGGGATCCGGGGTGTGACACTTTCCTCAGGTAGATTTTCCCTACCATAACATACATCACTCTACCATTGACATGTCTCCGTTCGAAGCCTTGTACCGGAGGCCATGTCCCTCACCCGTGTGCTGGACTGGAGTTAGGGAAGCGAGTGTTCTTGGACCGGAGGTGGTGCATAACACGATAGAGAAGGTGCATCTTATACGAGAAAGGATGGAGGCGGATCAGGACCCAAAGAATTCATATGCCGATAATAGGGGAAGACCCTTGGAGTTTGGGTTTGGGGACCACGTGTTCTTGAAGGTCTCCCCTAGGCATAGACAGTGGAGCTTCGGCAAGGGAAGTAAGCTTTCCCCCAGGTTCATCGGACCCTTAGAAGTGTTGCGGCGGGTCTGAGGTGTGGCTTATTCGCTAGCGCTACCACCGCCACTACTGAAGAAACATGAAGTTTTCTATGTGTCTCATCTTCATCGATATCTACATGATTATTCACACGTCCTCGACTGGGGAGAGCTAGATATCGAGGACTATGTGAACTTTGTGGAATGACCAGTGAGGGTCTAGGATCGTGAGGAGAAAGTGCTTCATGGACGAACCACTTATTTAGGTCGAATGTTGTGGAATCATGGTGGGCCTGAGGAGAGTGCCTGGGAACGAGCATCACAAATATACTCTCAGTACCTAGAGTTGTTTTGAGTTTTGTGCTGCCCTGTTTATACTTGTTTGTGATGGAATGCTTCACCCTATTGAATGTGGAATGTGTGGTTTTCCTTATTCTATGAATGTGTGTGAAAGTTCCTGGATATGGGGAGGGGAGGACCCAATCCCTAATCAAGATGAATTAAGGATGATGTGATTGAACCTGTGCGGGTGAGTTAATGCCGCCCAAAGAGGATACCATCTTGACAACGGGGAAGAGACTCCCCAACTCATATGACTGGGCAGTTTGACCCTGGCATGTTTATTGGTTCTTGAGAGTGAGGTGTTTCTAGATAACGATGAGGTTCACTTCTAAGAGGAATCTTCTTGGGCGGTTGTTCGGACCCCCCCCCCTCCTTTCTTCAGGGCTAGTTTTGAATTCTCAAGGGTGAGAATGCTTTGAGAGGTATCTGATGTGATGATCGGGACCCAAGTGGTCCATCACATGGTAGAATTCCAGATCCCAGGGGTGACATCTCGGTTGTAGGACGTCATTTCAGCATGACCGATCGGCATGACCGATCGGGGCGACCGATCTGCATGACCGATCAGTGTCACCCAACCTTTTTGAGTTTCTCTTCTACAGTCCTTCCCGAAACCCTATTTTGGGCTTTTCAACTTCTTTTCAAGTGGTTCAAAGCCATTTAAAATCCCATAATTGATATCCAATAAATCCTGAAGTACCTCCTCAATAGAGAATTAAATAACAAATAATTTCTTCGTGTTTAATCACCCAACCACGTGGGGAAAACACGATCCAAATTTAAAGCCGTTCGAACCCCATATCCTGTAACAACAGGATATTATCTATATATCACACAGGAATATCTTATTCCTTTTTCTTCTACCTGGCTGGCTTCCTTTCTTCTTAGTACGTTGGGAGCTCCCGATGCCCCTCCCCTACAATTCATGCATACCCTATTCCTTGCGCTTGGAGAAAAACATCGATCTTTGAACAATCAAGTAGGGTTTTCCCTCGCCTCTTGTTTCCGTGTATCATGCGGGGT
Organism: Viscum album; assembly: GCA_963277665.1. Taxonomy (NCBI): domain Eukaryota; kingdom Viridiplantae; phylum Streptophyta; class Magnoliopsida; order Santalales; family Viscaceae; genus Viscum; species Viscum album. Next base: position 1,127,708,905 of record OY728156.1, on the reverse strand, counting down.
GGGTACGCTTTTGTCTCTGTGTAAATTGATGAAACCAAACTTAATAAAGATAATGAACTTAATTTTGATGAATAAAAAGTTGGGGTGTGTGATGGATGTTCTAATGTACTACTTTTATGTGTTGGGAATTGTACGGGCTTATGCCCACTAAAAATCTAGGACGTTGGTGGTCTTTATATGTGCACTAATGAACCTCGGTGCTCCTGGATTATTAAATAACCACAAAATGGAATAGGTTTATTACGTTTACTCGGTTAAATAAATTGAAAGAACCAGGATCAAACCCTTTTCTGTGATAACCCTAGTTAAAGTACAGTTGAATTGAGACCACAGAGTGTCTTAAATCTTTTAAAACTGAAAATACCTGCATGGGCATGCCTTGTGTTGGTGGTAGAGGTGTTTTTGTTTTCTTTCATGTGCGGATTTCACGTGACATTATGGTTTTCTTAGATGGGGGATTAGATGGCTGGGGTGATATGGGTGGGGATGGGATCCCCCTGTTGTTATACTTTAACTGGTTGGGAATCTAGGCCGTGTGGTTTCTCTACTTATATAAAGAATTAGGGTGGGATCCTCTATTGTTGAGAAATCGTTGGTTCTCGGTTTTAGGGATGTGGGGCTATGTCTTGGGGTTTTCCTTGTTCCATTACTTCTAGGGATCTCACTGGTCCCTTTTGGTTGCTGTAAGTGCGGTCTCTATCTTGAGACTCGGTTTGGTTCCAGTTTTTAAGTGATCTCACTTCTCCCTTTGTTGTTGTGACCTTAAATGAGAACCGAGTGTGAATGATTAAATTGTTGTTTGGTTGTTCCTCTTTTCCTGTTATGGTTGCACCTATCAGTTGCCCAGTAGTGTAGACTTTACTTAAATGGATTCACTTGAACATGAGAACTAGATTGATATAAATGGGGAATTGGTTTTGGGATGAGTTGTGTTTTGGCCGTGACTGTTGGGGATTCTTTTGTGAGTGAATAGTAACAAAGGTGTTGTGTTGATGTTTTGGAACCCCTAGGATGGGGTGAGTGTTTGTTACCTATACATATATCTATATATTTTATGTTTCTTATTCGCGCCCCACCCAAGTTGAGTACTTTAGTGCCAAACACCCCCATTTCATGGGGGATTGTGTTTTTCCCAACACTCCTATGAGAGGCTGGTTATTAGCCCCTTTTCTTCTCCCTTTCCTGAATATCCCAAGACTCTTCGGGAAGACTGTGATGGCATGAAGTCCATTATTAGCCCAAGAATCTTTGGGTGGGGTAGTTGAGGTGGTTGGCCCAGGTGTTTGCGGACAGGTTGTTTCCCAAGTGTCTTCGGGATGATGCACAGGTGTCTTCAGGCATGTCAGTAGTTGTTCTTACCCAGGTGATTGTGGGTATGGTTACACGTGGTGGTTGTGGCCCAAGTGTCTGTGGGTGGGATAGTTGTTCTGGCCCAGCTGTGTACGGGTGGGGTTCGGCAGTGGGACTGCGGTGAGGCTGTAGCCCAGGTGGGTGCGGGCGGGGTTTGGCAGTGGGACTGCGGTGACAATGGCGGGATTGGTTTGATGCGTAGTATGTCTTTAATAACCAGTGGGAAAGTGGTGTGGGGTACCCAAATATCGATGTACTATTACTATATTTTACTTGACTTGTGTTATTTGGGGTGCATGCCTTGGTGAAGTTTGGGTGGATAGATTTTCCGTGTTCGGTGTTTGGTTTTCTCTTTTTCCATGGGGCATTAGAATGTATCCTCACTTGTTCATGAGAGTCTTTGGTTTACCCTACTGAGTATACTTGTATATTCACACTATTTATATAAAACTGCTTTCAGGATTCCAGGAGGACATCAGGGATCGGACGGGACCATACTAGCTCGGACCTCGGGGTAGTTGCTATTGTCGTTTCCCTTTTCATGGTACTTTACCTTGGAGATTTTGAGGATTGTGTTATTTACTATTGAACATGCATATGGGAATGGGTTACTTTTGTCTTTGACTTTACTTTTTTCTTTGGTATTGTTTGGGTTACTATCTTATCTCTAGTTCTTATACAAAAATAAAAAGGGTAATGCCTTCCACTTTGTGTGAGATTCAATACCCTTGGTGCTAGTCGTCACTCTGGGACATACAAATGGCGGGTCTCATGGGTCATTATCTCTCCTTCAACATAAAGAAGGAAGGGTCTCGAAATCTGTTGTCCCTTCCCTCCTTTTGGTGAAGGCGGGTCATGAAACATGTTAATGGTCACAACTAAACTACCATTATATAATCATGGTGTATCCTTAATGGAAATGTCAATATCGTAGAACAATCCATAAGAGTTTCATTACACTGGTAGATATCATCTAAGAGGTGGTCCTCATTTGGTAATTCCATATATTAGTACATTTTTTAACTATAAAGATATAAATACATGGATAGGGGATCTAACTTGGTGTATGTGCAGGATTCCTAACCCTAACTAGATATCCAGTTATACAGGGATCAATCACATGCAACATTAATTTTATGATTCTTGAAAATAACTAGTGAGATATAATAGATATAAGATCATACTTCTTTCCACAAAAAGGGATTTTGGATCTCTATCAACGAATACATTAATATAGAAAATAAAAAAATATTTTAGCATGTGAAACCTCACTTTACCCTCATCAGCATGGACCAGAAAACTCACCCTACATATATTGGTCTACCCTAATGAAAAAGAGGGCCTATAACTTCTCTATAAAAAGGATTACTATGTGTATAGTGGTTTACATTGAATTTCTATGATACCCCAGGTGGTCCCTTGTACTTCGGTCCATGCCCAGGTACTTTTAGAGATTCTCATACACTTTGGTTGTGTATGTATACCATTTCATGTCTATGGACCCTAGTCATGTATGGGTACTATGTTCTGTTCATGTACTCTGGTTGTGCATGTTCACATGTTCATTTCTTGGCACTATAGTGATGTTTGATTACCAGTGTTTTTTATCTACACTATTAATTAATGGACACCTAGTCATTTATATGCTAGTATACATTGAGGGTACACCATGAGTCACTAAGACCGAATCACGCATTATGTGGAAGGCCCCACACGATGTGTGTTATTTTATTTGTCTGAAACCAATGACACCATAGCTTTTTCACTACATGGTGTCTACCTTCATAACTATATTCCATGCACAATAGAATTTCATGAAACTCTAAACCTTCATGTGTCTTCACTCCTTTCCTCTACAGCACCCATTTATGCTAAAATCCATACTCTAAGAAATGGATCTAGCGTGAATAGATCCTTTTCAGAAATTGTGGCTAGATTACATCCATCTAATCAACTTGTGAATCATCCACCATCACTCCACCTTAAAAAAATGCAAAACCCACAATATTTTCACCTTTAATAAATTACTGAAACAACCATTTTTTTCATTAAATCATGATTAAACCATTTTCCTTGAGCCCAAATCATTGTGACAGTCTACTACACCAAATAATGATTGTGGAATGATCGTTCACAGTGTATTTTTAAAATCAACAACAAAATAGAATACTGATGATAAACATAAGAAAAACGAGGGGATAAAATGAAAAAACAGAAAAATTGTGATTGAACATCGGTCATTTTTTTGGATTCTCATTATTGAAAAATAGATTGATAAAAATTTGGGATGAACAATAGAAAAGAAATTCCATATTTTAGGAAGAGAAAAAAATTAACCATAATAAACCACAGATCCATGAATAAATTCATCATAGGTAAACTGATTCCTATACAAAAGGGTATAAAAATGATTAATTCTAATAAAAAATGTACAACTTTTAGATTGGATTAATAACTGATTAAGAAGGGTTCCACATCATTGTCATTACAGAGATCCATTGACAGTCAAGGAACAATTATCACTACACCAAAAACTATTATTATTCAGTAAGGAACAATCCTATAATGGGTCCTGTAAAATCAATAGGGTTTTTCAGATAACACTATATATTTTCCATAAAAAGGATTAAATAAAAAATGTTACAAATGAAAATATAATAAAAAAAAATATTTTATTTTATTTACTAATTTTTTTATCTCCCCAATATAGAAATTATGAAAAATTCCAAATGCACAAAACCATTATACTACACCAAGGATAAAACATTCATTTCAAATTTTATGGAGGTCTTAGATTTCCCTTCTCAGAATCTATTGGGTTGTAAATACATTATTTCAGAAAAATTGTGTATGAATGATTTAATATATTTTATATTAATAATATATAAATACCAAGACTCGTAGAGACTAAGAATCATGTTCCTAACAATTATAAAAATATTTAAAATTTTAATGTGTTTTACAAGGAAAAATAATCATTACAACTCTTGCTAAAAAAGCCTTCAAAACATCAATTTTTATAGTACATTTCTTATGACTACCTTGGTACTTGTAAAATATTTTTTTCATTTTTGAATTAAATGGTCAAACTCATTTTAAGAGTATAACTAAATAAGTGGTATTTATATGAATTAAGTAATCCATACAAGTATAAGGGTAACCTCACATGTGAAATTATAAATAAACTTTATCTATCATGTAAGTGAAAATCTGATATATTTACCTCATTGAATAAGTAAATAAACATTTTGGAAATAGTGAAATAAGTGTTGGTATATTTGTGAAAGGAAAATTTTTATATTAAAATTTAAAATTAATATAATTAATTAGAATAAAATTGACATTCATAAAATAGATTCAAAAATTAATACTCTTATCTTATGATTATAAAATTATTTTATGAGACACTAATATATTTTTCAATGTGTCATAAATTTTTTTATAATTTTAAAATTGGTATTTTTCTAAAAAATGATGATTTCAATTTAAAATTAAATTTTACTTTATTATAAAATTATTTAAAAAAAATGGAGTTCTTTAATGAATTCTAAAAGTCACTAAATTGTTGGGGGTCAATTTTTCGTATTTTTCAAAGACATTTAAATTCTTTGGGAATAATGAAATATAGTAATTTACAATATTTATCTCATTCATGCATTATAGAGTCATGGATTATGTATGGAATATGTAATTCAAAAATATAGAACTATACTTCATTATTTAAATATATTTAGTGATAAAGTTAAAAATATTTATTTTCTTTAGCTCAAATAATAAAATAATCAATATAATATTATGAAAACACCTCTCTCCAAATTATAAATACAACCCTTGCCACCAATTCTCCTCACACCTTGAAGGCCTTTTTTAAATTTTTTTATTTATATCTAATTCCATTTCCAGGACTCATTATCACATCCAATACATTCTGGTCATAAAAAAAGAAAAAAAAAAGTTCCTTTAGAAGGTTCTCAAGGGGAAGAAGTTCATGACAAGAAACCTTATTTCGTTCTCTTTTATATGACTTTTAAAATTATATTAAATTTTATTCTATCCTAAACTTTTATTTCACATGTGATATGATGAATAAGGTTTCATAAATATATTATAGCATTATTTTTTTAATTTAATATGCATCTTCAAACATTTTCTCTTATCCTCTTATAATAAATGGAAATAGTATCTATGTTCCGTCAATTTACATTCATTGTGGATGATGTGTTTTCATTTTTTAACACCTTCAATGATGGTCATAAAACAATTATTATGTTCAAAAAATATTTTATAATACATTTTATAATCTATATAATGTTCTAAAATAATATATAAACATGATAATAAATTAAATGGTATATGTTCGTGATGGTCGTAAAACGTCCAATTTAAATTAAATCATTTTTATTTATGGTTTATCTAATTAATCATCATAATATCGAAAAACATTAACATATGGTGTCATTTTCAATTTAAAAAACATATTAATACCATTTCTTACCTCTCCTGGAGTTTTTCTTCCATTTGATTTGAAAACCCATAATGAACTAACCGTGGAAACAGTGAAATATATCCACCCAAAACAACAAAAATAACAAAATATAATCATTAAATGGGATTGAATATGTCATAAACGATCATATAAGGTATTATAAATACGAATATCATTTTTTGATAAATTTATGACACTCTTTTGACAATTATATAAAAGGTTTGAAGATGTATTAAGGAAGTCAATCCTAATATAAGGGACATTTTTTTATAAAATCCAATCACTGTCTATTTTTACAAAATTAAAATAAGTATTTTTATTTACTTTTATGGAATGAGAGACTTATCCCACATTAATTAGTATTATTGTTTTTATTTATTCATTAAAATATTTAATTTTTTTTCAATGAAATTGTCTAATTTTTTATTTGTGCAGTATTCATTTAAAATAAGTAATTTTACCCAAGGAAGGTTTTTGTGAAGCAAGTGTTATTTTATGATGATTTTCTCATTATTGGGAATTATTTATGATGAAGGCTATGAAATTTATCTCCCTCCCACTAATTGGGTATTTTAATGTTATAAGATGACTGTAATGGTTATTCCCAATGTAACTATGATCGTTACACAATAAGGTAGCTGTGAGGGTTACATCATAAGGTAGCTGTGAGGGTTACATTATAAGGTAGTAATAAGGGTTAAAAAACATATGGTAGCCACATAGGTTACAATCATAATTATGTAATTCCCGATAATATTTAAATGTTTATTTATATATTCAATGTTATATGGAAATCATAGTTTTTCACAAATAATGAATGTGATACTTTAATGGTGATAAATATATCATTGTAAAATTGATTTCATAAGTTTATAAGTTTTCAAAGATTAATGGTTCCTTTATTTAAGGTTATATAATTATTTTTTTGTGATTATACCATGATAAAAATGTTTTTCATATGTTTTATTTATAGTTAACAAAAAATAAAAAGCCAAGTTGATTGTTTTAAAGGTTTTTCATGAAAATATTTTTTGTTTGATTAAAAAAATGTATTATGGATAAAATTGACCCTATTTCAGTAGTAAACACATTTTATTCTTATGTGTTGAAATATATGAATTATTTATTAATTATCTAAAACTCTAAACATAAAATATCATTGGGAATGTAAGAGTGTGAATTCAAAAATAATTTTAAAGATTATGTAATGTTTCAGGCCATGTCCTAATAATTTTTATCATAGCATGGTCTAGGTAACTTTAAGGGTTAAGATGATTTTAATAGAATACCATAAATTCTTTTTACCTCATGGTAAAAATAAAATTATATAGAATTTAATAATTTATATTTCTCTTCATCTAATATATTTCAATTAGAAAGCGTTTTTCATTGAAAAATAGCGGAGCTAAAGTACGAATTATCTGATAGGATAATATCATTCAGAATCAACACTATAGAATGGTGAGAATTATTAATGTAACACCCTAGGTAAATAAAGAATATGACATCTTTATATTTATCCATATTTGTGAATAAAATATTAATATGACTTTAAAGGGGACACTATGCTTGATGGCGTACCCAACACGCAACAACGAGTTTCTTGGGAATCTTACGTTGCACTCTAATAATAAAATAATATTATTTTAAATGGTAGTTAACATGTAGATGTTGTATTGGCGGGGATGGATAGAAATAACTAAAATATGATTATATATGTTTTTAAATGTTTTTACATTTATCCAATAAAATATAAAGGCTTAAAATACGGAAAGAATTCAATTTTAGGCGTATATGCCCGAGTTTTCACTAAAGGTTCACTTATCGCCTTTTGATGGAGAACCGTCATTAAATATAGTTTTTTTCACTCTTATAAATTCTATTAGACAAAATAAAACTCTTCTTAATAATTGGGACATCAAAATTTACTTTGTGTAAATTTTTGGTATCTTTCCGATAAAGTTCATTTTTTTAATGAATAGTGTAAAATGTTGTATTTTAATTGAAAACCACATTTTAATCTAATTTATTTATATGATTAGATTGTCTTTTGAATTGGTTTTAAAATGAAATTAGAATATATTTATACCATTAAATCCAATAGTGGTCGTTGGAATTAATTTTACTTTGAAATCAGACTTAAACTAATGTCAATCTTTTGATACTTATTGTTTCATAAAAACACGCTATTTTCTCTGACAACGGGAATTAATTATTAAATTAATTAATGTAACTTATTTGTTTTGAATATTGTAAAATAGACTTCATTTTTGAATTCTTAATATCAAATATAGCTTAGGGTGAATTTTTGGTATTTTTCTAAAAAACTTCAATTTTGATGAATAGTGAAACCACTAAGTGGTACTTATAAAAAACTGATTTTCCATTTAAATGAAATTTTTCCACCTTTGTGTTTTGAATTTCAAAAAACCGACATACATGGTTGTCATTAAGAAGTAAAATGCGGTTCAATGGGATTAAAATAATTTTTTGGTGAATAGTAACTTATTATGTTTTTAATCGCGATTAGAAGTAATTAGTGTAGTTTAAGGTAAGAATAATGTTTTAATAAATTGAAATGACCTAGACACATGTCCTACCCTCATTGGATGTTTCATAGCCGGAAAAAAAATCCATGGGTAAACTTGGGGACCCCATGGAGCCACTTTGGTTGGAAAATGACATAAATACCTTTTTATTTAATAATAAAGTAAAAATGACACAAACATGTGATATTTTACTAAAACAGTTTTTACATGGGGTTATAAAAGTCAGATTTTTGACTATAAATATTCATTGGAAAGATAAATAGATTTCCAACATCATAGTATTTTTTTTATAATTTTTAGACTTTAAATAAATTAAATTATTTATGCCATCATGATGATGCAGCGATGACCTCATTATTTAACGATTTAAATAAAATGGAAAGATAATTTAATATCTAAGACCTACACATGTCCAAGACCTATTTGATGAGTGTATTTAGAACCCGTATCACCTTATCCTCGAATTATATCATTGTGGGACCTCTTAAATCCGAATATCATTTTAAAATAAAGAGACTTTTCTTAACTTTACAAGAGTGCCCCTCCTCTCCTCTTATAAAAGGCCACCACCTCTACCTCCTTACCCACACTCCCAAATCCTATGGCTCGGCCAACCCCTACCCATTTTGTCTCTCCACTTTCCTCTATTAATTTTTGAAGCCTCACTTTGGGCAGAAGTCTTCCCAAGGAAGCCTTTGAGCTCAAACCAAATGGAGTTGCCCGATTTTATGGTAATGTCTTCACTTGTGTCTTTTTCTTTTATTTTGCTTCTCCAACTCCATAAACTCTTTTTATTCATTTATTTTGTAACAAATCCAGTATATTCAATATACTAGGATGTTTTTATAAGAATTATTCGATCTACACTTACACACACCAACATCTAATGGTTAAAAAACATACTGTTTCCGTGGATGGCGAATTTCTGCCTCCCGAAACGATGATTGTTCAACATTCTTCTAACACCTTCAAAGGTGACCATTAAGATGAAACTATATTTATATATGATATCTAATATTTTTATGTTTTACTTAAGCTTCTGTATTTTTCATTTATTGAGTACCTTTATTGTTTCCATTATGGGTAAACGCGATATCTTTATTTAAGGAAGTGCAGACTACCGCCCACTCAAAGTGATTTGATTCGTTAATACCATATGTGGTGTGTATAAAGGATATATTTAATGATATTATATATGATACCATACTGGAATTAAAATACTATTATGTATCATTATGTTTTAATTCCATTAAATATGAAATAGAAATGGAAGTAGTGTTCATGCGTACGTACGACTTACCGTCTCCATGAACGGTACATTTCATTTCTTATCTCAAAATGTTATGTAATATTATAAGTACATATATATAATGGATATATATGTAATATATTACATCTAAATTATAGATATAATTCTGGAATTATAACATATATATATATCTCTCATTTTGTTTTAATTCCATTAATATGACAAAAAAATGAAAGTAGCGTGCATGCGTACGTAGGGCTTACCGTCTCTATAAACGGCGCATTTCATTTCTTATCCCCACATGTAATGTATTATAATGAGTACATATATAAAATGGATATATATGATGTATGTAACATCTAAATTATTAATATAATTGTGGAATTAAAATATACATACCTCTCATATAGTTTTAATTCCATTAATATGACATAGAAATGAAAGTAGCGTTCATGCGTACGTACGGCTTACCGTCTCCATGAACGGTGCATTTCATTTCTTTCCTCTAAATGATTATGTGATATTATAAATACATTTATATGCTGGATATATATGATATATATGATATCTAAATCAGGAATTTCATTCTGGATATAAAGAACCTTTGAACACACGAACAACATGTAATTGTAAGAAGTCCACTTTCGACTTAAGAACCAAATATCGACAAAAAAAACATTATTAACTTAATGATTACATAATGTTTATAACATGGAAATAAGTGATATAAAAGGAATAATATTCTTTAACAATTTTCTTAATCAAGTAGAAATTAACTCAAGTTTATTATTCAGGACGTTAAATAATGATCGAGTTAATTCAGACCCGAGGTAAGTGATCCTACTCCTCTCTTTCTTTTTAAGTACAAACTTTTATGTCATTACTTTTAAAGCTCATCTTTCTTGTTATTGGGATGACCTTTTATATTACTATTACTGTAATTTTTATGTTCATGTGATGAGAGACCCTATTCTCTCTCATCAATCCATTTTGGAAGTTTTGAGTGGCGCCGTTAGGCTGTCGAATTTTCGTAAGAGATCTAACCTCTGTCTTTCTTTTTAAGTACTCTCTTTTATGTCACTTCTTTTAAGCTCATATTTTTTATGATGGGGGATGTTATTTTATATTCCTCTTGCTTTACATTTTATTGTAATATGATGAGAGACCCTATTTGATCTCATCAATCCATTTTTGGAAGTTTTAAGTGGCACCATTAGGCTGCCGAGTTTTCGTAAGGTATTTTTCATCTCACTTTTATTCCCGTGAGATTTATGCTACATTTGCCACATTTTACTTTGAGTGGTGTATTTAATATCAATTATTCTACTATTTGTGTAATATACTTTCGTTTATGAGTATTTACATCAATGTTGTATTGTCCTTCTTTCACGGGGTGTATGTTTCAAAAGATACCCATGTCGGTAAGGGAACCTTTCACCCTCCTCTTTTTAAAAGACTTATTTTGTTGGGTCTTTTAATTTACATATTTTTATGTTGGGATATGTTCTCATATATCCTTATTGATGTAAATTTTATGTCCAAGTGATGAGATACCCTTTTTTTGATGTGACGCCGTTAGGCTGTCAAGGGAACTTCTTAACCCAATTTCGATTTCTTCGGGTTCAACATGTAGTTATTGAATATGTCATCCTTTGAATATGTGTGAATGACCTTTGATTATTTTACACTTAATATCCAATTATATTTTTTGTATTCGTTTGTCACACATAATTATGTAATTGATTTATCCTTAAACCAAGGATACCGTCTTTGTAAGGGACATCATCTCAATCTCCTTTCATTGAGGCATATTCTGTTTTATACACAACCTTATTTTATACGGTGTATAAATCCCTTTGACTTTTGCGTTTATTCAAAAGGAATATTTTTATACGAAGTGTTTATTAAACGACCAAATGGAATGTTCTTGTCGTATGTATGCAGCGACAATGACTTCTCCACCGCCGTGACCATTATTTGAGTTTCGGCTTCCACTACAAGCCATACCATTTTTTTAAAAGAAAAATAAATACCATGTTTTACTTTTCTTTTATTTTGGTATTGAAAATGGTTTTCATTATGTATTTATATCAATGTGTTGTATTGATATCTTGTTATTTAAAGGTTGAAATGTTATGTTTCCTTTATGCATGTTTTATGTGATAAGATTATGTTATGGTTCTTGGGCATTGTTATGAAGACGGGCGGTTCCGTGATAAACTAAGGGTGGGTGAGCCCGATATAGCTCACCAATGCATTGGGTAACATGAAGGAGTGAAATTTTAAGGTTTCTTCGAAGATATTTAGGGAATATACTGTGATGGGTATTCCAAAATGTAACCAAGAGGGTTACTCCCTACATAAGAATGTTATGAATGCCTCAAGTTACCTTTTATGTCTTATGATTTCTATGTTTTATTCATGATTTGATGAGGTATGTTAAAGTGCCTATGTTTTATGGGTAAAGTATGATTTCATTCTTATGTATATATGAACTCATGTTTCCTTTCCATATTTTTTATAACCCTTACTGAGCTTTTTATGCTCATCCCATGTTTTTGAAATGTTTTCCACAGGACTTAAAGATGAATAGGGTCAAGGATGAGATCAAGGAAAGACATGATATCTAAAACATGGAACTAGACATGTTTCTTTTAATGTTTTTTTATGTTATGGAAACTTAGTAGAAGTGTCTACTATGTAATCTTTTGAGATGTAATAGTTTTGACCTAATTATCTAAAACTCTAAACCTGAAAAGATCCTCAATGTGAATTGTTCATTTAATTCAATAATTAAGTAAGGTTTTAAGGCCGGGGCCTTATAGTTGGTATCAGAGGTCTGTTTAGATAACTTTAGAGGTTAGGGTATTCTCCAAGCATAAGTGGCAGTACCATAATGGATAGGATTTCAGAAAGAGTCCTAGTTTTAGATAAAGTGAATGAGTAAGTATATCTTAGTGGTTATCTCCCTCATTAGTACATGATGGTTTTGTGGATATACTCAAACTGACATTTCTGTTTTTAGTGAATGGATGGATCTAGCAGGAACCAAAGTGACAATATATTTGAAGGAAACTGTGGTGGTTCTCTGATTAAGAGACTAGATAAAATGGGGGATTCAATGAGGAAAATCGTGGGTTTTCTAAACCAACTATCAAGGAGTCATGATCAACCACTTGAACCTTGTTATGATCTTTAATGCATCATGTACGAGATGACCAATCGATGTGGAAGTTCAGGTAATAATTATAAAGGTAACCATTAGAGTTTCTATGATCCTTACATTTGAGGTAATTATGGGTTACTATATGTTATGATGGAAGTGAAAGGCATGAGATAAAATTGAGGTTAAATTATGTTATGGTTATTTTTGATGATTTTATCTCTTTTTGGGGAATGATTTGAGAATTATATAGTTTTGGAAAAAGGATAACACACTGACCGTGTGACAACCCGCCGCGTCGGACAAAGCTGCGGGAATCGAACCCACAACCAAAGTGAAACTGGTATTTATCACCTACCACTGGATTACGTGAAGTCCCTGGTTAGTTTGACTGATTCTTTTTTGTTAGATGATTTTATGAATTAAGAGTAAGTTGATTTTGGGTTATCTATGGATATTTATTAACCTATCATGGAGGATATGTGATTAGGTTAATTACTTTTCAATACGAGACATTAAGAACAACTGATGTTGTTTAGAGATAAATGTTACGATTTAACATGGAATACTATGTGACTAAATCCTTCAAATATTTGGGTTTTAATCTTAGTTTGGTTTACTTTGAAGAATTTTATGGACAAATTTATTATCGAATGGTACTCGTTGAACATTGGGTTTTTTTTGGAAAAATTTTTGTCGTTAAGAATAGATTTTCTTTTTATAAAGGGTTATCCTTTTCTGGATTATCTGATCTTGTACTAGCCTTTTTGGTTTTGGATTTGGTCTAATGACATGGGAAGTATATAGTTCTCTTTTGTTGATTAGGTGATTCTCTAGAAGTTGATTATAATACTCTTAATGTGAACAATTCTTCCTAAATACTCGTCTTTTGGAGAAAAAGTTGAAAGTCAACATGATAAGTGATTATGTTTCCTTATGTATAAATTCCTCAATGAAGAGTAACTTAAAACAAAAATTTTGTCTGTTAACTTTTCCTACTGGGGAATCGAATACCGTTTATCCCATCACAAGTTTGTGATTTTCGTGTGGTTAACTTTCTCCTAAACATGTTTTCTATCACTCTCCATCAGAACATAACCCTATGTTTTCTCCTCCATGTCCATATTTTCATACTTGGAATCCTAGTATGGGTTAACTCGGGTGACCTTTGTACTTATCTTTCTTTATTTTAAAGTGATTTTTTTACCGACTCTTGTTCTAATGTGGGACTTTCAATGATGTTTCCAAGCCCAATTTTAAAATTGCGAGGACGCAATTCCCAAAAGGGGGGAAGTATGTAACAGCCCAGGTAAATAAAGAATATTACATATTTATATTTATCCATATTTGTGAATAAAATATTAATATGACTTTAAAGGGGACTCTATGCTCGATGGCGTACCCAACACGCAACAACGATTTTCTTGGGAATCTTACGCTGCACTCTAAAAATAAATTAATATTATTTTAAATGGTAGTCAACATGTAGCCGTTGTATTGGTGGGGATGGATATAAATAACTAATATATGATTATATATGTTTTTAAATGTTTTTACATTTATCCAATAAAAGATAAAGGCTTAAAATATGGAAACAATTATATTTTAGGCGTATATGCCCTAATTTTCACTAAAGGTTCACTTATCACCTTTTGATGGAGAACCGTCATTAAATATAGTTTTGTTAACTCTTATATATTATATTGGACCAAATAAAACTATTCATAAGAATTGGGACATCAAAATTTACTTTGTGTAAATTTTTGGTATCTTTCCGATAAAGTTCATTTTTTTAATGAATAGTGTAAAATGTTGTATTTTAATTCAAAACCTCTTTTTAATCTAATTTATTTATATGATTAGATTATATTTTTAATTGGTTTTAAAGTGAAATTAGAATATATTTTTACCATTAAATCCAATAGTGGTCGTTGGAATTAATTTCACTTTGAAATCAGACTTAAACTAATGTCAATCTTTTGATACTTATTGTTTCATAAAAACACGCTATTTTCTCTGATAGTGGGAATTAATTATTAAATTAATTAATGTGACTTATATGTTTTAAATTTTGTAAAATATACATAATTTTTGAATTCGGAATATCAAATATAGCTTAGGATGAATTTTTGAGATTTTTCTGAAAAACTTCAATTTTAGATGAATAGTGAAACCACTAAATGGTACTTATAAAAAACTGAGTTTCCGTTTAAATGAAATTTTTCCACCTTTGTGTTTTGAATTTCAAAAATCCGACATACATGGTTGTCATTAAGAAGTAAAATGTGGTTCAATGGGATTAAAATAATTTTTTGGTGAATAGTAACTTATTAAGTTTTTAATTGCGATTAGATTTAATTAGTGTAGTTTAAGGTAAGAATAATGTTTTAATAAAATGAAATGACTTAGACACAAGTCCTACCCTCATTGGATGTGTCATGTCCGACCAATACAATCCATGGGTAATCTTGGGGACCCCATGTATCCACTATGGTTGGAAAATGACATAAATACCTTTTTATTTAATGATAAAGTAAAAATGACACAAAAATGTGATGTTTTAGTAAAACAATTTTTACATGGGGTTATACAAGTCATATTTTTGACTATAAATATTAATTGGAAAGATAAAAATATTTCCTACATCATAGTATTTTTTTTATAATTTTTTGACATTAAATAAATTAAATTATTTATGACATCATGACGATGCAGCGATGACCTCATTATTTAAAGATTTAAATAAAATGGAACGATAATGTAATATCTAAGATCTAAACATGTCCAAAACCTATTGGATGAGTTTATTTCTAACCCTTATCACCTTATACTCAAATTATATCAATGTGGGACCTCTTAAATCCGAATATCATTTTAAAATAATGTTACTTTTCTTTACATTCCAAGAGTGCCCCTCCTCTCCTCTTATAAAAGGCCCCCACCTCTACCTCCTTACCCACACTCCAAAATCCTTTGGCTCGGCCAACCTCTGCCCATTTTGTCTCTAAACTTCTATCTCTTACTCCTTGAAGCCTCACTTTGGGCACTATTCTTCCCAAGGAAGCCTTTGATCTCAAACCAAAGGGAGTTACAAGATTTTAAGGTAATGTCTTCACTTGTGTCCTTTTGTTTTATTTTGCTTCTCCAACCCCCTAAACTCTTTTTATTCATTTATTTTGTAACAAATAAAGTATCTTCAATATAATAGGATTTTGTTATTAGAAGAATTCGAGCTAAAATTACACACACATACATCTAATGGTTAAAGAACATACTGTTTTCGTGGATGGTGAATTTCTGCCTCCCGAAACGATGATTGTTCAACATTCTTCTAACACCTTCAAAGGTGGCCATTAAGATGACACTATATTTATATATGATATATAATATGTTATGTTTTACTTAAGCTTCTGTATTTTTCATTTATGGTGTAACTTTATGGTTTCCATTATGGGTAAACGCGATATCTTCATTTAAGGAAGTGCGGACTACCGCCCCCTCAAAGTGATTTGATTCGTTAATACCATATGTGGTACGTATAAAGGATATATTTAATGATATTATATATGATACCATAATGGAATTAAAATAATATTATGTATCATTATGTTTTAATTTCATTAAATATGAAATAGAAATGGAAGCAGCGTTCATGCGTACATACGGCTTCCCGTCTCCATGAATGGTACATTTCATTTCTTATCTCAAAATGTTATGTAATATTATAAGTGCATATATATAATGGATATATATGTAATATATTACATCTAAATTATAGATATCATTATGGAATTATAACATATATATATCTCTCATTTTGTTTTAATTCCATTAATATGACAAAAAAATGAAAGTAGCGTTCATGCGTACGTACGGCTTACCGTCTCCATGAACGGCGCATTTCATTTCTTATCCCCACATGTAATGTATTATAATGAGTACATATATATAATGGATATATATGATGTATGTAACATCTAAATTATTAATATAATTGTGGAATTAAAATATACATACCTCTCATATAGTTTTAATTCCATTAATATGACATAGAAATGAAAGTAGCGTTCATGCGTACGCACGACTTACCGTCTCCATGAACGGTGCATTTAATTTCTTTCCTCTAAATGATTATGTGATATTATAAATACATGTATACACTAGATATATGTGATATATATGATATCCAAATCAGTAATGTCATTCTATATATAAAGAACCTTTGAACACACAAACAACATGTATTTGTAAGAAGTCCACTTTCGACTTAAGAACCAAATATCGACAAAACAATCATTATTAACTTAATGATTACATAATGTTTATAACACGAAAATAAGTGATATAAAAGGAATAATAATCTTTAAAAAGGTTCTTAATCAAGTAGAAATTAACTCAAGTTTATTAATCAGGACGTTAAAGAACGATCGAGTCAAGTCGGACCCGAGGTAAGGGATCCTACTCCTCTCTTTCTTTCTAAGTACACACTTTTATGTCATTCCTTTTAAAGCTCATATTTTTTTGTTATTGGGATGATCTTTTATATTACTATTACTGTAATTTTTATGTTCATGTGATGAGAGACCCTATTCTCTCTCATCAATCCATTTTGGACGTTTTGAGTGGCGCCGTTAGGCTGCCGAATTTTCGTAAGAGATCAAACCCCTCTCTTTCTTTTTAAGTACTCTCCTTTATGTCACTTATTTTAAGCTACTATTTGTTATGGTGGGGGTGTTATTTTATATTCCTCTTTCTGTACATTTTAATGTAACATGATGAGAGAACCTATTTGATCTCATCAATCCATTTTTGGAAGTTTTAAGTGGCGCCGTTAGGCTACCGAGTTTTCGTAAGGGATTTTTCATCTCACTTTTATTCCCGTGAGATTTATGATACATTTGCCACATATTCCTTTGAGTGGTGTATTTACTATCCATTATTCTATGCTTTGTGTAATATACTTTCGTTTATGAGTATTTACATCAATGTTGTATTGTCCATCTTTCACGGGGCGTCTGTTTCGAAAGATACCCATGTCGGTAAGGGAACCTTTCACCCTCCTCTTTTTAAAAGACTTATTTTGTTGGGTCTTTTAATTTACATATTGTTATGTTTGGATATGTTATCATATATCATTATTGATGTAATTTTTATGTCCAAGTGATGAGATACCCTTTTTCTGATGTGACGCCGTTAGGCTGTCAAGGGAACTTCTTAACCCAATTTCGATTTCTTTGGGTTCAACAGGTAGTTATTGAATATGTCATCCTTTGAATATGTGTGAATGACCTTTGATTATTTTACACTTAATATCCAATTATATTTGGTGTATTTTTTTGTCACACATAATTATGTAATTTATTTATCCTTAAACCAAGGATATCGTCTTTGTAAGGGACTTCGTCTCAATCTCCATTCATTGAGGCATATTCTGTTTTATACACAACCTTCTTTTATACGGTGTATACACCCCTTTTAATTTTACGTTTATTCAAAAGGAATATTTTTATATGAAGTGTTTATTAAATGACAAAAGGGAATGTTTTTGTCATACGTACGCGGCGACAACGACTTCTCCACCGCCGTGACCATTATTTGAGTTTCGGCTTCCTCTACAAGACATACCATCTTTTTAAAAGAAAAATAAATACCATGTTTTACTTTTCATTTATTTTGGTATTGAAAATGGTTTTCATCATGTATTAATATCAATGTGTTGTATTGATATCTTGTTATTGAAAGGTGGAAATGTTATGTTTCCTTTATGCATGTTTTATGTGATAAGATTATGTTATGGTTCTTGGGCATTGTTATGAAGACGGGTGGTTCAGTGATAATCTAAGGGCAGGTGAGCCCGATATAGCTCTCCAATGCATTGGGTAACGTGAAGGAGTGAAACGTTAAGGTTTCTCCGAAGAGATTTAGGTAATATACTATGATGGGTATTCCAAAACGTAACCAAGAGGGTTACTCCCTACATAAGAATGTTCTGAATGCCTCAAGTTACCTTTTATGTATTAGGATTTCTATGTTTTATTTATGATTTGATGAGGTATGTTAAAGTGCCTATGTTTTATGGGTAACGTATGATTTCATTCTTATGTATATATGAACTCATGTTTCCTTTCCATATTTTTTATAACCCATACTGAGCTTTTTATTCTCATCCAAAGTTTTTGAAATGATTCCCACAGGACTTAAAGATGAATAGGGTCAAGGATGGGATCCAGGAAAGACATGATATCTAAAACATGGAACTAGACATGTTTCTTTTTATGTTTTTTTATTTTATGGAAACTTAGTAGAAGTGTCTACTATGTAATCTTTTGAGATGTAATAGTTTTGACCTAATTCTCTAAAAATCTAAACCGGAAAATATCCTCAATGTGAATTATTCATTTAATTCAATAATTAAGTAAGGTTTAAGGTCGGGTCCTTCTAATTACAAAGTAGTTTTTTATAGTAATGAATCATTTTAACTAATCTATAAATTTAGGTGGAATCCATATAATAAAACAACAAGTTATACTATAAAATAACATGCAGATATTAGTAAATTTTATAATGAAACACCCTCTATCTTGGAGTGGATCTTATGACCCTGTTTTGCATAAAGAGAGGATTAAAACCCTTGAAATGATATTTAATTTCAGGTGGTTTTAAAATAATCAAATGTTAAGTATTTATATTTAACATTATTAATATGAAGCTGACCAGTGAGAGGCAGTGGTCAAGAATATCATAGATAAATAGTAGAATGAATCCTCAAAATGGGAAGAATTAAACAATCTATTCATGGAAAACATTTTCCTAAGGTGGTTTGACATAATATGGAAATTAAATTTCTATAATTTAAACAAAACAAAAAGAATATTAATTTTATTTATATGATGATAACTTCACTCAATTCAGAGGTTATGCTACAAATCTTATTATAGATGTTAACAGTAAAAACAGTCTGTTTTTACTCTTGAATGAAGAAAATAATGTGAAGGTTATTATCCACTCATGAATTAAAAAATATTGATAAACTATTGAATTGTGATATGTGTGTAGAAATAGAGTTTCCTAATTATTTAGCGTGCTTTGGAAATATGAAAAAAACAAGATTGGAGGAAATGGTTAAGAATCATTCAAAGAAATATGAAGGTAAAAAATAAAGATTCTAGATTTCGGGAAGTGTCATAAAAATCACCCTTTGAAATTTCCTAAAAAATCATGGAACAGTTTTGATGAGGTATGTATGGACATATATTCCAAAATTGAAATGAAAATTGTTTTAATATTAATATTGATTTTATAAATATAAAGAGTTTTAAATGCGGTGAAATGAGGAATTATGAAAATACATACCCAACAATGTTTTAAATTATGATATACATCCCGATTATAAGATGAAATTTGTAGAAAAATCCTTTGTTACCACTTCATTTTATGTTACGCCATGAATAAAGGGATATCATGTACCATTTTTGGTTACCCATATATTTCTAATGTCCTTTTTGATATCGGGTCTGAACATTTCATTATTTTTTGAGAGATTTTATATCAAAATAGAAGTTTTAATTCAAAAAATGATAAATGTAACGCCCCGACCCCAGCTACCCAGAGTCGGTGCATTACTTCGTAACATTGGCATGATCACAAGAAATATCAAATCTCGAAAGACTGATTGGTTTAGTAGCCTTGGAAACACTAGATATATTCATAAGTTTTACATTACATCATAAAATGAAAAACTACTACAACAACATAATGTCTCCATAATCCACACTACTATCCCCTCATAATGTCCCTGCAGGTCATTCATAATTTACTTCTTCACATCCTGGGGAAAAATAAAACATAGAAAAGGGGTGAGCTCAAATACCCAGTAAGGATAACAATATAGCGGAAACTTTCATAAATAAGAATAAACATTTAAGGCAATGCATTACTAAAACAAAAGCCTTTTAAAATTGAACTTCAACATGGTATGGCAAAAGTAAAATGAAATAATGCCATTTACTTGTTCACATGGATATTCTACTAATCGAATAATCACATGCAATATCAATCACCACTTTCATAATGTTGGAATGCATAATGCTAAACGTTAATTTCTTTGTCTAGGCCTCATCCCAAGACCTAGGGGTTACTTCTAACCGGAACCCAACCCGGAGTGCCTCTATTAACCGGACACCAACCCGGAGTGCCTCTAATAACCGGACACCAACCCGGAGTGCCTCTAATAACCGGACACCAACCCGGAGGGCTTACTTTTACCAGTCCCTAACCTGGAGGGCTTACTTTAACCAGTCCCCAACCTGGAGGGCTTACTTTTACCAGTCCCCAACCTGGAGGGCTTACTTTTACCGGTCCCCAACCCGGAACATACTTGTTTAGCACATTCATCTGAAGAAAAGTTTGAAATATAACATAAACATTCGGATTAAAACTAGCATACGAAATGTCAATAGTTTCACCATAAACTATGAATGGTATAAAATAGCACATCCACAGTCAAAAATATCACAAAACCTTCAATACAATATAGAAGTTTTGTATTATAATAAATCAACTTCAAATAAGCGTAAAATCCATTAAAGGATGTTGACATAGATGAAATCAAAACACTTTTTAGAGAAATATCTCTTTCTATTTTTGAAATAATTTAAGAGCCATATAAAATAATACATTTTCTTGAAAATATTCCAGTAAGCTTGTAAGGAAAGCTTTGACGATTTTATAACGGCGTAAAATAACCGCACCCGCCGTATAAGTTAAAAAAAACATTCTTACCTCAATTCTGTCGAAAAGGTTAAAAAGGACCTTGTTTTGAAAACGACGGAAAGATTCCTTTATAAACCTCTTATAAAAAGTCAAAAAAAGGTATAAATGACTTTAACCCATATTCTTGTAAATAGTAAAAATGTTTTGAAATACATTTTTAAGAAACATGGATGTGGATGATAAAGAGATCCCAGTAGATTATTACATATAAACAACCTCGGATAATGAAGAGATTGTGAAATAACCCTTACCTTGTACTTTTCCTTGGTTGGGGTAGGTTAACCTCCTGTATAATGGTGAAATAGTTGTTATTAAATTATACAAGAATCATATATATTAATATGATATCATATATGATCTTTTAACATTGATTTGTTAATAATATCTTAGAATTATCGTCGTTTCGGGAGTTAACTTACTCATTTTCTTTTATATGTTTTGTTACATAAGCCATGGTTGTTGTATCTTATTCATATCCAGAATGATATACAGTCCTTAAACATCATTTTTAAATCATCAAATGATAATTATACTTGAATGGATACGATGGAGAATGAATCTCATCGCGTTCGTGGAGACGGTAGTCCGTACGTACGCACGAGCGACAATATCATTCTTTTGATATTAAAATAATATATAAATGGATGGTATATCATATATACAGAATCATTAACATGTTATATTTATTATTTAAATGAGTTACACATCATTATTATACCCATCCAAATAATATTATATTGAATAACAATTACACCACGGCGTGGAGACGGTAAGCCGTACGTACGCACGTATGGTGACATGTTATTCAAAGGGTGGATAGAATACTGAATATGATTGTACCATATTTATAATAACATCACAGTATATGTGAGATACTGGAGTTATTATTTCAGAATGGTAAGAACAAAGGAAGAAGAAGTGGAAGAAGAAATGAACTTAGAAAAGGGTGGTGAAATCATTACCTCTTCTTCGGGTTCTTCCTTTTGATTTGATCAAAAGGGCTCCTTAGGATGGATTTCTGATCAAACTAAGGCCTCTAGGTTGTATTGAGGGATGTTGGGAGATTATTTGGGCAGAGTTTGGCCGAACCAAAAGGCTTTGAAGGTGTGAAGAAATGGGAAGGAGGAGTGCCCTTTTATAAGAGGGGTGAGGGGCACCTTTGGAAAAGCTAGAAATATTAATTTATAATAAATTCATATTCGGTTTCTAAAGGCTCCAAAGTTGACTATTCAAAGGATGAGGTGGGGATAGGTCGAAAACAACTCATCCAATAGAATTTAGACAGGTTTGGGTACTTATATTAACCTTATCTTTAAGTATTAACTCTAAGTTAATTAGTTTCACTTTTACAATGTCTCTTTGTATTTTATATATTATGGTTAATAAACTTACTATATACATCCAAGCGACCCCCAAGTGGTCCATTAATGATTAACCTATCATAATATAAGTCTCTTGGCCGAACCTTAGATTTTTAGGAATTTAATATCAATTAATAATATAATATTTGTTTTAAGAACTCTTTTATGTCAATTTTGACACTATTCAATAGTTGATTTTTGTGAAACTCATAACAGATTGATTACTTCGAACAAAGTCAATTAAATCAATCCTAATATATCATATTATCCTAGAAAATTAGTTTAATTCATTAAAAGTTTCATATTATATTTATTTGGGTATTTATAATATCAATTATGTTAATTTTTTACTATTTTAGTAATTACTGCATCATCATTGTGTCATAAATAAAATAAATTATTTAATGTCTAAAAATTATAAATAAAATATCATTATGTAGGAAATCTTTTTATCTTTCTAATGAATATTTATAATCGAAAATCCAACATGTATAACCCTATGTAAAAATTGTTGTTCTAAAAGATATATGCTTGTGTCATTTTTGTATTCATTTTGACTTAATTAAAATAAAGTGTCATTATCACTTACAAGTGGATCCATGGGGTCCCAAAATAGACCCAAAGATGCCCATGGTCGACTATGTATCAACCAATAGGGGTAAGACACGTTTTAGGGTAATTTAGTATTATTATAATATTATTTTTTAACCCTTATTTACCGGATTTACCCTTAACCATGGTAAATAAAATATTTACCGCAGTAATTATTCAAAATGTCTAAAAATAAAAGTTACCTATTTACAAAATTTGAACATCCTGATTCCAAATATGGAATCCATTTTTCTAAATTCAAAACACAGAAGTGGCAGAAATTAATTTAAAATTAATTCCCGCTGTCAAAACAAAAAGCGTGTTTTTAAGAGATAATAACTACCAAAAGATTGACACTTGTTTATGTTCGGTTTAATTGTAAAATTATGTCCAATGACCAACATTATATTAAATGGTAAAAATATATTCTAAATATACTTTAAAACCACTAAAATTAATAATTTATCACTATTAATTATTTTGATTAAAAAAGATGTTTTTAATTAAAATTTAGTAATTTTCACTATTCATCAAAATATTAAAGTTATCCGAAAAGTACCAAAATTTCACCTTAGGATAAATTTGATATTCCGAATCCAAAAATGAAGTCCATTTTTAAAAATAAAATATATATAATTTCAAAAATTAGGTATTACTATTCATAACGGCAAGTTTGATCGGTTGTGGCACGTGTTAAAACACGAAGTTGCGTACAACACACGCTACTATTTTATTCAAAGGAAAGCGTACCGTGGAAGCTTGGGATGTTTCATTTTAAATTTTTTTGATGTCCCCATTTAGTCAAAAAGTTTAAAATATTGTATTTAAAAAGGTTTCACTATTAAATGTTGATAAAAGTGCAATACTGAAAATGAATCTGTTCTTGCATTATGACTAAGAAACTCATAATGTGGATTCTAAAATTATAAGGATTATATAAAGTTTAAAATTTAGTTAATACTATTCATCACCTCTTTTAATGGCCTTTTTTTGTAAGTCAAGGTGTGATTGAACTCGGTGTTGCGTGTAGTACAAGTTATTGAATTATTTTGAAGAAATAACACATTATGAATTCTTGGGGTGTTACATTCTCCCCTCCTTCAATAAATTGCGTCCTCGCAATTTGAAATTGTTCTTAGAAAATAAAAGGTTGAAAATAGAAAATATATCTGTGGGAAAACCCACATCGGAAATTGGGTTACTAAAATTTAGTCTTAATATGAGGAAAAGAGAAATGAAAGGGTCACCACCAAATTATGCTCTCGATTAGGAGAACATTGGTGGAAATTAGAGACATATAATTGGAGGAAAAACGTAAATATTTATAGGTAGTGATTGAGGTCATCAATCACAAACAAGTATAAAATTGAGGTCCTTAAACTCATCAATCTATGATGATTTGAAGTACCATCGGTTCAACAAAATATAGGGTATTGGGACAACACATTTTTGACATTTCAAAATATCTTAGTTGAAATCCCACATCGAAAAATGAATTAATGAGGCCTCTATTTAAAATAAAGAGTGGAAAGTATGAAGATTACCGAAAATAACACATACTAGGGTTCCATTTAGGAAAATATGGATATGGAAGAGAAATCTAACCATCAATTATCTGATGGAGAGTGGTAGAGAACATGGCTATGAAAAGGCCAACAATCCCAAAGCCATAAATTAGTGATGATTTAAGGTACCATCTAGGAAAACATTTTTGTTCTAAGTTGCTTTTCTTAATATTGAGGAATCTATTTATGAGATTGACTAAGATCATAAGGAGATATACTTACTTTATAATTATAGTTTTATCCATTAATAAATTTCTACCACAAACTCATCTTTCACTCTAAAAGATAATAGAATGTAAGAAAAATTCTATTTACACTATTCGTATAGGGTTCCAAAATAAATGAATTTATAATTCATCTACAAGATCTTTTAATAAAACTACATTATTTAATCCAGGACATCTCGTGGGCCAGTGGTAGGTGATACACCCTTGTCGCCCTTCGGTTTCGGGTCCAAGTCTCGCAGCCTTGCCGGACGCGACGGGTTGTCGCCCGAACTCCGGGTTGTCCTTTTATGTTAATCCAAAATAATCCAAACTAGAACTATCCAAAATACTTCTATCCAAACTCACATTCCAACATTTATAAGGAAGGTAAACATAATATAGATCCTTTTTACCCCGTAATAGCATATTAATACCTTCATCATGTATTACCATATTCCTTATTGATTACATTCATGATCCCTTATTCCATATAGAATGCTGGATATACTTCATTAATCCAAAAATGTTTTAAACCCTAACAATGATGGAATATACAAATCATTAATCAGCTTCAAGGTAGTCAATAATATCCAATATAATTTATCCAAAATAATCACATATTATTCCAAAATCACTACCTCAGTATCAGAACTATATTACGATTTATCATTCTCTCAACCATATATTTCCCAAAAATTTAACCTTCTATTGAGTCACTTTTCTTTGTTCCACACAATCTCAAGTCCTTAATGAAATAGTACTGCAGTACAATCCTTATATACTCCATAATTATTATAACAAGTACATTGTTGATACAACACTCAATTGATATAATCAACATAAGAACTCTAATCATTCCTCTTCATCTGTGGTAGTATCATAACTTGATTATTATCCAATAGCATCATTTGCGGCATAGTCTGATGACTGGTACATAGGTTCGCGTAGTGTCCAAACTCCTTGCAAATGAAGCATTGTACATTTAAAACCATTTTCTTACCCTTGCAGTCACGTACTTTGTGCCCTTTTCCTCCACACTTATAACAAACTCCCATTCCTTTCAGGCAAGTTCCAGGGTGTTTCTTTCCACAGTTACCACATATGGGAAAATTCTTCTTTTCCCTCTTACTTTTATCCATCTTTCTCTCTTCCATCCTTTTCTTCTCTTGCTTCCCTTCAAAGCCATAGGACTCAGTAAACTCTTTACTTATCTTATCAACACATGATATTATTTCTTCATATGATGATAATAAATAGGAGACTATTTCTCTTATCAATTATAGCTTAAGACCATGAAAGATATGATCCTTCCTTCTCTTTGGATCATGTGCATTTCTGGAGTTCTCATTCCTTCTACTGGGCGCCATTTCTAAACAATGGCATACACCAGATCAGTTTATGAATCAAAATACATAATCCCATACTTATAAAACACTTAACATAAATTGAACTATTTATAGATATAATCCATAATCATAAAAATGTCTCCTTTGAGGATGTATATACTCATAAACCCTTCATAATGGTTTGTAAAGAGAAAGAGAATTATCCTAAGCATATCCCCCGGGAGTGTCGTAACCAAGAGTGCAGCAAGGCCCGTTGTCGTGCACCAGTTCCCGTTCGAGTCTAGCTCAAAGCGGTGTTTTCGGGTTTTACCCCTAGGTACATCTGTGCCAGAGCCGCCTCTACCTGCTCGTATCCAGACAGGGATGTATTGCTCGGAAAACTCACAAAATCTCTACAATACCAAAATTCTAGGAAGTTCTTCTATACTAATCCTCAAAGTTCATCTTAGGTCTATGTGCTCTAATCAGAGTTTATCTAAATCTAGCTTCCAAGGTTTGTACTAAACTTCCTCTGATACCAACTGTAACGCCCCGACCCCAGCTACCCAGAGTCGGTGCATTACTTCGTAACATTGGCATGATCACAAGAAAGATCA
The DNA here is from genome assembly GCA_963277665.1 of Viscum album. NCBI lineage: Eukaryota > Viridiplantae > Streptophyta > Magnoliopsida > Santalales > Viscaceae > Viscum > Viscum album. The sequence continues at coordinate 1,127,681,671 of OY728156.1, read as the reverse complement.
AATCTCGAAAGATCGATTGGTTTAGTAGCCTTGGAAACACTAGATATATTCATAAGTTTTACATTACATCATAAAATGAAAAACTACTACAACAACATAATGTCTCCATAATCCACACTACTATCCCCTCATAATGTCCCTGCAGGTCATTCATAATTTACTTCTTCACATCCTGGGGAAAAATAAAACATAGAAAAGGGGTGAGCTCAAATGCCCAGTAAGGATAACAATATAGCGGAAACTTTCATAAATAAGAATAAACATTTAAGGCAATGCATTACTAAAACAAAAGCCTTTTAAAATTGAACTTCAACATGGTATGGCAAAAGTAAAATGAAATAATGCCATTTACTTGTTCACATGGATATTCTACTAATCGAATAATCACATGCAATATCAATCACCACTTTCATAATGTTGGAATGCATAATGCTAAACGTTAATTTCTTTGTCTAGGCCTCATCTCAAGACCTAGGGGTTACTTCTAACCGGAACCCAACCCGGAGTGCCTCTATTAACCGGACACCAACCCGGAGTGCCTCTAATAACCGAACACCAACCCGGAGTGCCTCTAATAACCGGACACCAACCCGGAGGGCTTACTTTTACCAGTCCCTAACCTGGAGGGCTTACTTTAACCAGTCCCCAACCTGGAGGGCTTACTTTTACCAGTCCCCAACCTGGAGGGCTTACTTTTACCGGTCCCCAACCCGGAACATACTTGTTTAGCACATTCATCTGAAGAAAAGTTTGAAATATAACATAAACATTCGGATTAAAACTAGCATACGAAATGTCAATAGTTTCACCATAAACTATGAATGGTATAAAATAGCACATCCACAGTCAAAAATATCACAAAACCTTCAATACAATATAGAAGTTTTGTATTATAATAAATCAACTTCAAATAAGCGTAAAATCCATTAAAGGATGTTGACATAGATGAAATCAAAACACTTTTTAGAGAAATATCTCTTTCTATTTTTGAAATCATTTAAGAGCCATATAAAATAAAACATTTTCTTGAAAATATTCCTGTAAGCTTGTAAGGAAAGCTTTGACGATTTTATAACGGCGTAAAATAACCGCACCCGCCGTATAAGTTAAAAAAAACATTCTTACCTCAATTCTGTCGAAAAGGTTAAAAAGGACCTTGTTTTGAAAACGACGGAAAGATTCCTTTATAAACCTCTTATAAAAAGTCAAAAAAAGGTATAAATGACTTTAACCCATATTCTTGTAAATAGTAAAAATGTTTTGAAATACATTTTTAAGAAACATGGATGTGGATGATAAAGAGATCCCAGTAGATTATTACATATAAACAACCTCGGATAATGAAGAGATTGTGAAATAACCCTTACCTTGTACTTTTCCTTGGTTGGGGTAGGTTAACCTCCTGTATAATGGTGAAATAGTTGTTATTAAATTATACAAGAATCATATATATTAATATGATATCATATATGATCTTTTAACATTGATTTGTTAATAATATCTTAGAATTATCGTCGTTTCGGGAGTTAACTTACTCATTTTCTTTTATATGTTTTGTTACATAAGCCATGGTTGTTGTATCTTATTCATATCCAGAATGATATACAGTCCTTAAACATCATTTTTAAATCATCAAATGATAATTATACTTGAATGGATACGATGGAGAATGAATCTCATCGCGTTCGTGGAGACGGTAGTCCGTACGTACGCACGAGCGACAATATCATTCTTTTGATATTAAAATAATATATAAATGGATGGTATATCATATATACAGAATCATTAACATGTTATATTTATTATTTAAATGAGTTACACATCATTATTATACCCATCCAAATAATATTATATTGAATAACAATTACACCACGACGTGGAGACGGTAAGCCGTACGTACGCACGTATGGTGACATGTTATTCAAAGGGTGGATAGAATACTGAATATGATTGTACCATATTTATAATAACATCACAGTATATGTGAGATACTGGAGTTATTATTTCAGAATGGTAAGAACAAAGGAAGAAGAAGTGGAAGAAGAAATGAACTTAGAAAAGGGTGGTGAAATCATTACCTCTTCTTCGGGTTCTTCCTTTTGATTTGATCAAAAGGACTCCTTAGGTTGGCTTTCTGATCAAACTAAGGCCTCTAGGTTTTATTGAGGGATGTTGGGAGAGTATTTGGGCAGAGTTTGGCCGAACCAAAAGGCTTTGAAGGTGTGAAGAAATGGGAAGGAGGAGTGCCCTTTTATAAGAGGGGTGAGGGGCACCTTTGGAAAAGCTAGAAATATTAATTTATAATAAATTCATATTCGGTTTCTAAAGGCTCCAAAGTTGACTATTCAAAGGATGAGGTGGGGATAGGTCGAAAACAACTCATCCAATAGAATTTAGACAGGTTTGGGTACTTATATTAACCTTATCTTTAAGTATTAACTCTAAGTTAATTAGTTTCACTTTTACAATGTCTCTTTGTATTTTATATATTATGGTTAATAAACATACTATATACATCCAAGCGACCCCCAAGTGGACCATTAATGATTAACCTATCATAATATAAGTCTCTTGGCCGAACCTTAGATTTTTAGGAATTTAATATCAATTAATAATATAATATTTGTTTTAAGAACTCTTTTATGTCAATTTTGACACTATTCAATAGTTGATTTTTATGAAACTCATAACAGATTGATTACTTCGAACAAAGTCAATTAAATAACTCCTAATATATCATATTATCCTAGAAAATTAGTTTAATTCATTAAAAGTTTCATATTATATTTATTTGGGTATTTATAATATCAATTATGTTAATTTTTTACTATTTTAGTAATTACTGCATCATCATTGTTTCATAAATAAAATAAATTATTTAATGTCTAAAAATTATAAATAAAATATCATTATGTAGGAAATCTTTTTATCTTTCTAATGAATATTTATAATCGAAAATCCAACATGTATAACCCTATGTAAAAATTGTTGTTCTAAAAGATATATGCTTGTGTCATTTTTGTATTCATTTTGACTTAATTAAAATAAAGTGTCATTATCACTTACAAGTGGATCCATGGGGTCCCAAAATAGACCCAAAGATGCCCATGGTCGACTATGTATCAACCAATAGGGTTAAGACACGTTTTAGGGTAATTTAGTATTATTATAATATTATTTTTTAACCCTTATTTACCGGATTTACCCTTAACCATGGTAAATAAAATATTTACCGCAGTAATTATTCAAAATGTCTAAAAATAAAAGTTACCTATTTACAAAATTTGAACATCCTGATTCCAAATATGGAATCCATTTTTCTAAATTCAAAACACAGAAGTGGCAGAAATTAATTTAAAATTAATTCCCGCTGTCAAAACAAAAAGCGTGTTTTTAAGAGATAATAACTACCAAAAGATTGACACTTGTTTATGTTCGGTTTAATTGTAAAATTATGTCCAATGACCAACATTATATTAAATGGTAAAAATATATTCTAAATATACTTTAAAACCACTAAAATTAATAATTTATCACTATTAATTATTTTGATTAAAAAAGTTGTTTTTAATTAAAATTTAGTAATTTTCACTATTCATCAAAATATTAAAGTTATCCGAAAAGTACCAAAATTTCACCTTAGGATAAATTTGATATTCCGAATCCAAAAATGAAGTCCATTTTTAAAAATAAAATATATATAATTTCAAAAATTAGGTATTACTATTCATAACGGCAAGTTTGATCGGTTGTGGCACGTGTTAAAACACGAAGTTGCGTACAACACACGCTACTATTTTATTCAAAGGAAAGCGTACCGTGGAAGCTTGGGATGTTTCATTTTAAATTTTTTTGATGTCCCCATTTAGTCAAAAAGTTTAAAATATTGTATTTAAAAAGGTTTCACTATTAAATGTTGATAAAAGTGCAATACTGAAAATGAATCTGTTCTTGCATTATGACTAAGAAACTCATAATGTGGATTCTAAAATTATAAGGATTATATAAAGTTTAAAATTTAGTTAATACTATTCATCACCTCTTTTAATGGCCTTTTTTTGTAAGTCAAGGTGTGATTGAACTCGGTGTTGCGTGTAGTACAAGTTATTGAATTATTTTGAAGAAATAACACATTATGAATTCTTGGGGTGTTACAATAAAACAGATTATAGTTAAAAATAAAGTTAAATGTTATGGTAAATATGCATTATAATAATTTTCTTTTTATTGTCTTTTAAAAGAAAATTCCTGCAAACATTGAAGTTTTTTAATGAGTAGAGTTTGTTGTTATTAATGGTATGGATTGGCTCTCGGTTTATCATTCTTAGAATGATTTTAGAGCTAAAGAAGTTGTTTCTCATAATGACAATCATTTACTATTAAAGATGAACCGATTATATTAATAATATATTTGGAAGCTGATAAATTGTAAAATGTTGGAAATTAAATTGATCTAATATGTATTATTTTAAATAAGGGAACTATTCACATTAATGATGTACCTGTGGTAAATAAATACCTATATGTTTTTTCTGATGGGGTTTTTAGTGTTATAACTGATTGGAATGTTTAATTTACCAGAAATTAGTTACCACAACTAATAAAATTTTACAAACCCCTATTAAATGTCTATCGTTAAACTTGTTAAATTGAAAAAATTTGTGTAGGTATTGATTCATAAAATCCTCATTCAACATATCCCTTCACCATGGGGGGATCCAATTTTTTTGTTAAAAATAAATATGGTTACATGAGTCATATAATTGATTAATGATCCTATAATAACATTATAGATAAAAATAAGTATCCATTACATAAAATTGAAAAATATTTTTATCAGTTCCAGGGATCTCAGTATTATTCAAAGATTGAATTGAGATATGGGTGTCATTATCTAAATGAAAATGAGGTTGACATTATAAAAATATCATTCCAATCTAGATATGTTCATTATGAGTTTGTTTCTAATCTATTTGGATTGAAAAATGATTCTTATGACTTTATAGATCTTATAAATAGAATCTACCATTAATATTTGAATGTGTTTATTTTATTAAGGATGATATTTGGGTTTACTAAAAATATAATGATGATCATTATAAGAATCAAAGGATTATTATGAACATAGTTTAATAAAACAAGTTATATGGTTAATTTAAAAAATGTGAGTTTTGTTTGTAACAACTTTCTATTCATGGAAGCATTGTAAATAAGGGTGGAACAATAGTTGAACATGCTAAAAAAGGTTATATTAATAGACAAAACCTATAAATATTATAATATATATTTATATTTTTCTTTGATTGTTAGGTAAATATCAACATATTGATAAAAACATTGACCATTTATCAATACTTGTAATTGTGTTAGCATTAAAAGGGGTTAAATTTATTTGGACAAAATATTGTGATTTTTTTAGGGACATAAAATAAGATGGATGAAGGCTTTAGTTTTGGATCTTCCTTCTAAAAATGGAGAGTTTATCATCTACATTTATTCCTTATTGAAGTTTCTTTTTAGTGTTCTAATGTAGAATGATCAGGTAGTTTATTATGCTTCAAGAAAATTGAATCCTCGCAAATTAAACTATCCCCCACATTATTTGGAATTAGAAGTTTTGTTTCTATCTATACAATTTATATGTGTAAATTATATCAAGAAAAGTTTGAAATAAATAAAGACCAAAAAATTTTGAATTATATATTTACTAAAAATTAATTTGACATGTGGTAGAAAATATGGATGGAACTGATTATGGATTTTAATTTCTTGATGAATTACAATCATAGAAAATAAAACAGTGTCTTCGATTCATATATTCGAAACAATCATGAATATGTAAGAATGTTATGATTGGAACATTACCCATTGAATTATGATTTGATCAATTTTTATTGGATGTTGTTTGTTGTGCGAATTTCTTTTTCTTTTAGGGTGTCAATGTAGTTATCTCCCATTAAAAGAATTTAGAAGCCATATAAAGAAGATTTTATTTTAAAAAATATATAATTAGTTATGGAAGATAAGTTTCTAGAATTTAATGCTGATATAGATTTCATAGTGATAATAAGAATGAGATTAGGTGTTTCTTTTTATTCATAGTTTTTTAAATATTTACTATGTGAAGATGATAGTTCTATATCTTAAGTTCATCCATGAAGTACTATGGTGTAAAAGGAATATTAGAAGTGTTAATGGTTTGTGGAATGAGAAATGATATTACTAATTTTAACATGAAATGTTTTACTTTTCAATTGTATATATAAGTGAAAAATTTTAAAAAGGGTATTATTTAGCCTTTTCTAGTTCTAGAGAGAAATGGGAAAATATATCCATGAACGTTTTGGTGAGACTACCAAAGACATTTTGAGGTGGTAATTATAATTCAGTTATTATGGAATGACTGACTAAATCTACATATATCCATTATATTCAAGACATTGTTTAATTCTATGAACATTCTTAGTTATGCCTCAATGAAATTGTTTGGTTATATAGTATTCTGATATCCATTGTATCTGACCCCAATCTTTGATTAACATATAACTTTTGGAAAGGTACATAGAATTCATTGGGAGAAGAGTTAAATTTCATCATATCCATTCATTTTCAAAATGATGGTAAGACCGAGAGAATAATTGAAATATTGGAATACAAGTTACGTTTTTATTAAATATATTACCATGTAATTTGGGATCAACATCATTATTTTGATGATTTTTCCTAATTTAACAGTTTTAATTAGAGTATACAGATAGAACCATTTGAGGCATTATTTGGAAAGAGGTTTAAAAATTTAGAATTTTTGGATGAATTGGGAGAAAGGATGTTGATGGGACCAGAATTAAAAGGGAAAGTGGATAAGATAGTGAAGAAGATCCACTAAGACATGAGGAAAATAATGAGAAGGAATAAGAGTTATGAAGATAAAAAGAAGACCTAATTTTACATCATGGTAGGTGAACATGATTCCATAAAATATCTCCTTGGACATGTGTTATGAATTTTTGTAATAACATTAATCTAAGTACACAATTCATTGGTCCTTGGAAAATCTAGGAGTATGTTGGACTTATTTATTATCGAGTAGCTTTTCATAAGTGATTATCTTAGGAACACATTTGTTTCATATTTTCATTTTAAGAAACCATGTTGCAGACTCATCTCATGCGTTGATCCTAGAAATAGTTCAGTGTAAAGATAAAACTTCTTATACTGAAAATACGATTCAGATTCTTCATCATATAGGGAACGTATTGCGATTTTAGGTAATTCACCAAATTAAGGTTTTGTAGATAACCCACATGGTTGACGAAAAAGCATTGAAATTAAATATTATATGAGGGAAATTTATCTTTACTTGTTTAATAGCAGAATAAAAACAATGAGGAATCAATTTCCCTAATGGGGGAAAATGTAACAACCAAGGTATTTTTAAAATAATTTTTTTCATTTAGTAATTAAATATTTAAATCATTGTAAATGAATAATGAAATTAGTGGTTTTAAAAAAATAAGGAATCTACAAAAATACAATAGGAACCTTACCTATAAAAGTATAAATAAATTTCTGTATCATATAAGTGAAAATATGATATACTTTTATCAAGGAATAAGTAAATAAATAATTCGAAAATGATAAATTAAATTTTGGAAATTTTACGACACGTTAATTTCTATTTACAATTATATGATTCATATAATGGTTTAAAAGAAAAATTGTCTTCCATAAATTGATTCATAAATTAATACACAGTTTTCTTTTGATTATAATGTAATTTTATGAGACCATAATTAATTTTTCAAACTAGCATAAAATAAGTTATAATTTTAAAATTGATATCATTTTAATAAATGGCGATTTTAATTTAGAATTATATTTTACATAATTAAATATATATTTTCATTAATATGAGTTAATTTTGGAATTATAAATTTCTAGAAAAGGATATGGTAATTTTTTGTGATTTTTCAAAAATATATTATTTTTTTTGTGAATATGAAGGTTTGGTAATTTAGGGTAATTAAAAAATTCATAGGTTATTGTGTCATAGAGGATGTAAGGCTGCTGTAATCCCAAAAAATAGAACTCTTTATAAGTATATTAATATATTTTTTGACATGTTTAAAACTATTCATATTCTTTAACCAAAATAAAAAACGAATGAATATAATAATCAAAAAACACCCTTATCCACCCCTATAAATACCACCACTAACCACCTCTACTAGTCACACCTCCAATGTTTTGTATCTTATTTAATTTCTTCCAAATGCTCTAAAAAAATTCTTCCCCAGGACTAAGACTTGTTGATGTGATAAGAAGTGGAAAACCAAGTTTCTTAAAATGGTTCTAAGGAGAATAATTTCATGATGTAAAATCCTCTTTTATTTTACTTCCAATTTATTTATAATTTAATTTATTTTATTATTCACTCTTAAAATCCCCTCATAAAATTGAAATGATTCACTATTATCAAATATATACATGTTTTTTATTGTGATATTTAATATTCATCATCAAACTACACCTCATCTCCTCCAATTCTAAGGAAATTGAAACAGTGTTCGTCATGTGTCGATTTACCATCATCGTGGATTATGTGTTTTCATTATCATTTAACAATATCATGGATTGTAAAAAAATCATTATTATAGTTAAATTAGATTTTATTTTTAATTTAATAATATATATAATGTACTGGAACCAATATAAAAACATGATATTAAATAAAATAATATATGTTTGTGATGGTTGTAAAAGTAACCGAAATAAATTAAATCAATTTTTTTAATGTTTTATCTAATGTATGATCCACATATCAGAAAACAAATTGATCTTTATTATAATTTAAGAACAATTAAACATATTTATAACATATCTTTCCACATCATTAGTTTTTCATCCATTTTAAAGAAAACCCATACTGAACCAACCTTGGAAACCATGAAAAAACGCACCAGAAAAATTAAAATATTTTATCATTAATAGGGTAGAAATACGTTATAAAATCATAATATATGGTATTATGAATATGATTATAATTCCTAAATAAATTAATATCACTCTTTGAACCATTATTCTGGAGGTTTCAACATGTTTTAATGAATTCAAATCCAAGGTAGGGACCTTAGCTTTTAAAATCCTCTTTAATGACTCTTTTTAAAAAATAAAAAGGATAATGTTTCTTATAATTTTATTAGGAATGAGTTTATTATCCCTCTTTCATGAAAAATTTATTTTCTATGTTTCAATTACTATATTACATGTTCATTTATATGGAATTTATTTGATTTGTATTTTCACATTATGTTTTTAATATAATTTATTTTCCCTAGGAAATTTTTTTATCATGAAAGTATTAATGTTTTATTAGTATTTTATAGTTCTTGGGAAGATTTTATGATGAATTTTGGGACCTATATCTACCTTCAAAGCATGAGGTATGTTAATTTTTTAATTTTACACTAATGGTTATTCCAAGTGTAACTGTGACAGCTATATCATAAGGTAGTCCTTAGGGAAACACCGTAAGGTAACCCTGAGGGATACAATGTAAAGTAGTCATGGGGGTTAAAAATCATATACTTTATATTAGGGTTGAAATATTAATTAATTAAATCCCCACCTTACCTATATGTTTTCTTTATGATATCATTGTTTTATGGTAATCTCATATTTTCACAATGTATGCTTTTGATACTTTAATTGTGAGAAGTATGTTTTTGTGAAAATGATTTCATATATTTTTATGTATTAATAGACTAATTATTCATTTCAATTATGTACCTTATTATGATATTTTTCTCATCCTATTTTAAAAAAACATAGGGTTTAATGATCAGTATGAAAAAATAATAATCTAATCTTAATGTTGTGATATGTTTTCATGAAAAAATGTCTAGATTGGTAAACAACTTTTATATTATGGAATTAATGGATAATATTGTCTTAGTACCCAGATCATATGTTTATGGGTTTTTATGTTTGAATAATTTCCTAATTAAATAAAAAATTAAACTATAAGATATTTTAGAATCTAATAAATTAAATTCTATAAGAATCTACTAGATTATTTATTGTTTAAAGCTAGGTAATTATATTGATGAACTCTTATATCTGGTGACTTGAAAATACTTCTTCTTCTTCTGGACTAATAATGTCTCTATCTAATATTCCAATGATTAATGAACTCAATCTAATAACTTTCATGTAGTAGTCGACCATATCAAACTATATCCAAAACATTGTACAAACTATACTTATCGTTAAATTTCAATATTTAAATGTGAGAACATTTTACTAATCTTTATGTTGGGATCATGGTGTATAATCAATGAATTATCCCAAATAGGAATAAAGGTAGATCAGACTATTATGTGATAAATATATACATAATTTCTTCCAAAACACAGCAATATTAACATTTATAATATAGATAACAATTTAAATAATATTTAAAAAATCAATACAAATGATCGTCAGAAAATTATATTAACGTAAAAAAATTAATAATTTCCAAAATGTGTCCCCAAAATATGTTGTATAAAAATACTTTTGTAGAGTTATTCCATGGACCTCCAACTACGGAACATAGATTTGAATCATCGAACATTGCGAAAAAAGACCACTCAATCATGAAAATCACAGTGATGAATCTACACAGAATCACCACAAATGTATAATATTATTCCATAGTTACTTATTTGTGTTATAATATCTAGAACTGATGAACAGTAAATATATATCATTGACATTAATTTTCATTAAATATTCTTGTGTAAACATTTAATATAACCTTTTGTGACAATCATATATTATCTGTGAAAACATTATATTCCAAAATAAAATTAAACATTCGTAGAAAATCAAACCAAACTTTTTCCAATGAGAATATAAATCCATTATAAAACCCAATGTAAAAATAACCAACATTCAATCTTCAAGGTGTATCACCAATAATCATGCATAATTCATTGTTTATAGATCAATACAAATTGAAACATGAAAATATGTCCTAATTATATAATCAATACACATGGGGACTTTTTTCATATTTAAAATTGTTATTCTATAATAAATATTGATATCATAAAAATTAACATCATCACATTGACAAAAAATAAAACAAAAAATGTCAAGTACATTCAATAGTATTCCCCTATTCATTTTCTCAATGCGTTCTTATAAAAAATTAATATCAATAAGTCTTTTCTAGTTCAATTTTTATCTCCCTATGTAAAAAAAATTAAAAAGAAATCATGATAGAGGATGGTATTAATTATCTTAAGTAAATATTACAATAATCCATACACTCTAACTCCACATGATAAATTAACATAGTAGATAAAATGAGGGAATAATCTAGAAAAAAATTTGTCCATCATAAATTCGAATATTATGACAACTAATATGAAAGAATATTAAATTAATAATATTGATTTGGATATTTTTAGGTTAAAATAACTAATACAAATGGGGAAATATATAAATTAATGGTAAAAAATTAAATTCCTATAATCATATTAAAACATGTATTAAATTTTATTCAACAATGAATAGGTATATTTATCTTCATTAATTACCCTTAAAACTTCTTCCAGTTTTGATATCAATGAATAAATTCATTTCTATATTAAATAATATAATTTAGTCTCCCATAAAAAGGATTACAGCTTATCAAAACATGATATTTCAATTAATTATTTGATTCATAGTTATATGGTTCAATATTTGAATGATATCATATAATTCAGTATCATTTCAAAATCCCAATAAAGAAGGAAAACTACATATTTTCTTCATCAAGAGTGATCCATTTAGGAAATAATATTTATGATATGATTAAGTGAAATAATTGAATTAATTTTTATTCTGTATCCATTTTTCTAGGATTGATAACATACACTTTTCCTTTGTTATCCACATAAAAATTTGCATCTCCGTTATTTTCTTGAATAGTAATTAACGAGAGATAATAATAAATGTGGGAATAACATAGATCTCAAATGGTATGTAGTGATAATACCATGATTTATATTGGTTTCTCATCTATGATACCCTTTTTCATCTCTATAAATGGTTGAAATATTCGTACATTATTTCATTCTTTTATTTTTAGTGATCATTTTGAGTTGTCTGGAATTCATCACAATGTTAAAATATTTTCTTGTGAGGAAAATTATACATTACATCTATGATCGTGGAACATGTATTTCCCTAAAAAAATATTCTTCTTTATCATTTAATCTTGTAACGCCCTGAAACTAGTTACCCAGAGTCATTGCATTATTACTTAACACTTGCATGATCAAAAGACAACAAGTCCCAAAATACTCATCAGTTTAGTAGACTTTTATGTACTAGATACATACATAAGTATTAAATTACATTATTAAAATTAAAAAAACATTTTTCCTCATTTTAACACATTCTTGTCCCTTATCCTATCCTTATAGGTCAGTCATAAAATAATTCTTCATAACTTATGAAAAATCAATACCTAAGAAGGGGTGATCTCACATTATCATCAGGGATAAAAATATAGCCGAAACTATCATAAATAAGATTAAAAATTTAAGGGAATGTATAATACTAAAACACTATCATTTAAAACATAAACTTCAGCATAATGTAGAAAATATAAATCAAATAATTATATTTACTAAATCACATGGATATTCTACTAGTCAAATAGTCACATATAATATCAATAGTTAATATCATAATGATGGAAGCCATAATTCTAGACATAATAACCGTAGTGTCAAGGCCTTGTGCAAAGACACTAAATATAAATTTCATCAAGATCTTATTTGAAGACACTAGTTTGTCTCATGAGACCTATCGATGCATCGAGGGGCTATAGAAAGCCTCTCCCATCACTTTATAAGTCCATTGAATTACTCATATAAAAATGGTGAAACATAATATAAACATTCATTTTAAAACTAGCATACTAAATGTCAATACATTAACCACAAACTATTAATGGTATTAAAATAGCATATCCATAGTAAAAGATAACTAATTCAATAAAATATTGAAGATTGTATTATAATAAATCACCCTCGATAAAGATTAAAATACAATGAAGTATATTTAATTAGATGAAAATAATCAGTAAAACTATTTGAGGGAGATATCCCCTTTTTCGTGAAAACATTTAAAAGTCACTCTATTAATCCAGAATCCATTTAAAAGTGATAATTTAATCAATGTCTCCCAACCCAAATTGAAATTTCTAAAACTAATTTTAATTTTAAAAAATTCATGTATATATAAATAAATCCTTAAAAACATTTTAAAAAAACGGACATTAATACAAAATAATTAGAAGATAAATATTTAAAACATTTAAAACAATATTTCCGTTAGTGTAAAAAACCTAATGAAATATTCTTCAATAAAAATAATTGTTGAATAAATTTAATCAAAACATTATTATATCATGAGAATAAAGGGATTCATGATATACTATATCTAAGGATATTACATAAACCATATGAAAGTGAATTGGTGCAAAACAACAAAGAAGCCTCAATGGAATGTAAATAGAGATGAAATACCTTATAAAGACTGTATCCTTAGATTAAAGATAAATCAATGGCATAATTTTTGTGAAAAATATAAATACACTCAATATTATTGGATATTCAGTGAAAACTAATCAATATACATTCACACATATTTATTTAAAAACAACACCAATGACTTGAATGTTTAACTCAATGAATAGAAATTGAGTTAATATTACTCTTATAATGTTCATATCGATGACAATGGAATATATAAAAGGAGTGATTATGTGTATCAAAAGAATATCCACACAAATGGAAATATAAATTACTAAATAAATAAATATATAGGGATTCCACACATAATCTTGGAGTAAAATAATTAATAAAGTATGCGTAAAACCAAATTAGTGGAAATTGAAATTAGAAATTCACATACTGATTTGGTAACTTATGTAACATACACCCCATGAATGAATGATCATACATTGAAGATGTAAAAAAAATTAATTTAAATTACACTAAAAATTTAATCATTGGTAGTACATATATCAGACAAATAGAAATAGTGGAAAATATAGCATGAATCTCATGATAATAAAATGTGAGATGAAAACCCCCTAAGCTTATAATTTCCCTTAGTTGAGGGTAATTATTACCTCATGTATAATAGTTGAATAATTTTAATTAAATTATAAAAAAACCACATAAAAATTTGATATTATATATAATCCTCTAAAATTGATTTGTTAAAATATTGTTGTAGTATCATTGTTTCGGGTGTTAACTGATTCATTTTTTATATGTTTTGTTACCTAAGTTAGGTCGATTATGGATCAGATGAATTTTATTCATATACATAATGAATTTATGCTCTTAAAAATTATTTTTTATTCATTAAATGAAAATTATTCCGGAATGGTTATGAAGAGGAATGAAATCTCATCGTGTCATGGGGACTGTGAGCCATACTTATGCACAAGTGACAATATCATTCTATTGATGGTGAAATTATATATAATTGGATGATATGATACATAAACTAAATAACTAAGTTGATATATTAATTTTTTAAATAAAATATACCCATTATTATACCCATCCAAATAATGTAGTGTACAATAACAAACAACACCACGACATGGACACAATAAGCCGTAGGTACACACGAATGGAGATATTATCCTTAATAGGTTTAATTGAGAAATAAATATGGTTGTAACTTATTTATAACACCATATTAGAATGTAGATGGAACTGTAGTTATTATTATTTTATATAAACAAAAATGAAATTGTAAGTTGAAGACGAAAAGAACTATGAAAGAGGTGACTAAAAATAACCTCTTCTTCAGGTGCTTCCTTTTGATTTGAACAAAAGATATTTTTAAGATGGATTTATGATAAAAATATGCCCTCTAAGATTAATTTAGGGTAATTTGGATGATATTTTAGTAGGCGTTGTCCATGCCACATGGATTTGGATTTGTGAATTTGAATGAAGGGTGAGTACCATTTCATAAGAGAAGAGTTGGGAACTTTAGGAAGAGCTTGGAATATTAATTTATTATAAATTAATTTTATGTTTCTAATAGCTAAAATGGATTTATATAGAGGATAAGGTGGTTTTGGGACTAAATACACTCAAACAATAGGTTTTAGACATGTTTAGGTTACGAAATTAACCCTATCATTTAGATTTAGCACTTAGTTAAATAATATAACTTTTACCATGTCTCCTTGTATTATTATAATACACGGTTAATATAGTTACTATAAATTACCAATAGAACCTCATGTGGTTAATTTAGGACATATATAACATTATATACATCCTTTTCCCAAATATTATATTTTTATGAGTATTATAACCTTTAATAATAAAGTATTTGTTTTAAAAACTCATTTATTTAAATCATTACACTATTTTGTATTTGGGATTTCTGAAAGTCATATCAATATTATTACATATAAAAAAATATATTACATAAACCCAAACATGTAATATTCAATTATAAAATTCTTGGATGGCATCAAAAGTGTCAATTTACTTCTATTTTGAAATTTATAATATAAATTATTTAATTCTTTCAATAATAAATTAATTACATCATCATTATTGTGTCATAAATAA
Source organism: Viscum album (assembly GCA_963277665.1). NCBI lineage: Eukaryota > Viridiplantae > Streptophyta > Magnoliopsida > Santalales > Viscaceae > Viscum > Viscum album. Next base: position 1,127,666,021 of record OY728156.1, on the reverse strand, counting down.
ATTTAATTATTTAATTTATAAAAATTATAAATAAAATAACATGATTTAGTAAATCTTTATATCTTCATAATGAATGTTTATAGTCAAATTTATCTAATGTATAACACTATATAAAAAATGGTTTAATTCCTAAAATTTGAATTTAACATTTTTATATTGTCTTTAAATAAAAAATAATAAATGGATAAATCTAATCCAAGTGTATCAAAAATCATCATATTATTTTAAAAAAGGTTGATTTTGGTCGAAATACGGTTATCCAATAGAATTAGGAAATATTTTGTGGTATTTATAATATATTGTTTTCCATTAATAACCAGATTTAATTTTTAACTATGGGAAGTAAAATTACACAAATACTATTCATAAAAAATTAAATTCATCCAATTGAACAAAATTTTACTTACTGATTATAGCTGTGCCTTTCAGATTTTTTAAATTCAATTCACAGAAGTTGTAAAATTACTTTTTTTCCAATTTTTAAATGATAATAGAATGTGGGAAACAAAAGTTAAAAATCTCAATAAAATTGTATATATCTAATCTTATTTTAAAATGAATTAAATGGATTAAATTGGACTGATATATATATTATCTAACTATTTTTACATTAAGATAAATTTTAATTAAAAATACATTTTCAAATGAAAAATTCGGTTTTAATGTGCTATGAAGTATTTTTCACTATTCATAAAAAATAGAATGTTTTAAGAAAAATACAACAAATTCACCCTAAGATAATTTTGATATTGGAAATCCAAAAAATTAATCCTATTTTACAAAATTAAATTTAGAAGAGCGTCTAATATTAATTTTATTATTGTTCACAAAAGGACATACGAAGTAGTTCCTTTAGCACAATAGTACTTATGTTTTAGTGAAACTTAAACATTTCCATATAAAAATGGATTATTTATGTGGTAAAATTATAAATGAAATTTAAATTTTATTTGTTACTATTTTTATTACAATATTTAATTGTTATGTTATAAATATATCATTTGATTATTTATAATTACAAAATGTTGTTTCGCAGACACGAAATTTTGCAAATAAAGCAATCTATGTTAGTGTTTGGTGAAGTATAATCTATTGAGACAATTTAAAGATAAAACTCACTATATAATATTGGGGTGTTACATTATTCCCCCCAAATTTCATCCTTGTACTTTTAAAATTGGGATTGACAACTTCATTGAAAGTCCCACATCACAAAAAGAGTCTATAAAACTACCACTTTAAAAGAATGAAATATAAGTACAAAGCTCATCCTAGATTACCAATACTAAGGTTACATGAAGAAAAACATGGATATGTAAGAGAAAAAAACCATCATGTTCTGATGGAGATTGATAAAAAACATGATCAGGTGAAAATTAACTACCAAAAAACCATAAATTTGTAATCGGATAAATGGACTTTGATTACCCAGTAGGAAGAGTAAATGGACAATGTTTTTGTTTTATGTTAATTTTCAAAGTGTTATGAAATTTATTAATGAGATTGAATGAGAATATATGGAGATATACTTACATTTTAAGTAGAGATTCATCTTTTAATAAATTTCTTCCACATACTCATATTTTCTCCGAACGATGAGTATTCAAGATGAATTGGTCACGACTGAAGCACTAGAGTCAACTTTTAGAGAATCACAAAATCCAAAAAAGATGTACAATATATTTCCATTTTATTTATACATTAACCAAGACCAAAATGGTTAGTACAAGATCTTATGATCCGAAAAAAGGAAAATCCTTTATAGAAAGAAAGACAACTCTTAATCTCCAAAATTAATCAAATAATACCAAATGTTAGCGAAGACCATGCAATAAACAAGTGTCCTTCAAATTATTCAAAATAACACAAACAAAGATTGAAACCCAAAATTCAGAAATATTCGATCAAATATTATTCCACAATAAATATTAACATTTATCTCTGAATAACATTGACAACTCTTAAAGTTACATACTAAATAGAAATTAACCAAATAACATGTTCTCTATGACAGCTTAATCATTTCTATAAATAACTCAAATCTTTATAAATACACAATAAAAAAATAGATTCTTCCAAAATAAAAAACCACCATTACTCCTCAAATGAAATCGTATATTATTTTATTTTCCATAGTTAAATAGTGTTCCCAAAAGAGCAAACTTCTCCAAAATAACATTAGTCACTTAATCACCAATTCATTTTCCTATAATTAGGATATCAATTTAATAAATCATAAGTTACCAAAATCAACATATTCTTGATCCATAAAATCATTTAACTAAATTGAATTATTCATATTATCCAAGGACTTCACATAGTGCAGTGGTAGGTGATAAATCTTAGTCGCACTTTGGTTGTGGGTTTGATTCTCATAGCTTTGTCCAATGTGATGGGTTGTCACATGGTCTGTGAGTTATCCATTTTCAAAAACTATATAATTTTATAACATTCCCAACCATGTTATAAATTACTAAAAAATAACCATAACATATTTTAACGACAAATGTTATCCCATACCTCACATTTTCATCTTAAAAATTAATAACCTATAATTTCCCCAAATTCAATGATCATATAAATCCAAAAAGTTCTTTATAAAAATATCCAAAAAGGAAAAGATACTTCTTTCTCAATTATAATTTTCACATTATAAACTACAGGGATACAGATACAATAGAAAATTCTACCATTGTAATCCCATCTACCAATAGAATTAATACCTTTAAATATTTCTCCATCAATTTATTTCCACATAGGTTCTTCCATGGCCTAGTGGTTATCCAGTATAATAGGGTATTTTCTCGGGTAATTCCAAGGTACCCAACATTTACGGAAAATGAGTGTAAATGGATTCTTATGATCATTTTTATTTTCTTCCATAGTAAATTTCGTTTTTCCTTGATAATTCATTACATTATATCCTTATTTCCCACACATAAAGCATTTATTTGTTACATCGAGACAATTTCTTGGGTTCCTGCTTCCACGTTTCTTGAATGATAAAAAATTGAGCTTTCTTTTCTTTGTGGTCTCCACTACTGGAGCTCTTACCATTCTTCATCTTTCACTTATTTTTTGAGTTCGGGGTTGGTTAATGTATATTTTTATGATCATATTTTTTTATAACAGATTCGTCACGAACATGATATCTTTTACACCTATCAACATTCCATTTCTTGGTTCATTTCCACCACTGTAACCACCATGAACATCATGTACAATGTTACTGTGAATTCATTGGAATCCATCACTGATTAAAACCATAAAGCATAGTGTGAGTAACAATAGTCATAAATTTTGTTAGAGAATTTCATGACTCCTTATTTTCAATATAAAAACTTTTAGGATTAACCAAGTTTATTTATTCTCATCTTATATAAAAATAATTCAAATAGGTTTATAAAGAAAATAATAATTTTCCTATGCATATCCCTCGGGAGTGTCAAACTAGGTTCACAGTAAGGCCTGTTTTCATGTACCAAGATAACCTAGGTCAAGCCCGAAACTCCCTATCATAGTTTTCACCCCTATGTACATCTGTTCCAGAACCACGTCAACATGTACTATCCAGGTAAATATGCATTTATTAGAAAACTGAAAAAATCTAAACATTAAATTTTTTTTGGAAGATCTCAAATTCTAATCCTCAAAGTCTATCTCAGGGTAATTTTCTCTAATTAGAGTTATTTAAATCTAGTTCTCAAAGTTTGTACTAATCTTCCTCTGATACCAACTTTAATTTCATGACCCTATTTACCCAAAGTCATTGCATTATTACATGACATTGGCATGATCACAATAGATCAAGTCCTGAAACACCGATCAGTTTAGTAGCTTTGGAAGTACTAGATACATATATATGTTTTACATTATATTATAAAATAAAAATATTGTGTCTCCTTTGAACACACTCATTTCCCTTAGCCTATCCCTATAGGTCAGTCATAAAATACTTTTTCACATCCTGGGAAAAATAATACATAAGAAATGGGTGATCTCATATGCTTAGAAAGAATAACAATATAACAGAAACTACAATAAATAAGCATAAACATTTAAGGCATTGTATAAGACTAAAACACAAGCCTTTTAAACATAAACATTAGCATAATATGGCAAAGATAAATCAAATAATTTTCATTTTCATATTCACATTGATATACTACTAGTCAAACAATCACATGATATATCAACAGTTAATATCATAATTATGGAATTCATAATGTCGGACATCTTAACCAAAATGTCAAGGACTCATTTCAAGACACTAAATATAAATTTTTTCAAGGGATTCTACCAAGACACCAATTTTTCTAATCAGACTTATCGATGCATCGAGGGGTTATAGCAGGCCCTACCCATCACTTACTAAGTCCAATGTATTCCTCATATGAAAAAGGGTGAATCATAATCTAAACATTCGTATTAATACTTGAATATGGAATGTCAATACATTGACAAAAAACAATTAATGGTATAAAAATAGTACATCCACAATAAAACATAACTCATTCAATACAATATGGAAGATTGTATTACAATAAATAAACCACAATCAAGAATAAAATACAACGAAGAATATTGACATTGCTGAAAATAATCAGTAAAACTATTTGAGATAAATATCTCATTTTTCATGAAAACATTTAAAAGTCACAAAATTTAACAATAAGTCATTTAAATGTAATTTTCGAATCAAAGTGTCCCATACCACATTCCTAATTTTGAAACGAATTCTAATTTGAAAACATTCATATACCAATAAAAAAAATCCATAAAACCGCTTTTTAAAATAAGGACATTAATGAGAAATACTTTCAAGAATAAATCATTAAAACATTTAAAAAGATTTTGTAGTTAGAGTTTGATGTGGCGTTATTTTACATATTTTTTCCACATCATTTTATTAAATATTTATGGATTTAATTAACAATATTTAAATATTTTATTAAATAATAATAATTATATGTTTTTATAACTAACATTATTAATTAATCAATATTTTTAAATAATTAGGAAATTTTAATCCTTTAAAATAATTTTTTTAATCTTACTTAACTTTTCATATTTATTTATTTCTTAATTAGTTTTTTTTATTTTAATCTGCTCACTTTTTATTATTTTTATATTAATATTAAATAAAAAATTTATCAACTTATATGTGTATTAATTAATATAGTTCATTATTTAATATTTTATTCTTTAATTTAGTCTCATTAAAATAAATTATCTTTGTCACTTTTTATATTTAATTATTTAGTCAGTTTTAATTAATGTTAATAATTTAAGTGTTTATTTTAGTTTATTTAATTTTTATGTTTATTATATCTTAATTTTTATTTCTGTATATTTGAATCACCATTGGATTGACCAATGGTGACTTAATTTCATTATTTTTTATTTAATTCAGCTTTTAGTTATTTTTGGATTTTCTTTTAAATTAATTAATTAGGGTTTGAGGTTTTTAATTTATGGTGTTATTTGTTAATTTTATTTCTTAGAAGACTCGCCAATATTTATTTCTACCATTGCTGAGTTGACTCACCGATCACATTGCATCGATTTTGGTCTCACCGATCATGTGCATTAGCATCGTTCTTACCATTTCATCGGCATCTTTGACTGAATGAATTATTATTTTTAACTATTGATTACTTAATTTATTGTATTTAAACTAAATGTGTCTTCATTTATTTTCTTCTTCTATCGGTGTCACACACATAGTAGTTCCAACATCCTCACATCATTCCTCCCAGTAATCCACTCTTCTATCGGTGTGTCACGGACTCACCGTTCTCAGCTTTATGACACCAATTCTTACAAACATATCCTTTAACATCACATCGTATCCTTTCTTTTCCACTACAATGAAACTGTGTCCCCCCTTTTTCTCACCATTCACTAACAGTTCAGCAGCGGTGTCACCCGAGGCACTGATGCTTTGAACCTGCAGTAACTGATCCTCCAATCCCTCAATCCCATGATTCGGCTTCTGATCCACAACATCGGATTCATCCTCTTTACACCATCAATTTCTCTCTCTCATACCAATTCACTATCGGTTTCATCATCCCCACACCGACACACATCTTTTCTCCACCGTCTTCACGAAGTGCCCCCCACCATTGTGGGATTCATTAATACCATTAAAAGATGTATTAGGGATGAAATTTGGTTACACCACTGGAACATAGGCTGCCACTTTATGGTGAGGAGGATAATTGCACACCGCAGCTTTGTCGAATGAGCAGGTCGCTGCCAGTCTGCTGAAAAGAGGCCAACCCCAAAGAATGTTGCTTCCATCTCTTGTCATCATAGGATTTTTAAAGGGCCATCTATCAAAGTTATTCTAGTGGAAAAGAAACACTCATAACTACTACCATGGAAGGAGGGTAGCTTACGTGTGATGCTAGTTCAAATTAGAGTAAAAAACACGTCAAAATTCATTCAACTAACTCATCGGGAGTTAGTTACGACAAAGTTTCTAAAATGACATGAGTTTCCTGAAAAAATCACACATGTGCGGATACACTATGAAATAAAATACTATGTAGGAGGATTCAGTAGGAGAAAACGTAGAGAATGAAAGTTTCTTAAAAGGAAAAGCTATAGGGGATTTGGGGTGGAATCAAATTCAGACTCTAATGACCACGCTTTTTGGAGAGTGATGATTCTCGGGAGTAGTACTAGAGATGAGATAGAGGCTAAGGATCCAGAAGGTATAGAAGAACATAGGTATTTATTTTTCCCCCTTTAGTTAATTATTTTACTCTATTTTTGGATGTTTTTAATGAATATTTCATTATGATCATTGGATGAATTGTATATTTCAATATTTTTATACTTTTTTTTACTCTTTAAATTATTCACTTTATTATTTCATGAAATCAGAATTGATAGGTGTGATCAATTCTAATGATCATGTAAATTTTTCACACCATAAATTCATTAATAACAATTGTTACTTCAAGTTCAATCGGCGATATTGAACATGATCATCATCTTTTTGAAGTGTTAATGTCATTATAGTTGGAGTTTTTCAGTGAGTATTAATACAACTATATTCTTATTCCTATTTTTAGCAGTGTATGACTTTTGTAGTGGAAAGCTCTAAAATCCATACATTAGTTTGATGTATTTTCTAGAGAGGAAGATATATCAATCAAGTATTTAGGTGTGTTTCAGTTAATTTCATTAGATAGATATCATTTTAACCAACAAGTTTACAATTCATGAGTGTTATTTATTGATTCATACTTCCTTGTTTATTTATTTATATTAGTTCAATGTATAACTTTAGGTTATCAGTAAATTAGTGTTGGGTTTTGTTTAAGCATCAGTGTACAATTTTTTATGATTGAAAAAAATTAGTTCTCATAATCAGTTTCTATAAAACAATATAAATAAAGTTAAAAAACTATAAAGGTGTTTACCACACTTCTGAAGATAGTGAGAATTTTAGTTTTTAAGACCATATAATTAACTCATCATCCTTCTCTGTGGATATATCATGCATTAATATGCTAGTGTAGGTTAATAAATGTCATTTTGTGGGCAGTGAAGACCTCCGAAAACATTAATATTTGGCACTGTTTCCGGGGAAGGCATATGATTAAATTCTAGGGTTTTAATAAAAAATACACATCAAAAATTTTAAAAAAAAGTTTATACAAAAAATTCTGAGTTGTATCTGTTTCTTGAGTTATTTAAGAAAAATTTCTTCACTGTGAACTGTTAAGTGTTTAATCACTTTCAGTAAAAAATGGAAAGTTCGAGAGAACTAGAATCAACCAGGGCATAATTGTGTTTGTTGTGGCTGTTTTGTGCATACTTCTTGGTAGTGTGTTAATAAAAAATCACAATATTATGTTTACATTACAAAAAAAGAACAATATGAGTTCAATCTTGACTTCCTAGAAAAACATTAATTTACTGAAACCGAAATGGATACTAGGGAAGAATGTTTAGAATTCTTAGTTTAACAAGTCCCATGAATTTTAAGATAAATACACTCAGGAGAGAGATCAGAAAATGAAAATATTAAAAAATATGAAATTGTAATTACAAAAAAGGTTTAAGAAGAAAGAAGAAGATAAAATGAATGAAAAATAATGTTCTTATTCTTGGTTTGAAGATCAAATTGAAGAGGAAAGTGAATCTGAGCATGGGAAAACACACTTTTTACTTCCAAAAATGTGATTCTGTTGAACTAAAATAGGAAATAACTAACTTAATGAATCAAGAACACATTGTTGAAGACCCCAAAAATACCATTAATGATGTTGAATTAGTCAATTCTGGAGATGAATTGATACAGATTGAAAGGAATTCCTTAGTTATATTCATAATTACTACATTGGAAAAATTCATTGTTTTAGATGTTTTGAGAATGAAGTCATTGGGGTTAAAGTCAAACTTGGATCTAAAAACATGAATGTAATAAAAACATCATCCAACATTTCTTAACTTGTGAACAATGAACTTAAAATTGATGATAGGTACAATCTGGATGAGAACATTAAACTGGATAATACCGAATTTGAAATGTTTGAACCAGAACTAAAAACTTCTCTTCCCTATTTTAAACTCTAAAACCAAATATAATTTAAATGATCTCTGATGAAGCCAACGAGGGAATGATTTGGAAGGAATGCTGAATATTGAGCAGTAATTTCCATATTCTCACTCTGACCAATTATCTAAAACTTTGTGCAATGAAAGGGAAAGTAGTGTTAACCAAAATAAGGAATATTGCCTTAATTTAAACATTATCGAAACTGTACATATTGTATCTGAATTTTATAATTCTTCTCCTATAATTGAATTAAAAAATCAAATGACATGGTTTTATAAAGATGTATTCTTGAAATAGAACATAAAATGGTGTTTTAGAACACCCTTGATGATGGTAGAAGAATTGATTAATTTGAAGAAGTAGAAGATGGGTGTGAGTAAAATGATGAGGAAATCATGGAATAGATTTATAACATTGTAAATCCTAAATTAGTTAGTGATAAAATTAATTATCATCCTTATTTTTCACTCTTATCTTCAATTGAGTCGGGTGTTGAATATTCTCACGATACTAAGAATAGTTTATAGGGTGATTTATGCTTGTGTTTTATTGCACCTGATTATTTTCAGCACTTTATAGAATCCCCTCTTGAAACTACTATTCAATATACACCCACAAAAACCCTTGAATTTGAATATGTTAATGATGAGGTTGAGAGAGATAGATCTGAGGACAATGCCATGACCTTTGAAGAACCCAATAAATTGTTGTCTCAACCTAAAAATGTTAAATTTGAATAATGAAGAAACAATTCTAGAAGTTGACAGAACTATGTTCATAACTATTAAAGTGTTCTAATTTGGGATTTTTGCAGATTATGAGAATTTGGTTTTAGTTTACAAAAAATTTGGATCCCACAATCTTCATTGCTCTATTAAAAACTTTTAGTCCAAACACATGTGTTGGATCTTATTAATGAAATAAAACCCACCTAGTGACTATAGTAAGTTGCTATTGTTGAATGGGAGGAAATTGTTGGATTTGTTTGTTTTCAATAGAAAACAAAAAAAATGCCTACTTAAATAAAGTATAACTGAAAAATTTAAACTCAGTGCTTCATGAGAGTCAACCCATTAATTTTTCACTAGTGTATAGTTTGGTGTTGAAAAAAGTTTTGTTGTAATATCTTCTTAATCTATTTCTCTACTGGATATTGGTTGAGGGATTACATGCTCATGTTTTTTAGAATGCTACTACTGGTGTAAACAAAGTGATGGAATTCCCATGATAATATCTAAAAAAACTTATTTATATAAGTACTTCAATTTTGGAATTTATTTCTTCTCTTGTTTTGTAACACCCCAAGAATTCATAATGTGTTATTTCTTCAAAATAATTCAATAACTTGTACTACACGCAACACCGAGTTCAATCACACCTTGACTTACAAAAAAAGGCCATTAAAAGAGGTGATGAATAGTATTAACTAAATTTTAAACTTTATATAATCCTTATAATTTTAGAATCCACATTATGAGTTTCTTAGTCATAATGCAAGAACAGATTCATTTTCAGTATTGCACTTTTATCAACATTTAATAGTGAAACCTTTTTAAATACAATATTTTAAACTTTTTGACTAAATGGGGACATCAAAAAAATTTAAAATGAAACATCCCAAGCTTCCACGGTACGCTTTCCTTTGAATAAAATAGTAGCGTGTGTTGTACGCAACTTCGTGTTTTAACACGTGCCACAACCGATCAAACTTGCCGTTATGAATAGTAATACCTAATTTTTGAAATTATATATATTTTATTTTTAAAAATGGACTTCATTTTTGGATTCGGAATATCAAATTTATCCTAAGGTGAAATTTTGGTACTTTTCGGATAACTTTAATATTTTGATGAATAGTGAAAATTACTAAATGTTAATTAAAAACAACTTTTTTAATCAAAATAATTAATAGTGATAAATTATTAATTTTAGTGGTTTTAAAGTATATTTAGAATATATTTTTACCATTTAATATAATGTTGGTCATTGGACATAATTTTACAATTAAACCGAACATAAACAAGTGTCAATCTTTTGGTAGTTATTATCTCTTAAAAACACGCTTTTTGTTTTGACAGCGGGAATTAATTTTAAATTAATTTCTGCCACTTCTGTGTTTTGAATTTAGAAAAATGGATTCCATATTTGGAATCAGGATGTTCAAATTTTTTAAATAGGTAACTTTTATTTTTAGACATTTTGAATAATTACTGCGGTAAATATTTTATTTACCATGGTTAAGGGTAAATCCGGTAAATAAGGGTTAAAAAAATAATATTATAATAATACTAAATTACCCTAAAACGTGTCTTAACCCTATTGGTTGATACATAGTCGACCATGGACATCTTTGGGTCTATTTTGGGACCCCATGGATCCACTTGTAAGTGATAATGACACTTTATTTTAATTAAGTCAAAATGAATACAAAAATGACACAAGCATATATCTTTTAGAACAACAATTTTTACATAGGGTTATACATGTTGGATTTTCGATTATAAATATTCATTAGAAAGATAAAAAGATTTCCTACATAATGATATTTTATTTATAATTTTTAGACATTAAATAATATATTTTATTTATGACACAATGATGATGCATTAATTACTAAAATAGTAAAAAATTAACATAATTGATATTATAAATACCCAAATAAATATAATATGAAACTTTTAATGAATTAAACTAATTTTCTAGGATAATATGATATATTAGGATTGATTTAATTTACTTTGTTCGAAGTAATCAATCTGTTATGAGTTTCACAAAAATCAACTATTGAATAGTGTCAAAATTGACATAAAAGAGTTCTTAAAACAAATATTATATTATTAATTGATATTAAATTCCTAAAAATCTAAGGTTCGGCCAAGAGACTTATATTATGATAGGTTAATCATTAATGGACCACTTGGGGGTCGCTTGGATGTATATAGTAAGTTTATTAACCATAATATATAAAATACAAAGAGACATTGTAAAAGTGAAACTAATTAACTTAGAGTTAATACTTAAAGATAAGGTTAATATAAGTACCCAAACCTGTCTAAATTCTATTGGATGAGTTGTTTTCGACCTATCCCTACCTCATCCTTTGAATAGTCAACTTTGGAGCCTTTAGAAACCGAATATGAATTTATTATAAATTAATATTTCTAGCTTTTCAAAAGGTGCCCCTCACCCCTCTTATAAAAGGGCACTCCTCCTTCCCATTTCTTCACACCTTCAAAGCCTTTTGGTTCGGCCAAACTCTGCCCAAATACTCTCCCAACATCCCTCAATACAACCTAGAGGCCTTAGTTTGATCAGAAAGCCAACCTAAGGAGCCCTTTTGATCAAATCAAAAGGAAGAACCCGAAGAAGAGGTAATGATTTCACCACCCTTTTCTAAGTTCATTTCTTCTTCCACTTCTTCTTCCTTTGTTCTTACCATTCTGAAATAATAACTCCAGTATCTCACATATACTGTGATGTTATTATAAATATGGTACAATCATATTCAGTATTCTATCCACCCTTTGAATAACATGTCACCATACGTGCGTACGTACGGCTTACCGTCTCCACGTCGTGGTGTAATTGTTATTCAATATAATATTATTTGGATGGGTATAATAATGATGTGTAACTCATTTAAATAATAAATATAACATGTTAATGATTCTGTATATATGATATACCATCCATTTATATATTATTTTAATATCAAAAGAATGATATTGTCGCTCGTGCGTACGTACGGACTACCGTCTCCACGAACGCGATGAGATTCATTCTCCATCGTATCCATTCAAGTATAATTATCATTTGATGATTTAAAAATGATGTTTAAGGACTGTATATCATTCTGGATATGAATAAGATACAACAACCATGGCTTATGTAACAAAACAAATAAAAGAAAATGAGTAAGTTAACTCCCGAAACGACGATAATTCTAAGATATTATTAACAAATCAATGTTAAAAGATCATATATGATATCATATTAATATATATGATTCTTGTATAATTTAATAACAACTATTTCACCATTATACAGGAGGTTAACCTACCCCAACCAAGGAAAAGTACAAGGTAAGGGTTATTTCACAATCTCTTCATTATCCGAGGTTGTTTATATGTAATAATCTACTGGGATCTCTTTATCATCCACATCCATGTTTCTTAAAAATGTATTTCAAAACATTTTTACTATTTACAAGAATATGGGTTAAAGTCATTTATACCTTTTTTTGACTTTTTATAAGAGGTTTATAAAGGAATCTTTCCGTCGTTTTCAAAACAAGGTCCTTTTTAACCTTTTCGACAGAATTGAGGTAAGAATGTTTTTTTTTAACTTATACGGCGGGTGCGGTTATTTTACGCCGTTATAAAATCGTCAAAGCTTTCCTTACAAGCTTACAGGAATATTTTCAAGAAAATGTTTTATTTTATATGGCTCTTAAATGATTTCAAAAATAGAAAGAGATATTTCTCTAAAAAGTGTTTTGATTTCATCTATGTCAACATCCTTTAATGGATTTTACGCTTATTTGAAGTTGATTTATTATAATACAAAACTTCTATATTGTATTGAAGGTTTTGTGATATTTTTGACTGTGGATGTGCTATTTTATACCATTCATAGTTTATGGTGAAACTATTGACATTTCGTATGCTAGTTTTAATCCGAATGTTTATGTTATATTTCAAACTTTTCTTCAGATGAATGTGCTAAACAAGTATGTTCCGGGTTGGGGACCGGTAAAAGTAAGCCCTCCAGGTTGGGGACTGGTAAAAGTAAGCCCTCCAGGTTGGGGACTGGTTAAAGTAAGCCCTCCAGGTTAGGGACTGGTAAAAGTAAGCCCTCCGGGTTGGTGTCCGGTTATTAGAGGCACTCCGGGTTGGTGTCCGGTTATTAGAGGCACTCCGGGTTGGTGTCCGGTTAATAGAGGCACTCCGGGTTGGGTTCCGGTTAGAAGTAACCCCTAGGTCTTGGGATGAGGCCTAGACAAAGAAATTAACGTTTAGCATTATGCATTCCAACATTATGAAAGTGGTGATTGATATTGCATGTGATTATTCGATTAGTAGAATATCCATGTGAACAAGTAAATGGCATTATTTCATTTTACTTTTGCCATACCATGTTGAAGTTCAATTTTAAAAGGCTTTTGTTTTAGTAATGCATTGCCTTAAATGTTTATTCTTATTTATGAAAGTTTCCGCTATATTGTTATCCTTACTGGGCATTTGAGCTCACCCCTTTTCTATGTTTTATTTTTCCCCAGGATGTGAAGAAGTAAATTATGAATGACCTGCAGGGACATTATGAGGGGATAGTAGTGTGGATTATGGAGACATTATGTTGTTGTAGTAGTTTTTCATTTTATGATGTAATGTAAAACTTATGAATATATCTAGTGTTTCCAAGGCTACTAAACCAATCGGTCTTTCGAGATTTGATCTTTCTTGTGATCATGCCAATGTTACGAAGTAATGCACCGACTCTGGGTAGCTGGGGTCGGGGCGTTACAGTTGGTATCAGAGGAAGTTTAGTACAAACCTTGGAAGCTAGATTTAGATAAACTCTGATTAGAGCACATAGACCTAAGATGAACTTTGAGGATTAGTATAGAAGAACTTCCTAGAATTTTGGTATTGTAGAGATTTTGTGAGTTTTCCGAGCAATACATCCCTGTCTGGATACGAGCAGGTAGAGGCGGCTCTGGCACAGATGTACCTAGGGGTAAAACCCGAAAACACCGCTTTGAGCTAGACTCGAACGGGAACTGGTGCACGACAACGGGCTTTGCTGCACTCTTGGTTACGACACTCCCGGGGGATATGCTTAGGATAATTCTCTTTATCTTTACAAACCATTATGAAGGGTTTATGAGTATATACATCCTCAAAGGAGACATTTTTATGATTATGGATTATATCTATAAATAGTTCAACTTATGTTAAGTGTTTTATAAGTATGGGATTATGTATTTTGATTCATAAACTGATCTGGTGTATGCCATTGTTTAGAAATGGCGCCCAGTAGAAGGAATGAGAACTCCAGAAATGCACATGATCCAAAGAGAAGGAAGGATCATATCTTTCATGGTCTTAAGCTAGAATTGATAAGAGAAATAGTCTCCTATTTATTATCATCATATGAAGAAATAATATCATGTGTTGATAAGATAAGTAAAGAGTTTACTGAGTCCTATGGCTTTGAAGGGAAGCAAGAGAAGAAAAGGATGGAAGAGAGAAAGATGGATAAAAGTAAGAGGGAAAAGAAGAATTTTCCCATATGTGGTAACTGTGGAAAGAAACACCCTGGAACTTTCCTGAAAGGAATGGGAGTTTGTTATAAGTGTGGAGGAAAAGGGCACAAAGTACGTGACTGCAAGGGTAAGAAAATGGTTTTAAATGTACAATGCTTCATTTGCAAGGAGTTTGGACACTACGCGAACCTATGTACCAGTCATCAGACTATGCCGCAAATGATGCTATTGGATAATAATCAAGTTATGATACTAAAACAGATGAAGAGGAATGATTAGAGTTCTTATGTTGATTATATCAATTGAGTGTTGTATCAACAATGTACTTGTTATAATAATTATGGAGTATATAAGGATTGTACTGCAGTACTATTTCATTAAGGACTTGAGATTGTGTGGAACAAAGAAAAGTGACTCAATAGAAGGTTAAATTTTTGGGAAATATATGGTTGAGAGAATGATAAATCGTAATATAGTTCTGATACTGAGGTAGTGATTTTGGAATAATATGTGATTATTTTGGATAAATTATATTGGATATTATTGACTACCTTGAAGCTGATTAATGATTTGTATATTCCATCATTGTTAGGGTTTAAAACATTTTTGGATTAATGAAGTATATCCCGCATTCTATATGGAATAAGGGATCATGAATGTAATCAATAAGGAATATGGTAATACATGATGAAGGTATTAATATGCTATTACGGGGTAAAAAGGATCTATATTATGTTTACCTTCCTTATAAATGTTGGAATGTGAGTTTGGATAGAAGTATTTTGGATAGTTCTAGTTTGGATTATTTTGGATTAACATAAAAGGACAACCCGGAGGTCGGGCGGCAACCCGTCGCGTCCAGCAAGGCTGCGAGACTTGGACCCGAAACCGAAGGGCGACAAGGGTGTATCACCTACCACTGGCCCACGAGATGTCCTGGATTAAATAATGTAGTTTTATTAAAAGATCTTGTAGATGAATTATAAATTCATTTATTTTGGAACCCTATACGAATAGTGTAAATAGAATTTTTCTTACATTCTATTATCTTTTAGAGTGAAAGATGAGTTTGTGGTAGAAATTTATTAATGGATAAAACTATAATTATAAAGTAAGTATATCTCCTTATGATCTTAGTCAATCTCATAAATAGATTCCTCAATATTAAGAAAAGCAACTTAGAACAAAAATGTTTTCCTAGATGGTACCTTAAATCATCACTAATTTATGGCTTTGGGATTGTTGGCCTTTTCATAGCCATGTTCTCTACCACTCTCCATCAGATAATTGATGGTTAGATTTCTCTTCCATATCCATATTTTCCTAAATGGAACCCTAGTATGTGTTATTTTCGGTAATCTTCATACTTTCCACTCTTTATTTTAAATAGAGGCCTCATTAATTCATTTTTCGATGTGGGATTTCAACTAAGATATTTTGAAATGTCAAAAATGTGTTGTCCCAATACCCTATATTTTGTTGAACCGATGGTACTTCAAATCATCATAGATTGATGAGTTTAAGGACCTCAATTTTATACTTGTTTGTGATTGATGACCTCAATCACTACCTATAAATATTTACGTTTTTCCTCCAATTATATGTCTCTAATTTCCACCAATGTTCTCCTAATCGAGAGCATAATTTGGTGGTGACCCTTTCATTTCTATTTTCCTCATATTAAGACTAAATTTTAGTAACCCAATTTCCGATGTGGGTTTTCCCACAGATATATTTTCTATTTTCAACCTTTTATTTTCTAAGAACAATTTCAAATTGCGAGGACGCAATTTATTGAAGGAGGGGAGAATGTAACACCCCAAGAATTCATAATGTGTTATTTCTTCAAAATAATTCAATAACTTGTACTACACGCAACACCGAGTTCAATCACACCTTGACTTACAAAAAAAGGCCATTAAAAGAGGTGATGAATAGTATTAACTAAATTTTAAACTTTATATAATCCTTATAATTTTAGAATCCACATTATGAGTTTCTTAGTCATAATGCAAGAACAGATTCATTTTCAGTATTGCACTTTTATCAACATTTAATAGTGAAACCTTTTTAAATACAATATTTTAAACTTTTTGACTAAATGGGGACATCAAAAAAATTTAAAATGAAACATCCCAAGATTCCACGGTACGCTTTCCTTTGAATAAAATAGTAGCGTGTGTTGTACGCAACTTCGTGTTTTAACACGTGCCACAACCGATCAAACTTGCCGTTATGAATAGTAATACCTAATTTTTGAAATTATATATATTTTATTTTTAAAAATGGACTTCATTTTTGGATTCGGAATATCAAATTTATCCTAAGGTGAAATTTTGGTACTTTTCGGATAACTTTAATATTTTGATGAATAGTGAAAATTACTAAATTTTAATTAAAAACAACTTTTTTAATCAAAATAATTAATAGTGATAAATTATTAATTTTAGTGGTTTTAAAGTATATTTAGAATATATTTTTACCATTTAATATAATGTTGGTCATTGGACATAATTTTACAATTAAACCGAACATAAACAAGTGTCAATCTTTTGGTAGTTATTATCTCTTAAAAACACGCTTTTTGTTTTGACAGCGGGAATTAATTTTAAATTAATTTCTGCCACTTCTGTGTTTTGAATTTAGAAAAATGGATTCCATATTTGGAATCAGGATGTTCAAATTTTGTAAATAGGTAACTTTTATTTTTAGACATTTTGAATAATTACTGCGGTAAATATTTTATTTACCATGGTTAAGGGTAAATCCGGTAAATAAGGGTTAAAAAAATAATATTATAATAATACTAAATTACCCTAAAACGTGTCTTAACCCTATTGGTTGATACATAGTCGACCATGGGCATCTTTGGGTCTATTTTGGGACCCCATGGATCCACTTGTAAGTGATAATGACACTTTATTTTAATTAAGTCAAAATGCATACAAAAATGACACAAGCATATATCTTTTAGAACAACAATTTTTACATAGGGTTATACATGTTGGATTTTCGATTATAAATATTCATTAGAAATATAAAAAGATTTCCTACATAATGATATTTTATTTATAATTTTTAGACATTAAATAATTTATTTTATTTATGCCACAATGATGATGCAGTAATTACTAAAATAGTAAAAAATTAACATAATTGATATTATAAATACCCAAATAAATATAATATGAAACTTTTAATGAATTAAACTAATTTTATAGGATAATATGATATATTAGGATTGATTTAATTGACTTTTTTAGAAGTAATCAATCTGTTATGAGTTTCACAAAAATCAACTATTGAATAGTGTCAAAATTGACATAAAAGAGTTCTTAAAACAAATATTATATTATTAATTGATATTAAATTCCTAAAAATCTAAGGTTCGGCCAAGAGACTTATATTATGATAGGTTAATCATTAATGGGCCACTTGGGGGTCTCTTGGATGTATATAGTAAGTTTATTAACCATAATATATAAAATACAAAGAGACATTGTAAAAGTGAAACTAATTAACTTAGAGTTAATACTTAAAGATAAGGTTAATATAAGTACCCAAACCTGTCTAAATTCTATTGGATGAGTTGTTTTCGACCTATCCCCACCTCATCCTTTGAATAGTCAACTTTGGAGCCTTTAGAAACCGAATATGAATTTATTATAAATTAATATTTCTAGCTTTTCCAAAGGTGCCCCTCACCCCTCTTATAAAAGGGCACTCCTCCTTCCCATTTCTTCACACCTTCAAAGCCTTTTGGTTCGGCCAAACTCTGCCCAAATACTCTCCCAACATCCCTCAATACAACCTAGAGGCCTTAGTTTGATCAGAAAGCCAACCTAAGGAGCCCTTTTGATCAAATCAAAAGGAAGAACCCGAAGAAGAGGTAATGATTTCACCACCCTTTTCTAAGTTCATTTCTTCTTCCACTTCTTCTTCCTTTGTTCTTACCATTCTGAAATAATAACTCCAGTATCTCACATATACTGTGATGTTATTATAAATATGTTACAATCATATTCAGTATTCTATCCACCCTTTGAATAACATGTCACCATACGTGCGTACGTACGGCTTACCGTCTCCACGTCGTGGTGTAATTGTTATTCAATATAATATTATTTGGATGGGTATAATAATGATGTGTAACTCATTTAAATAATAAATATAACATGTTAATGATTCTGTATATATGATATACCATCCATTTATATATTATTTTAATATCAAAAGAATGATATTGTCGCTCGTGCGTACGTACGGACTACCGTCTCCACGAACGCGATGAGATTCATTCTCCATCGTATCCATTCAAGTATAATTATCATTTGATGATTTAAAAATGATGTTTAAGGACTGTATATCATTCTGGATATGAATAAGATACAACAACCATGGCTTATGTAACAAAACATATAAAAGAAAATGAGTAAGTTAACTCCCGAAACGACGATAATTCTAAGATATTATTAACAAATCAATGTTAAAAGATCATATATGATATCATATTAATATATATGATTCTTGTATAATTTAATAACAACTATTTCACCATTATACAGGAGGTTAACCTACCCCAACCAAGGAAAAGTACAAGGTAAGGTTTATTTCACAATCTCTTCATTATCCGAGGTTGTTTATATGTAATAATCTACTGGGATCTCTTTATCATCCACATCCATGTTTCTTAAAAATGTATTTCAAAACATTTTTACTATTTACAAGAATATGGGTTAAAGTCATTTATACCTTTTTTTGACTTTTTATAAGAGGTTTATAAAGGAATCTTTCCGTCGTTTTCAAAACAAGGTCCTTTTTAACCTTTTCGACAGAATTGAGGTAAGAATGTTTTTTTTAACTTATACGGCGGGTGCGGTTATTTTACGCCGTTATAAAATCGTCAAAGCTTTCCTTTCAAGCTTACAGGAATATTTTCAAGAAAATTTTTTATTTTATATGGCTCTTAAATGATTTCAAAAATAGAAAGAGATATTTCTCTAAAAAGTGTTTTGATTTCATCTATGTCAACATCCTTTAATGGATTTTACGCTTATTTGAAGTTGATTTATTATAATACAAAACTTCTATATTGTATTGAAGGTTTTGTGATATTTTTGACTGTGGATGTGCTATTTTATACCATTCATAGTTTATGGTGAAACTATTGACATTTCGTATGCTAGTTTTAATCCGAATGTTTATGTTATATTTCAAACTTTTCTTCAGATGAATGTGCTAAACAAGTATGTTCCGGGTTGGGGACCGGTAAAAGTAAGCCCTCCAGGTTGGGGACTGGTAAAAGTAAGCCCTCCAGGTTGGGGACTGGTTAAAGTAAGCCCTCCAGGTTAGGGACTGGTAAAAGTAAGCCCTCCGGGTTGGTGTCCGGTTATTAGAGGCACTCCGGGTTGGTGTCCGGTTATTAGAGGCACTCCGGGTTGGTGTCCGGTTAATAGAGGCACTCCGGGTTGGGTTCCGGTTAGAAGTAACCCCTAGGTCTTGGGATGAGGCCTAGACAAAGAAATTAACGTTTAGCATTATGCATTCCAACATTATGAAAGTGGTGATTGATATTGCATGTGATTATTCGATTAGTAGAATATCCATGTGAACAAGTAAATGGCATTATTTCATTTTACTTTTGCCATACCATGTTGAAGTTCAATTTTAAAAGGCTTTTGTTTTAGTAATGCATTGCCTTAAATGTTTATTCTTATTTATGAAAGTTTCCGCTATATTGTTATCCTTACTGGGCATTTGAGCTCACCCCTTTTCTATGTTTTATTTTTCCCCAGGATGTGAAGAAGTAAATTATGAATGACCTGCAGGGACATTATGAGGGGATAGTAGTGTGGATTATGGAGACATTATGTTGTTGTAGTAGTTTTTCATTTTATGATGTAATGTAAAACTTATGAATATATCTAGTGTTTCCAAGGCTACTAAACCAATCGGTCTTTCGAGATTTGATCTTTCTTGTGATCATGCCAATGTTACGAAGTAATGCACCGACTCTGGGTAGCTGGGGTCGGGGCGTTACATGTTTATTACTAATAAAATTTTTCTGACTCAAAAAAAACACATACTAAAAATTTCTCATGCATGTTTTTTTCCACTGCAAAAGTATTCTTATATAAAAAATCTGCATGTTCATATTGTTGTGAATTGGAATTCATTGGTTTATTAAAATCTTATCCCCGCTTGATACTAAGTGTGGCGGGGGGTATGTAGGATGTAAATATATTAAAACCACTTTAGATGGAGGTGTTTTGCATAAAAATTATTTACTGTATTGACCATCCAACTTAATCATATTTTTTGAACTTTCTTATAACTGTTTCACTATGAACATACAAATTACATGCTAATGTTTGTACTTTAATTGAAAATATTTGTCACTATACTTTAATGTTAATGCGTTTACTTTCTAATGAACATGATGTTAACTTATTCATTATAGAAAACACATTCTTGTAACATTATTGTGACACCTAAAAAATATCATAAATCTATATAATTGAAAACCAATTGAACACCTATTTGTAAAATTGTTCTTCTACATATTTGGAATTAATCTTTGGGGACAATGTGGGGTTTTAAGTGTGGTAGAGGGGGTTAATTCTTGATTGTGTTTAACTGTTCATTAATGTAAACCCGTCAATTTCCATTGCATCATATTTTCTTGCAAAAAATAGGTAACATTTTAAAAATTCTTGCACATTTTTAAGTTGTACACTGCTTCTCAAATGGGTCTTTCCTTTGTATTATGATTGATGTGTAGTTAATAGATGTTGTGAAACTGAAATTAATGTGGGTGGAAGATCATTGGGTGATTATACATAGTGATTTAATGGAAATTTGGTTTAGGAACTACTTTTGAGAGTTTTATGGGTAACTTGTTAGTGGAGTTATGATCATAAGCCTTTAAACTGGAAGTTTGAATTGATCCTATGAGACACAAATTTTTATTAAGTATTAATGTAATCAACATAATGGTCCAATGTAAGTGGTTTTAATGAAAATATTTTGAAACTATAGTAGTTTGGCCATCTGGGATTTCATAGTGAGTCCCTAAGACCCCAGATGCTGGGTACATTTCTGTTTACTATAATCCCTCAGTACACATTGAATAAGTGCTTTTCACAGTGCATAGAACATGAAAAATGTCTTGCGAACATTAAATAATGTTTTTAGGGTCAAAAACAAGTTCAACACGCTGCGGGGAATGATGAACTCCAAATGAAGAATGGGACAAATTGTTTATATGGAAATCATTAATGTTGTATCAATAAGGCGGTTGAAAATAATATTTATTATTGGAACCTAGGTGATGAGCCAAAGTACAAAGCTTATCTGGTTATGTTATTGACTGCACTAAATTTTAACCATTTTTCAATCTTGAAGTTAGCTCTGAATCTTGGATTGGATAGGATCATTAGGTAGTTTCACATATGAGGCATGAAACATTCATTGATAGTTGATTCATTTCCTTCTTGCTAACCAATAATAATTAGATCGACCGAAGACGTGATTTGAACATTTTTTCCAAAAAGCATGTTTTCATGTTTTTGTCCAATGTTCTTAAGTGCTGAACATTTTACAGTTTGAGATGAATCATAAATACTACTATCAATTTTTCAAAGGTTATAATGCATGAGATTGTTCGAGGAGAAAAAATGGTTATGTGTGGTGGAATTTGTTGTGGAGTTATTTTACATAGTCTTTCCATGAAATTTTATTTATTTTTTTTATTTAATTAAATATTTTTACAATTTTTATTAAATAATCATACATTTTTATTTTTATAACTAAATTTATTAATTAATCAATAATTATAAATAATTACGAAATTTTAATACTTTAAAATAATTATTTTAATCATACATAACTATTCTAGTTTAATTATTCTTAAATTTTTTTTGTTCATATTAATCTGATCACTTTTTAGTATTTTGACATTAATATTAAACAACCAATTTATTGTCATATTTTTCAATTAATTAACTTAGTTTTTTATTTAATATTTTTTCATTTAATTTAGACTCATTAAAATGAATTAACTTTATTAATTTATATATTTAAATATTTGGTGTGTTTTTAATTAAAGTTAATAATTTAACTGTTAATTTTAATTAATTTAATCTTATATGTTTAATATATATTAATTTTTAGATTTTTATATGTGACTCGCCATTGGATTGTCCAATGGTTACTTAATTTAATTTAATTTTTTTTTAATTTAGTTTTTAGAAATTTTTTTATTTATTTTTAAATTAATTAATTAGAGTTTTAATTTTTTTAATTAATGTTTTTCTTGGTTTATTTTATTTTTTATATGGCTCACTAATGACTTTTTTAGCTATCGGTGACTTGACTCACCAATCACATTGCAAAGGTGTCGGTCTCACCGATCAGGTGCATTGGCATTGGTCTTACCTTTTCATCCTCATCGGTGACACAATGACTTATTATTTTTAACTATCGGGGACTTATTTTATTCAATTTTAACTAACAATGTCTCCATTTATTTTAGTCCCCTATCATTCTCATGTGCACACTGGTTCCAACATCCTTACAAAATTCCTCTCCTGCTTCCACTCTTCTATTGGTGAGTCACGGACTCACTGTTTTCTGACTTATCTCACCGATTCATCAAAACTGGTCCTTTAACATCACACAGTATTCATTCTTTCGCATAGCATGTCATTGGTGACTCCCCTGCTTCTCACCGTTCAGACAATGTTTAGAAGTAGTGTCACAAGAGACACCACTACTTTCAACCCACTCTCAATGATCCTCCACCCCCTCAATCCCATGTTTCGGCTGCCGGACCATAGCATCAAATTCATTCTTTTTACACCATCAGTTTCTATCCCTGATACAAATTAACTATCGGTTTCATCATCCTCACACTGACACACATCTTCTCTCCACCGTCTTCCTGAACCTCCTTCCATTGTTTTGGGTTTTTTCGCTACCCCTCAAATATGTAAAAGGGATGAACTAGGGCTTCACCGCTGGACTGTAAACCGTCACTTGATGCTAAAAAGGAGAACCACACAGCACTTATTTGGGTAATGATTAGGTAGCTTCTGGTCCACTGAATAGTGGCCCATCCCAAAGAACGCTGCTTTTGACCCTCACCGCCATGGGAGTTTGAGACGGTGATCCATCGAAGCTAACCAATGAATGTGATTCGATGATAATCATCACCAGAGAAGTAGGCTAGCTACTGTGCAATGCTGGGAGAAGGAGACATTGTTCTGCGGCCTACTGAGAAACCCTACACCCCCTTGGGTCGAGATTGGTGGTGGGAAGAAAAAGATAAATTAAATTAAAATAAAACTGAAATAAAAACTAAAAATAAAAATAACTAAATTATAATATTCAACAATAAAAATTATAAATAAACACAAAATATAAGATTAATAATATTAATAAATCATAAATGTTAAATTAAATAACTAAAATAAAATTTTTATTAAACTAAAATTCAAAATTAAATAAAAATAATTTAATTTTTATAAACTCATTAATTATAGTGTTTTTGTTAAGTAATTATATTTATATATTAATAAAATATATAAATACTAACAATATCTTAGAAATAAAATTGAAATAAACTAATCTAATTAATTTAATATATGAAATAAATTCATAATAACAAACATACTAATTATATTAATTAAAAGTAAAATTAAAAAATATATTATAAATTAACTTAATAAAATTATAAGATTAAAATTAATAAAATATATAATCAATTAAAACTTTTAAACGTAAATATTGACAATGATATGTTATTGACTAAATTGATCAACCAATTAATACATTACATTAATTTTTTATTATAATTTATCTTTTATAATTTAAGAGTAATATTTTCCTATATTATTTATTAATAATATAGTTTTTAAAATAATTACTATGACTAATTAAATAAAATTAATAAATTAGTAACATAGTAATATTGTTAAACACTATTTAATAAATTAATAAATATAATGATAATTATTCAATTAATTTTTCATTGTGTTTTTTACTTTTTTTTTCTTTCAAGTGCATGTTCAATGTACAATAAAAAACATGTCCACATTTATTCAACTAACTCATCAGGAGTTAGTAACGAGAGAGTTTCTAAAATGATGTGAGCTTTATGAAAAAGCACACGTGTGCGGATACACTGTGAAATAAAAGACTCTGTCGAAGGATGAAATGAAGGACAACGCAGAGCATGATATAGGTATAAAAGTAAAAACACTAGAGTATTTGGGGTGGACTCTCATTCAAACTCTAACAACCTCACTTTTTAGAGAGCAACGATTCTCGGGGGCAGTATTGAAGATGAGAAGAAGGCTAAGATTCCCTGAGGTAGAGAAGCACTTGGGAAGTTCTTCCTCACCCTTTATTTAATTCTTTTAATCTATTTTCAGATGTCCTCGTTACTAGATTTCATTATGCTCATTGGCTAAATTTTCAAAACTATGGAATTTAATAACATGATGATTTATTAATTAAATTCTTCACTTTATTCATGTCTGACATCAGAATTGATCGGCGAGATAAATTCTAATGATCATGTTAATTGTTCACACCTTACATTCATTAAAACAATTCATAGATTCAAGTTCAATCGGTGAGATTTAGCATGATCATCATCTTTTTGAAGTGTTAATGTTATTATTGTAACACCCGAGACTTTTATGTGAAATATTTTGTTTTTATGTCATATAAATCATCAAACGAATCTTTCACTAACACTGACTTGGCTTGCTCTATACGCAACCGCAACCTTCCTCGATAGCTTGCGTCGTACGCAATACCGAGTTTCACTAAAAAATGATATGCTATTAAATTATTATTAAAACTAGCCGTTATGAATAGTAATAACCACTTTTTTTAATTTTATAAATATTATTTTTCAAAATGGACTTCATTTTTGGATTCGGAATATCGAAATTAGGCTAGGGTAAAATTTTGTTATTTTTCAGAAAACTTTCAATTTTTGATGAATAGTGAAACCACGAAGTGGTAGTTAAAAAACTGAATTTTTCATAGAACATAATTTTATTGCTTCTGTGAGTAGAATTTCGAAAATCCAAGAGACACTATTGATTTTAGTAAGTAAATGTGGTTCAATGAGATGAAAATAATTTTTTGGTGAATAGTAAGTTTTTACTTTTTTTTACCACGGTTAAAAGTAAATAGGGTAATTAAGGGTAAAAATGATATTATTATTACCCTAACACATGTCCTAATTCTATTGGACAAGTGTAATTAGACCAAAAAAAACCTTAGTAATAAAATATGACCATTTAGGCCCACTTGGATTAGATTAGGACATTTATTACTAATTTATTTAAAGAATGGTTAAAATTGTTAAAATCAAAGTATAATAAGTAAATCATTTTTAATATGGGGTTATAAATAAGATAAATTCGAGAAATAAATATTCATTAGAAAGTTAAAAATATTTCCTAAATAATGGTATTTTATTTGTAATTTTTAGACATTAAATAATTTAATTTATTTATGACACAATGATGATGCAGTAATTATCTTATTAATCAAATATTGACATAATTGATGTCATAAATACCCAAATAAATGTAATTTGAGACTTTTTATGAATTACACTAATTTTATAGGTTAATATGACATGTTATTATTGATTTAAGTAACTTGTTTCGAACTAATAATTCTGTTATGAGTTTCACAAAAATCAATTACTAAATAGTGTCAAAATTGACATAAAATAGTTTTTAAAGCAAATATATATTACTAATTATTATTTTCTTCATAAAGATCTAAGGTTAGGCCAAATGGAATAGATAAGGTTATATATATTAATAATAAACAACTTGGTGTTCGTTTGGCTTGATATGGTACGTTTATTAACCTTATAGTGTAATAAAACAAGAAGACACGGTAAAAGTTAAATTGTCTAACTTAAAGTTAAATCTAAATGATAAGGTTAAAATTGATACCTAAACTTGTCTAAATTCTATTGGATAAGATGATTTAGACCCCTAACCACCTTATCTTCGAAATATATCAATTTGGAGCTATTAAAAACCGAATTTGACTTTATAATAAAATTATATTTTTAGTTATTCCAAAGGTTCCCATCTCCTCCCTTATAAAAGGGAACCTCCTCCCCCTCTTCCTCACAATACTTTGAGCCTTCATGCTCGGCCAAACCCTACCAATTTCTCCTCTACACTTCCCTAGAAACATCCTAGAGGTTCTGGACTTCTTCAAAGACCTATTTTAGTGCCTTAAAAGGAGGTCTCAAAGGAGCACTTCAAAGAAGAGGTAATGTCCATTACCGATTCTTTCATCTTTATTTCTTCTTCCACTTCTTCTTATTTAGTTGTTCCATTATGAAGTAGTAACATCTGTATCACTCACATACTGATATGTTATTATAAGTATGAAACAACCCTATTTTACCATCTATCCATCCTACGCAAAAAGAAATCACCGCGCGTGCATACGTACGGAATACCGTCTCCACACCGTGGTGTAATCTATTTTCCACCACCACCTTACTTGGATGGGTATAATGGTGTAAATAATGAATATATATGACTATTATAAAGTGATATTGATTCTTAAATAGTATACATACACTCCAATACAATTCCACGATCATAGGAACCATATCATCACTCGTGCGTACGTACAGAATACCGTCTCCACGATGTGATGCGACTCGTTCTACATGATCTTCATTTCATAATGATTATATAAATGAATTGAATGAATTAATATGATATATATTACACTAATACCATTCTGGAAATGAGGTATCTATAACCTAAAGAGAAGAATAAGAATTTATTCGACAAAACACGCATAATAACAAAAAGTAATAAACACCCGAATAACAAGTAGTAATGAAATATTACTAATAAAAAGCTAAGAATATGACCATATATGATATCATAACAATAAGTATGATTCTGGAATAAGTCAATAACATTATTTAAATCATTATACAGGAGGTTCAGACAATTACGAAGCAAATCGGACCTAAGGTAAGGGAAATATCACAATCTCATTTTTATCCGAGATTGTTCATACTTTGGAATTTACTGGGGTGTATTTTATCATCCACATCAATGTTTACTCAATATGTAATGTTTATATCCTTCTACAATAGTTTATATTCAATTTTACCCTTCGGTGTGTTTTTAGTAAAAGATCTGAAAGGAATCTTTTGTCGTTTTTCGTACGAGGTACTTTCTGACTTTTCCAAAAAAAGTACGAGAAGAATGTTTTTTCAACTTATACGGCATGAATGTATTTTTAAAAGATTATTTCCAAGAAGCTTCCTTTAGAAGTTTTCATGTTTATTTTTAATCAACTTCTTTTAGTTTAAAATTGTATGACATGTTAAAAAAGGAAAAGGTTTTTGAATTTGAAAGGATATTTTCCTCAAGAATGGAGTTCAAGTGTTTTGTCAAAATTATTTTCCATCTAAGATAATATAGGGTTCTGTTTATATCCCTATTATTACATTGATTTGATTATGTTGTGATGGAATTATTTTTATGAATTCCTTTATCTTATATGAATTGTTTGATGATGTCACGATGTTTAAGATTCCCATTTTTATTACATGGGTTATGAAATGATGTATGATTTATGATTTTGTGGCACACATAAGAATGGTATCATTATGAGATGGGTGGGACCTATATATCCCTCCAATGCATTGGGTAGAGATTTTATATCTCATGAGATATACATGGATGGAATGGTAGGTTATACCGGTTCAGTGAAACATGACTGAAACGAGGAGTGAACTCAGTTCAGAAATGGACTTTGTCTACTAAGATAGTCTTGGCAATGAGTCTTGACTAATAAGAAATGATTCTATATGATTATGTTTGTATGCCACAAAGTTTCATGTTTTATGTTATAATTATTGGGATTCCATTTCACTAATATGATTTATCCCATGTTATGAAAAGATGCTTTCTTTTGTAGGTTAAGATTTCCAAAAGTTATGTTATTATGAATATGATGTGATTGATATTTCTTTTTTTTACCCTTACTGAGCATTTGAGCTCACCCTTTTTTGTGTTTTCATTCCCCAAGCCAGGAAGAAGGTTATTAAGTAAGATATGCCAAAAGGGACTATAGATATGATGAAATAAATGGGAGACAATGTAGACTCTTTATGAACCAGTTGTTTATGTTTCCCAGTTTTTGAAGACACTATACCTATACAGTCCTTTCGTGGTTTTGTTATATGTTGTAATAAGTATGCTTCAATTTTGAAGTATTAACAATGTTTTTAAAGTATGGGTCGTTATAATTTGTATCATAGGAAAGGTATAGTCAACCTTTGGAAACTAGGATGTGAAAGCCTTAGTAAGAACACTAAGGACAATTCTAAGCATAGAACACAATCTTAGTGTTTTAGAAATGGCCATGAATAACCTAGGATAAGACCTTAAGTGTGAAATTTTAATCTTGATTACGTGGTTTTCCTATTATAATTAGTGTTTCTCACACTATTCTTCTTGGTTTTAGTCAATGGCTGGAACCCGAAAGAACCGTGTTAATGCGGAATGCGACGAGAAATGCAATGATTGTCCCCCTGAGCAACCAAACGTTATGGGAGCTAGAATGCAAAATCTTATAGCCATGCTCACACAAATTTCTCAAGATATGAATCATGAAGGTCTTCCAAACAAGTAAATGAAGGAGCAACATTCTGTTGAATCCTTCATGAGACAGCGTCCACCTTCATTCAGCGGGTCTACTGATCCATTAGTTGCTGAACAATGGATTAGTACTACTGAATAGATATTTTCATTTCATCAATGTTCTGAGAATGATAAAGTCATCTTAGTAGTGTATCATTTGGAAGGTGATGCTGATCAATGGTGTAATCTTATTAAAATACGAGGCAAAGGGATGAAATTGAATCCATGGAATGGGACGAGTTCAAAAATTATTTTTCAATAAGTACTTCCCTCGTATTCTCCGAACAAATATGGAGAAAGAGTTTCTTGAACTGAATCAAAATGATGATGAATCTGTTGGTACCTATGAATTAAATTTTACATGACGTGCAAGGTACGCTTCTGGTATTATTATCCAACCTGAGAGTAAGATCGATCGATTCTTTAGAGGATTAAAACCCAGTGTTCGAAGGGCGTTAGCAATAAGGGACTTCAATATCTATGAGGAAATCGTTCGATGTGCTCTCAAAGTCGAGATGGAGATTAGAGTAACCCATCAGTCATATGGGTTTGATAAGAAGAGGAAAATGGAATTCAAAGGAAAATGTAAAGAGCACACTGAAAAGAAGATGAGCTTTCCCTTATGCTCAAAGTGCGGAAAGAAACATGGAGGGAGTTGTCTTAAAGGGACAAGTAAATGTTCCAAATGTGGAAAGCATGGTCATCAGGCATTTGAATGCAACGATGATGGGAAGAAGATGTCTAATGATGCAAAAAAATGAAGGGATACACAGAATGAACCTACTACACTTCAATGTTTCAAGTGAAAGGAGATGGGACATTATGCCAATAAATTCCCTAATCCAAGGGTTAATGATGATGGTCAACGTCAACAAACTCTTAAGGCTAAAGACAAAAGAAAGTCACATGAAATTTCTATTAGCGATGTGGAGTACGATAACGATGTGGTGAAAGGTACACTTACCATCCACTCTAAAGTAGAAAATGTTTCATTTGATTCTGGATCCACCTGCTCTTTTATTTTTGAAGAATTTTCTAAGGGTATCACCATATTACCTCAACAATTAGATGTTGAGTTAGCTGTGAAAACAGCTAATGGCACAACAGTCGCATCAAAAGTTTATAATTTTTCTCCGATCAAATTTTGTGGGAAAGTGCTTCCTGCAAATCTTTTGATCCTTCCTATAGTGGAATTTGATGTGATTCTTGGCATGTATTGGCTTTCTTTATATGGAGCTCATATCAATTTCCAAAGAAGGGAAGTAACATTTCATATTCCAGATCAATCTATGATCGTCTATCAATGCAAGGATGAACATAACCTTCCAGTGGAAATTACTTCTACCTTATGGGTCTTGATTCCACTATATGAAGGTTATTTATCTCAAATGGTTGGTGAGAAACTCATGATTAAGAATATGCCCATTGTACGGGAGTTTGATGATGTCTTTCCGGAGGAATTACCGGGTCTTCCACGAAATCGTGATGTTGAGTTTTCAATAGAACTCGTACCAGGTGCTTTGCCTATTTCAAAGACACATTATAGAATGGCCCCAATTGAGTTGCAGGAATTGAAGAAGCAACTCCAAGAGAATATTGATAAGGGATTCATACGCCCTAGTGTGTCACCTTGGGGAGCACCTGTTCTATTTGTTAAGAATAAAGATGGATCAATGAGACTCTGCGTTGATTATCGAGAACTTAACAAGATCACTATCAAGAACAAATATCCTCTCCCACGCATTGATGACTTATTTGACCAACTACGCGGAGCTCAATACTTTTCCAAGATTGATCTTCGTTCAGGGTATCATCAATTAAGGGTCAAAAGGGAGGATATACCAAAGATGGCTTTCCGTACAAGGTATGGACACTATGAATTTATAGTGATTCCATTTGGTCTTACTAATGCCCCTGCTATCTTCATGGATCTGATGAATATATTCTTTAGAGACTATCTTGATCAATTTGTGGTAGTCTTTATAGATGATATTCTTGTCTATTGAAAGAGCAGGGAAGAACATGAAGATCACTTGAGAATTATATTGAAGACCTTGAGAAGGAGAAGCTTTATGCCAAATTTACCAAATGTGAATTATGGCTTCAAAAAGTTTCATTTTTGGGTCACATAATCTCAAAAGAGGGGATATCTGTGGATCCAGCAGAAACAGAGGTTATCGAAAGATGGTCGAGACCAACAACAGTAACTGAGATCCGAAGTTTCCTTGGTTTGGCTGGATATTATCGACGTTTTGTGAAATATATTTCACGATTATCTAATCCACTCACCATGTTGACTCGGAAAGGAGTTATGTTTGTTCGGACAGAAGAATGTGAAGAGAATTTCAAGGAGTTGAAAAGAAGGTTATCTAGTGCACCTGTGCTCACACTGCCTTGTAGTGGAGAAAGGTTTGTGATCTATAGTGATGCATCCAAGAAGGGATTGGGGTGTGTTCTTATGAAAAATTATATGGTGATAACTTATGCCTCACGATAGTTGAAAATCCATGAGCAAAATTACCCAACACATGATTTGGAGTTAGCTGCGGTAATCATTGCATTAATGATTTGGAGGCATTATCTTTATGGAGAAAGGTGTGACATTATTACTGATCATAAAAGTTTAAAGTATATTTTCACACAAAAGGAGCGGAATATGCGTCAAAGAAGATGGTTGGAGCTGATTAAGGATTATGAATGCTCAATCCATTACCACCCTGGGAAAGCAAACAAGGTGGCAGATGCATTAAGTCGACAAGACCATGCCAGTTTATCCATGATGAGGATCACAAAAGATCCAATATTTATGGATTTACAAAGGATGGATCTTGGAATTTTAATGGAAGGGGAAAAATATTATCTTTCTCAAATAAATGTTCAACCATCTATACATGTGAAGATTAAAGAGGCACAGAAAGAAGATGTCGAGTTACAAAAAAAGGTGAGAAATGTTCCTGAATTCAACGTTGATTGTGATGGGATAATAAAGTTCAGGAATCGGGTTTGTGTTCCTCCAATCCTGGAATTAAAGAAGGAGCTACTGGATGAGGCTCATAGTTCTTCATTCTCTATTCATCCTGGAAGCACAAAGATGTATAGGGACCTGAAAGAGTACTTCTGGTGGGATGGCATGAAAAGAGATGCTGCTGAATATGTCTCTCGATGCTTGGTTTGTCAGAAAGTTAAAGCTGAGAGACAGAAGTCTAAGGGGATGTTACAACCATTACCCATACCAGAATGGAAATGGGAAAACATCACTATGTACTTTGTCACAGGACTACCTAAAACATCTAAAGGCAATAATGCTATCTGGGTGATAGTTGATCGTCTTACCAAGTCTGCACACTTCGTTGCTATTAGAGAGGATTTCCCTCTGGATCAGCTTGCCAGGATATATGTAAAGGAAGTGGTAAGATTGCATGGAGTACCACTTTCTATTATATCTGATCGGGATCCGAGATTTACCTCAAAGTTCTGGAAAAGTCTTCAGCATACTATGGATATAGAGTTGAGTTTCAGCACTGCTTATCATCCTCAGATAGACGGTCAGTCTGAGAGAACAATTCAAACCCTATAAGATATATTGAGAGCATGCTCTATGGATATCAAAGGTGGTTGGGATCAACACCTACCTTTGGTGGAATTTTCATATAATAATATCTTTCACTCCAGTATTCAGATGGCTCCTTATGAAGCTCTCTATGGAAAGAAATGCAGGACTCCAACTTGCTGGGATGAAGTTGGGGAAAGAAACCTATTAGGACCTGATCTCGTTGATGAAATGGCAGAAAATGTCAGATCTTTTTAACAACACATAAGAGTATCTCAGAGTCGACAAAAAAGTTATGCCGACAACCGAAGAAAAGACCTAGTGTTTGAAGTGGGTGATAAAGTGTTCTTACGAATAACTCCCTGGAAGAGAGCCATGAGATTTGGAAATAAGGGGAAGTTGAGCCCTAGATATATCGGTTCTTTCGAAATACTGGATCGTGTTGGGAAGGTAGCTTACCGATTGGAACTTCCACCGAATCTCTCTCAAGTTCACGATGTGTTCCATGTATCTCTCCTGAGAAAGTACATACCTGATCCTTCACATGTAGTTTGCTCAGAAGTTGTACCGCTGGAGCAAGATCTTTCTTATGAAGAACAACCGATAGAGATTCTGTATCGTAGCGAAAATTCCTACGAAGCAAGACCACTCGATTGGTGAAAGTTTTATGGAAGAACCACTAATTAGAATAAGCTACATGGGAGCTTGAGGATATGATGAGGGAGAGGAATCCTCATCTGTTTGTTACAAAGTGACGAATTTCGAGGGCGAAATTCATTTTAAAGGGGGTAGAATGTAACACCCGAGACTTTTATGTGAAGTATTTTGTTTTTATGTTATATAAATCATCAAATGAATCTTTCACTAACACTGGCTTGGCTTGCTTTACACGCAACCGCGGCCTTCCTCGATAGCTTGCGTCGTACGCAATACCGAGTTTCACTAAACAATGATATGCTATTAAAATAGTATTAAAAATAGCCGTTATGAATAGTAATAACTAATTTTTGAAATTTTATAAATTTTATTTTTCAAAATGGACTTCATTTTTGGATTCGGAATATCGAA
This sequence comes from Viscum album, assembly GCA_963277665.1. Lineage (NCBI taxonomy): Eukaryota > Viridiplantae > Streptophyta > Magnoliopsida > Santalales > Viscaceae > Viscum > Viscum album. The sequence goes on along the minus strand of OY728156.1, from coordinate 1,127,631,840 downwards.
ATTAGCCTAGGGTGAAATTTTGGTATTTTTCTGAAAACTTTCAATTTTTGATGAATAGTGAAACCACTAAGTGGTAGTTAAAAAACTAAATTTTTCATAAAACATAATTTTACCGCTTCTGTGAGTGGAATTTCGAAAATCCAAGAGACACGGTTGATGTTAGTAAGTAAAATGTGGTTCAATGAGATGAAAATAATTTTTTTTGTGAGTAATAACTTTTTACTTTTTCTTACCACGGTTAAAAGTAAATAGGGTAATAATGGGTAAAAATGATATTATTATTACCCTAACACTTGTCCTAATTCTATTTTTCAAGTTTAATTCGCCAACAAACAACCTTAGGAATAAAATATTACCATTTAGGCCCACTTGGATTAGATTAGGACATTTATTATTAATTTATTTAAAGAAGGGTAAAAATAGTTAAAATCAAAGTTTAATAAGTAAATAATTTTTAATATGGGGTTATACATAAGATAAATTGGACTATAAATATTCATTAGAAAGATAAAACGATTTCCTACATAATGGTATTTTTTTTTTGTAATTTTTAGACATTATATAATTTAATTTATTTATGACACAATGATGATGCAGTAATTATCTTATTAATAAAATATTGACATAATTGATGGTATAAATACCCAAATAAATGTAATTTGAGACTTTTTAGGAATTAAACTAATTTTCTAGGTTAATATAACATGTTTTTATTGATTTAAGTAACCTGTATTGAACAAATAATTCTGTTATGATTTTCACAAAAATCAATTACTAAATAGTGTCAAAATTGACATAAAATAGTTTTTAAAACAAATATTATATTACTAATAGTTATTTTATTCCTAAAAATCTATGGTTCGGCCACATGACATAGATAAGGTTATATATATTAATAATAAACAACTTGGGGTTCGTTTGGCTTGATATAATAAGTTTATTAACCTTATAGTGTAAGAAAACAAGAAGACACGGTAAAAGTTAAATTATCTAACTTAAAGTTAAATCTAAATGATAAGGTTAAAATTGATACCTAAATTTGTATAAATTCTATTGGATGAGAGGATTTCGACCCCTAACCACCTTATCTTCGAAATATTTCAATTTGGAGCTATTAAAAACCGAATTTGACTTTATAATAAAATAATATTTTTAGTTATTCCAACGGTGCCCCTCTCCTCCCTTATGAAAGGGAACCTCCTCCCCATCTTCCTCACACCACTTTGAGCCTTAAATCTCAGCCAACCCCTGCCAATTTCTCCTCTACACTTCCCTAGAAACATCCTAGAGGTTCTGGTCTTCTTCAAACACCTATCTTAGTGCCCTAAAAGGAGGTCTCAAAGGAGCACTTCAAAGAAGAGGTAATGTCCCTTACCGATTCTTTCATCTTTATTTCTTCTTCCAATTCTTCTTATTTAGTTGTTTCATTATGAAGTAATAATATCAGTATCAATCACATACTGATATGTTATTATAAGTGTGAAACAACCCTATTTCACCATCTATCCATCCTACGGAAAAAGAAATCACCACGCGTGCGTACGTATGGAATACCGTCTCCACGCCGTGGTGTAATCTATTTTCCACCACCACATTACTTGGATGGGTATAATGGTGTAAATAATGACTATATATGACTATTATAAAGTGATATTGATTCTGAAATAGTATACATACACTCCAATACAATTCCACAATCATAGGAACGATATCATCACTCCTGCGTACGTACGGAATACCGTCTCCACGATGTGATATGACTCGTTCTACATGATCTTCATTTCATAATGATTATATAAATGAATTGAATGAATGAATATGATATATATTACACTAATACCATTATGGAAACGAGGTATCTATAAACTAAAGAGAAGAATAAGAATTTATTCGACAAAACATGCATAAGAACAAAAAGTATTAAACACCTGAATAACAAGTAGTAATGAAATATTACTAATAAGAAGCTAAAAATATTTCCATATATGATATCATAACAATAAGTATGATTCTGGAATAAGTCAATAACATTATTTAAATCATTATACAGGAGGTTCGGACACTTACGAAGCGAATCGTACCTAAGGTAAGGGAAATCTCAAAATCTCATTTTTATTCGAGATTGTTTATACTTTGGAATTTACTGGGGTGTATTTTATCATCCACATAAATGTTTCCTCAATATGTAATATTTATATCCTTCTACAATAGTTTATATTCAATTTTACCCTTCAGTGAGTTTTTAGTAAAAGATATGAAAGGAATCTTTTGTCATTTTTCGTACGAGGTACTTTTTGACTTTTCCAACAAAAGTACGAGAAGAATGTTTTTTTAACTTATACGGCATGAATGGATTTTTAAAACATTATTTCCAAGAAGCTTTCTTTACAAGTTTTCAAATTTATTTTTAATCAACTTCTTTTAGTTTAAAATTGTATGACATCTTAAGAAAGGAAAAGGTTTTTGAATTTGAAATGATATTTTCCTCAAGAATGGAGTTTAAGTGTTTTATCAAAATTATTTTCCATCTAAGATAATATATGGTTCTGTTTATATCCCTATTATTACATTGATTTTATTATGTTGTGATGGAATTATTTTTATGAATTCCTTTCTCTTATATGAATTGTTTGATGATGTCATGATGTTTAAGATTCCCATTTTTATTGCATAGGTTATAAAATGATGTATGATTTCTGATTTTGTGCCACACATAAGAATGGTATCATTATGAGATGGGTGGGACCAATATCTCCCTCCAATTCATTGGGTAAAGATATTATATCTCATGAGATAGACATGGCTGGAACAGTAGGTTATACCGGTTCAGTGAAACAGGACTAAAACGAGGAGTGAACTCGGTTCCGAAATGGACTTTGTCCACTAAGATAGTCTTGGCAATGAGTCTTGACTAAAAAAAAATTATTCTCTATGATTATGTGTGTATGCCACAAAGTTTAATGTTTTATGTTATGATTATTGGGATTCCATTTCACTACTACGATTTATCCCATGTTATGAAATTATGCTTTCTTTTGCAGGTTAAGATTTCCAAAAGTTATGTTCTTATGAATATGATGTGATTGATATTTCTTTTGTTTACCCTTACTGAGCATTTGAGCTCACCCTTTTGTATGTTTTCTTTACCCAGGTCAGGAAGAAGTTTATTAAGTAAGATATGCCAAAAGGGACTATAGATATGATGAAATAAATGGGAGACAATGTAGACGCTTTATGAACCAGTTGTTTATGTTTCCCAGTTTCTGAAGACACTATACATATACGGTCCTTTCGTGGTTTTGTTATATGTTGTAATAAGTATGTTTCAATTTTGAAGTATTAAAAATGTTTGTAAAGTATGGGTTTTTATAATTATAGCTGTAGTTTTATGGCGAGTTTTATTTCAACAGTTTTTTTCTTCAATTTGTTTGCAGTGGATGAATTTTGTATTGGAAAAATCTAAAATTCATACCCTTTTGATGTATCTTCTGGTGAGGATATTATATAAATCTAGTAATAAGTTATGATTCAATAAATTTAAGTGATTATTTATCTTTTTAACCAACACTATTATAATTCTTGAGTGTTATTTCATTATCCTTTCCTTATGTATTTATTTAATTCACTGTATAGCTTTAGGTCATCAGTACATTAGTGTAGGATTTAGTGTAAGAGTTTGTCTATGATTTTTTTTCCTTTGTAATGCTTTTTTCCCATAATCATGTTTACTATAACAAAATACAAAAAATATTTAAAAAATAAAACTATAATAATTTTTACCTCACTGGTGACAACAGTGATGATTTTAGTTTTTAAAATCATAGAATTCTCTCACCAACCTTCTATGTAGATCAACCCTGTATCACTATGATAGTGTAGCTTAATAAATGTAATTTCGAGGTCCATGAAGACCTCCAACCACATAAAAACTTTGTGTTGCTTCTATGGACATTAATAAATCCTTTAACCCGTTTTTAGAAAATAGACATTACTCATAAGTATTTAGAAAAATAAATCATTAATAATTTAAAACGATATTTTATTTAGATTTTTTAACCATTTGAGAGACACATAAATACAAATAATAGAGGAATAAAATTAATCAAACCATTATTATATCATTCAAATAAATGGATTTAGGATATAATATGTCAAAGGATAGTATATACACCATATAAATGTTAATTGGTACATTATAACAAACATGTCTCCATGGAATGTAAATTGAGATGAAATCGCTTATAAAGATTGTATTTTTAGAATACGATTAATTCAATGGATAATTATGTGTAAAAAATATTAATACACTCAATATTTTTTCATAATATGTGTAAATCAGTCAGATGACATTCACATGTATTCATGTAAAAACATCACCAATGACTTTGATTTTTAACTCAATGAATTGAAGTTGAGTTAAGATTACACTTATCAAGTTCATATAAATTACATGAGAATTTATAAAGGGAGTTATTATGTGTATAAAAATTATATCCACACAAAGGGGAGTATAAATTACAACATTAATAAATAAATAGTTATTCCACACATAATCATGGTGAAAAGTAAATAATGAATTTTCTATTACACTCAATGAGTGGAAATTGAAATTAAAAATTCCCAAACCTATTTCGAGACATTCGAAACAAACACCTTAAGAATGAAGGATCAAACAATGAAGATTTAAATACCCCTAAATTAAATTATATTACCCAAAGAATATTATCATTGGTAGTACATACCCAACACAAATGGAAATAGTGGTAAATATATCATAAATCTCACGAGAATAAAAAGTGATATGAAAACCCCCTTACCTTATACATTCCTTTAGTGGAGGGTATTATCAACCTCTTATATAATAGTTAAAGAAATTTTTAAATTATAAATGAACCACATACATAAATATGATATCATATATGATCCTCTAATATTTCTTTGTTAATAACATTTCAGTAGTATCATTGTTTCGAGTGTTAACCGATTAATTTTTCATTATATTTTTAATAACGTATGTTGTGATTGTAATGGGTAGGATGTATTTTATTCATATCCAGAATGATATTATGTATTTAAACATTTTTTTAAAAATCAAAAGAAAATTATTTTTAGACTGGTTTCCAAGGGAATGAAATCTCATCGTGTTGTGGATAGGGTGTGTTGTACGTACACACAAGCGACAATATAATTCTATTGATGATGAAATATTTTTAATTGGTTGGTATAATGTATATAAACAATAATTAACATTTTATATTTATTATTTACATAAATTATACTCATTATTATACCCATCTAAATAATGTAGTGTTGAATAACAAACTAGACCACAGTGTGGAGACTGTAAGCCATACGTATGCATGAATGGTGGATTTGTCATTCATAAGATGGATAGAATAATTAATATTGTTGTAATATAATTATAATAACATCTCATTATGTGTATGGTAAGGTAATTATTATTTTATTATAGAAATAAAAAATAAATATTTAGAAGATGAAGAAAATAACTTTGAAAGTGGTGATAAAATAATTCCCTCTTCTTCGGGTGCTACCTTTTTATTTGAACAAAAGTTCTCCATTGGTTGGATATATGATCACATTAAGGCCTCTAGGTTTAATTGATCATAGTTAGGAAGATATTTGATTGGGGTTTGGCCATGATAAATGGTCTGGAGTTTTGAATTTGAGAGAAGGGGTTGCACCCTTTTATAAGAGATTTAGGGGGCACTTTAAGAAGAGCTTGATATATTATTTTATTATTATATCATATTCGGTTTCCAATTGCGCAAAATGGATTTATTTCTATGATAAGTTGAATATGGGTCGAAATACTTCCAACAAATAGGTTTTAGATAAGTTTAGGTCACCATATTCATCTTATCTTATATATTTAACTCTTAGTTAAAAATTTTAACCTTTACCAGGTCTCCAAGTATTATTATAATACATGGTTAATATAGTTACTATAAAATGAATATTGATCCTAAATTGTTTCATTAAGGACATATCTATCATTTTATAAGTCCTTTTCCCAAATTATTGATTTTTTTAATATATTATATCATTTAATAATATAGTATTTGTTTGGAAAACTCATTTATGTCAATTTTAACAGTATTTAGTATTTGGATTTTGTAAGAGTCATAACATGATTATTAATTTGAATAAAATACATTAAATCAACCCTAACATGTCATATTCACTTTGGAAATTCTAGGATGGCATCAAAAGTCTCAATTTATAAATATTTTGATATTTATAAAAACAATTATTTTAATCATTCATTAATAATGTAATTCATATATCATCATTGTGTCATAAATAAATTTAAATATTTAAGGTCTAAAAATTATAAATAAAATACTATGATGTAAGAAATAATTTTATATTTATAATGAAAATTTATAGTTGAATTTATCTAATTTATAACTCAATATTAAAAAAAATTTATTTAATAAAATTTGAATTTGACCCTTTTAACACTTCTTCAAATAAAATATAATAAATGCCCTAATCTTATCCATGTGGATTAGAAAAATCAAATTTTTGTCCTATTTTTGATTTTGGTTGAAATACACTTATCCAATAGAATTAGGAAATGTGTTGGGATAATTAAAATACCATTTTTACCTTTTATAACCCTGTTTACTTTTAACCATTGTAAATAAAATTCATAAGTTACTATTCACCAAAAATTATTTGCATCCTATTGAACCACATTTCACATAATGATTAAAAACATTTCTGTCAAATTTTTAAAATTAAATTAACAAACGGTGTAAAATTACGTTTTATTTAAATTAGAAAATGTACCTAGAAGGTGGGTAAAGAGGTTAAAAAGATCAATATAATTTTATGTATCTAATATTATTATAAAATGACAGAAATGACGTATGTTGGAATAATATACGTATTAGGTAGCAATTTTGTCTTTATGATAAATTTAAAATAGAAATATTGATTAAAATGAAAAATTCGTTTTTTATGTAATATACTCAATATTTCACTATTCATCAAAAATTGGATGTTTCCCAAAAAATAAAAAAATTAACATTATGCTAATTTTGATATTCTAAATCCAAAAAATGATGTCTATTTTACCAAATTAAATTTTTTGTCGTGTCTAATATTAATATCATTATTGTTCATAGAATTTCATAAGAAGTAGTTCCTTTATAAAAATAGTACATATATTTTAATGAAACATATAAATTTTCCTTATAAATATGGATTATTTATGTTTCAAAATAATAAATCAAATTTAATATTTATTTTTTACTTTTTTTATGATATTTAATTATTATGTTATAAATATATCATTTGAATGATTATAATACAAATGTTTTGTTTCGTAGAAACTCAATCTTGCGTATAATGCAAGCCAAGTTAGTATTGCATACAGTTTTAGCTATTATATTACATTAAAGATATAAATAAATATGAAATCTGGGGGTGTTACACATCTTGAGAGAAAAAAATGAACAAGAATTCTATTGAGTTATTTCCATCCATATTTCACATTCGGTATAAATATCCTATGATTATTCAATCATAAGATTCTAATAACCAATCATGGAATATCATTTTTCATATGAAATTACTTATTTTCTTTTAGACAATTCCATCAGCTGTGTTTCCTCTATCATTAAATCCATGTATATTTGGTTAATATCAAATGATCAAGCATTTTTTATGGTCAGATTTATTTTATCTTCCATAAATCTACACAAATTTGGTTTTGACCAAATTAGTCCGCTTATTATTCTCTTAGACTATACTTCCATTCTACTCTTGTTTGTCTTCATTAATAACAACTAATGTACAATGTTTTAAATTTCCCACTGAGTTTACCCTTCTTCCAAAAAACATGTAACTCGCAATTATTGGTAAAGAATTATTTATTATTATATCATTTACACTTTTAAAAACTAATTTATTTTTCATATAACCCAAGTTTGACTATCCTTTCAAGATCCACTAATTTTCCACTATCACTTTTAGTCTTTAATAATTAAAATATTTTGACACATGCTTACTGGATTTATAACATCATGCTTATTTAATATAAAAATCCTCATTTTATGGACCAAAAATATTCTACATGTTTCAATATCTATTATAAACCCATATATTATTACATTTATTTTGTGGATATTGCATCAACTCATCTTATATCACCCTTGATATAGGATTAAATTGTCTTCCCTTATATGTAATATTGTGTCAATAATAAATATCATTTTTCTAAAATGTTTTATATCTCTCTATGTCTCCCTACAGATCATAAATTCTTTTCATGAATTATAATCTAGAAAAAATTAATTAAATGAAATGTTTGTGAAAAAAAAATTTGGGAAGATTTTAGGGAACACCATCTTCTACACATTCTTACAGACACCATAGTTTTATTTGTTTGTTTCATAAACATTATATACATCTATATTTAAATATGTTATGGATTTTAAACATGTATTGTGAAAAAAACCATAATTACCATAAACGTAACTTCATGGGATTTATAGTTTCTATTTCTTACATCATGCTATAGTTTGATTATTATATAATCTTTATATCTTTTTTAAATTAAATATATTTGTTTTTGTATAATATTATATCTTATAAATTTTTGTGGTGTTGATTTTTCTTTTTGATTTTTGTGAAGACTCCACTTAAACATTTTCCATATTTTATACTCTACCTTTCAATTCATGACATCACGTATATAATATGTTTCTCTCATCCTACACTAATTTTACATTTTATTCACACTCTTATATAAAATTTTTAATGTAATATTTATTTATATAGTTCTTTACTATAAATTAAATATAAATATACCAATTCTTTTTAGCTAATATTGGTCTTCTATAGTGTGTACTCCCATATCTGGTGCAGGAAAATTATTTAAAAATTTGTTTTGATACCTACTAAAACAACCCAAAATAAACAATGAATAAATATAATAATATTAACCAATATTTATTCACTTATTTTCCTATGTTATTTTTGGTTTATATTTTTATATAATTATAATATATATTAACTAATAAACCCATTTCAATCCCATAAAATTTAAATTTTTACAATAAACCATGATGTCAATATTTTATTATAATTCATGAATATCTTTCATAAAATTCCCTAAACATGCTTCCCATGTAGACATATCATTCATAGTACACTGCTTCATAACAATTTAAAATGGAATCATAAGAATATTGATCTCAAACGCACAATTAGTGTAAACATAAGTGATAATTATATAACATAATAAGTGAGCAGAATATAAATATGAGGATATGAGGATATAATAATTTTATATGAATAGATAATGTAATGACCCGTGTTTTTTGAACTATAAAAAAACAAAAGAAATTTTCTTTTTTTACATGATGTGTAATTTTACAAACAGAGAATTGAAAGAAATTATTAAGAGTTTGAAAACTGTGATGTGTTCTGTTAAAATAAATTTAAATAATGTAATTTAAATTAAATAAAAATAAATGGATAATAAAACAAAATAAATTTTTTGATAAAAATATTGTTTTCGTTTATGTTGTTGTTTCTATAATTGTTATGATTATTTTTATGATTATTATAATTATTTGTTTTTATTTTTTTAACTGGCCTAATGGATCTCCCCCTCCTTCTACTTGACTCACCCATCGCCACATCATCTACAATGTGAAATACCCCTTGGATGAACCAACCTAGCATGCAACCCCCACTCCTCTGAATACCTCTCTACTAGATGATTTCACATTGATCTTTATTAATCTCGCTCGATCCTTAGAGTTAAGACCTTATTCTCTCATCTACATCCTTGTTGACATTTTTTCTGCTCTTTCTCAAACTATTTAAAATTAGACGAACCCTATAATAGGGGTTAATATGATGTTTTGTTCTTCTCTAGTGTTATGGTGTCCAAAGAGTCTCTCGAGTCGACCATGTTTGTGTTCCATCATCATCCGCCAATGGTGAAGCCGATTGGTTCGATTTGGTTCACTGCCATAAATTTGGGGTAAGGTTTACCTTCGAGCTACATTTTTTCTCTATATATTTTTTTGGAATTAATTGTTATTGAGTTCCTAGTATTTTTTTTCTTTGTGTTCTATCCCCACATCAATGTATTTGGCTTTCCTTCATCACTTTGATTGAATTTGGTGGCTCCTTAAAAGCTTTTGGAATTATATACAGGTATGGACACACACACACACACACACACACACAGAGACATATATATATATATATCTTCCTTGTACACCTTCCATCATTGTGAGGTGAATATTTACATTAGACTGAAGGGTATATATATGGTAATATATGTGTCTTCAAGTTTTGGGATGCCTCTTCCTTCAAAAATTTCATGCACCGAGTGTGCGTCTTGTTTCTTATTTCGAGGTGGGATCCCTATCCTTAACCATTCATGATTAATAATTTGTTTCAAAGCTTCTTTAAATAAGTTTATTTATGTTTTCCAAAGATAAATTAAACTGTGGAACATCAATTAGATGCTAAAATATAGTAATGATTTTGTTTGATAAACTATTTCTGGTTTTCATATGGAAACCCCACTAATGGGGGTGCGATGTATACTAAGATAAAAATATATGATTATAATTTTATGATTTTTATGATTAATTCCTTAATGTTTCATTATCCTTATATGTTATTATTCAAATATGAAATGATTATATCAGGACCCTTAATGGAATTTAAAAAAATTGGGTTTCACATTTTAAATGTTTAAATAACCAAGGGTTTGTTTATTTACTTAGCCCATATTTTAAATTGAATGGATTTTCATACATTATAAAAATGGAATTACCATGTAGTACTTTTCCCAATTTTCCGAGGCTACCATTTATGTACAACATGAACCATGAATATGTAATTACCTTGACTTTTATAATTAAATGGAATAAATTTTATGGAATTTCATGGTGTTATTGATTTTCTTCCTTAATGTTTTAACGAATAAATTTAAATGGGACTTATTAGGGTGGTATAACCACGCTTCTTATTATGATTAAATAATCATAGTTTATGTAATATTATTCAATGATATAACTTGGATATATTCAACAACATGATTCATCGAAGTTTTATGACATGAAAGAAATTTATGTGGGTGGTCTAATGTAAATCCCATTTTTATATGATAATATTATTTCTAGTATATGGTATATGTGTGTTCATGCCTATATGTCGTGGGAATGACCAGATAAATTTTAAAATTCATGTTAAACTATTATATTTTTTTAAACCACCATTGAGTCCCTTTGGAACTATATGAAAGGATACCAAGACTTATATGAATAAAATTGTTGTGAAAGACATGGATTTTATTATGACCAAGTCTATCAGACTTTTCATCCATACAATAGTTTGGTAGATTTATTGATTTATAGATTAGACCTTATAATTTTCATAATAATAAATGGTGTAATTTTTTATGGTTGAATCACCTTATTTAATGAGGTTAATTAATATATTAATTAGTCTATGATGTAATGATTAATAAAATAGGTTTGATATGATTATGATGATAATTATGAATGTGAATTAATGAAATGAACTGGTTTGATGGATGGGAAATTTTATAAATTGTTAATTGTGCCTTATGTTGATAAATATTTTATGTTTGATACATGACCTATAAATTATTCTTTATTAAGTTTTGAGCTTATGTGATATAGGTGTATTGATTCTTAAGGGATTTTTGTTGATTGCATGTTGCGTTAGTTTGGATACGACTAGTGAATGTTGTCAATGCTTGAGTTCTTAAGGGATGTTTTAATACCTCCTAAGGGCTAGGCACATTGGTATGGAATAACTGAGAGTATATTATATGTTAATGTTATATTATTAAGGGATAGATGAGAAATCACATGATACCTAATGTCTTGGTGCATGTTTTGGTTCCACCTGTGGTATAAGAACACGAGTAATGAATGCCTGAGGGTAGGGTATATGTTTATTTTGGATGACTGAGGGAGAGATGTAATGCCACATAAGGCCTTAGGTCTTGGTGCATGATTTCATACCACCTTTGGGCTAGGCACAGTGGTACTGAACGCCTGATGTTAGTGGATATCTTTATGTCGGATTCCAGAGGGCTAGATGCACATCCACACGATGCCTATAGGAGTGATTATAGTTATTCCTAAGGGATGATATTTAGTTTTCAATAGGATATAGGACAATGTTTATTGTATTTTCAAAGTGATCAATCCATAGCTAGAGAATCTTCCAATAATTTGTTTGATCCATCAAGATTCCAAATGATCTACCAATATACATAGATACCTATTAGGGTGTTTATGTAAGAATATCCTTCGAGTGTCCCATAATAAGATATTTTGGTTATTGTTTATTTATTCAGCACTTATTTTTTTCTTTCTTATGATACCCCTATGTTCATTTCATTATATATCATGTAATGGATTTGTTTGGACACCGTGAGTGCCTAATTACTAAGATAATTATCTCACATCCTTCTCAAGTGTTGCTTTCTACCTGAGTCGATCTTCGTTCTCAAATTCCTTTAGATTCTCTATTTTTGGTATCATGTACATATGAGAGTGAGGGAGCACATGAATATAATATTTCTCATTATTTTTCAGGATTTTATCATTACTTTTTTCATTTATTTTGTTTTCATGTATGGTTTGTACATTGTAGTAACGCATGACATTACACGCATCACTATATAAAATTGGAATTGGGTATTTAAAATCAAATATTATATTATTCCTCTACTTTTTTATTTATAATATTTCTAAATTTTCATATTCTTGTAATTTATTATCTGATAAAACAATGTTAAACTCGTATATGTGGGTATAGTCTCCATGTTATGAGCTATTTAGAGCCCCACTGGTAGTTGGTAGCCTCTGGCATACGGGGAGGTGCGACTGAGTCCATGTGACCCACTGGTCTTACCAATTTCGTAGAGGTGATCTAGGTTGGGATGTTACAATGTGGAATCTGAGGTTTATTTTCTTCTAACTTAGTATTTTATGTTGGTAAACAGTAGACCTGGAGTGTTTTGTTTCAAGGTAAATAGCCATTTTTGGGACTTATCACACATTCATGGGAAAATAACCAAGTGTAGTAGTCTAGGATTCCTTTTTCATGTTTTTTAATGTTAAATTTGATTAGATTCACATAGAGGAAATTTTTTACATTTCACTACTCTTTGATATATTGATTAAAGAATTTATGAAATTTAACCATTGGCCCATTATGGAAAGAATGATCCATTACATTCATCATATTTGGAACATATATAATTCATATATTATGAATATTTCATGCCTTGTAGTTTCATATGTAGGAAATTTTCATTTTATATTTTGTTATATGGGTGATATTCTGTGCTTGTGTTTATATGGCATGAATTTTTGGTTTATATGTCATGATGATATGTTTATTTCATGTTTCATAGTATTTAATTCTTATAATGACATGCAATATTATTTATTAATGAGTAATTATTTTCATGGTATGTTTATATATGGATTGTGAATAAATAAGAAATAGTTTTGTATTATAATGTGTATGGACGATTTAAATATTGGGGAGTAGAAAAATATCTAATTAAACAATTATATAAGACCATGTTGTCTTTAGAAATGGTTATAAATGATATAGACATTTATATTTTACAAAAATGACATTGGTTAACAAACTAAATTCCAAAATGGACTCATGTAGATCTGTTGGGAAATGTTTCTTATGAGATAACTTGTTTGGGAGTTTACAATACAGAAAATTTACCAAACTACTATTGGGTTACTTTTTAGAAAAAACATTTTATCGTAGTGGGACCTTAGTAGGTCACCAAATTAATTAAAAAGTTTTTTTAGAAATTTTCGAATAAATAATGGATATCATGAATGATTAATTTTAAATATAAGGTTTGACATAACATTCCTATTTTTCATTAATATTATTGTTAAATCATGTTTCCGGTGATTTTGTTTCAAAAAATGGGTACCTCATTTTTGTAATTAAATCTTTTATATGTTTAAATATTTAAATATGAATGAATACAATGGCATGGAAAAGGAACCCTAGTTGGTGTTCTCTACTTATTCCCTTGTAACGATAGTTTTAGTTTGTCTATTTATTTGAGTATCCATAAAACAAAAATGTTGGATTTTTTCCTAGGCTTCCTTTTTTTTAGATATATATTTTGGTTGGATTTTGGGCCTTCAAATTTTTAAATTTAGCATGACCCTATTATGCGTTGATGCTTTATTATTTTTTAAGAAGACAACCTATGGTAGTAACCCCCTTAATGATTAATTTCTTACTAAATTTCATGATCATTATGATACTTGGTGTCATTTAGGTTCCATTTTCACTTGTATTATATTTAGATTCTAAATTTTGCCCTTTTAAATGGGTGGTCATGTTTTCCCTTTTCACTTTTTATGGGTGTGAACACCGAGTAATTATCAGTTTTAGATGGTTAGTCAAGCCTTTGGAAAGGTCATAGGCTTCATAGGTCACTTGACCATTTATTTCTTTAGTAATGAACAACTCACTAGTTCATAACCCATTGTCGGTGGTCTTATGGGGAAATATGAATCTTGGTAAAATCCCTTACAAGGGACATCTGATAATTAAAATCTTAGGGTGGAAAACATATGTATTGTATTGAGGGTGTTTCATCTTGTTCCTGAATCCTAGGGGTATTTCAAGGAGATATAAGAAGCCATTTGAGTTTGATTAAATGATGGGGCCTTTTTATGTTCATTATAGTCTTGGGACGTATTTTTAGAAGTGTAGACTCAGCATAAATAAATAAATTTTTCCCATTTCTTGTGATGAATTTCATAAAAATGGGTTCATTGAAAGGCCGTTTAGTTTGGTTTTGGTTTTCATGAATTTTGTTTAAATGTTTGTTTTAATGGAGGTTTTTTCCTTATGAACTTTTGGGATGATAGTATATATTTTTTTTTTGATTAGGACACTTCTAATGTGGGGGTGTCATGTCAATTCAGTTTATTACGAGTCCATCTTGGTAGAATAAGAAAACTAAAGACGACCATTGGAGAATGGATGAGCCTATATAAATTCTGATGAGGATTGTGAACATTAAACCATGGATGTACTTTGTTGAAAAAAAAATTGGTGTGGTCAGTGGTGTATGAATCCATTAATAAACATCATTGATCATGAGTGGACTTATTTAGTTACACATGAATGATGACCTGATTCCTTGGGTGGTAATGTCTTGAAGATCAGTTAAGGATTCTGCATTTGTAAGTGAATACATTAATATTATAAGGTTTCAACCTATATTATATTTTTTGTTTTCCTTTTCGTAATCATTAAAAAAATTTCAATATATTATTCCTTGAGATAAAAACATGTTCCTTATATTGACGTCAACCTTTATACAATATGATAGAGTTGGTATTTCTCTATGCCCTAGTTTTGTAGTTGTTAGTACGTTTAAGTGGTATCCTAGTGTTGTACACTTAATCCATGGCTATTATCAAGTATTGGATAGTCCTGAGTGACCCATGGATTCACATATAGGAATTCCTTAGATAAACTCTAATAAAAAAGTTCTTTCTTCTGACTTGACAGCTATGCTGATTCCGCACTGAGATCATTCATTGTTTCGATGTGGATATCTTATCTTTGTAGTAATTTCTCAATAATAGACATGGAGTATAGTCTACATTGGTATTTTTCCTTACTCTCCAACTATTTCTATATTAGGTTATCCTGGACTTTCTACAGTCTTAGTGATTCTTATAAGAAGAAATTATACTAAAAATTAGGTATATACTTCGAAGGATGTGTACATGGTGATTGAGAGATACCATAAAGAGGGAATCATAGTTCATTATATAAAACACCAGCCATTTTTGAATAAAAAAATATTGAATACTCATCCAAAGTGGCTCATATTTTTGCTTCTCTGTTTCAATGGAAAATTTAGTAGAGGACCATTTTTGAAATGGAGTTATGTGATACGAGTGCGGATTTTGTCAGTGGAGGATTTTAATGAGGAGCTGGCTTGACCTGGCTAAATAAGGTAGGTGTGGAGGTAGTAATGACCAATTATTTTGAATAATATTAAAAACCAAATATATATTGAGTATTTTTTTAATACATGGTCTATTTTAGAATCCCAGTATCTGATCATAATTTCACGAGTTAGAACACTACATCATGATTCATTTTAATGAATTTATTTTTTTAAAAAAAAATCAATGAAAATAAATGTTATGTAAAACTAAAAAAATATTTTAACAATAATAATAATAATAATAATAATATTGTTATTATTATTATTATTTTAGTTTTTCTATGATACACTTTGGGTCTCCACCTCTATCAATGAAATTCACCCCTCCCCTTCCTCTCCATCATGTAAACCCCCTTTTTCTGAACAACCCTAGCACGAAACCCCATCTTCACTAGCTCCCTCTCTTCTTGACGATTTCAAATTGACCCTTTAAGAGTCACACTCGATCCTATGAAGTAATACCTTACTCTCTCATCTTCATCCTTAGATGGATGTTTTTTCTCTCATTGTCACCCTATTACAAATCACCCAAACCTAAGGAGAATGGTCAATCTGATTATTCGATTCTTATTTAGAATTAGGGAATGGTAAGGGTCTCTTGGGCTGGCATTGTGTGGATTCCAACGTCCTCTTCTGAAGGAGAAGTATATTGGGTCAATTTGGTTCACAACCATCGGATTAGGGCAAGGATTTTCTTCATACATCATTTCTGCCCTACTTATTTTTGTGCTTTCATTTTTTCTGAGATCCTAGTGTTTTTTATAAGTATGTTGGCTTCATTACGATGGATTCATCTTGTCTATTTCACTTCAATAGCGTTTTATGGTCCCTTGAAGTCTTTCACTTGTAGATATATAGATAAGTATATACATATCATTCCTGAAAATATTCCCTCATTTTATTGGAATATTTACATTTTATTTTGTGTTATATATATAGGAATGTATATTTGTTCAAGTGTGGATCAATATTTTCAATTGAAAATTGCATACTCCAAGTGTTCGGCTCATTTCCTCTCTCTAGGTAGGATCCAAATCCTTGATCCTATAAAATTAATAATGATTTATCTGATTCTTTATATATGTTGAATTGTGTTTTTATTTGATAAATAAAACTACAAACCATGAATGAAATGACTAAATATAAAAAATGATTTTTTTGATTAAAAAAATTATGATTTTAAAATAATCCCCCTTTAATAAAGGTGCGATGTATTCTAAGATTTAAAATAGTGATTAATATTTTGTATTTTCTTGGATTGTTATATTGATGTTTCTTTATGAATTTATGTTACGATGGATATATGAAATTTTTAGGACATAGCCCCTAATAGAATTAAGAAATTTGTGTTTTAATTTTAAATTTTTTAACAAACCAAGGAACTATCAATCTGCTTGGACAGTCTTCTAAATTGATGGACTTGGTTTTCTTTTAAAAAATGGAATTCCCATATATAAACTTTTTATATTTTCCCATGCCACCTTCTACGTATTATTTGGTCATTGATAATAAAATTGAATTTATTTTTTAAATTAAATAGGATGAATTGAATGGAATAGCTAGACATGATGATTTTACATCCTTAAATGTTTAAATGAATTAATTTATATAGAACTTATTATGGTGGTAGGACCTCACCTATGGTTATTATAAGGCCCCATCCTTAAACCTTACTTAATCTTGAGTTATTACAAGATTACACATTGAGGATCTTTTCAGGTTTAGAGTTTTAGAGAATTAGATCATGAAACTTGCATTACATTCCACATTTAAACAAAGTGGTTACATAAAAGACAGTATTCATTCTTCCCATCAACGGAAACATATTTAAAATATAACACGAATTCTTTCTTGAAACATCCTTGACACTATCATCACATCATGTACCTTTCCCTTGACCTGTGAAAAACATTTCAAAAAACTTGGGATGAGCATAAAAAGCTCAGTAAGGGTTATAAAAATATGGAAAGGAAACATGAGTTCATATATACATAAGAATGAAATCATACTTTACCCATAAAACATAGGCACTTTAACATACCTCATCAAACCATGAATAAATCATAGAAAACATAAGACATAAAGGTAACTTGAGGCATTCATAACATTCTTACGTGGGGAGTAACCATCTTGGTTACATTTGGAATACCCATAATAGTATATTCCCTAAATCTCTTCGGAGAAACCTTAACGTTTCACTCCTTCGCGTTACCCAATGCATTGGAGAGCTATATCGGGCTCACCCGCCCTTAGTTTATCACGGAACCACCCGTTCTTCATAACAATTCCCAAGAACCATAACATAATCGTATCACTTAAACATGAATAAAGGAAACATAACATTTCCACATTTCAATCACAATATAACATTTTAGGATATTGAAATAATTAATCCATTCAAAAAGAAACCATTTCCAAAACCATTTAAAACATTTAATAAAGATATTTTTTAATCAAAGTGTCCCATACCACCATGAAGCTTTTAAAATTTTAAACCATTAATATCCATATAAATAAATCCTTAAAACCATTTTGAAAACATGGATATTAATAAGAACAAATAATTAAAACATTTAAAACAATATTTTGGTTAAAGGGGTTTTACCAAAATTAGAGACACTTGAATACAATAATCAAGGAATAAAATTTAGTCAGAACTTTATAATATCATGAGAATAAAAGGATTCATGATATAATACTCCAAAGGACAGTATATACACCATATAAGAGTGAATTGGTGCATAACAACAATGAACCCTCAATAGAAATGTCAAATGTGATGAAATCCCTTATAAAGAAAGTATCCTTAAATTAAGGACAAATAAATCTCAAAAATATGTGTGACAAATATAAATACACCCAATATAAGTGGATATTAAGTGTAAAACAATAAAAGGTCATTCACACATATTCAATGGATGACATATTCAATGACTACATGTTGAACCCATAGAAATCGAAATTGGGTTAAAAAGTTCCCTTGACAGCCGAACGGCATCACATCAAAATGAGTTTATGAGTGGTAAAAAGTGTATCTCATCCCTTGGACATAAAATTTACATCAATAAGGATATATGAGAACATATCCCAACATAACAATATGTAAATTAAAAGACCCAACAAAAGAAGTCTTTTAAAAAAGAGGAGGGTGAAAGGTTCCCTTACCGACTTGGGTATCTTTCAAAACATACACCCCATGAAAGAAGGACAATAGATCATTGATGTAAATACTCATAAACGAAATTATATTACACAAAGAGTAGAATAATGGGCAGTACATACACCACTCAATGGAATTTGTGGCAAATGTAGCATAAATCTCACGGGAATAAAAGTGAGATGAAAATCCCTTACGAAAACTCGGCAGCCTAACGGCGCCACATAAAACTTCCGAATATGGATTGATGAGATCAAATGGGGTATCTCATCACATTACAATAAAATGTACAGCAAGGGGAATATAATGTAACATCCCCCAACATTACAAAGAGGAGCTTAAAAGAAGTGACATAAAGGAGAGTATGTGAAAAGAAAGAGAGAGGTTAGATCTCTTACAAAAGTTCGGTAGTCTAACGGCGCCACTCAAAACTTCCAAAATGGATTGATGAGAGAGAATAGGGTCTCTAATCACATGAACATAAAAATTACAGTAGGACTAATATAAAAGAACATCCCAATCATAAGAAATATGAGCTTAAAAGAAATGACATAAAAGAGTGTACTTAAAAAGAAAGAGAGTTGTAGGATCCCTTACCTCGGGTCCGACTTGACTCGATCGTTCTTTAATCTCCTGAATAATAAACTTGAGTTAATTTCTAATTCCTTAAGAACCTTTTCCAAGTTCATTATTCCTTTTATATCACTTATTACCATGTTATAAACACTATGTAATCATTAAGTTAATAATGATTGTTTTGTTGATATTTGGTTCTTAAGTCGAAAGTGGACTTCTTACAATTACATGTTGTTCGTGTGGCCAAATGTTTATTATATACAGAATTGTATTCATTATGTAGATATCATATATGTCATATATATCCAGTAAATGCATGAATTTATAACATTACATAATCATTTAGAGGTAAGAAATGAAATGCACCGTTCATGGAGACGGTAAGCCGTACGTACGCATGAACGCTACTTTCATTTCTATTTCGTATTTTATAGAATGGAATAATAATGATATAAAGGTATATTATAATTCCAGTATAATTTCATTTATAATATCATATTTCCATCCTTTATACATCCCACATATGGTATTTAACGAATCAAATCACTTTGAGGGGGCGGTAGTCCGCACTTCCTTAAATGAAGATATCGTGTATACCCATACTGGAAGCCATAAAGGTAAGACCAAAATGAAAAATACAGAAGCATAAATAAAACATAAACATACTATATATCATATATAAAAATAGTGACATCATAATGGCCACCCTTGAAGGTGTTAAATGAGTATTGAACAATCATCGTTTCGGGAGGCAGAATTTCGCCATCCACGGAAACCGTATGTTCTTTAACCATTTGATGTAGTTGTGTGAGAGTGTAGCTCGAATAAATCTTATAAAAACATCCTAGTATTTTGAAGATACTGGTGTTGTTACAAAAGAAGTAAATAAAAAGAGTTTAGAGGGTTGGAGAAGAAAAATAAAACAAATGAACAAGAGATAATGAATTACCTTTAAAAGTGTAACTCCTTTTGATTTGAGCCTAATGGCTTCCTTTGAAAAGATTCTGCCCAAAGGGAATACTCTAGGATGAGGAGAGGGATGTGGAGAGAGTAAATGGGCAGGGTTTGGCCGATCCAAAGGCTTGATGAGTGTGTGTAAGGTGGTAGAGGTGGGGGCCTTTTATAAGAGGAGAGGAGGGGCACTTTCGGAAAGTAAGAAATATTACTATATTTGAAAATGTGTTTCGGTTTCAAAAGGTCCCAAATTGATATAATTAGTCTATAAGGTGATAAGTATTCTAAATCCACTCATCCAATAACTTTTGGACATGTGTAGTTCATAGAGTTTACATTATCTTTCCATCTTATTTAAATCGTCAAATAATGATGTCATCGCTGCATCATTATTATGTCATTAATAATTTAATTTATTTAATGTCTAAAAATTATAAAAAAAAATACAATGATGGAGAAAATCTTTTTAGCTTTCCAATTAATATTTATAATCAAAAATATGACTTTTATAACCCCACTTAAAAATTTATTTAGTAAAACATATCATGTTTGTGTCAATTTTACTTTTACATTAAATAAAATGTTATTTATGTCATTTCCCAACCAAAGTGGATCCATGGGGTCCCCAAGTTGACCCATGGCTTTTCTTTGTCGGCCATGACACAACCGATTAGGTTAGGACATGTTTCAAGCTCATCTTATTCAATTAAAGAATTATTTTTACCTTAAACTATACTAATCACCACTAATCGCGATTAAAAACATAATAAGTTACTATTCACCAAAAAATTATTTTAATCTCATTGAACCACATTTTACTTCTTAATGACAACCATGTATGTCGGATTTTTGAAAATCAAAACACAATGATGGAAAAATTTCATTTAAACGGAAAATCAGTTTTTATAAGTACCACTTAGTGGTTTCACTATTCATCAAAAATTGAAGTTTTTCAGAAAAATCCCAAAAATTCACCCTAAGCTATATTTGATATTAAGAATTAAAAAATGAAGTCCGTTTTACAAAATTCAAAACATATTAGTAACATTAATTAATATAATAATTAATTCCCGCAGTCAGAGCAAATAACGTGTTTTTATAAAACAATAAGTATCAAAAGATTGACACTAGTTTAAGTCTGATTTCAAAGTAAAATTAATTCCAACGACCACTATTGGATTTAATGGTAAAAATATATTCTAATTTCACTTTAAAACCAATTCAAAAGATAATCTAATCATATAAATAAATTAGATTAAAAGGAGGTTTTGAATTAAAATACAACATTTTACACTATTCATTAAAAAAGGAACTTTATCCAAAAAATACCAAAAATTTACACAAAGTAAATTTTGATGTCCCGATTCTTAATAAGAGTTTTATTTGGTCCAAAAGAATGTTTAAGAGTGAACAAAACTATATTTAATGATGGTTCAACATCAAAAGGTGATAATTGAATCTTTAGTGAAAACTAGGGCATATACGCCTAAAATTGAATTCTTTCTGTATTTTAAGCCTTTATCTTTTATTGGATAAATGTAAAAACATTTAAAAACATATATAATCATATTTTAGTTTTTCTATCCATTCCCTCCATTACAACGGCTACATGTTTACTACCATTTAAAATAATATTATTTTATTATTAGAGTGCAACATAAGATTCCCAAGAGACTCGTTGTTGCGTGTTGGGTACGCCATCGAGCATAGCGTCCCCTTTAAAGTCATATTAATATTTTATTCACAAATATGGATAAATATGAAAATGTCATATTCCTTATTTACCTGGGGTGTTACATCCTTCCCCCCTTTTGGGAATTGCATCCTCACAATTTTAAAATTGCACTTGGAAACATCCTTGAACGTCCCACATCGGAACAAGAGTCGGTAAAACAATCACTTTAAAATAAAGAAAGATAAGCACAAAGGTCACCCGAGTTAACCCATACTAGGATTCTAAGTATGAAAATATGGACATGGAGGAGAAAACATAGGGTCATGTTCTGATGGAGAGTGATAGAAAAAATGTTTAGGAGAAAGTTAACCACGAGAAAATAACAAACTTGTGATGGGTTAAACGGTATTCGATTCCCCAGCAGGAAAAGTTAATAGACAACATTTTTGTTTTAAGTTACTTTTTATTGAGGAATTTATTCATAAGGAAACATAATCACTTATCATATTGACTTTCAACTTTTATTAGGTTCCTTACACAAACTCATATTTTCTCCAAAAGACGAGTATTTATAAAGACTTGTTCACATTAAGAGTACTATAATCAACTTCTAGAGAATCACCTAATCCACAAAAGAGAACTATATACTTCCCATGTATTTAGACTTTAACCAAAACCAAAACCCAAAAGATTAGTACAAGATCAGATAACCCAGAAAAGGATAACCCATTATAAAAAGAAAATCTATTCTTAACCTCCAAAATTTGTCCAACAAAACCCAAAGATCAACGAGGACCATTAGATAAACAATTTGTCCATAAAATTCTTCAAAGTAAACCAATATAAGATTGAAACCCAAATTTTTGAAGGATTTAGTCACATAGTCTTCCAAGTTAAATCGTAACATTTATCTCCAAACAACATCAGTTTCCCCTAAAGTCTCGTATTGAAAAGTAATTAACCTAATCACATATTCTCCATGATAGGTTAATCATTTTCATAAATAACCCAAAATCAACTTACTCTTAATTCATAAAATCATATAACTATAAAGAATCAGTCAAACTAACCAGGGACTTCACGTAGTCCAGTGGTAGGCGATAAATACCAGTCGCACTTTGGTTGTGGGTTCGATTCCCGCAGCTTTTTCCGACGCGACGGGTTGTCACACGGTCTGCGTGTTGTCCTTTTTCCAAAACTATATAATTATTAAAACATTCCCCAAAATGAGATAAAATCTTCATATTTTAACCTCAAGTTTATCTCATGCCTTTCATTTTCCATCATATCATAGAGTAACCCACAATTACCTAAAAAGTAAGGATCATATAAAATCTAATGGTTACCTTAATAATTATTACCTGAATTTCCACATCGAGTTGGCCATCTCGTACATGATGCATTAGAGAACTCACCAAGGTTGAAGTGGTTGATCATGAATCCTTGATAGTTGGTTTAGAACAACCATGAGATTCCTCATTGAATCCCCCATCACATCCAGTCTCTTAATTATAGAACCACCATAGTTTCCTTCAAACCCATTGTCACTTTGGTGCCTACTAGATCCAGCCATTTACTAAAACCAAAAAAAGGTCAGTGTGAGTATATCAACATAAACATCATGTAATAATGAGGAAGATAAACACTAAGATATTCTTACTCATTCACTTTATCTAAAACTAGGACTCTGTCTGAAATCCTAACCATTATGGTAATGTCACTTATGCTTAAAGAATACCCTAACCTCTAAAGTTATCTAAACCGACCTTTGATACCAACTATAAGGCCCCAGCCTTAAACCTTACTTAATCTTGAGTTATTACAAGATTACACATTGAGGATCTTTTCAGGTTTAGAGTTTTAGAGAATTAGATCATGAAACTTGCATTACATTCCACATTTAAACAAAGTGGTTACATAAAAGACAGTATTCATTCTTCCCATCAACGGAAACATATTTAAAATATAACACAGATTCTTTCTTGAAACATCCTTGACACTATCATCACATCATGTACCTTTCCCTTGACCTGTGAAAAACATTTCAAAAAACTTGGGATGAGCATAAAAAGCTCAGTAAGGGTTATAAAAATATGGAAAGGAAACATGAGTTCATATATACATAAGAATGAAATCATACTTTACCCATAAAACATAGGCACTTTAACATACCTCATCAAACCATGAATAAATCGTAGAAAACATAAGACATAAAGGTAACTTGAGGCATTCATAACATTCTTACGTGGGGAGTAACCCTCTTGGTTACGTTTGGAATACCCATCACAATATATTCCCTAAATCTCTTCGGAGAAACCTTAACGTTTCACTCCTTCGCGTTACCCAATGCATTGGAGAGCTATATCGGGCTCACCCGCCCTTAGTTTATCACAGAACCACCCGTTCTTCATAACAATGCCCAAGAACCATAACATAATCGTATCACTTAAACATGAATAAAGGAAACATAACATTTCCACATTTCAATCACAATATAACATTTTAGGATACTGAAATAATGAATCCATTCAAAAAGAAACCATTTCCAAAACCATTTAAAACATTTAATAAAGAGATTTTTGAATCAAAGTGTCCCATACCACCTTGAAGCTTTTAAAATTTTAAACCATTAATATCCATATAAATAAATCCTTAAAACCATTTTGAAAACATGGATATTAATAAGAACAAATAATTAAAACATTTAAAATGGTATTTTGGTTAAAGGGGTTTTACCACAATTAGAGACACTTGAATACAATAATCAAGGAATAACATTTAGTCAGAACTTTATAATATCATGAGAATAAAAGGATTAATGATATAATACTCCAAAGGACAGTATATACACCATATAAGAGTGAATTGGTGCATAACAACAATGAACCCTCAATAGAAATGTCGAATGTGATGAAATCCCTTTTAAAGAAAGTATCCTTAAATTAAGGACAAATAAATCTCAAAAATATGTGTGACAAATATAAATACACCCAATATAAGTGGATTTTAAGTGTAAAACAATAAAAGGTCATTCACACATATTCAATGGATGACATATTCAATGACTACATGTTGAACCCAAAGAAATCGAAATTGGGTTAAAAAGTTCCCTTGACAGCCTAACGGCATCACATCAAAATGAGTTGATGAGAGGTAAAAAGTGTATCTCATAACTTGGACATAAAATTTACATCAATAACGATATATGAGAACATATCCCAACATAACAATATGTAAATTAAAAGACCCAACAAAAGAAGTCTTTTAAAAAAGAGGAGGGTGAAAGGTTCCCTTACCGACTTGGGTATCTTTCAAAACATACACCCCATGAAAGAAGGACAATAGATCATTGATGTAAATACTCATAAACGAAATTATATTACACAAAGAGTAGAATAATGGGCAGTAAATACACCACTCAATGGAATTTGTGGCAAATGTAGCATAAATCTCACGGGAATAAAAGTGAGATGAAAATCCCTTACGAAAACTCGGCAGCCTAACGGCGCCACATCAAACTTCCGAATATGGATTGATGAGATCAAATGGGGTATCTCATCACATTACAATAAAATGTACAGAAAGGGTAATATAAAGGAACATCCCCCAACATTACAAAGAGGAGATTAAAAGAAGTGACATAAAGGAGAGTACGTGAAAAGAAAGAGAGAGGTTAGATCTCTTACAAAAGTTCGGCAGTCTAACAGCGCCACTCAAAACTTCCAAAATGGATTGATGAGAGAGAATAGGGTCTCTCATCACATGAACATAAAAATTACAGTAGGACTAATATAAAATAACATCCCAATCATAAGAAAGATGAGCTTAAAAGAAATGACATAAAAGAGTGTACTTAAAAAGAAAGAGAGTTGTAGGATCCCTTACCTCAGGTCCGACTTGACTCGATCGTTCTTTAATCTCCTGAATAATAAACTTGAGTTAATTTCTAATTCCTTAAGAACCTTTTCCAAGTTCATTATTACTTTTATTTCACTTATTACCATGTTATAAACACTATGTAATCATTAAGTTAATAATGATTGTTTTGTTGATATTTGGTTCTTAAGTCGAAAGTGGACTTCTTACAATTACATGTTGTTCGTGTGGAAAAATGTTTATTATATCCAGAATTGTATTCATTATGTAGATATCATATATGTCATATATATCCAGTACATTCATGAATTTATAACATTACATAATCATTTAGAGGTAATAAATGAAATGCACCGTTCATGGAGACGGTAAGCCGTACGTACGCATGAACGCTACTTTCATTTCTATTTCGTATTTTATAGAATGGAATAATAATGATATAAAGGTATATTATAATTCCAGTATAATTTCATTTATAATATCATATTTCCATCCTTTATACATCCCACATATGGTATTTAACGAATGAAATCACTTTGAGGGGGCGGTAGTCCGCACTTCCTTAAATGAAGATATCGTGTATACCCATAATGGAAGCCATAAAGGTAAGACAAAAATGAAAAATAAAGAAGCATAAATAAAACATAAAAATACTATATATCATATATAAAAATAGTGACATCATAATGGCCACCCTTGAAGGTGTTAAATGAGTATTGAACAATCATCGTTTCGGGAGGCAGAATTTCGCCATCCACGGAAACCGTATGTTCTTTAACCATTTGATGTAGTTGTGTGAGAGTGTAGCTCGAATAAATATTATAACAACATCCTAGTATATTGAATATACTGGTGTTGTTACAAAATAAGTAAATAAAAAGAGTTTAGAGGGTTGGAGAAGAAAAATAAAACAAATGAACAAGAGATAATGAATTACCTTTAAAAGTGTAACTCCTTTTGATTTGAGCCTAAAGGCTTCCTTTGAAAGGATTATTCCCAAAGGGAATCCTCTAGGATGAGGAGAGAGATGTGGAGAGAGTAAATGGGCAGGGTTTGGCCGATCCAAAGGCTTGATGAGTGTGTGTAAGGTGGTAGAGGTGGGGGCCTTTTATAAGAGGAGAGGAGGGGCACTTTTGGAAAGTAAGAAATATTACTTTATTTGAAAATGTGTTTCGGTTTCAAAAGGTCCCACATTGATATAATTCGTGGATAAGGTGATAAGGATTCGAAATCCGCTCATCCAATAAGTTTTGGACATGTGTAGTTCATAGAGTTTACATTATCTTTCCATGTTATTTAAATCGTCAAATAATGATGTCATCGCTGCATCATTATTATGTCATAAATAATTTAATTTATTTAATGTCTAAAAATTATAAAAAAATTACTATGATTGAGGAAATCGTTTTAGATTTCCAATGAATATTTATAATAAAAAATATGACTTGTATAACCCCACTTAAAATTGTTTTAGTAAAACATATCATGTTTGTGTCAATTTTACTTTTACATTAAATAAAATGTTATTTATGTCATTTCCCAACCAAAGTGGATCCATGGGGTCCCCAAGTTGACCCATGGATTGTCTTGGTCGGCCATGACACAACCAATTAGGTTAGGACATGTGTCAAGCTCATCTTATTCCATTAAAGCATTATTTTTACCTTAAACTATACTAATCACCACTAATCGCGATTAAAAACATAGTAAGTTACTATTCACCAAAAAATTATTTTAATCTCATTGAACCACATTTTACTTCTTAATGACAACCATGTATGTAGGATTTTTGAAAATCAATACACAATGATGGCAAAATTTCATTTAAACGGAAAATCAGTTTTTATAAGTACCACTTAGTGGTTTCACTATTCATCAAAAATTGAAGTTTTTCAGAAAAATCCCAAAAATTCACCCTAATCTATATTTGATATTAAGAATTCAAAAATGAAGTCAGTTTTACAAAATTCAAAACATATTAGTAACATTAATTAATTTAATAATTAATTCCCGCTGTCAGAGCAAATAGCGTGTTTTTATAAAACAATAAGTATCAAAAGATTGACACTAGTTTAAGTCGGATTTCAAAGTGAAATTAATTCCAACGACCACTATTGGATTTAATAGTAAAAATATATTCTAATTTCACTTTAAAACAAATTCAAAAGATAATCTAATCATATAAATAAATTAGATTAAAAAGAGGTTTTTAATTAAAATACAACATTTTACACTATTCATTAAAAAATGAACTTTATCCAAAAAATACCAAAAATTTACACAAAGTAAATTTTGAGGTCCCGATTCTTAATAAGAGTTTTATTTGGTCCCAAAGAATGTTTAGGAGTGAAGAAAACTATATTTAATGATGGTTCAACATCAAAAGGTGATAATTGAATCTTTAGTGAAAACTAGGGCATATACGCCTAAAATTGAATTCTTTCGGTATTTTAAGCCTTTATCTTTTATTGGATAAATGTAAAAACATTTAAAAACGTATATAATCATATTTTAGTTATTTCTATCTATTCCCGCCATTACAACGGCTACATGTTAACTACCATTTAAAATAATATTATTTTATTATTAGAGTGCAACGTAAGATTCCCAAGAGACTCGTTGTTGCGTGTTAGGTACGCCATCGAGCATAGCGTCCCCTTTAAAGTCATATTAATATTTTATTCACAAATATGGATAAATATGAAAATGTCATATTCCTTATTTACCTAGGGTGTTACAGTTATGATTAAATATTCATGGTTTTTCTAAAAGGTTTTAATGGTATGAGTGGAATATATTTAATGACATGTGTTATAGTAGTTGTATACCTTGAAAGGAATTGATGTGGGTGG
The DNA here is from genome assembly GCA_963277665.1 of Viscum album. Classification (NCBI taxonomy): domain Eukaryota; kingdom Viridiplantae; phylum Streptophyta; class Magnoliopsida; order Santalales; family Viscaceae; genus Viscum; species Viscum album. The sequence goes on along the minus strand of OY728156.1, from coordinate 1,127,602,693 downwards.
TCTATGTTAAATTGATTTTCATATAATATAATTATTTAGAGTGTTTGTGAAATGTGCAATCACGGATTCATGCCACTGGAATGAATAGATAAATTATAAAATCCCAATTAAACAATAATATTTTTTAGAATTCCAATAAATCTATTTGGGTCCCTAGGAAAGGAGAATGATACCTATATCCACCAAATAGATGTTCCATCCTTGGATTTAATTATGATATAGTTTGTTTGGCTTTTGATTTAGAAAATAATTGGATAAATAAACTAATTGTGGGAATAGAATTTTGTATTGGAATAATAAAAAAGTGATTCATTTTTTGTGGTAGAATCCCTTCTATAATCTGGTCATTCAATATATTAATGAATTTATTTTCGAATGATCAATTAAATAGTTCTAATATAATTTTGATGATAATTATGAACTTAGATTAACAAAAAAAATGGGTCAAAACATGGTAATTTATAAAAATTGATCATTGTGATATAGGATGAAAAAATGGATTTTTTTATAGTAGAGATATGAATATTTCATTATTAGTTTCTACGCTTATTTGATATCGTTGTGAAAGATACCTAAGAGATTTTGGATAAAGGCATGTTGAGTATGTCTATATCTACCTCATAATTTGTGTCGATGCATGGGGGCTTACTGCATGTTTTCTTACTACCTAATGTCTAGGTGCACTCATTCTGAATGTGAACGGGAATATTATATATATATGTTGAATTCTTGAGGGCTAGATGCATAGTCAGAAGATTTATGAGTTACAGGCGCTTGTTTTTGACCACCAAAGGGATAAATGCACAGTATTAAGATTTCTGAGGTATTGGGGTATGTTTTTGTTCAACCTGAGATCTAGGATCCCTGGTTTTGAATGCTTTAGGGTGGACTATATATTTATAAATGATTCCAGATGTCTAGATGCACAGTCAAACGATGCCTGAGGGATTGGTTCTTATTTTAGTATTGGATGAGAGCTAGAAGAAGATGTTCTAAATTCCTGAGGGTAGAGTACATATTTATGTCTTATACCTCAGGACTGGTTGCAAAGTCACATGATGGAATGATGGTGATATTATAGTTACACCTGAGGATGACATTTTGGTTATTTTGATGGAAGATGTCGTACATTTATGGTATTTCATAGTTATCCATCCACCTCCGGAGAATCTTTAACTGATTAATTTTATCCCTACTATGGCCGAATGATATGCCCAGAGACAAAGATACATGGAAGGGCTCTGAATTATTTATATTCACTCATTGTCCTTCAGAAACCTAGGAAGGTTGTTTCTTATGTATTCAAAAATTATTATTTATTTTTATTCTAATATATACTCACTAATATACGTTATATATAATGTAATGGATTGGGGTAGACATTGTGGGTTATGGCTTACTATGATTATAATATCACACCCTACATGGGTTTGGTTTAGCACCCTAGTAGATATTTTAGTTCACAGTTATTTGGATTCTTTCCATGTGATGTGATGTGTACAAGGAACATGGGATCACATGATTGGGCTCTTACTCGGGATTCTCGAGGAGATGACTGTTGGTTTTTTGTTTTTATTATTATTTAGTACTGATTATACCTTGTAATAACACTTTATAGTTCATGCATCATTATATAGAAATTTTATTGTCCATTTTATTTTTATTGAAATATTGTATTATTCTTATAATGTTTGTCTTTTTTTATTACTACTTCTATAGTTTCTTTCTATTTTTAATTTGATAAACGGTTGTGCTGCTCTAAAAGGAGGGTATAGTCTCCCCGTTACCGCCTAATTGAACCCTTGCAGCTAGTCGGCAGCCTCTGGCATAAAGGGGGTCTTTGAGGCCATGTAACACATCATTCTTACCACCGTTTTAGTGGTGTGCTAGGCGGGTTCATTACATATTACAAGGATGTCATGCCCCATAAAACATAGATCCTGAGTCATTAATCATAATACAAGACTTTTAATATGAAAAAAATATATCATGAAATACTAGATTCATAAGAATTTTGAAACCATATAAAACATAATATACTACAAATAAGAAAGGGAATACTAAAAAACAATATAATTTTGGTGATAGTGTCCCATAGTGGATTTGGTTTAACCACAATACCAAAAATTTCATATAATTATATATAAAAAATTACACAATGCATTATGGGAAATAAAATTCTAGGTTAACACATCATGTCACACTATTTACTTTCATATCTCTTAAATAAAAAATATATATAAATATATATATATATATCATTATTAACAATAATTATCCCAAAAAGAAATTTTTCTCATGAATATTAAAAAAACATCATAATGTTTCCTTATAATTGAAAGAATATATATATATAATCAATATAGAATATCAAAAATGATTCATTAGTAATATTGAGGGATTTTGACATTGATTAAAAACATTTCTACCACAACATTGGGGTACTAGACACTTTTGCGGGGTATCATAGAAGAAGAGATGATTTTTTTTATATTTTAATTTCAAATAAAGAAATTTAACAATCATTAAATATCATTTTAACAATAATATAAAAATATCTATTCAAAATCAGATATATAATTTATATTTCAAGATTAAAATGGAAGTGGACTTATGAAAAATAATTCAGAAATATTTTGTAACCCTATTGCAAAATAAAGAATATATATTAGTTTTAAAATGTTGAACAAGGGACTGAACATAGAATATAGCGTCCATTTTGATTAATTTAATTACTAATTCTAAAACCATTAATATAAATTATCTTATATTTATTAAATGTGGAATGGAATATAAAAATATAATTAATTTTAATGAATTCCCTTTTCTTTAGTCTTCTTGAGTATTAAATTAATTTTTAAAATAAAAAGGTATAAAATTATGTGAATTGAAATTAATTTGAAAAAAAAAATCCAACATGAAGTTAATTATTTTTTTAAAAAAACTAGTTACAAAATCATTAAATGTTTTTCATCTGTAAATCATTAATTTAATATTCCTTTCGCACAATGGTAATAAAAATAAAAAAGTCCAATTAGAAATATTTTTGAAACATTCCTTTTATACCTTTCTAAATAAATCAAAGGTCAATTGAGAAAATCCCCAATAAATGAATTATTTAAAGATAATAATATTAATAAAAAAAATATAAAAATATTGACATAATGGGGAATTATTCATGAAAAAAATAAGAGATAGGATTTATTCAACTACCAAGAATTATTTTTATTGAATTGTGAATAAAAGAAAAGTAAAATTATAAGAAGAAAAATAAACTGAAAATTTACAAAAGGAGAACAAAAATATGGTTTTGTAAAGTTAATGAATATATAATTCTATATTATGTGGATTTATATATAATTATTCACCACTTTTAAGTGAGGTTGGAAAATAAACCCCAACGACTTTTGTTACATTCCAATAAAATACCATGAAATAGATAACATTAGATGGATTTTTAAATAAATTTTAACTCATAGAAAATATGATAATAAAACATCCATCCGTATTATATATATCAATAAAATAAATAAGGCTGTCAATGTTTTACATATCTCAATAAAAAGAAAACTGATATAAAAACAACCTTATAGATTTCATAATTTATGATTTTATATACATTTGAAAAATAATTTCGGTGACAGAAATGTAAATCCATAGAATAAAATAGGAAATAAAACATAGTATAATCATAGATTTTAATAAAGTCATCATAGAATAATAGATTTCATGAAAATTCATGATAACTTAATGATTGGAAATTGATCATAGAAAAACACTTACATTGTATTCTTGCTTAGTTAGAAATTCTCTAAAGTACATACTAATTAGTTATGAATAATTAATCGTATATTTTATAATATTATTAATATTGATTACAATTTCCTTAATATTTTATTTTCTTTAATTATATGTTTATTATTTATTTTTAGTTACTATCGAATATTATTTCTATGTTATTCTAACAATTCATAATCAATTTTAGTATAAAAGTTTATGTCATCATTACTAGCTAATGAGTTCATCCATTCAAAAATAGTAAAAATACTAGAAAAAGTATTAATGTTGTTTATGACTATCTAGGTTTATCCTATGGGAGTTTTGGTTTTTATAATTCAAGAATAAATCAACAACTTGATTGTTTATTATATTGTTAACGAATATCAGGTATTAATATTTAATGAGAGAAATTATAGTATTAACATTCCATAATAAATATTATATGATCATAAATACAACATATTCATAGTAATTATTATTCCATAACTATCCATGATACAATTTTATATTGTCATTCTTTTATGTGGTTAAACAAAATAAAAAAACGCGTTATACTCGATAGATGGGTATGACTGTGATTTAATTTTATTATAGTACCATTTTTATAACAGTTTGATGATATTATTTGGATTTTAGAAAAGAATAAAATAATAATTTTAATTATTTGGATAATGAAGATAAATGACAAATAAGAAATGAGTTGTTACTAATAAATAATAAGTTATATCTTTTAGTGAAAGCATCCTTGATTTTAAAGTAATTTGAGAAATATCATGGGACTATAATCCAATCAAAATAGGTGAAACTTTTTATTTTATTAATTAGGTATATGATGTTATTAATTCAAATTTTAGGTTTTTCAATGATGTAAGAATTGGATTTCTCCTTCTATAAGTGAGAGATGTTGAATTTTAGTAAATACTTATTAGGTATATCATGTTTTTAATGTCCTTTTCAATGTAATTCTAGCATTTTTATGTTAAAAATATTTAAAGGATAATAAAATTATTATAATATTTTTAATTTACATTCATAAAAATTATTTATATAATACATGAAACATGCATTTATACCCAAACCTAGTCTCTTGAAATGTTTTTAGAAACATTTATTTTACATTTATCAAGCTCACACAAGCACTATGTCGACACTCTATAGGTGATTTGGATAATTTTATGGTTATTATAGTAAAAAAATTATACGATTAATATTATTTATTATCTGTAATTATTTCCATATATTTTTATTCGTAATTTATTTTTACTCTTATCTTTATCATGAAAATATATTTAAGATATATTTTTACTTTTCTCAGACTACTCAAGTTATCAGTTAGCATTTGGATGAATAAATTATTCAATAATTATAAAATTTCTAAATATATGTAAATGAAATTAATTAATAATAAAATTAAAATTAAATTAATGATTATCATTTTTTTATTCTCATATATTATAAAAAATATACCATTTTTACATTTTAAGTGATGTCAAATAACTACATCAGCACTAATAAATATTTTCATATTGTTCATTGAATATAAATTAATCCATATCAATTTAGGTAATTTTTGGGGATATGTGGTTAAATTATCAGAATATTTTTAATCCAAATTTGAAAAAAATAATATATTTTAATTTCATATTCATATAAAAAATATTTCATTAATGTCTAGGAATTTTAAAAATAGTATTTTTACAGTTCAAAAAAACATTCAGTAAAATATAATAAATTTAGACTAAGATATCATTCTCATTATAAATTTTAAAATTAATTAATTATTTTAAAATTATTATTCTAAAATCATGGAATAAAAATTTATAAATAAAATATAAAATATTATTAATATTTTACTCTATAGAAAAATTTCATTATATATTAAAAGTGTGCTTAATATTATTTAAAATCAATTTCAGTTAAAGGAGTGTTAATATAGGTGTTGAAAAATTGAAGTGATTTATTATAACAATATTTTAAATCTTCCAAAAAAACTCTACTTTAAAATAATACTTTTTTTAAAACACCTCTTTCAACATTAAAACATTTTAACCACATCGTCTTAAAAAATTAAAATTAGAACACAGAAAATAATTATTTTAAAATAATATTAAGATAGAAATAATTAAAATTTATATTTTAGTAATAAATCATTAAAATTAATTATTATCTATTATTTTATATGAGGTTTAACTCTTCATATAATTTTTTTAGAATATTTCACAACATATTCTCATAATGTATTAATTCTCATATGAAATGGAAATAAAATATATCATGATTAATTTTAGTATAGTGCCTCATATTATATTATCCAATAATTATGTGATTAATTTAAATGAAAAATAAACAAAAAAATATCTAGGTGTTACAATTGATCCCCAATGGAACCCATGTTATAGTATTTTCTCCATCCGTTGCATGGGTCTTTTCATAATGATTTTTTTACATTCTCATCTATTGTTGTTCTTAATCAGACTGAAAATCTCAAAATGGTTGAATCATTCTTCAGGATCTGAATTCATTTATTTAATGTATCCTTCCTACATATAATTCATTACACATATAAAAAACGTTATTCCAATGCTTTATAAAGACAACCTAATTATTCCTTAATCTACATGAAAATTTCTTGAATACATTTTACAACAACAAACATAAAAGTGACTATATAATTATAATAAGTACATAGGATAACCATTAACATTCCATTTGGTTTCCCTATTAAACACTGATAAATATTATCTTAATCACATATTCTTGGATAATCCAGGGAATATTTTTTTAATAGATATTTTAAATACAACTTATTTTTGTAGATATTGTAAACAACTTGAGGTAAAAGTTTTTTCAATTTCTATGTTAGTAGATTTGACTACCAAATCACAATCACCCATTCCTTATCTCTCTTTATCAAGATTATAGTATGGTAAAATTGATATTTATTCCTCTGTGAATTAGAGGGAACCTTTTAAGCACATTTGTAATTAAGATATTGATTTTAAAAAGATATAAAATATTGAACTATACTTTAAATAAATTCTAGTAGTATATAGTCACTAATATCATCTTATATTAATGATTATTTTCTTAATTTCATTGAATCTACTTCATTTATATTCATTAGGATCTTGGTGGATTACTCTTTTTTTGTTTCATTAACAAGGAACTCATCTTATTCTTTAAAAACATTCTTTGTATAATTTTTTTAAAAAAAATTCAAAAATTAAAAATATAAATTTTGTATAGAATCCAATCAAAGGTGTGATCACTTTGGGATATTCCCCATATGAAAAAGGGGTTAATCAATGTTGATAAGTTTTTGTCATATTTATAAATTATACCTTTAACCGATTCCCTACTTCTGTGAATGGATATGTAATTTTTTTCTTGCTCATTGATTATCTTAAATACAATAATAATCAAGAATGAACCATGAGGAATGGAGGGAATTTTTAATTGTTTAAACCTCCATGCTTGATAACTACATCTCTGGAGTGTTTTGGTTTTTATGACACATATACATAGATCCTATTTTATTTTCAATAGAAATCATATGAAAAGTTAGGTCCATGAACCAATACAAATGATGGAAATGAACAGACTTTAATGTATTCACTGTGTTTTAGTTAATTATAATTTCCAAACAGAGAGGATGTTATCTATAAATTTATGATATTTTGGCCTACAGTTTTTGATGTTATATTTTTATAATGAAACGATTCTACATGAGAGGATCCAATATATCTAAGGTTAAAATAAAAATATATTACTCTAAATTTGTAACTATGTTTTCTTCATATCATATATATTATTTGAGTATTTAAATCAAGGATAACAAAAAGATTCAGCATAAATTATGGTGTACAGTAATATTGATGGAATCAAGCTTATTCTTTTCATTTAGTGCATATTAGTGATTATTGTAACAACCTGTGATTTAATAAGAATTATTCTTTTTAATTTCATTGATATCTTGTGTTTTAAGCTACAACAAAATTAGATTTTGATATAGGCAACATCGTATTATCTTGTAGTATATGAAACATTATTCTTGGATCGTGTTACACACAATTTCAAGTTCATTTGATAGTAGTTATTCTACGCAACATTATGCATGTGTGTGTCTATATATATATATATATATATATTAAATGTATATATGAAATATGGTTGGATTCTGTTATAGTAAACAACAAAGGAGTCTTGCACTACACACATCCCTGTCTTGGCTTGTATTACACACAATAGCAACCTTCCTCGATAGCATGTGTTATACACAATACCCGGTTTCACTAAACAATGGTATATGGTTATAATATTATTATGAACTAGCCGTTTTGAATAGTATTAACTAATTTTTTAATTTTATAACATTATTATTTATCTTACAAATTTTCTAGAACATGGTATGAGAACAAAATAAATTTTTTGAATAAAATAATTATTTTTCTAAAAATGCAGTTTTTCCGCCTTTTGATGGCGCACCCATTTTAAATATAATTTTTGAAAAGTTTATAAGTTAAATTTTACAAAATAAGCTTCTTATTTTCAATAAGTATATAAAAATTTACATTGGATAAAATTTTGATATTTTTTATGACAACATTTTTATTTTGATTGATAATAAAAACACGCTAAATTTTACTAAAAACATCTTTTTTCATCGAGATAATTGATATTGTAAAATTATAATAGTAAATTGTTTTAAAGTATAAATAGAATATATTTTTACCATTTAATATAATTTATGTCATTTTCATTGATTTTACATTGAATTTATAGGTAATCTCATTTCAATCTTTTGCAATGTTTTAACTTTTAAAACTCATTTTCTTAAACAATGAGATTAATTTTAAATTAATTTCTGCAACTTCTACGATTTGAATTTGGAAAAATGCATTCTATATTTGTAATCAGTAGGTCTAAATTATGTTAATAAGATACTTTTTATTTTTAGTCATTATGAATAGTAACTACGGTAAATTTTATTTACAATAGTTAAAGGTAAATCGTGAAATTATGGGTTAATATAATATTATAAACTTACCCTAACACTTTTCCTAATAAAATTAGATGATTATATTTTACCCAAAATCATAATTGGGTCAAAATGGAATCTAATGTAACAAAATTGTATTTGATTAAGACCTTTTATTTAGTTTATTTAAAGGAACGTGAAATGTCTCGCTCAAACTTTAATAATTAGATTATTTTTAATATATAGTTATACAGAATATAAATTCGATTATAAATACTCATTTGAAAGTTAAATTTTTTTTCTTTAACATGGTAATTTATTTTTAATTTTTAATAAACATTTTTTTACCTTAAAATCTTATACATTAATGATGTAACCATTATTTATTTAGTGGAAAATCCAAAATATAGTTTTCATTAAAATAATAATACCGAACAAAAGGACCAAAAACTTGACAAGAACTTTATTGGTCGAGTATATATATAGCCTAATCATCCAAGGGTCGTTTTTTGGACGATTTAGAGCCTTATAAAACTGATTAGGACATTTATATTTTTTTATTTTAAATGATGTCAAAGATGTCACCTTCTTAATTAATAAATATAACAATTTAAATGTTGTGATTTTATGATGATAAATTCTAGTAAAAATATTATTATTAAAATTATTATATTTATCTTCATCATAGTATTTTATTTTTAATTTTTATGCAAATATATGTATATTACATGATTATACAAAAATTATGGAGTAATTGTTTTATTAAGAGACATATCAATTAAATGGTTTTATAAATATTAAAATAAACATTATATGAACTAATTAATGTTCTCCACAAATTTTATAGATGAATATGACATTTTATTAATCTATTAAACATTTTTTTGAATATATCCTTTGTGTGGATTTTATTTAAATTCAAATAAATGAATACTGTCAAAATTAACACTATTGTTATATTACAAAAATAACATATTATTAAATTGTTTAAAAATCAAATGAATATTTAAAATTTATAAATTGAACATTATATGGTCTAAAATTTCATAATGTACCCAATTATAGATAATTCACAACACATAAGTAATTATTTATAACAATTTAAAATTTAGAATATTATTACCACAAATAAGATTAAATAAATTAAATAAGGATAAATAAAATTTATAAGGATTAAAATAAATTCCCAACTTGTCTAAATTTTATTGGATGATGATATTACAACCCTATATCAACTCATATTTGGATTTAAGTAATTTTTGAGGTTTTTATGTGGGGTTTGAATTTATTATAAATTAATATTTCTTATGTTTCCAATGGTCCCCCTCTCCTCCCTTATAAAAGTGGACCTCCTCCCTCTCCCCTTCACAATAATTTGAGCCTTAAACCTTGGCCAACCCCTACCCATTTCGCTTCTCCACTTCCCAAGAATCATTCTAGAGGTTCTGGTCTTCTCAAAATACTAAATATAGTTCCTTAAGAGAATGCTTAGAAGAGGTGCGTTGAAGAAGAAGTAATCTCTTCTACCAATTCTTTCAAGTTTCATTATTCTTCAAATTCTTATTTATTATTTGTTTCATTATAAAGTAATAAAATAAGTATCACTAATATACTGATATGTTATTATAAATATAAAACAACCCCATTTCACATTATATCCATACAACGGAAAATGAAATCACCGCGCATTCGTACGTACGGAATATTGTGTCTACGCCGTGGTGTAATCTGTTTTCCCACCAACACCGTACTTGGATGGGTATAATGGTGTAAATAATAAATATTCATGGATATTATAACATCATAATGATTCTGAAATATTATATCATCCACTCCAATTATATTCAATAATAATTGGAATAATATCATCGCTCGTGCGTACGTAAGGATTACCGTTTCGACGACGCGATGAGATTCAATCTCCATGTTAACCATTGAAAAATGATTATAAAGTTTATATAATGAATAATTATGGTATATATAACATAATAATGTTACTGTATTTATTTATATTTTATTTACTTACTTCCATTCCAGTCAATAAGGAAAAGAAAACAGCATTCATTCATACGTACGGCCTACCGTCTCCATGAACGGTTTGTTTCATTTCCTTTAACTATCTATTATATATATATATACAGAATATATTTTAAATATAAATAATTTTTTAAATTCTAGAAGTTATTAAGTCATGATATAAGTAATAATAATATCATGAACAACAAGTCCAAACACGTATGAAAAGTGAAACAATTTTACCAAAAACGCTGCTTTAACGTGGAATTTACAAAAGAACGGGTAATATAAGGTCATAAATGAACAATATATGATATAATAACAATTAATATGATTCTTTAATAAGTAAATGACATTATTTAAATCATTATACAGGAGTTTCAGAAACATACGAAGTATATCAGACATTAGGTAATGGATAACTTTTCCAATCTGGTTTTTATCCAAGATTGTTTATTCGTAAGTGTTTACTGGTGTTATATTTATCATTCATGTCCATGTTTTCTAAAAATGGTTTCTTGTATGTTTAAAGTTATTTTTAACCATTTTTTACTTTTACTACATGGTATGTAAGGAATCGTTGTTTTGTTTCCCATACGAGGTAATTTTTACTTTTTGACAAAAGTGTGAGAAGAATGTTTTTTAATATTATACGGCATGAATGGATTTTTACATTTTCATAATGCCTTATTTTCATGAATATTCCTCTACAATATTTCATGATTATTTTCCAAAAAATAAATTTCATTTAAAATTCAATTTCTTTTTGTGATTAGAAAATGATTTTAAAGAAGAAAGGATATTTTCCTCCAGAATTCATTTCTAGTGTTTTGTCAAAACTATTTTCCATATAAGATGACTGTATTTAGCATGATTATGTTTCAAGTATAATGTATCTATGATTTACATGGTTTCAAATTTCTTATGATGAAATGATATCCATTTGTTTTATATAGATTAAATTATGATGGGATTATGTTTATTAAACCCATTTTATTCTTTGGGTTAGGATGAATGATTTATGTTTATATTGTGGAACACGTAAGAATGATTTCATTATGAGATTGGTGGGAGCTATATCTCCCTCCAACGCATTGGGTAAAGATTTATATCGGATGAGATAGACATGTCTGGAACGGGATGTTAATTTGGTTCAGTGATACAAGACTGGAACGAGGAGTGAAATTGATTCAGAAAGGGACTTTTTCCACTAAGATGGTCTTGGAAACAATGCCTTGGATACTATGGAAATCATAACATGTGCTTAATGTTTTCCACAATTACGTGTTTTATTCCTATTCTATTTTATTATAATTAATGTTTTTTATGATCTATTCCTTACGTACTGCAATTTTTTATGTCATTGCTCAAGATTTTGATGTTTAAACATTATGTTCATGTTTTTAAGTTCAAATGTATATGTTTTTTTCTTATTTTATCTAGGATTACCCTTAATGAGCATTTGAGCCCACCCTTTATATGTTATCTTTTCCCCAGGATTTAACGAATGGTTTTAGGTAAGAAAACAAAAGGGGACGATCTTTATGGGAGATGTTAAAGATCTTTCACCACGATTAGAAAATTATGTTCCGAGTTTCCGAAGACACTAAACTATTATAGTCCTTGAGTGTTGGTTCTTGTTATGTAATAAGTATTCTGCAAAAGTAATGTAATGTCCATGTACGTTAATATGTGGGTCTCTATAGTTGGTATCCGAGGAAAGGTTTAGTTATCCTTTGAAAACTAAGCTGTGGAAACATTAGTTATATAGATCGCGATATTTCTAAGGTATGTCTAGGTATGTCCCCAAGGTTAAGTATAAGTATAGAGTAAAATCCAAGAATTATGGTAACGATATAGGAATTAAACCTAAGATGTTAGATATTGCAGGTACTACCCATTTATTATGTTTTTTCCCTAGCATGGTTTTTGCCTCACACACTATTCTTTTTGGGTCTTAGACGGTGGACAGAACCTGAAGGAACGGTGTTGATCAATGTAATGGACGATGAAATGATTGTCATTCATAACAAACCAATGTTATTGGAGATGGAGTCCAAAATCATATTGCTATACTTACAAATGCTATGAATCATTCTGGACATCCAAATGAAGAGAGAAGGGAACAGTATTCTATTGAGTCCTTCATGAGGCAATGTCCATTATCTTTCAGTGGTTTTTCTAATCCACTTGTTGGTAAACAATGGATTAGTACCATTGAAATGATATTTTACAAACTTTGCTGTTCAGAACATGAAAAATTCATTCTGGTTTTTTACCATTTAGAAGGTGAAGCAGATCAGTGGTGGACTCTAATTAAGAATACAAGGCCCCAAGATGAAATTGAATCAATGGAATGGGACGAGTTCAAGAACATGTTTTTCAATAAGTAAATCCCTCGTATTCTTTGAACAAGGATGGAAAAGAAGTTCCTTAAGATTAAGCAAAATGATGATGAATCTGTTGGTATATACGAAGCAAGTTTTACAAGGCTTTAAAGGTATGCATCTGGCTTTATCATCAAACATGAAAGTAAAGTTGATCGATTCTTCAGTGGTTTAAAACCAATTATTCGAAGGGCATTTTCTATAAGAGACTTCATTAGCTATGAATAAATTATGCATTGTGATATCAATATAGAAATGGAAGTTCGTGTTACATATCCATCTCATGGTTTTGACCAAAAAACGAAAGATGTAGTTCAAGGTGAAATCTCATAACAATGGTGAAAAGAAGGTGAATGTTTCTTTATGCTAAAAGTGTGGACAGAAGCATGGTGGAGATTTCCTAAAAGGTACAGGAAGTTTTTTTAAGTGTGGGAAAGAAGGTCATCGAGTAGTTGAGTGTCTAAGTAATTTTATAAAGAAAGTTAATGATGTGAATAGAGAAAATATAGCAGAGAACGCTCCACCAACAATTCAATGATTCAAGTGCAAGTAAATGGGGGCATTATGCTCATCAATTCCCTAATCCAAGGGTTAATGATGATCAACGTGAGAAACTTATTAAGGAAAAGGATAAAGGGAAGTCACATGCGATCACTATTTGTGATGTTGAGTATGACAATGATGTTGTGGAATGATTAAGTTCTTTTGTAATGGGACTTCAAAACAGTATCATGGAATCTCATTTATGGTATCGTGGAATTTTGGAATATCCATGTATTGATTTTCAATAATTATATGGTACCGTTAACCATGAAAAGTGATTGAAATATTTTTTGAAAGAATATGATATACGCATAATGAAGGGATAAAGAGAAAATGAAATGAACTCATGACTGATATAAGGAAAAAATTATATCTTGGTTTGAGTATGTAGAAATTTTGGGATTTTGGTATGTCGAGAGATTTAATGGTTGCCAATAATAATGTTTTCACTAAGGTTCTATAGTAAGAATACATTATTAAGGTATTCACATGTTTTGAATGTGATCAACAAGATATATCATTTGGTATTCACATGCTTGTTATATGATATAAGGCCCCAGCCTTAAAACTTACTTAATCTTTAGTTATTACAAGATTACACATTGAGGATCTTTTCGAGTTTAGTGTTTTAGATAATTAGATCATAAAACTTGCAATACATTCCACATATAAACAAAGTGGTTACATAAAGATAGTATTCTTCATTCCCATCAATGGAAAAATATTTAAAATAAACATGGATTCTTTCATGACACTTCCTTGACACTATCATCATATCATGTACCTTTCCCTTGACCTGTGAAAAAAATTTCAAAAAACTTGGGATGAGCATAAAAAACTCAGTAAGGGATATAAAAATATGGAAAGGAAACATGGGTACATATATACATAAGGATGAGATCATACTTTACCCATAAAACATAAGCACTTTAACATACATCATCAAATCAAGAATAAATCATAGAAATCATAAGACATAAAGGTAACTTGAGGCATTCATAACATTCTTACGTAGGGAGTAACCCTCTTGGTTACGTTTGGAATACCCATCACAGTATATTACCTAAATCTCTTCGGAAAAACCTTAACGTTTCACTCCTTCGCGTTACCCAATGCATTAGAGAGCTATATCGGGCTCACCCGCCCTTAGTTTATCACGGAACCACCCGTCTTCATAATAATTCCCAAGAACCTCAACATAATCGTATCACATAAAACATGCATAAAGGAAACATAACATTTCCATATTTCAATAACAAGATATCAATACAACACATTGATATAAAAACATTATGAAAACCATTTTCAATACCAAAATAAAATAAAATTAAAAGATGGTATTTATTTTTCTTTTAAAAAGAAGTTATGGCTTGTAGAGGAAGCCTAAACTCAAATAACGGTCACGGCGGCGGAGAAGTCGTTGTCTCCGCATACATACGACAAAAACATTCCCTTTTTTCGTTTAGTAAACGCTTCGTATAAAAAAGATTCTTTTTGAATAAACGTAAAAGTCAAAGGGGTTTATACACCGTATAAAAAAAGGTTGTGTATAAAACAAAATATTCCTCAATGAAAGGAGATTGAGACGAAGTCCCATACATCGGGCCCGACTTGACTCGGTCGTTCTTTAATCTCCTGAATAATAAACTTGAGTTAATTTCTACTTTCTTAAGAACCTTTTTCAAGTTCATTATTCCTTTTATATCACTTATTACCAAGTCATTAACACTATGTAATTATTTAAGTTAATAACGTTCATTTTAATGATCATTGGTACTTGAGTCAAAAATAAACCCTTTATAATTTCAAGTTGTTCATGTATCCATTATATCCAGAATTTTATTCATGATGTAGATATCATATATGTCATATATATGCAGTACATTCATGCATTTATAATATTACATAATAATTTATAGATAAGAAATGAAATGCACCGTTCATGGAGACGGTAAGCCGTATGTACGCATGAATGCTACTTTCATTTCTATTTCGTATTTTATAGAATGGAATCATAATGATATAAAGGTATATTATAATTCTAGTATAATATCATATATAATATCATAGTTCTATCCTTTATACGTCCCACATATGGTATTTAACGAATCAAATCACTTTGAGGGGGCGGTAGTCCGCACTTCCTTAAATGAAGATATTGTGTTTACCCATAATGGAAACCATAAAGGAATACCCAAAATGATAAATGAAGAAGCTTAAGTAAAAAAAACATATTAAATATCATATATAAATATAGTGACATTTTAATGGCCACCTTTGAAGGTGTTAAAAGAATGTTGAACAATCATCGTTTCGGGAGGAATAAATTCACCATCCACGGAAACAGTATGTTCGTTAACCATTAGATGTAGGTGTGTGTAATTTTAGCTCAAATACTTATTATAAAAACATCCTAGTATATTAAGGATACTGGAGTTGTTACAAAAGAAAAGAATAAAAAGAGTTTAGGGGGTTGGAGAAGAAAAATAAAACAAAAGGACTGAAAAGAAGACATTACCTTAAAATCGGGTAACTCCCTTTGGTTTGAGCTCAATGGCTTCCTTGGGAAGACTTCTGCCCAAAGTGAGGCATCAAGGAGTAATAGAGGGAAGTGGAGAGACACAATGGGCAGGGTTTGGCCGATCCAAAGGCTTTGGGAGTGTGGGTAATGAGGTAGAGGTGGGGGCCTTTTATAAGAGGAGAGGAGGGGCACTCTTGGAAAGTAAAGAAATATTACTTTATTTGAAAATGCGGTTCGGATTTAAATGGTCCCACGTTGATATATTTATTGGATAAGGTGATAAGGGTTCGAAATATACCCATCCAATAGGTTTTGGACATGTTTAGGGTATAGATATTACACTATCTTTCCATTTTATTTAAATCGTTAAATAATGATGTCATCGCTGCATCATCATGATGTCATAAATAATTTAATTTATTTAAAGTCTAAAAATTATAAAAAAACTACTATGATGTAGGAAATATTTTTAGATTTCCAATTACTATTTATAATCAAAAATCTGATCTTTATAACCCCATGTAAAAATTGTTTTCGTAAAACATATGATGTTTGTGTCATTTTTACTTTTACATTAAATAAAAAGTTATTTAGGTCATTTCCCAACCAAAGTGGCTCCATGGGGTCCCCAAGTTGGCCCATGGATTTTCTTGGTCGTCCATGACACAACCAATGAGGGTAGGACATGTTTCAAGCTCATCTCATTTTATTAAAGCATTATTTTTACCTTAAACTACACTAATTACCACTAATCGCGACTAAAAACATAATAAGTTACTATTCACCAAAAAATTATTTTAATCTCATTGAACCAAATTTTACTTCTTAATGACAACCATTTATGTCGGATTTTCGAAATTCAAAACACAATTATGGCAGAATTTCATTTAAACGGAAAATCAGTTTTTTATAAGTACCACTTAGTGGTTTCACTATTCATCAAAAAATTGATGTTTTTCAAAAAATTACCAAAAATTCACCCTAAGCTATATTTGATATTCCGAATTCAAAAATGAAGTCTATTTTACCAAATTCAAAACATATAAGTCACATTAATTAATTTAATAATTAATTCCCGCTGTCAGAGCAAATAGTGTGTTTTTATAAAATAATAAGTATCAAAAGAATGACACCAGTTTAAGTCTAATTTCCAAGTGAAATTGATTCCAATGACCATAATTGGATTAAATGGTAAAAATATATTCTAATTTCACTTCAAAACCAATTAAAAACATAATCTAATCATATAAATAAATTATATTAAAAAGTAGTTTTGATGTAAAATGCAGTATTTTTCACTATTCATTAAAAAATGAACATTGTTAGAAAAATACCAAAAATTCACACAAAGTAAATTTTGATGTCCCAATCATAAAGAATAAGTTTATTTTGACAAAAATAGCTTATAAAATTGTCAAAAGATAGATTTAAAAATGGTTTGCCATCAAAAGGCAGTAAAACAATCTTTTAAAAATATTAGTGTATTTCATGCTTAAGATTGGATTTATTTTCATTTTAAGCCTCTAAAACACTATCTAATTCATTAATAGGCATAGATAAAAATATCTATTATTCATTACTTACTTGGGATGTTACATCCTTTCCCCCTTTAGAAAGTTACGTCCCCGCAATTTATTTACTTATCAAATAAATGGGGATACTTATCCCTCATTGCATTTTCAGATTCCCATGTTGCCTCTTCCATCATGTGGTTTTTCCACAAAACCTTTACCTGGAGAATCACCTTATTTCACAACACTTTCTCCCTGTGGTCAAGAATCAGGACCGGTTGTTCCTCATAAGATAGGTTCTCTTCCAGCTGAACTATCTCTGGACTCAAAATATGAGATGGATCTCGCATATACTTTCTCAACATCGAAACGTGAAAAACATTGTGTACCTGAGATAAACTCGGAGGTAAAGCCACCTGGTATGCAACTGATCCAAATCTCTCTAGAATTTCATATGGTCCAATAAACCTTGGACACAGCTTTCCTTTCTTACCAAATCACATCACACTTTTCCATGGTGATACTTTGAGAAAAACATGATCACCTACCTCAAAAGATAGATCCTTCCTACGGTTATCCGCATAACTCTTCTGCCTGCTCTGAGCTGTTCTCATGTGCTTCTGAATCAGCTGAACTTGTTCTGCCATCTCTTCTACCAATTCTGGTCCCATCAACTTCCTTTCACCCACTTCATCCCAGAATGCTGGAGTTCGACACTGCTTCCCATATAATGCCTGAAATGGTGCCATCTGTATAATGGAATGAAAACTGTTATTATATGAAAATTCAACCAAAGAAAGATTTTGGTCCCAACTTCTCTGATAATCCATAGAGAAAGAACGTAGCATATCCTTTATGGTCTGAATTGTTCATTCTGACTGCCCATCTGATTGAGGATGAAAAGCTGTACTAAAATTTAATTCAGTACCCAACGACTTCTGAAGGCCTTTCCAAAAGATAGAAGTGAACCTGGGATCACGATCAGATACAATGGAGAGGGGAACTCCATGCAACCTAAATATCTCTTTAAGATACAAATGGGAAAGTTGATCTAGGGAAAAATTATCTCGTATAGCAAGGAAATAAGCAGATTTAATCAAGCGATCAACAATAACCCAGATTGCATTATTACCTTGAGATGTCTTCGGTAATCCCACAACAATGTCCATGGATATATTCTCCCATTTCCACTCTAGCACTGGTAAAGGCTGAAGCATCCCTTTCGGTAACTTCCGCTCTACTTTAACCTGTTGACATGTCAAACACTTCACAGTAAAATCATCAATATCTCTTTTCATTCCATCCCACCAGATAATACTCCCGCGGATCTCTATACATCTTAGTACTGCCAGGATGAACTGAAAACGGAGAACTATGAGCTTCACATAACAACTCTCTCTTCAACTGTGAATCACAAGGAACACACAATCTCTTCCCAAAACTCAAAACACATTCATTATCAATGTTGAATTCAGGCAGCTTACCTTTCTGAACCAGCTCTACCTTTTTCTGCAACTCACTGTCTTGCTTCTGTGCTTGCTTGATTCTATCTGATAGAGATTATCTCACTGATACCTGAAACAAAACAGAAGAACATCCTGCACCAACAACTTCTATGCCAAAGTTCATCAAATCCTTAAACAAAGGATCACGTTCCAAACGCAACATTGCTAATGAAGCATTACTTTTTCGACTTAAAGAATCATCCACTTTATTTGGTTTTCCCGGATGGTAATGAATTGTACAATCATAATCCTTGATTAATTATAGCCATCTCCTTTGTCTCATGTTCAATTGTTTCTGAGTGAATATATACTTTAAATTTTTATGATCGGTATATATTTCACACTTTACTCCATACAAATGATGCCTCCAAATTTTTAAAGCAAAAACAACAACAGCTAATTCCAAATCATGTGTAGGGTAATTTACCTCATGAGTTTTCAACGGTCGTGAAGCATAATCAATTACCTGATCATTCTGCATTAGGACGCAACCAAGTCCTTTCAATGGAGCATCACTATAGATAACAAACTCACCATTCCTGAAGGTAGTGCCAAAACTGGAGCATTCACCAATCTTCTTTTCAATTCCTGAAAAAAACTCATCACATTCTTTTGTCCAGATAAACTTAACACCCTTCCGAGTCAGCTTAGTCATTGGACTAGATAACCGTGAAAAATTTCTAACAAACCTTCAGTAATAGCCTGCCAAACCAAGGAAGCTACGAATCTCGGTTACATTTGTGGGTCTTGGCCATTCTTCCACAACTTTTGTTTTTGTAGGATCAACAGTTATTCCATCTTTAGAAACAATATGACCAAGGAAAGAAATTTGTTGCAACCAAAACTCACACTTACTGAATTTTCCATACAGTTTGTCTTCTTTTAAGGTTTGAAAAATAACCCTTAAATGTATTTCATGCTCATATTTACTTTTATAAAACACCAAAATATCATCAATGAAAACCACCACAAACTTATCCAAGAACTCATGGAAAATTATATTCATTAAGTCCATGAATACAGCAGGTGCATTGGTTAGCCCAAAAGGCATTACTAAAAATTCATAATGGCCATATCTCGTACGGAACACGGTCTTCAGAATATCTTCCTCCTTTACCTTCAGCTGATGGTACCCTGATCTCAGGTCAATCTTTGAAAAATACTGAGCTCCCTGGAGCTGATCAAACAAATCATCGATATGAGGCAAAGGATATTTTTTCTTAACAGTGATATTATTCAAGGACCTATAATCAATGAAAAGTCTCATAGAAGCATATTTCTTTTTAACAAATAAAACAGGAGCACCCCATGGTGATGTGATAGGTCAAATGAAACCTTTTTCTAATAAATCATTCAATTTCTCCTTCAACTTTAAAAGTTCAATTTGAGCCATTCGATAAGGGGGTTTTGAAATTGGCTTAGCAACCGAAACTAAGTCAACAGTAAATTCAACTTCCCGATCTGGTATTATTCCGGGCAACTCATCAGGAAAAACATCAGGATACCCATTTACCACTGGCACATCATTAATCTGAATAGTTCCTTTATTTTCAACGATGTGTGCAAGGTAACATTCATTTCCATCTATTACAAGTTTCTTGGCCTCTTGATAAGTTATCAACAGTAAGGGTTCATTATTGTATACAAACTGAAAGTATTTCTGAAAAGAAACTTCTTTAGATCTATAGTCAATCTTAGCATGGTAAATAGAGAGCCAATCCATCCCCAGGATAACATCAAACTCTACTAGAGGTAGAAAAATAAGGTTTGCAAGTAGGATCTTTCCACAGATAAGGATTGGAAGATTCTTATAAATTCTTTTTTCCTCAACATTTCCCCCATGTGTTTTTACCAAAAGTTCATGAGTCATTTCTTGAGATGGTATTCCCATTTTACTAGAAAAGGATTCAGAGATGAAAGAATGTGTAGACCCCTAATCAAACAACACACTGGAATAATATGAAAAAACAAACAAAGTACCTGATATAACTTCATTTGACGGCCCGACATCTGCTGAAGTAATTGCAAAGGATTTCACCACCCCTTTCTGCTTGTATTCTAACTGCTTCCCATCACTTAAGCTCTTTGTCGGACACTCATTTGCATAGTGACCCATCTCATTGCACTTAAAACATTTCACTAACTGTAAATAAAATTTGGTCTTACCTTCACCTTGATCCTTTTTAGTGAAATCACGAGCCTTATGTCCCATCTTACCACATCAGTAGCACTTTCCAGATTTCAGAAGACATTTCCCAGCATGCCTTTTTCCACATTTATCACAAACTGGAAACTTAATTTTCTTACCATCAGACTTTTTTGAAGAATTCTTACATTTCTCCTGCCACCTCGGTCTCTTCTGCTATTGGTTGTTATAGAACACTTGATCATCGGAAAACTCCATTTACACCTTCTCAGCACATCGAACAAGCTTTTCATAACTTTTAAACTCACGAGAAGCTAATTCCCTTCGATATTTTGGCTTTAATCCTGAGTAAAAACGATTGATTTTACTATCAAGGTCTCGGATAAAATTTGGAGCATACCTTTCCAATCGAGTGAACCTTTGTTTATAGGTAGCCACTGAGACTTCCTCTTGCCTCAATTCCAAGAATTTCTTTTCCATCCTAAGTCGAACAGCCTTAGGAAAATACTTCTCAAGAAACATACCTTTGAATTCATCCCAGTCAAGAGCATCAATCTCATCGGTGTACCTGATATTTTTAACCATAGACCACCACTGATCTGCCTCACCCTCCAAACGGTAAATAGCAAGACTAACATTTTGATTGTCTGAACACCTCATGACATCGAAAATCTTCTCCAATGCTTTAATCCACCCTTCAGCTAGCACAGGGTCAGATCATCCTCTGAAGGATGGGGGATGTTGCCTCATGAAATGTTCCACCACTGACATGTTCCTTCGCGGTGGATCTGGGTTATCTCATTCATGGATACCACCACCATTTATAGCCTGAGTCAACTGTGCCATTACTGCAAAAAACTGTTCAGTTCTAATTCCGACCATCTCAGGATGCTGATTCGGAAGGTTATTTCCTTCTATATGCCTTCCTAGCACTGCTTCCCTGTTTCCTCTGCGGAAAACCATTCTGAACAAACATGTCTTAGATGAAGCAACATGGTAATATTCAAATACTATATCACTTCAATTTGACCATAAAAAATATTTTTGGATAATCATTTAATAGAATTCTAACTCCTACAGTAATCTAAACTGACCTCTGATACCAACTATAAGGCCCCAGCCTTAAAACATACTTAATCTTGAGTTATTACAAGATTACACATTGAGGATCTTTTCGGGATTAGAGTTTTAGAGAATTAGATCATAAAACTTGCATTACATTCGACATATAAACAAAGTGGTTACATAAAGATAGTATTCTTCATTCCCATTAATGGAAACATATTTAAAAGAAACATGGATTCTTTCTTAACACTTCCTTGACACTATCATCATATCATGTACCTTTCCCTTGACCTATGAAAAACATTTCAAAAAACATGGGATGAGCATAAAAAGCTCAGTAAGGGATATAAAAATATGGAAAGGAAACATGGGTACATATATACATAAGGATGAGATCATACTTTACCCATAAAACATAAGCACTTTAATATACCTCGTCAAATCATGAATAAATCATAGAAATCATAAGACATAAAGGTAACTTGAGGCATTCATAACATTCTTACGTAGGGATTAACCCTCTTGGTTACGTTTGGAATACCCATCACAGTATATTCCCTAAATCTCTTCGGAGAAACCTTAACGTTTCCCTCCTTCACATTAACCAATGCATTGGAGAGCTATATCGGGCTCACCCGCCCTTAGTTTATCACGGAACCACCCGTCTTCATAATAATGCCCAAGAACCTCAACATAATCGCATCACATAAAACATTCATAAAAGAATCATAACATTTCCACCTTTCAATCACAAGATATCAATACAACACATTGATATAAAAACATTATGAAAACCATTTTCAATACCAAAATAAAAGAAAATTAAAACATGCTATTTATTTTTCATTTAAAAAGAAGGTATGGCTTGTAGAGGAAGCCGAAACTCAAATAACGGTCACGGCGGTGGAGAAGTCGTTGTTGCCGCATACGTACGACAAAAACATTCCCTTTTTTCGTTTAGTAAATGCTTCGTATAAAAAAGATTCCTTTTGAATAAACGTAAAAATCAAAGGGTTTTATACACCGTATAAAAGAAGGTTGTGTATAAAACAAAATATGCCTCAATGAAAGGAGATTGAGACGAAGTCCCATACCTCGGGTCCGACTTGACTCGGTCGTTCTTTAATCTCCTGAATAATAAAATTGAGTTAATTTCTACTTTCTTAAGAACCTTTTTCAAGTTAATTATTCCTTTTATATCACTTATTACCATGTCATGAACACTATGTAATTATTTAAGTTAATAACGTTCATTTTAACGATCATTGGTACTTGAGTCAAAAATAAACCCTTTATAATTTCAAATTGTTCATGTATCCATTATATCCAGAATTGTATTAATGATTTAGATATCATATATGTCATATATATCCAGTAAATGAATGCATTTATAATATTACATAATCATTTAGAGGTAAGAAATGAAATGCACCGTTCATTGAGACGGTAAGCCGTACGTACGCATGAACACTACTTTCATTTCTATTTCATATTTTATAGAATGGAATCATAATGATATAAAGGTATATTATAATTCCAGTATAGTATCATATATAATATCATAGTTCCATCCTTTATACGTCCCACATATGGTATTTAACGAATCAAATCACTTTGAGGGGGCGGTAGTCCGCACTTCCTTAAATGAAGATATCGCGTTTACCCATAATGGAAACCATAAAAGTATACCTAAAATGAAAAATACAGAAGCTTAAGTAAAACATAAACATATTATATATCATATATAAATATAGTAACATCCTAATGGCCACCTTTGAAGGTGTTAAAAGAATGTTGAACAATCATCGTTTCGGGAGGCATAAATTCACCATCCACGGAAACAGTATGTTCGTTAACCATTAGATGTATCTGTGTGTAAGTGTAGCTCAAATACTTATTATAAAAACATCCTAGTATATTGAGAATACTGGAGTTGTTGCAAAAGAAAAGAATAAAAAGAGTTTAGGGGGTTGGAGAAGAAAAATAAAACAAAAGGACTCAAAAGAAGACATTACCTTAAAATCGGGTAACTCCCTTTGGTTTGAGCTTAAAGGCTTCCTTGGGAAGACTTATGCCCAAATTGAGGCTTCAAGGAGTAAGATAGGGAAGTGGAGAGACAAAATGGGCAGGGTTTTTCCGAGCCAAAGGCTTTGGGAGTGTGGGTAATGAGGTAGAGGTGGGGGCCTTTTATAAGAGGAGAGGATGGGGACTCTTGGAAAGTAAAGAAATATTACTTTATTTGAAAATGCGTTTCGGATTTAAATGGTCCCACATTGATATAATTCTAGGATAAGGTGATAATGGTTCGAAATATACCCATCCAATAGGTTTTGAACATGTGTCGTTTTTAGATATTACATTATCTTTCCATATTATTTAAATCGTTAAATAATGAGGTCATCACTACATCATCATGATGTCATAAATAATTTAATTTATTTAAAGTCTAAAAATTATAAAACAAATACTCTGATGTAGGAAATCTTTTTATCTTTCCAATGACTATTTATAATCAAAAATCGGATCTTTATAACCCCATATAAAAATTGTTTTCGTAAAACAAATGATGTTTGTGTCATTTTTACTTTTACATTAAATAAAAAGTTATTTATGTCATTTCCCAACCAAAGTGGCTCCATGGGGTCCCCAAGTTGACCCATGGATTGTCTTGGTCGTCCATGACACAACCAATGAGGGTAGGACATGTGTCAAGCTCATCTCATTTTATTAAAACATTAGTTTTACCTTAAACTACACTAATTACCACTAATCGTGATTAAAAACATAATAAGTTACTATTCACCAAAAAATTATTTTAATCTCATTGAACCACATTTTACTTCATTATGACAACCATGTATGTCAGATTTTTGAAATTCAAAACACAATGATGGCAAAATTTCATTTAAACGGAAAAACAGTTTTTTATAAGTACCACTTAGTGGTTTCACTATTCATCAAAAATTGAAGTTTTTCAGAAAATTACCAAAAATTCACCCTAAGCTATATTTGATATTCCGAATTCAAAAATGAAGTCTATTTTAACAAATTCAAAACATATAAGTCACATTAATTAATTTAATAATTAATTCCCGCTGTCAGAGAAAATAGCGTGTTTTTATAAAACAACAAGTATAAAAAGATTGACACCAGTTTAAGTCTAATTTCAAAGTGAAATTGATTCCAATGACCACAATTGGATTAAATGGTAAAAATATATTCTAATTTAACTTCAAAACCAATTCAAAACATAATCTAATCATATAAATAAATTAGATTAAAAAGCAGTTTTGATGTAAAATGCAGTATTTTTCACTATTCATTAAAAAATGAACATTGTCAGAAAAATACCAAAAATTCACACAAAGTAAATTTTGATGTCCCAATCATAAAGAATACGTTTATTTTTACAAACATAGCTTATAAAATTGTCAATATATATATTTAAAAATGGTTTTCCATCAAAAGGCAGTAAAACAATCTTTTAAAAATATTAGTGTATTCCATGCTTAAGATTGGATTTATTTTCATTTTAAGCCTCTAAAACACTATCTAATTCATTAATATGCATAGATAAAAATATCTATTATTCATTATTTACTTGGGATGTTACATATGACCTCTCTGTTAATCTTTTTCACTATAATATGATATTGGACATAACTATTTTTGATAAGCCTAAAGATTGGAATGGATTATGTTGGACATAAGTTAGTATTGTTAAATGCTAGAACTTTTTTCGATATTATAGATGGAATGTTATAATAATTTAGTATTAGAAAAAAGGACAACATGCAGGATGGGCGATAACCCGTCGCGTTGGACAAGGCTGTGGGAATTGAATCCACAACAGAAGTGAAACATGCCTTTATCGCCTACCACTGGCCTACAGGAAGTCACTGGTTATTAGAAACTCGTTTTATTTTATTAAGCAGTATGATAGATGAAGTATAATTCCAATTTAGAAACCATATATGATTATTCTCATCATAGATGGACTTATGTATATATCATTTTCTAACCTTATGTTTGAGACAGATGGAATGACCTATGATTCTATCGCATAATCTGCTAACACATCAAGGAAGACAAATTCAAATTCATTTCTTTAAGAGATGAAGTTGAAATTGTTCAAGGCACGAACAACAGTGAGATTATTCCAAAATCAAGTATGTATTTCTTCTAATTCAAATTTTTTAACTTTAGGGAAAGGATATTGAAAACCAAAAATGTTGTCCTAGTGCTCTTATATCTGATTAATCATATGGTCCCTTAGATAATCACAAATTTAGGTCTTTGTGATGGTTGGAGTTTTCACAGCCATGTTCTCTACCACTCTCCATTAGAACTTGATGGTTAGATTTCACTTCCATATCCATATTTTCACCTATGTTATCCTATGTGGAAACACATTGATGAGTTAATTTCAGTAACCAATATGTTTCATACTTCAATTTTTAAAATTAATTTTTAGTATTCCCTTTTATGATGTGGGTTTCTATGAAAGAAACTTTCAATTAGTAACCCATTTATAACCCTGACGAATTTCGAGGGTGAAATTCATTCTTAGGGGGTTAGAATGTAACAACCCAATATTTTATGAGAATTATTCTTTTTAATTTAATTGATTTCTTGTGTTGTATGCTACACCAAAAATAGCTTGTGCTATACGCAACACCGTATTAGCTTGCAGTATACGCAACATTATTCTTGGAACGTGTTACACACAATTTCAAGTTCATTTGATAGTAGTTATTCTATGAAACAATGTGTGTCTGTCTGTGTGTGTCTATATATATATATTCAATGTATAAATGAAATATGGTTGGATTCTGTTATACGAAAAAATAAAGGTGTCTTGCACTACATGCAACCTTGACTTGCCTTGCAATACACGCAATATGGACCTTCCTCGATAGCGTGTGTTGTACGCAATACCGGGTTTCACTAAACAACGATATATGATTATAATATTATTATGAACATGTCGTTATGAATTGTATTAACTAAATTTTGAATTTTATAACATTATTATACATCTTACACATTTTCTAGAAAATGGTATGAGAACAAAATAAATTTTTCGGGTAAAATAAGTATTTTTCAAAAAATGCAGTTTTTCCGTCTTTTGATGGCGCACCCATTTTGAATATAATTTTTGAAAAGTTAAATTTTACAAAATAAACTTCTTCTTTTAAATCAGTATATAAAAATTTAAATTGGATAATGTTTTGATATTTTTTCTGACAACGTTCTTATTTTGATGAATAGTAAAAACAAGCAAAATTTTACTAAAAAACAAATTTTTTCATCGAGATAATTTACATGGGTAAATTATAATAATAAATTATTTTAAAGTATAAATAGAATATATTTTTACAATTTAATATAATTTATGTCATTATCATTGATTTTACATTGAATTCATAGGAAAAATCATTTCAATCTTTTGCCATGTTTTAACTTTTAAAACTCATTTTCTTAAACTACGGGATTAAATTTAAATTAATTTCTGCAACTTCTATGATTTGAATTTGGAAAAATGGATACTATATTTGGAATCAGTAGGTCCAAATTATGTTAATAAGAAACTTTTTATTTCTATTCATTATGAATAGTAACTACGGTAAATTTTATTTACCATGGTTAAAGGTAAATCAGGAAATTAAGGTTAAATATAATATTATAAAATTACCCAAACACTTTTCCTAATATAATTAGATGATTATATTTTACCCTAAATCATACTTGGGTCTAGATAGAATCTAATGGAACCCACTTGTATTTGATTAAGACCTTTTATTTAGTTTATTTAAAGTAAACTCAAATGTCTCACTCAAACTTTAATAATTAGATTATTTTTAATATATAGTTATACAGAATATAAATTTGATTATAAATACTCATTTGGAAGATAAATTTTTTTATTTATCATGGTAATTTATTTGTAATTTTTAGTAAATATTTTATTACCTTAAAATCATATACATTAATGATGGAGAAATTATTTATTTAGTGAAATATCAATAATATAGTTTTCATTAAAATAATAATAGCTATCAAAAGGACCATAAACTTGACAAAACATTATTTTTCGAATATATCTATACCATAATCATACAAGGGTATATTTTTGGACGATTTGGAGTCTTATAAAACAGATTAGGACATTTATATTCTTTTATTTTAAATGATGTCAAAGATGACACCTTCATAATTTAATAAATATAACAATTTAAATTCTCTGATTTTAAGATGATAAATTCGAGTAAAAATATTATTATTAAAATTGTTATATTTATACTCATCATAGGATTTTATTTTTAATTTTTATCTGACTAATAAGTATATTAAATGATTATACAAATATGATGTTGTAATTGTTTTATTAAGAGACATATCAATTAAATGGTTTTATAAATATCAAAATAAAAATTATATTTACTAATTATTGTTCTCCACAAATTTTATAGATGCATATGACATGTTAGAAATATATTAAACATTTTTTTCAAATATATCCTCTGTGTGGATTTTATTTAAATTCAAATAAATTAATAGTGTCAAAATTAACACTATTGTTATTTTATTAAAATAACATATTATTAAATTGTTTAAAAATCACATAAATATTTAAAAATTATAAATTTAAATTTATATGGTCTAAAATTTCATAAAGTACCCAGTTATGGATAATTCACAACACATAAGTAATTTTTTTAACAATTTAAAATTTAGAATATTATTACCACAAATAAGATTAAATAAATTAATTAAGGATAAATCAAATTGATAATGTTTAAAATAAATTCCCAACATGACTAAATTTTATTGGATGATTACATTACAACACTATCGCATCTCAGATTTTGATTTAAGTCATTTTTGGATGTTTTTATGTGGGTTTTGAATTTATTATAAATTTATATTTCTTATATTTCCAATGGTGCCCCACTCCTCCCTTATAAAAGGGTACCTCTTCCCTCTCCTCTTCAAAAATATTTGAGCCTTCAAGATCAGCCAAACCTTGAAAATTTCTCTTCTCTACTTCCCTAGTTAAATTTTGGAGGTTCTTCTCTTCTCAAAAGACCAACTCTAGTTCCATAGGAGAAAGATTAAAAGATGTGCATCGAAGAAGAGGCAATCTCTTCTACCGATTATTTCAAGTTTCATTATTTTTCAACATCTTCTTCATTAGTTGTTTAATTATAAAGTAATAACATCAGTAGCACTAATATACTGATATGTATTATAAATATGAAACAACCCCATTTCACCTTCTATGCATTCTAAGGAAAATGAAATCACCGCGCGTGCGTACGTATAGAATACCGTCTCCCCGCCGTGGTGTAATCTGTTTTCCACCACCACCATACTTGGAATGGTATAATGGTGTAAATAATAACTATATTTGGATATTATAACATCATACGAATTCTGAAATATTATTTCATCCACTCCAATTCCATTCAATATTAATGTGAAAGATATCATCGCTCATGCGTACGTACGGATTACCGTCTCCACGACACGATGAGATTCAATCTTTATGATAACCATTCAAGAATTATTATAAAGTATATATAATGAATAATATTGATATTTATAAAAAAATAATTCTACATTATTTAAGTATATGTTATTTACTTACTTCTATTCAAGTCAAATAAGGAAAGGAAAACAGTGTTCATTCGTACATACGGCATACCCTCTCCATGAATGGTGTGTTTCATTTCCTTTATCTATCTATTATATATATATATACTGAATATATATGATATATAAATCATGTTTTACATTCTGGAAGTTAGTAAATCAGGATATAAGTAATAATAATATCAAGAACTACAAGTCCAAACACGTACGGTAAATGAAACGATTTTACCAAGAACGCTGCCTTGACATGGAATTTACAAAAGAATGGGTAATATAAAGTCATAAATGAACCATATATGATATCATAACAATGAATATGATTCTTCAATAAGTCAATGAAATTATTTAAATCATTATACAGTAGGTTTGTATACATATGAATCATATCGAACATAAGGTAAGGGATAACTATTCCAATCTCATTTTTATCCGAGATTTTTTATTCGTAAGTGTTTATTGGGGTTATATTTATCATTCATGTCCTTGTTTTCTAAAAATTGTTTCTTGTATGCTTAAAGTTCTTTTCACCCATTTTTGACTTGTATGACATGGTATGTAAGAAATCTTTCTTTTGTTTATCATACGAGGTTATTTTGACTTTTTCGACAAACGTACGAGAAGAATGTTTTTTTAACTTACACTGCATGAATGGATTTTTAAAGTTTCATAACGCATAATTTTCATGAAGCTTCCTCTACAATATTTCATGATTATTTTCCAAAAAAATCATTTTCTTTTAAAATTTAATTGAATTTTGTGATAAGAAAATGATTTTAAAAAAGAAAGGATATTTTCCACAAGAATTCATTTCTAGTGTTTTGTCAAAACTATTTTCCATCTAAGATGACATTATTTAGTATGATTACGTTTCAATTATAATGTACCTATTATTTACATGGTTTCCCATTTATTATGATGATATTATATCTATTTTTTTTATATGGATTAAGTTATGATGGGATGATGTTTGTGAAACCCATTTTATTCATTGGGTTATGATGAATGATTTATGATTATGTTGTGTCACAAGTCGGAATGATTTAATTATGAGATGGTTGGGACCTATATATCCCTCCAATGCATTGGGTAAAGAATTATGTATCATGAGATAGACATCGATGGGACATGAAGTTCATCCGGTTCAGTGATACATGACTGGAATGAGAAGTGAACTCGATTCAGAAAGGGACTTTGTCCACTAAGATGGTATTGGAAACAATTCCATGGCTACTATGGAAATCAAAACATGTTCTTAATGGTTTCCACAATTACATGTTTTATTCCCATGATATTTTATCATAATTAATGTTTCTTTATGATCTAATCATTATGTACTGCCATGTTTTATGTCATTGCTCAAGATTTTGAGGTTTAAACATTATGTTTATGTTTTGAAGTTCAAATGTATGTGATTTGTTTTATTTTCTCCAGGATTACCCTTACTGAGAATTTGAGCTCACCCTTTATATGTTTTTTCCCCAGTATTTAAAGAAATGTATTAGGTAAGAAAACAAAAGGGGAAGATATTTATGGGAGTTATTGAAGATCTTTCACCATGATTAGAAGATTATTTTCCGAGTTTCCAAAGACACTAAACTATTACGGTCCTTGAGTGTTGGATCTTATTATGTATTAATTATTCTACAAAATTAATGTAATTTCCATGTACGTAAAGATGTGGGTCTCTAAAATTACATTTAATAAATCATTGAGTCTCCTTAAATCTTAATAATTATAAAAATTCCAAGAAGTATGATGGTCGAGTATTCCTCCGGGATACGAAAATAATATTCATGAATTTTTTATAATGGTGTAAGCATATATTTATTTTCTTTTAAATATATTTTTGAAGAATAAGTAAATATTATTTCATTTCTAAAGCTCAATAAATATTTTATTTGAAACTTTTAGTTTCATCCGACATTATATAAAAATAAACTATTCAAAGCTAATTTCGTTTTAGTTCACATTAAAATAATTTTTTAATTACTCTTGAAATTTTTATTTATATTGGCTCTCACAATCAATCATTTTATCCACAATAATTTCTTCATAAAAATTCAAATCTTCAGAGAGTCATGTATTAGATCAGTAATGGGACGAATTCCTATCTGGATTTTACACATTACCACACACTGTGTTGCTGTATATTTCTTGTAGAGTGAAAGGTTCACAAATTCAAAATGTAGTTTCATCCTACATATAGCATCATTCAGTTTCATGCCATGCCTAATTTAATCATGGTGTATAACCAATTTAACACCATTAATTAATAATACTAATTGATTCATCCACATACCATCATCATGAACATCTTGACATTTCATATTTTTATAATAGAATAACATATTCTATTCTATATTTAAGAATATTATCATATAGAAAACTACACTGTAACATCCCATAATTAATTAGGTACAAACCATTTTTAATTTATTTAAGTCTAACTAATTATGCAATATGGGGTGCACGCCTGCACACCTCACTGTGGGTCACAGGAAACATTTTAATTAATTTAAATAATTACAGACGTTTCATGTTGAATGTCGCATCGCACTTTGGTGCGGTGTTTGGGTTTTAAATAATTAATTACGGATCGGAAATTAGTAATAATAGAAGTAATATATATTTAAATGAAAGTAATAAAGGATAAAAAGAAATATTGAAATAAAATAAATAGGGGGTTATGAGAAAAATAAAAATAATTAAAATAGGGGATTACCATTTTTAATTATTTTTATTGTTTTCCTTTCCATTGTTTTGTTTTATTATCTTTTTATTTTATTTCCTTTTCCCTTGCCTTTTATTTATATCTTATTTTTATTTTCTTTTTCTTTCTTTTCTCTCTTTTTTATCTTCTCATCTCTCCCTCTCCCACTCATCACGTCCCACCCCTCAATCCTGTCACACCAACCAACAGCCTCTTCAGAATGCCTCTACTCCTCCGTCTAGCATCTGATTCCTTCACCGTCGAGTGCGCAGTAAACCTTAGTGAAACACTAACATTGTTCAAGTGTAATCGTTTGATTCCATTGAGTATTATGTGCATAGTTCGTCGCGGAAGATTCTTACCATATTTTGGGGTCTTTCTAAAATCCTTCATTTTCATTCGTTTTAGGTCAAATCATTGTCTACCGCAGATCATAAAGTCATCTATCACGACAAGGTAGGTGGCCTACATGATTTAACTCCATTTCGTTGTGATTTATAAAAAATGCACCATTGTTCCATTTGTCTGTGCCTACCAACCTTGTGTAATTTAGCCATTTTATTTACTTTAATGGATCTGTTTAATTTTGGTAGCTTTAATCCTATTAAAATGATTTGTTTTAATTGTAGAAATAATTTCGGACACCCCTTTGGGTTTTCCAACATAGTTGGTGTATTTTTTGATTATCCTTGTTATTAATTTAATTAGCTATGGGTATTTCACAACACATTTTAATTGTTTTTAAATTAATTGAATATTTTTTTGAATTATTGTAACAAAGATGGACAGCCCTTTGTGCATGCCGACATGATTCGTCTATTCTTCCATTAGCCGTGATTATTTTTTGACTAATTTCATGTGTTGTAAAGAAACTTTTAATGGTAATTAAATTAAATGAATAGTTTCTGGAACATGAAATTCAATTGTTGGATCATTGGAACTTATTTTTCTGAACTATTTATAATTTAAATACCCATTATCTTTTGAGGTTGATATGACATGTATATTACCTTGCATGTTTTTTTATGTACTGTTATTTTTTTTCCTTGTGATGCACGGTGGTAACTGGTTAGTTTCCAAGCTGTGACTTTATATTTTGATTATGTCATATCTAGTGCTGTGAAAACCTTAATTAAATATAGGGTAGGGGAAGGAGGCAGGGCTCGAATTAAGGGCCACACTTAGATCCTCTCTTCCTGACGTGTAACCTCTTTGTGCAGGGGGCAGTGTTGTTGGCTTTTCCAGACATGGACATCCCCAGACAATCTAATACATTTGAGTGATACCAGTTCCAAAAGGGCCCATCGGGACTGATCTATTGGCAATGTGGCTAATCCAGCCTCGTATTACACTTGACCCCTTTTGCGAGATCAGGACATACTCGGGGTAAAACCTTATGCCAGACGATACTTGGTCTTCCGAAATATTGCATTGGACGGGCTCGGTGGAATTGGATAAATTGACAGATGTTCCGTAGAGATTCCTTCGGGATAGGCTCAGACTCCAACTCTCAACTTGAACCTTAAATAATGATGCACTTATGGAATATGTTATTGTTAATTGAATCTATGGATAATTGAGATATTTCCCATGATATGTTAATGTTTGCCTGGTTGACACTGGACTGAACCAGAAGTTAAAGCATATGCTTGGGGTATACTTTTTCAGGGTTTTACCTCTCTTTTAGGGTTATATATATACTTGTTCATTCATTTTTGGTGACAGGTACCCTTTCATACTACAAGCATATGGTGAAGCAAGTGACCAGGAATGGGTGAATTTCGGACCCTGGCCGGATTATTTATTTCATTGCACTGCAATTAATTTAATTGAAATGGTTATCTAATAGAAAATTGAATTTTTATGTTTTCATGAAATGGAATGGTTTAGACACTATGGGTGTCGGCCTATTGGGATTTTATCTCACACCCTGCTCGGGCGTCATCGACACCTGAGTAGATTACATGCTCGCAGGTATTGACAAGGGAAAGCATGATGCTTCTGATGCTTGATTGTTCATTACTACTTAGGATAAAGACTGGGGTAGAGGAACGGGCCTTTCTCAAGATGTAGTTGCTACTTCTTTCTTTTCTTTTAGATGATTGTGTGTTTGAGTTCCGTTTTCTATTCTTTCAGTTTAGACTGATATCATGGTATGACACTCTTTTGTGAGTTTCTACACTTGTTTTTTATTATTCAGTTGTATTATTTACATTACTTATTTTGTAGTTTGTTTATTCACATGCTTCCACTACTTATTATTTGTTTTTGTTTACTTCTGCTCTGATACTATCTATTACCTATGAAGGCATAGTCTCCACCAAAAACAAAAAAAAGGGACCGTGCTACAATTCGGAAGCCTCTGGAATTCGGGAAGATGCTCTTGAGGTTATGCGACGCACCGGTCTGGCCACCATCTTCGAGGTGAGCTGGGTCAAGACGTTACAAAGTGGTATCAAAGGTTGTTTTTTCTTTTTCTATTACTATTTGGGTTATACCGGAGACTAGGATATAGGGATTAGTGATGTACTCTATGCTTGGACGTAGCTAGCCCATGTACAAGGGAAAAATGAAATTCCATGGTTGGATTGCAGTTATTGATTATGCATGTTACTATTGATATGATTTCACCTTCAGTGACTCACTAGTATTGCATTGTTATTGTGTGGGTATTATTGAAATAAAGGGTTTACTATTGAAGCTCAATGATACGAGGGAAAAACATCCCATGCATCATGATAGCCACTATAGGATTGAAATTACATGCATATTTCAATTCCATTTCTAATTTAAGTATGCATTTTCCTATTGTAGGTGAGTTTTTTCATACCTAGTGGTTGAATTTTGAATTGTTGGTTTACTAAATAAAAGTTTGTGTTAGTCTGTTATATGTTAGCCTAACTCAACCTTCGAGTGGGTTGTAGAATATTTTAGTAATCCTTTTTAGTTTTCTCTTCTATATCAAACCCCATCTCTTGAGGTGGGTTGTCTGTTGTTTAGTGCTCATAGGGAGGCTATGAAACTAACCTATTTTTCACTTTACCTGTTTTCTCGCCATCTTTACTACTTATTTAAGGGTGTGTTTGGCTGTCGTACACAAATTCCACCACAAAGTCTTCGTGCTTTTTCTCGGGAATGTGGCAATGAGCGCATTCCAGGGTGGTGGGTCCTAAACCTCCAGTGGTTCCACTTGAAGAGCCTCATGTGGTGCTACCTCTTGTCGACCATCCAAGGGAACCTAACGCTATGTTCAAGGATAGTCTCATCAGGTCTATACAGTTGGATCAGAATATTTCCAGACCTACCCCGTCAATGGAAGACCTTACACGGGACTTTCTGTAGTAGCACCCTCCCACCTTCTCGAGGTGTGGCGTCCCTCATGCTAAAGAATCATGGATAGAAGTTGTATGGTCTATATTTGACCTCCTTGAGACACTTCCAGAGTGAAGGTTCAAGCTTGCAGTCTACATGCTTTGTGAAACCGCCAAATGCTGGTGGGATGCTGTTTCTCAGGCTAAGCAGGCCAATGTCATGGCTTGGGCTGATTTCCAAGCAGCCTTCTAAAATAACTTTTTTTTGTAGAATCTAAGAGTTGATCATGTAGGGGAGTTCATACATCTTCATTAGGGTACTATGACTATGTTAGATTATTCTACTCGTTTCATAGAATTTAGCAATCTTCTGCATCTCTGACTGGAAATGCGCAGACTACTGTGAGTCATTTTGAGGACGGACTTGAGTACATTGTCTTCTCATAGGTGAACGTATATCGTTTGACCACTATTACCGAGATCATGAATCAGTCTCTGATCTCAGAGTGAAATGTTCAGGAATCTAAACCAATGATCTTGGGTGGTTCAGTTCTGAGACGTGGTTATGGCTCTTCTAGCAGTAGGAAACGAAATTTTGATAGTGCCAGTGGGGAAAAATCCTAGCCCAACAGCTCATCATTATAGCTTTGTCACATGTTATAAGTGTAGAATGGATGGTCACAAGAATCCACAGTGTATGAGAGATCCAAAGGAGTGTCGAGCTTTCGGAAGGACGAGTATCCATCATCATTTTTTATGTTCCTTCTCTTCAGCATCCAATGGTAGACGATTCACACCTGCACCACCATCATGTATGAAATCTGGGACTCCACAATTGGATGGATGTTCTTTTTCCACTGGTTGATCAGGATGAGGAAGTGGAGGAGGTCGTGGTTGAGGAAATCCGGTCTGAGATTATCAGTGTCATCATAGTGGACCTGCTCAGGCCAACCAGGCACCGTATTATGGTCGTGACTCAGGTCCCATGTACGCAATGTAATCAACACCGGAGGAGAAGAGTGTGGGACCATCTATAGTGAGAGGTACTATCCTAGTATCCTCTACTTTATTTTATGGTCTTTTTGATACCGGTACATCACACTCCTTTATATCTGTTGTTGTTGTTGTTAAGAGTCTTGGTTTTCTAATTGAGTATCACTATGACGTCATGTCTCTGGACACTCCGCTTGGGGTCAGGGAAGAGGGAATACACTAGTGCCAAGATTGCCCCTTGAGATAGGAAGGTACCATATTGTTTGTAATTTTTATATCCTAGAAAGTTCTGGCATCGATGTCATTCTTGGTATGAACTGGATCGCTCTTTATCATGCTCAAGTGGATTTCTATCGTCGTCGCGTGTCATTCACATCCTCTGAGGGAGACACATATCATCACAAGGGAGAATGGGATATTCATGCAAACAGAGCTAAGCAAAAATATGTAGGGTTGGTCAGAATGACTGATAAGTTGGAAATTCCCTTCATGAGT
The DNA here is from genome assembly GCA_963277665.1 of Viscum album. NCBI lineage: Eukaryota > Viridiplantae > Streptophyta > Magnoliopsida > Santalales > Viscaceae > Viscum > Viscum album. The sequence goes on along the minus strand of OY728156.1, from coordinate 1,127,565,076 downwards.
GATCAGGGAACGCGACTAGTTGAATTCCCTCCAGTGGTGGATTTTTTTTTGAGACATCTTCCCTGATGATTTCTCTGGCATACCTCCTATGAGAGATGTGGAGTTCACTATCGAGCTCATGCCAGGTGCGGCACCAGGGTCTATTCCACCTTATAGAATGGAACTAACAGAGCTTTAGGAACTCAAAAAGCTACTTAAAGACCTCGAGGATAAGGGATTAATCAGACCAAGCACATCGATGTGGGGTTCACCTATCCTTTTTCCATGAAGGAAGACGATACCATAAGGTTATGCGTTTTTATCGTCGACTCAACCAGCTCACGGTAATGAATTGATATCCATTTCCTCATATAGATGATCTATTTTACCATCTATTGGGAGAAACTATTTTCTATAAGAATGATCTGAGGTCAGGATATCACCAGGTGAGTGTGCAACGCGACCATCTGACATACAACGTATGACATTCCGAAGCAGGTATGGCTTGTAGGAGTATCTGTTTAGCCATTCGGCCTCACGAATGCGCCGACAGTCTTCATGGTCCTGATGATCAATGTTTTTCATCTGTATCGTGATTATTTTGTGGTAGTCTTTGTGGGAAACATCTTAGTGTATTCACGTTCCAGACACGACCATGCTACCCATCTTGAGATCGTGCTGAGTAAATTGAGAGTACACCAGCTATACGCTAAGCTCAGTAAATAACACTTCTTAATTTATAAGTTACACTTCTTGGGTCATATTAAATCTAAAGAAGGGGTATCAGTTGACCCATAAAAGGTGGGCGATGTAGTTTCATGGGAGCATCCCAAGAGTGTCTTCAACATCCGTAGTTTCTTGGGGCTTTCTGGCTATTACAGGCTATTCATCATGGATTTCTCCCACTTAGAAGTGCCACTCATAGCCTTGACTAAGAAAGGTGTACAGTTCATCAGGTCAGAATCTTCTGAAAATTATTTTCAAGAGTTGAAAGGAAGACTGACTTCAGTCGCGATCAGGATTCTGCCTGAACCTTGTAAGAGCTATAGAATTTATTGTGATGCTTGAGGAATTGGACTAGGTGTAGTTTTGATGTAGGGTGGTTGAGTCATTGATTATGGATCCCGCAAGTTGAGACCTCACGAGCGGAACTATCCTACACAAGATCTTGAGTAGGAAGCCGTGGTTCATGCTCTACATTGTTGGAGACACTATTTTTTGGGAGATAGATTTGTTTTTTATACAGATCAGAAAATCTTGAAATATATATTCACTCAACGAGACATCAATTTAAGAAAACACGGGTGGGTCGAATACTTACAGTCTTTCGACATTGTTCTTGATTATACCCCTCGTAAAGATAATGTTGTGGCAGGCGCTTTATGCCACAAGACAGAGACACTGGTTGTGCAGGTAGCCGGTAGTGTGTACTAGATGATAGACTTCTTTTCAGAGATGCATCTGCAGGTTCAAGAGCAGAATGGACAACAGGTCCTAGCAGCTCTCGCAGTGACGTCCTCTCTTCTCAAGCGATTCCACATGAAATAGTTGACTGATCCTGATGGACTCGTTTTGTTGGAAAGTGTTACAGGAGGGAACCCACCTCCTTGTTTGGTTGTTGATAGCAGTGGAACCCTATTTTACCATGGTTGTGTATGGGTACCTTCACGTATACGAGAAGAGATGATAAATTAATCTCTCACCTCTATTTGGGAAGTTCATCTTGGGAAGACAAAGATGTATAGAGACAAGTTTCGATAGTATTGGTGGCCTGGTATGAAAAATAATATAGCAGGTTTCATCACTCGGTGCCCCACCTGCCAACAGGTGAAGCAGAGCACTAGTGACCTACTGGACTACTACAGCCTCTATCCATTCCTGAATTGAAATGGAGTGACATCAGCATCGATTTCATTATAGGAATTCTAGTATCTCCTCAAGGAAGTGATGCATTATGGGTGGTTGTCGATAGGTTGAACAAGGATGCGCACTTCTTGCCTATCCAAGAGAACTTTACGATTGATGAGTTGAGAAGGTTGTATACCTGAGAAATTGTGAGACTTCAAGTTGTACCTAATTCTATTATGTCAGACCGGGATGCTCATTTTACATCACAGTTTTGAATAGGGTTTCAAAATGCACTGGCCTCAAAGGTACTTCGGAGTACTGCATATCACCTCCAGGCCGATGGGCAATCCGATAAAGCTATACGTGTGTCTGAGGATATGTTACGGGCTTGTATCCTGGATTTTGGTTGTTCATGGGAGAATCATTTACCTATTATCAAGTTTACCTGTAATAACAGATTCCAGGAGACAATCCAAATGGCTCCGTACGAGGATCTCTATGGTAGACCATGTCGTTCGCCTTTATGCTTGATCTATGTAAGTGAGGCAACTCTGTTGGGTCCTCATCTTGTTCAGGAGAGTTATGAGAAATTTTAGATGATTCAGAAGTATATGACTACAGCTCAGTCCAAGAAAAATTCACATACCTATCTTCGTCACAGAACTACGGAGTTTGAGGTGGGACATCGAGTATTTCTGTGTGTTTCATCGAGGTTGGGTCATAGGCGTATCAGGATATAGGGGAAGTTATCACCGAGATACATCGGGTCATTTGAGATAGTGGAGAGAGTGGGGCTGGTAGACTATCTGTTACTTCGACCTTAGAGGTACCATTTCATTCATGGTGTTTTCCATGTATCTCTGCTTAGACAATATCATCATGACCCATCTCATTCTTTTGAAGCTGACGACATCGAGCTTGAAACTATTTCATCCTTTGTAGAGAATCTAATCTGTATCATCGACCACAACCTGAATGTACTTCGAGGAAAGTCATTCCCACTCATCTAGATTTTGTGGCAAAACAGACGTGTTTAGGACGAGACCTGGGAGTGATAGACGGATGTACGTGACCAATGGACGGAACCCATCTCTGGCGATGTTCCACTACCCCTGGAAGGAAACCTTGAGGACGAGTTTTCTTAATGAGGTGAGGTTGTAACATCATGGACTTAATCGTGCTTTGGAACGATGTTTGGGTTTTAAATAATTAATAAAGGATTTGAAAAGAGTAATAATATATTTATAGAATATTTAAAAGAAATCAAGAAAGGATAAAAAGTAATTCTAAAAAATAAATTGGGGGTTACGGGAAAAATGAAAATAATTAAAATGGGCGATTCCAGTTTTTAATTATTTTTTTATTTTCCTTTCCATTATTTTGTTTTATTTTATCCTTTTCATTTATTTCCTTTCTTCCTTATCTTTTATTATTCTCTTATTTTTCATTTCTTTTATTTTTATTTCTTTTCTATCTTTTTTTTTCTTCTCCTCCCTCCCTCTCCCACACATCACGTCTCACCACTCAATCCTGTCACAACAACCAGCATCAACATCGGAATGTCGTTGCTCCTCTGTTCGGCATCTGATTCTTTCGATGTTAGGTGCGAAGTAAACCTTAGGGAAATAATAACATTACGAAAGAGGAATAGTTTGATTCTATTGAGAATTTCAGGCATAGTTCGTCGCGGAATATTCTTACCCTAATTTTGGGTTTTTCTAAAATCCTTCATTTTCATTCTCTTTAGGTCGAATAAATGTATACCATGGATCTTAGAGTCATCTACGATGACAAGGTAGGGTTCCTACTCACTTTCCCTCCATTTTGTTGCGATTTATAAAAAACACAACATTGTGTCGTTAGTCGGTGCCTATAGGCTTTGTGCAATTTATCCATTTTAATTACATTAATGGTTCTTTTTAATTTTTGCAGCCTTAATCATATTAAATTATTTCGTTTTAATGGTTGAAAAAATATTGTACACACATTTGGGTGATCAGACATAGTAAGTGAATTTTTTCATTAGCCAGGATATTAATTTAATTAGTTGTGGGTATTGCACAACCCCATTTTATTGTATTTAAATTAAATGAATAGTTTTTTGAATTATTTCAACAATGTTAGAAACACCTTTTGGCGTGACGACATGATCGGTGTATTCTTCCATTAGCTGAGTTTATTATTTGATTAATTGCATGTGTTGGAAAGCAACATTTTATTGTAATTAAATTAAATAACTAGTTGCTTGAACATTAACTTCAATTATTGGATAACTGGCACTTGTTTTTCTGAACTATTTATTATTTTAATATGAATTATCTGTTGTGGTTGATATGATGTGTATAATTCCTTTCTAGTTGTTGTGTTGTGCTGTTAAATTTATGCCTTGTGATGCACTGGTGTATCAGGTTAGTTTTCATGTTACGACTTAATTTTCTGATTATGCCATATCTGCTGGTATGAAAACATTAATTAAATTCATTGTATGAATAAAAGGTGGGTCCTGTAAAAAGGTCCATGCATATATCCTCTGTTCTTAATGGGTTACCTCTATGTGTTGGGGGCGGTGTCGTTGGATTTTCCGGACCGAGACTTCCTTGGAAATTCTAATACTTTTTATTGATACTGCATCCAAAAGGCCTCATTGGGATGGATCTGTTGGCAATGTGGCTAAGCCAACCTCAGATGATACTTGACCCCTTTTTGAGAGATGGGGACAGACTCAGGGTAAAGCCTTACCTCAGGAGATACTTGGTCTTTCAAAATATCGCCTTGTACGATCTCAATGGAATTTGATAAATTAGCGGATGTTCTGTAGCGATACCTTCGGGATGGGCTCAGACTCCGACTCTCAACTTGAACCATAAATAATGATTCATTATGGTTTATGTTATTTCTAATTGAGTCTTTTGAAAATTTAGAAACATTCCCTTATATGGGGAAGTGTGCCTGGTTGACATTGGACTGAACCACATGCTAATGCACAAGATTGGGGTATATTTTATCCTGGTTTTACCTTGATTTCATGGTTATATATATATATATATTCATGTACGTGAATTTCGGCTGACAGGTACCCTTTCAGACTACTAGCTTAGGCTCAAACTAGTGAATATGCATGGGTGTCGTTTCAGACCCGAGACGACTTATTTATTTCATTGCACTACAATTAATTCATCTGAAATGGTTATGTAATGTGACACTGCATGTTTATTTTTGCAAGAAATGGAATGATTTTTACATCATGGGTGTCGGCCTACAAGGATTTTATCTCACACCCTGCTCGGGTGTCGTCAACACCCGAGTAGATTATATGCTCGCAGGTATTGACAAGGGGAACCGAGCTGCATCTTATTCTTGACTGTTCGTTACTGCTTAGGATGGTGATTTGGGTAGAGGATTAGGCCTTGCTCGTGGTGCAATTGATGCTTGTGTATTTTATTTGTTAACTATGTCTTTGAGATCTATTTTCAGTACATTCATTTTAGACTCATATAATGGCATGACACTCTTTTATGAGTTCTTGCACTTGGTTTTTATTATTCAGTTGGATTATTTACATTTCTTCTACTGCAGTTTGTTTATTCACATGCTTCCGGTACTTATTATTTTTTGTTGTTTACTTCCGCTGTGATATTATCGGTTACCTATGAGGGAATAGTCTCCCCCACGGAAACAAAAAGGTCCCTCTCTTCTATTCGGCAGACCCTGGCGTTAGGGGAGATGCGCTTGAGGTTATGTGATGCACCGGTCCACCCACAATCTTAGAGGTGAGGAAGGTCGGGGCGTTAAAAACACTTCTTAATTTTGTGAAATATTGACTCTATATCATTTTTATTGGTTCCGTTAAACATTATTTATTTATATTTTCATTATTAATAAAAACATTATTATAGACCATATACATGTGTATTGAAAATTTTTAAAGAGTTCACATTTTAATGCTTTTTATGAACTGATTTCTGGGAAAAATATATATTTATTAATCTAAAAAAAATTAATTTAATAATACTGGATATTTATTTCTATTTTTTAAATTTATTAACTATAATATTCACCCACCCCACCTCATCTAGACCTTTTTTTATAATAATAGAGTCTTAAAAATGGTATTAGAGCTTTTCCCTTTTAAGAATTTGATTTATACTCATATATCCAGATACCATAATTGGTATAAAATCCATACCATTTAATAACTTTTCTCTATAGAGTCATGGCACTAGTAAATATTTTTTGTTCTACAAATCACTTCACAAACATAACAATATATTTTAAACAACTTTATTATTTTAGGCACTAGATAAATTGATGGATATATTTGGTAGATACCACATCAAAATGATTTAGTTTATAATTAATATGATAAGCCTCCAATGAAATCTTTTCTTATGAAACTTAGTCGTGATCATTGGACTTAAACATTAAAAAAATTACTTGATTATGTCCCATACTATCATATAAAAATTTATGTATCAAAATCCATATTGAATTATAAAGTTATGAATAATATTTGTTGTTGTATTAATATATATTCCTTATTCATATTTTTTCTTGTCAATATACTCACAAAATTTAGATAAGTTTTCAGGGTACTAACCATGCGTTAGATAATTTTAAAATAAAATGCATGGCTTTCTCCTTTCTAAATATCAATATTTCATAATAGGATATGGTGAGGCTGTTAATTAGATTATATATGGGTTATTTTACTTAAATATTGAATAAATATTACTAGAGAAGAAAGGGAAAATATTATTTATATCAAATGAGTCTTGGTACCATTACCCAATAAGTGGCTATAAAATAAGGTTTCTATTGAACAGATCTAGAAATTAAAATATCATAATCTATATAAATCTATTCTATCTTAACAACTATAGTAATTGAAAAAGAATAACATTTTGAATTAAGAGGCTTCAAATAAGATATTTTTAGCTTTCATATTCGCTTAGTATTTTTTTCTCTTGACTCGTCTAACTATAAAATTAATGAAACTAAAAACAATAAATAGAAATTACTATTGATTTGTGATTAAAAAATAACGGCGAATGATGGATTGCAGAAATATGATCTAAAAAGAACTCTTAGAAGAATAAACATATAGTTTAAATGCTATTTAATTCATAAATTTAATATAATACTTAATATTTTATTGTTTCTAAGTTGAGAATGAAAGGTAATATTGAGAAAGTTTATAATATATTGATAATTATAAGGGAGGATGTTAATGAAATGAGGGGAAAAAATTTATAACTACAATATCGAGTTGTAATAAAGAATATAACTCTACCAAGGAATCCATAAAAAAAAAAGATAAATCAGTTAACATATTTTTTATGAAATCTCTAAATGAAGTATGTTATTCAATTATATAATTTATATGTTTTGGTGTTGATTCTGATGTCTAAAAACAAACCATTAATTAATTATTTATAGTCATTTATAGATATCAAAAAACATCCCTTTAGGGATGTATATCTATATGATGTTCTCAAATATAATAACAATAAAAAAATTTCAAAAAATATATTTTTTTAGGACAATAAAAATAAAATAAACATATCATCCACCTATAATAAAAATGTTTACAAAAATTTTAAATGATCTCAAAATAAGAATGAAATGAAAAAGGAAGATATTGAAAATAAAATTTAATATTTTTCTACTATTTATTATGGATAAAATAGTTAAAAAAGGATTTATATAAAGAATATGGACGATAATAAATATATATTTATATTTTAAATTTTATTATAGAAAATTTTTATAATATTTTTTTGAAAAACCCTCAAGTACTTATATATACTCTTAAAAATTTTAGATGTATTATGAAAAGAAAATATTCTAAAAAATGCTCTCTTTGATTGACACATTTCATTGGATTTTCTAAAACTCATATTTCAATATATTTTCCTTCTATTGTACCATTTAATAATTATTTTTAATCTATTTCTGTACAAGGCAAATGTTAGACATATTTAATTTGACCTATAATATCTTTGGTATAAAAAATAACAAAAACTAATTTCTCATGAACTATACTTTTATTTATTAAGAATAATGGGTCACAAAAATATATGGGATTCTCTAGGAATTTTAATGAATATCCATAAAAATTTAATTCTTATAAAAAACTAAGTGGAGGATTTATTGAATTTAGAAATAATTCCACTTGAAATACAATTTATTTAAGAAAATGGTATTTTTATTTCTGATATTCCCTCATGTGATTTTTTATAGATTACAATATTATATTATAACTATTTCTCAATTATTTTATAGTGGAATCAATTTTATGACTCAAAATGATAAATTTTTAGAGTTTAATAAATATAAATTTCAATTTTCTGTATACCATAAGACAAATATTTATACTATTAAACATCCGACACTAAATGTTTAATATTTAGAGTATTAGAAGTCTATACAAAATGATAGTATAATGCGAAATAAATTAAATAGAAATTTAAATATTATACATTTATCCAAGATGTCTATGAAAGAAAGAGTTCATCAGTTGCATGATTTTATGAAATATAAGATTCAAGTGTCAAAATATGACATGAAAGTTGAACATCATAGATCATCATCTAGATCTGCTAATCATATAAACTCTAATCACCCCTTAATGTTAATGTATATTTATTTTTTTGGTTCTATCCAAACTTATTTTATTGAGGGAAATACAACTACCTTCCTTATTGTAGACTATTTTCGTATATTTAGTTGGGCATATATTCTTATCCTAAAAAATGAAACCCTAGCTATGTTTGGAGATTTATTTTAATTAATTAAAAATGAAAATGTCTTCATGATTATGGTTATTCATAGTTTTAGGGATGGTGAATTTTATGATTAAATGCTGATTTTTATTTTAAAACAATGGTTCTCGATATAATATTTTTTATTGTATAACTAATCGGAAAAAATAAGTATCAAAATAAATGAATCAATCCTTAGTAGAAATTTCCTGAACTATATTTTATGAATAATGTTAACAAATATATTTATATGTTGTTACTATTTTTAATTATTTTTATCTCTCAATAAGAATTATTAGTCAAACATTTTAAAAAATACCCTTAAGAATAATGAAGTTGACTGAAATGCAGAGTTGTCTACATTATGGATTGTTTTAGATTTTTTTTATTCATATTATTAAAGATAATTTAGATAAGTTTCATGAATACTCTCATGATGGAATTTTCATAAGATAATCTGTTCAAAGTAAATTTCATATATTTTTTACCAATAGTATTATTATTATCATAGAATATGATCTAGTTAAAATCAATGGGAGTAATGTGAAAATGAATTTAATTTTAATGTACTATAAATTAGGATAAAGGGAATTTAATATTAGTGAAGATAAATCATAAATTACTAAAAATTTCAATTAGGATCATACTACTTCAAAACATAATACTAATTTTTATATTTCTAAAAAACACCCAATATATAATTTAGTTGAAAACAAATATTTTATAATTAAAACAAGGAATTTTTTTTTAAATTTTAAATAAAATTATATATTTTTATAAATTTATAACTACTTATGTTTATAAATATATAAATATGTCAATAGGATTATTTTTATAGAATTTTTAATCAATAACGTTACTAGAAATAATATAGGAACATTAATTAAACCACTAAAATATTAACAAGTCATCTGAAAAAATGGATTTAAAAAAAAAAAATTGATGAATCATGGAAACATGTTAATAATAATGCAATATTTTTCGTACATTGTCTTTATAAAGAAGAAAGAATTTAATTTGATTAATATTTTTCACATTTTTTAAAAATTAAATCTACTATTATTTTATTATAATTTATTTTATTTCATGATTTAAAACAATATAATGTGTATGTCAAAGTACATTATTTTATGGTTTTATTTATTAATATTTCTGTCTTATTTTACGACTTGGTTTTTTACATTAAAAGAATTTTAACCATGTTTTTAAATTATAAGAGGCTTTATATGGACTTAAACAAGATCCTATAGCTCTAGAAGAAGAGTTTTGATCATTTTTATTGATTAACAAGTATAATAAAGATAATTTATATAAATTTTTGTTAATTAAGAAAATAAAAGATTTTTTATATTATACATGTTTATGTTTCTGATATTTATTTTTTTGATAATGAATCATTTTTTAAATAATTCTACGATTTAATGACTTTTGAAATTGAAAATATTTTAGTCAAGGAATTATGTTTCTTTTTTAGACATACAATTAATCAATGAAAAGTGGAAATATTTTTTTAATGGAATTAATTATAGTAAATATATATTTGGTAAATTTGATCCTCATTATTGAAAAAAGTTTATAATTACTAGAAATAATAATTTTAAAATAGATTTAGGTGAATTTTTAAAATAAATTCATAATAAATGTTTTAGATAAATCATTGTAGGTTTACTTTTTTAACAACTTATAGAAATAATTGCATGTCTGGTTTATATATTTATTAAATTTTTCCTAATGATCAGAATGAAATTAAATTAATGGTATTTCAATATAATCATTAGTTATATTAATTTCATGGTGATTTATGAAATATTTTATTCAAAATATAATTTTGTTTATTTAATTTCCTATTGAAATTCCGATTTTTGATGTTATCGAATTAATAAAAAAATAACATCATGAATATTTTATTTGTAAAATATTGAGTTTTAATAAAATTATTATTTATTATAAGTATATTTATTTAAACATTAATTAAAGAAAAATTATATTTTACGAAAATAAATAATAATTATAAATTGTTTATTTGATTGTTATTAATTAATTTTATAAAAACATTTGACAATTTAAAAACAATTAAAATATTTTTTGATATATTCAAACAAACCTCATTTATTTTAAAAATTTTGGAATAATTTTTAATTATAGGAATTATAATTTCACATTTCAAATATATTAATTTAAATTAATTAAACCTTTTAAATAAAAATTTGTACTCATATTGAATTTTAAAACATTGGTAAATTTATAAAACATATAAATTATTCATAAAAAGTTATAAATGTGTATTATGGTGAATGAAAAAATTTATATAATATATTGACTTATGAAATATTGGAATTGTAAAAATAATCCAATTATTATTTTATAAATTATTATAATTTGTTAAATAAAATGTCTTATAAAATTGTTGATTTATTTAAACCAAATATTGACATTTATAAAATAATACTAATAACTCCAAATTCATATAAAATAATTTACATATTAATAATTAAATGTATTATTTATTTGTATGTATATTCACAATATGAATATTATGAAAATTTTAGAAATTTATTTAATTATATTATAATAATAATAATAATAAACTGAAAAAATAATAATGAATAATAAAATTAAAATTGAGATAAGTTAATTAGATTCGAGGACAAAGAATGACTTGAATGGAAATAGGTGGTTTATGAAAGAGGTGTGGGTTTACCTTAGAGGAGTTGAGTGAAGAGAGAGTTTGAGAATAGGTCTGGGTATGGAGGAAACCAAGCACCACCAAAAGTGGAGATGACCGCTCATGCTGTTGGAAGAATGTTCGACTGTAGTCGTTGATGAGAGTGGATCGAGCATAGTTGAAGGATTTTTCATTGAAATTACATTTGGGATATAATATTTGACCTCTGGGATGGTGTTTCACCTCTAATCATGTTTTAATCCCTTCATGAGTCAGATTGGAACACCAGATATAGGCTTTGATGAAGTTTTGAACTCCATTTGGAGGAAAATTAACATCATATTTGGAGATCTCTTCACGATATTTTTATCCGTCAGTAGGAGTAGATTATTTAATTTTTTTGTTCCAAATTCCACTCAATTTCTACTCTGAACGTCAAGATCTTAATATTTCTTGTTATATTTCATGTTTTTATTCATTTACATGATTATAAATTCTCCACCATTAAAATGAAACAGTAGATATTTTTTAAAAAAAATAACTAATTCAAAATGAAAAATATATTAATTATTATATTAATTCATAATGATAGAGATGATTATACTTCTATAGACTTTGGTTTATTCAATGATTTCATTTATCATCACTGAAAAAATTCACTAAAAAAATAATAAATTTATCAAATCAATTTTTTATTAATGATAAATGGTATTATTTATTAGCACATTTTAAAGCACTAAGAAATGTTATCATTATCAGTTATTGTTAAATAGATGACAAAAAGCTATGAAATTCCCACATCAAATGTAGGTATGGTCATCTCATTCATTTTATATCATTCATCCACTAAATAACACCATAAGAATGTTGTCGGGATGAGATCCTGTATACGAAACAAAGTGGACCTATGGAAACAGACACTAGCCAGTGCGGGCCTCAAACCCCACTCTTATCGCAATGGTCCACTCTCTACAAGAACCCTCGTGTGTTGTCCCCCATTCTTCTCATTAGGGTTGTCACACAATAGGAATTCATTATTGAGGGCTATCTAAGCTAATTAATTTACATATAATTAAATTCTAATTTCATATATAAAAATATTTATTTATATATATGAATACATTAAAATTTAATATATACATTACAAAATTATATTTTTATTTATTCAATATTTTTTTTAAAATGGTGTTTAATATTGGTTTATATATGTTCATTTTATTCTAATTAAATTCATAGTTTTTACAAAAAATTATATATAGATGTATATCTATATATATATTTGTAATGATATACGTATGTTTAATATATTGATATATATTTATATATTAATTTCTATTTATATATAAAAAATAATATACATTGACATATAATAATATATAGTATATTAATTATTTAATTATTAATATTGTATTTATTAAATTTAATATATATATATATATATAGTAATAAATTTTATATTAATTATTTAATTAAAACTAATAAGTTGCAATGATTATATACCTAACTAAATAATCCAAATATTGTTTATAATAAATAAAAAATGAATGAATTTATTAAATGAAAAATATAGTAATAAAATAAATAATATAATTTTTAGTATTATATATATATATATATATATAATTCCATCTTTTTTATAGATTAAAAAATATTAATATATTTATTGATATTTTTTAGCATTTAATGATTTTAAAAGTGTTGTAATTTACATAATTATGTGATATGGATTTTTACATAAATTTATATTCATACTCAATTACTAGTTGGACTATGCCGACAAATAAATTTTTTTAAATTTAATTTTTTATATTTCATATAAATGTGGGGATAATTTTTTTATTAATTATATATGTATAGTTAAGAAATTAATATATTATTTATAGTTAATTAACATGAATAAATTTGTTAAATACTTAATATACTAATGACACTCACATTGGGCATTATTAATTCCCTATAGTGCTATATAAATAAACAATGTAAAACCCAAATTATGTTGGTTAATTAAATATGTAGTAAAGTGAAGTAAGGAGTTGATCCACATGGGTGGTGAAATTAGTTTATCTATAATTTTAAAATGATTATTTTATTATGTTGAGAAAACTGTGATAAAAGATTGAATTGATTGATTTTGAGAAAATAAATGATTAATACAAAGCAGATTGATTGATTTGCATGAAAACAAATTATAAGAGGTGTGTTGCGATAATGTTATTTCTAGGATCAGATGAAATTGGATTTTATAAATTAAATTGATTGATTCAAGATTGGTTTCAGAGTCAAGATGTGTTAGGTCCAATTTTCATGGTATCCCCTCCTCTTTGAGTAAATCCCATATTTCCCTTGGTTAGTTAGTTTAGGGTGTTGTGGAATGAAGTTTGTGCTGATACTAGTTTTGAACTTGATTTCCCCTAAATTTGACAATGGTCATGCCGTCTTTAGGGTAGTCAGTTGTGCTATTTAAATATCCCATTAAGATTCAAATATTGATGGTAATGATAAATTAAAAAGAATGGGATTTGATGTTTGAAGAATGAAATTATAAAAACTAAATACATGAATAAAAAGTCTTAAATCCAATGCACCTTCCCCTTTGACTACATCACCCCAGTACATTATTAGTTTTCCCCCTCATCCAAGTGATGAGAGAATAAAATGGAGAGAGAAAATAGAACATAATGAAAATAATAAATGAATCAATCTATCTTTATTTATTTATTTCTGTATTAATTTTTCGAAAGCTATGCTCAGGGAAAATATCATATTCATCACCTAACCACAAATGATAAAAAATTATCGGGATGGAAAATGGTTATTTTTTACCTTCTGAAAACACAACCCAAATATATTTTTTTAATTTATTTTTTTAGTTAGAGAGATGAATAGTATAAAACAAGGAATGAAACAAGGCCTCTCCCCCATATCACAGTAAATAATCCCCAAGAAAAATATCCAAAATTACATATATCCTAGTACAACCACAAATTTTCCTCCGCACAATTATTCTTTTAAATATAATGAAAAACAATTAGGGGAATGTAGTAATGGATAAAATAGGATTGAAACATGACTTAATTCCTAATAAGGCAATTCATAGATTCAATGTGCTTAAGATGGATCAATGCTTGGTTGGTCTTAGGATAAGGGATCACAAAAAATAATGCCTCAATCATATTAAAATAGATTCTGTATAGTCATAGCTTTGATAATATTCTGTGCATGTATAGTATGAATACATGCCCAAGTTTCTCAAGAAATATACTAAAGAACAATGGAAAATATTTTGTTAAATTTATGTCTCAGGAATGAGATGAATGTTTGGGTCAATCACTCATGGTAATTCATATGAATAATTAAATCAATTAATTAAAATTTCAGAAATTAAAAACCTTGCCAATTCTTAGAAAAATATCATTTACAATGATCAACATGCTCCTCAAAATCATCATTTATCAAATCTTAATCCACATGCATGGCTCTCCAATTTTTTCATTTTTCTTATTAAAATTTGTTGACAAATAAAATTAAATACTTGGAATGGTAAAAATCTTAGGTATTTTCATGTATCCCAGATTATCTTGAGTAAATAACTATTCAAGTAAAGGCATGCAATTCAAAATTAATACTCTAAAACTATTAAAATGTGTGGAATAAAATAGAAACATTATAACATGAAACGCTTACTCCCCTTAAAATGATGCTTCAAACATGGATTTTATAGGTTATGGTTGAACCCTTACACGACGTGTAAATTCTCTTCACAACGTGTAATATCTCTACAGCATTTTGTCCTATTTTCTAGCTTCTTCGTGCCTCCAGTCATAATGGGGATACAAAAATAAAATACAATAGGGAAATCGCAAGCCATAACAATGAAATTTTAAAATGTTTTGAGTGAGAGAATGCGTGCCTAAAAAAGAATAAATTAAAGAAAAAATAGCCCAGGTTTCCTCCCAAAAGCTCTTTTTTTATTGTCATAGGATCAACCTTACCTTTTTTTCTCATGTGATAGATTATTAACATTTGTTACCTCTTCTAGGTCCATGAATGGTCTCAGTTGTGTCATTTCAATATAGGTTGGCCCCTATCCTTCTTCTATAAACAACTTGATTCTCCCAGATGGTAGTACTTGAATAACGTCCACTGGACCGATCTTCCATTTCTTTCTCCATCCGGATGAACTAAATGAATGTTCACGTAGCATCCATACATGTTTCCCTTTCCCAAATTCTATGGATTCAGTCTCTATTTTTATCAATTTTCTTATTCTTTAACTTCTCTTTCTTATATAGTCGAGCATCATCTTTCAGAGCGTCCTGTATCTCATGTATATCTTCAATCTATGTGACATCTTCAACTTCATATGTCTCTATTTCTTTGAACTCTTCATTTTCATGAACATTATAAATCTTCATTGCTTAGTGAATGTTGAAGATCACATGATCACTTCCAAATCTCAGATAAAGTTCTCTAATTTTTGAATTGTTATTCATTAAATTAAAAAAATCAACACATTAAAACACATTAAAATATATACATGAAATAGATGTATCAACTAATTAAATAATCAATGAAATATTTATTTCTATATAATATTAAAATACATGTTATAATAATTAAATTATTAATATAATAAATAAAAATTAATATTATATTTATTTCTATAGACATTCAATTTTTCCTGTTTTTTATTAATTTTATTCATATTTATTAATTATATAAATTATATAAATTACTTATATATATATATATATTTTTGTATAACTAAATTTATTTCAATTTAAACACATATTCATTTAATATAGTTTATTCATCAATAATGTTTACTCTCTAAATTATTATTTTAATAACTCAGTTTTTTTAAATATTTACTCATTTAATAAATTTTAAATTTATTCATTTTCAATGTTTTATACATATAATTATTCATCAATATATTTAATATTTTCTGGTAATTTATTTTTTTCAATATGTTATTATCAAAAACATTTTTAATTTTATACATTAATATTTATTTATACAAGTTTTTTCATGGACATATACATTTTTTAATACATTTTTAACTTATATAATTAGTTTTTATTTATTTCTTTTTTATCCTATATAAATATTTTATATTATTTTTTAAAAAATTTCTTTATAAATAATAAATCATAATTGTTTTTAAAATTTTATAAAATCCTATTATTATTTATTTCATTTATAGACATGTCATATTATATGACTCTACACTTAAAATGATTTGATATTAAATTTGTATATATATAAACATTAATTTCACACATATAAATATTTTGTTAATTAAGTTAATCCTGTACAGAAACACACATCTAATATTTATGTAAGTTATTCAAATTTTAATGTTCATTTTATAATTACGTTATATATTTAATATATTAAGATTTCAATTTTTATATTTATATAGTTATTATTAAAATTATTTATGTTAGTTATATTTATTCATTTATGATTTTAATTTTTTTATTCATGTAAAAAATAATTATTTTATAGTTTTTTATTATTCATATTTATTTACTAATTTTTTATATTTTCAATATCTATTTTTTTTATTTCAATATAGATACACATTTTATATTTCAAATAAATCTAATAATTAATAAAACTAATTATTTTTTTTATATTTTACTGTCTATCCATTTTTAACTATCAATCTTCACTCATTTTTAAAATTCATTCATTTGTGATTATATATTCATTAATTATGTAAAAATCGAATTTTCAATCAAATATCTATATATAAATATATTTAGAAATTTATATTTACATTATTTATAATTTTAAATAATAAAGACAAAATTTTAAAAGTATTTATATATTTATAAATTAATAATTATATATTTAAAAAAATTTATAATTTATAAAAAATAATTAAATAATGAAAATATATATTATATTTTTATTTATATATATTTATCAAATATATGTAATTATATAATTATATATATTTTTAAATGTATATAATTATATTGAAATATTCATAATTAAAAAATATATTTATAAATATATTAAAATATATATCCACATAAATATAATAATAATTACATATCTAATGATATATTTATAAGTAGAATTTTAAAATTCATTTACTAAATTAATATTTATATACTTGTATATTTATGAATTAATTTATAATGAACTACATTAAATTTTTTTAATAATATTAATTATTATGTTAAATTTATTAATTGGGTATTTATCAAAATTTATTATTTTAGTGTTCATAATACTCATCTTTATCATTACTTGTTAACAAGCGTTGATAAAACCCTTTCATCTATTTTAGTTAGAAACCTAACTAGCATGATTTCTCTTGTATCGTTAAGTCTCTTGTGGATGTTTATCACGGATTTATGTCCCCCTTGACATTCTATTAGTCGAATCAACTCTCTAAAATATATTTTAAGTTGTTAATTCTTTTCGTCCATAATTTATTATTGTCATTGATCCCCTCTATTTCACATGACTTGTCCAAACGATGTTATTATTTCACATTTATTTCTTACTTTCTATAGTCTCACCTACCCTCCATCACTGTTTTCAGGATGGGCTGACTACCCATCTTGTCAAAGTAGACTTTCAGTGACTACCATTACCCTTTTTTCAACCCTCTTGGATAATTCATGCAAACATCCTTCACACTCTCCCAACTTCACCACCTCACTGCCATCACCGTCTCAAATTGTTTTTCAATGTTTTGGTTGTCTTGCTATGCCAGTGGGATATTGGGTTCAGCAATTTACCATTTCACATTAGGTTTTGAGTTCAATATTTTACTATCCAAAATAAAATATTCTACTAATAAAGAAATTATGATATGAGGTTTTTTATAAGATTGATGGCATGTTATCAAAATCATATGAAATGTATATGTAAATCATTTTATAGATGTTATATGAAGGGTGTATACATTACTCTTCTTAATGATTTGAGATAAATGTGTGATTAATAGAAATATTATCTATTTAAAAATTTATTCATATAAACTTATGTAAATAATTTAGATATTAGAGATTCCTAAATTAAATTAAATTTATTAATTATAATGAATTTGTCATTAAATAATGAATATTATATCTTTTATTTTAAAGATGAGTTTATTAGTAAATTATTATAAAAAATTAATGAGAATTACTAAGACTATAACTAATTTAATGATTATTTTTTTTGGGATTCTTTTCTTTATATTAATTGAAGGAGGATTTTAAACTTTATAACATTATTGATTTTAGTTATATAGATTCAAACCCCAATACAGTTTTCTTATTATTGATTTTGAAAATATTTTTAAATTGATAATCTATTTTTGGGGTTTTAAAATTTTAAAATTTGTGTATAAATAAAAATTATTATTTTATAGTGATTTCTATGAAATGAGATGGTAGTTTATTTTAATAAATTGTTTTGAAAATTACTATTAATAGTCCATAAATTTGTTAATTTTATTTCAAAATGGATTACATTATTACATTTGTATGTGGAATTTTTTTTGAAAAGAAACATTTAATTAATTTTTTAGTGTTAAAAATATTGATATGTTGTTTTAAATGTAAACATCTCATTTTTATTTTGTTTATCTATGAATTTAGTGACCTATTAAATGGTTTTCACGTTGGGGATTAGTGTGTGTTTTATTTGAGCTACTTGGGACATTATAATGTCAATATATAAGGTTTGAGGTATATAATATATGATATTATACTATAAGGTCTATATAATGTTCAGATAGAGTTTAATTGGATTGGGGTTTTCCAATTATGTGAGAAAAATATCATTTTTTATTCAACCATTGATCACCTTCCATTTCAGTATATTGTTATAATAGTCTCCTCGTATAAAAGGTGTTTTGATTTTCATTGATTAATAAAGTTATTAAGAAAATTATTTTTTAGATTCATTTTCTTATCCCGTTACATTAACAATTAGTGGTTAACAAGGAAAAACATAGTAATGGTTTGAGGTATGTGGATATATATAAATTTTATCTTCTAATATATAACATTATTTGATTTGATTAATCCTTATAAATAATAATAATAATAATTTGATATATTTTTTATCATTATGAATAGTTTGAGTTTCACCCATAAAAATTTTTAATTTAAAAGATGTTTATATGGTAAACATACATGATTAGAAGATAGTTTAAGAATTTTATAATGTTTTTTATTACTCCACTAACCATACTTGTTGTATGGATATTATTAACAATTATTATACTCTTTTTCATAAACCTGAGATTTTTTTGACTCCTATATGTGGGTGATATCTTATAGTTATTTTTGTCACTGTTAGAGGTGGAATCAGAATGTTCTATATCTCAATGATGTGAAATCCATGTTAGCACAATTATTTGGAATGATTATTAATAGATAGTATTATTAGTTAGTATAAGGAAATTTAACAATAGTTTTGGATGTTTTTAGTATATGTGAAATATACATAAGATTTATAAGTCTTATATTTCATAAATTGGGGTTCATCAGTATGTTATAGTACAAATATATGTTTTGGTATTCCAATAATGTATGGTGTTGCACCCCGACCACAGATACTCTTTTATTTTATTCATTTGTCAATGTTGGATATTTTAGTTGAGGTTAAGGTTGAGTTACCAACAAAATTCCTTGTTTTTCTGTGATTTTGGGTTTCTTTTTATTCGTATGATTAGTTATTGTTGTTGGGATTGAGATAATGTTTCATTTTAGGGAGTTAATGATAACTACATTGTTACTACATTTTGTTTAAAATATTCATCGATCATGGGGTGGACTTCCCATTTGTTTGGGGTAAAATTTGGGGCTTTTTGGGAAATTTTTGGTGTATCGCAGTTTGAGAAGGGTCTATCCAAGCCTTGTGACCAATCCATGCGATGTTACAGTAGTTTTCCATCACTTTCAGAATAGTTTAGACACAATTTGAAGAACTTTGTAGCCAAATCGTAATGTTGATTTCGGGCATAATAAATTTTGACATAGAAACTAGTTTTGGATGATTCCATGTCCAAAACGAAGCCCAACTAGTTTAGAATCGACCAGAGAAGCCTCCTTTTTCATCCACCATCATTTTGTGGCACAAATGAGGTAATTTATCAAGAAATTTTGTTGACTCTTCATGTTTCCTTTATCAAATCTTATATCTTTCACTTCACCCTTTGTTCTAGTGTTTTTTAAATGGTATTCTTCCTTGGCCAAACCCAAATGAATATTTTTTATGTTTTGTTTGTTTTTCATTGGATTTAGGGTGTGAAAATGGTCTATGGGGCTTCGATCTCTCCTCCAATGAAGTTTCAGCGCATTCGTAGACTGTTGAGGTAGGTGATTCCAGGTTTCTTCATGACAATTCAAACCATTCGTGTTTGAGTGTCTTCAATTAATTTTTAAATTCTATTCACATCCTTAAAATTTTAATGGATAGTTTCTTGGGATGATTCCTTGTTGATTTAATTTGGGAAAAATGATTTTCTAAGGGCTTTTCATTATTATGCATATAAATGAATGCACACAAGGTGTTTGATAAAATTCCTTTTGTTTATAATCATGTAATTGAGCCCTTGTTATATTAGGTGGACTGATTTTATATATTCTCTTAGATAAAATATTATTTTTTTCAGGAAATGTGATTTAGGTGCCAATTTATGGCCTGATTATTTATGGTGAAATGTTTTAGAAATGTTCCCTGGGATTTTGAAATGATTATGAGAGATGTTACAATTGTATTGGTTTAAATGGAAGTAGTATTTCTGGGAAAATGGTTTTTGGTATTCATATAGATCATGAAAGTGTGTAATTGTATGTTTTATCATCCAAGGGTGCACTATGTACACATGGATGGGCATTAAAATGAATATAATAGTTAAAAAGGAGGTTACACATGAACCTTGATTTCTCAAATTTTTTCTCTTCTCTCTCTAGTTTTCTTTCTTCTAAAATGGCTCTTTGATTTCTAAATAGTGTCTAGGTATTTCATGTGTCATTAAATGGATTTTTAATGAGTTCACTAAAATTTTACAAATTGAGTATCATGAAATATGGTCGGTTTCTAAATGGTTTAAATGCCTGTTTGGAATTATATGCATTGAAATCCTTTTAGAAATTATTGGGAACTTTTTGGGTAAATGTGGTTCTGTGTTTAATATTACAATACTATTTGGTGTTTTACTATTAAATTTTATGTTTTGTGTTGATTTTTAGAAGAGAATTTGATTCAAAAAATGTGAATTCCCCATTGGAAACGTAAGGTGTTTTAAGACACGATTTGAATGATTATTTGATGTGACGGCTGGGTTGGAACCTTGATAACATGACATATATAAATTTATATGAAGTGACATATATATATATATATATATGTGTGGAAACATCTGTGTGATGGATTTTTATTCAGGGGTTATCGTATGGGGTGTCTATGTTTGGGGTAGGAAAGTGGGATGAGATGAGTCAATCGTGTGTAGGTCTCCTATATACACAATATAACTATAACCATCATGGGTTCATAAGTGTCATATAGATTATCGAGTTACGGTTACTAACCCATCTAGATTAGAAGGGTTGGTGCCCCTTGTAGATATATTTTCTTGGTGGGATTTTCTACAAATTTTGTTGTGAGGGAGATCAGTGGGATATATATTACGTGGCTTCAATATACACCGATAGGTGGTTCCGAACCGATTACACCCAGGGGTTTTTTAGGGTTTTTAGGATCACCCATAGTTATTATCTTTATTGATTGTTTACTTACTGCTACATTTTATTATCATTTGTTATGTTTGTTTATTTTCATCATATCCCTTGTGTTGTTTTCTTGGGTTTTTATTTAAAATGGAAAATCCAATTTGAATGTGGAAACTTTGTTTTCATTGTTAGAAAAGGGAAAGAAATAATTTTATTTTTGTAAAGGATGATAACATATTTTTATAACCATATTTACAAACTAGTGTTAATTGATTATTTTGGTAATGTAAATGCATAGAATATTTATTTATTTCCAACTAAGTTGTCTAGATCACACCATAAT
This sequence comes from Viscum album, assembly GCA_963277665.1. Lineage (NCBI taxonomy): Eukaryota > Viridiplantae > Streptophyta > Magnoliopsida > Santalales > Viscaceae > Viscum > Viscum album. The sequence continues at coordinate 1,127,542,789 of OY728156.1, read as the reverse complement.
TGTACAATTCAGTGTCGGTAGACCCTAGTTATTTTGCAGGTTCATATTTTTTTCATGTTCTTCTTGTTCGAGTTATCTCTTGGAGCAGGGTGGTCTTGTTGTTAGTGGTGACCAAGTGGTAACATGGGGTTTGTGTTTGTAGCTGGTTGTTTTATGTTTTTGATGATTTTGTTTCTTTTAGTGTCAGTTTTGTTTAGATTTATTTTTATTATAACATATTGTTCATTTTTTTGAGATTCAGCTGTCATTATCTCAACTACACTTTCAGTGTTGTATTTATTTTATGCTGATTATTATTTGAAAAAATCATTCCCTCTTGTTTTATTTTTATTCATGACGTTAGTTTCCTTCATGATGGGATCATGAAGTCTTTTCAGGATAGGTCTCTGATCGGCTCAGGTGACTCGTTCAGGGTCAACTTGAGATGGTTCATGAAAAAATGGTATTAGAGGAGGCCCATGATATTTGGGGAGCCTAGTAGATGGAGGCTAGGGTTTTCGAGACTCAATAGGTCGGTGTGGGAAGGGAGTCATGAACCCCAAATCATTCTAATCCTCAAGTCACCGATGGTAGTCTGGGATTTATTTTTGATTCACGGGTTGTTTTGGAATTTAGGGATGAAAATGGAGGTGAGTCAGATTATGTTATGGCCTTATGTGGGGTGGTTACACATGTGGAGTCAAAGTGATTATCTCACGTTCTTCTTAGGGATAAACCTTACATAGGGCATGGATAACAACCATGTAGTTGGGCTAGGCATAGACACTAGTTCCCCATTTAGTATTATTGTTCTTGGGCATGTTTTGATTTGGTTTTGGTTTATGTGACTGTGTTGAAAATGAGAGTGGGTTTTCAAATGGAAATTAATTTAAATGAACATTATTTCAAAAAAATTGTTTTTAATTAATTGTGGATTTTGAAGCATGTAAGGTGTTTTGAATTTGATAACATGGATGGATTCAACCTTTGGTACTCCTTTTGGTAGTTGACATGTCTATATGTATATGTGGAATGTGCATGTGGGCATGTGGGGATTGAAATAGATGGACACACATTTAACAGTTCATTGAAATACATGGGTGGGTTTTGGAAATAAATGTTTGGTATGGCTTTTCTAAATTGGATTTGGATGAAAACATAACTTTGGAATTTTTTTTCTAAAAAATAGCGTGGTATATAAAAATTGTCTTTTCAAGGATGAAATTTTTATTTTTTTTAAAGGAGAATGGTGGTTTTTGAACAAATAATGTTTTGGTAGTTTTTCTCATGGATTCCGAGCTATTTGGTTTTGTTATGAGGTTATCTATTTTTGTATATTCATCAGTATGATGTAGTCTTTAGTGTGTGTTTTCCATATTTCTCAAAAAATGCCACCCAGAAATGTTCTTAAGGTCTCTAATGAGTCATACCTGATTCTAGTTCCTTCGCATGTGTTGCCTATTTTCCATGATGATCACGGCCCCCTTTAGGATGTGGAGTGGATTGAGGAAGTTTAGTGTGTATTTAGGTTATTAAGAACTCCTGACGCTGTTAGAGTCGGTACAATTCTGAGGTTGTTTGAGGGTCCTGCCTCAGACTTGTGAAGGTTGGCTTTCACATCTTTTATGCAAGGTGAGTTGATGTGGGTGGTGCTTAAGGACACTTTCGTCCAATGATTTATATAATAGGAGGTGAATCTGAGAAATGTTGCAGAGCTATGAAGTGTTCAGTAGGGTCAGAAGTTAGTGATGTCTTATGTTAACCATTTTAATGAGCTGGTAATATTCTCCATGAATGTGGCATTGAATGATTATATTAAAGACCCTTTTTTATCTGGGGTCTCTTTCCTGAAATTTCGGAGATGGTACTCTCATCCAGTGAAACCCATTTCTAAAAGTTGGTTGATGAGGCATTAATAGATGAATTGTTTTTTGGGTTTCAATCGGAAGTAGGGAGTTCTCAATAAGGTTCCCCTTCTAGTGGGTGGCGTATGCTAGAGGAGCCTATTTCTTTAAAACCTACATCAGAGGGTTCAGCTTCCAGTTCAAGAGACCGTTCACTTATATGATTCCAACGTGATTAGTTTGGTCACTCAAATACATAATATCCTATTCCTCTGATGTTTTGTTGTTTATATGGTCATTTGGGTCATATGGAAAAGTTATGTAGGAGGAGATGTCAGTAAAGGCAGCCTTGATATGAGTATATGTTTCCTGACTATGATGAAGAAGATTCTTTAGCCATCACATCCCCATCCATACGTGTTGGGGAGAAGCTCGCAAATAGTCAGGACTAATGGGGGTGTGGAATCCCAACGTAGTATTTTTTTCTATGTTTGGATAGAAAAGATTAACATCTCCTTGTTTGATATTGTAAGATAAATTTTTGTGGTAATGGTAAGATGAATTGGATCTCATGTAACCCAAGATGTTGAGTCTATCTTAATGAAGCCTTTAAAACTTTTCATTCTCATTTTATTGTTTCGTTTCGTTCTGTAATCCAGTTTCAATTTTAACTTTTGGATGTGGTCATTTGGAGATGTTTGAGTTTTTAAGTATAGGTATATTGTGGGTTTAGATGGTTTGGGAGTTTCTTAATTTTAGTGGTAGTATAGTCCAACTTGTATATGGATGTTCAGGCATGATCTCGGCCAAGATTTTCAGTTTTTTTAGTTTTTAGAAGATTGTTTCAGTTGAAGCATAGTTACCACATGGTTAGTCAAAACTCATGAATCCCCAGCCATGTATATAGAACGAACTACACGGATAGTACATGGATGTGTGGTGCATCTCAAAACCATGCGGCATGGATTCATTTTCATGTAGAGGCATCAACATGGTTGACACAAATTTTTGAAACAACAAAGACAAGTCATACAGGGTTCCCCTTCATTCTAGTAGTTCTCGCAGGGTTTGGTGAATGATTTCATAAACCATTCAAGATATCCAAGAAGTTTTATATGTCAAAATACCATGCTATTGTTTTAACAGAGTGTGTTTCTTGGGTATTAAATGTTGTTCATATTAGTTTAGTTCTTTTGGTGTGCAGAAACTTCTTGTGTTCTGCCCTCATCCACATTCATGCTTTGTGGTTTCTTCTTGATCTTCGGAGAGTGACTTATGGAGTGAAATTTTATCATGTGTTTTCTATTTTCTTTGGTTTTGATCTGGAATTAATTCTTGCTTTATCTACCTTTTGACTTGGTGACATTCTGGGGGTAAAAAGTGTTTTTGGTGGGGGAATTGCCACACCCCGACCACGAATACTCTTTTATATTAATCTTTTCTCGGTGATGGATCTTTTGGTCGAGGTTCAAGTTGAGTTCCCAACAAAAGTCCTTTTGTGTTTATGGTTTTATGTTTATATTTATTCCTATTATTAGTTATTGTTAATGGGATTGTGATAATGTTTCGTGTTGGGGAGTTTGTTATACTCACAGTGTCACTCCTTTGTGTTTAAAACCTTCAAGGCTCATTGGGTGGATATCCCTAGTGTTTTAGGGTAAAATTAAGGGTATTTGACCAATTTTTGGGTTGTATGATTTGAGCATAATATTCCAAAATGGTGAAACCTATCTATGTGACGTGTCATGTTATTTCAAGCACTTCATGCACAATTCACGCACGATTTGAATAAATTTGCATCCAAATAGTGACGCCATTACAGGGAAAAATAATATTCAGTGGAAATATATTTAGTGTGATTCAACCTCCAAAACAAAACCCTACCAGTTAGGCATCGATCAGAGGAGCCTCCCCTTCGTCCCGTATCTTTTTGGATAACTTGTTGGGATTTTTCTCAATAAATGCTGGTGATTCTTCATGTTTCCTTCATCAAATCGTGTCTCCTTCTCATCCCACCTTCGTTCTAGGGTTTTCGTTTGGGGTATTTTTGATGGCCGAACCATAATAAATATATATTATGTTTGTTTGGTTTTTATTTTGATATATGGTGTGAAAAAGATATGTGGTATTCTGATCTATCCTCCCATTAAGTTTCATTTCATTTGCACACTATTGATGTTGGTGTTTCCATGTTTATTCATTCAAATTATAAGCGTTGGTTCTTAAGTGTATTCAATTAACTTTTAAATGGTACTCAAATCCTAATAATTTCATGGATACTTTATTGCGGTGCTTCCTTGATGATATAATTTTGTGAAAATGTTTTTTAACGGTTTTCTTTATTATGAATATAAATGTGTGCACACAAGGTGTTTGGTAAAATGCATTTTCTTTTATAAACCTGAAATATCAACCTTTTTGTATTGGTTAGAATTGGATATATATATTTTAAGGGTTGAAAAATTAATTGGTGTGTGAAATGTGATTCAGGTGCCTATTTTTTTCTTGATGATTTATGGTGAAATATTTTGGAAAATTTCCTTGGTTTTTTTAAATGATTATGAGATATGTTGCAGTTTTGTTGGTTTAAAGGGAAGTAGTATTTCTAAAAAAATGTTTTGGGTATTCTATTTGATCTTCAATGCATGTAATTGGTTGTTTTCACATCCATGGGAGCAATATGTGTACTCCTGGATTGGAATTTAAGTGAAAATGACACAGAAGGTTACACATGATCCTTGATTTCTCCAACATTTTCAATTCTCTCTCCTATTATCTTCCTTATAAAATGGCACATTGATTTCAAAATAGTGTGTTGGTTTTTAATGTGTCTTTAAAATGATTTTTTGAGTTATTTTAAATTTGAATAATTGGTTGTTTTAAAATATGGTCCGTTTCTATATGGGTTAAATGCCTGTTTGGCATTTTATTCTTGGAAATGCTTTTAGATATTATTGGGATCTATTTGGGTAAATGTGTTTAGGTCGGTAAACATAGAATCCCCTTTAGAGATGCGATTTTAAAGGTTATTATTTTTGTTGATTTTTAGAAGGGAGTGCGGTTCGGAAAATGTGAATGACCAATTAATGACTTAAGGTGTTTTAAAATATGGTTTGAATTCTTATGTGATGTGATGGTGCAGTTTGCACTTTGATGACATGACACACACAAACACACATGCACACACACAAAAACAGACACACAAACACACACACACACACACATATATATATATATATATATATGTATATGTATACATATGTGGGAACATATATAGGAGGGATGCCCCTTCATGGGTTATCGTACAGGGTGTCCGTTTTTTGGGTAGGAATGTTTGGTGAGATGAGTCACACATGGGAGGGACTCCTACATACATAGTATTTCTATAACCACAGTAGGTTCATAGGCATATTATAGATTATCAAGTGATAGATACTCACTTTCCCCCATTGGACAGGTTGGTTCCCCTGGTAGATAGACATTCCAAGTGGGATTTTTAGTACATTTCATCATGAGGGAGATCAGTTGGTTATAGACTATGGGGCATCATTATACGCCAGTAGGCGGTTCCGAACTAAGTTTTACCTGGGGAATTCTAGTGATGTTTATGATCACCCATGTTTATTATCTATTTTTCTTGTTTACATTCTACAATATTGAAAGTTCATTAGATCAGTAAATTTATTTTTAGTATAGCCCTGGTGTCGATGATTTGGGTTTTAATTTAAAATGGAAAATCTATTTTGAAAGTGATAACATGGTGTGCATAGTTTAGAAAAAAGGAATAAAATTTGATTATTTTTAAAAGGAAGAAACCCTATTTTTATAACCTTATTTACATAATAGTTTTAATTCATTTTTTTGGGAAAGGAAATGCATGGAATATTTTGTGATTTTCTAATAATCTATATTTCTCACACCCAAATTGTACCATTCAGCATCGGTAGACCCAAGATGTTTTTTAGGATCATATTTTTTTCAGGTTTTTCTAGTTCATGTTATCTCTTGGAGCAGGGTAGTATTGGATTTGGTGGTGACCAAGATGTCACATGGGGTTTGTGTTAGTATATGTTTGTTTTATTTTGTATTATCTTTTAGTTATTTTGGTGTTAGATTTTTCAGTTGAATTCTAATTTTTCATTTTTTTGATATTCAGTTGTGGTTAGCTCTACTGTGCTTTTAGTGTCTTATTTTTTATCCTATTTATTATTGGTCAAAATCATGCCCTATTATTTTATTTTGATACCGGGAACAAGTATCCATCAGGGGGTATCGGGATTTATCCACGAAACATGTTTTAGACCAGCCAGGGTTATCATTTTATGGTTGACTCGGGATGATTTGTGACACATGGTAATGAATAATTCAAGGAAATAATTAGTAACATGGAATTAAAATTAATTTTTTAATTAGTAAATGTTAGATACATTCATTTAATGAATTTATGTTCTCTTTAACCCTATGTAAAAATTTAGTTCCTACATTAATTTAATTCTATGAGGTAATATAACTTACATAGTTTTATAATTCTAAGTCAAAAATAAATCCAATGAAAGCATATGCATTTCCAAGCTAAGTCTCAAATAAAATAATAAATAAATTTTATTCTCCAACATATTTGTTATCACCTTTTTGTCCTAATAAAAATAAAATCAACAACATAGACCAATGACCACATTTTTACATGAGGTTGTTTCTTTAAATGTTACCCTTGTGTAAAATGATAACATTTCAAGAATCATAACTGATAAAATTCGTATGTTGTGTTCTTCTTATTAAAATTATCTATAACTTCCTCCATATATTATGAATATCTTATTTGAATTTATTTTTTATCCAAAATTTATATTTTATGAAACTAGTAGGATTGATATTAATTAAAAAAACGATATATGTTAATCATATTATAAAAGTGTGTGGATAAGGAGTTAAAGAGTTTATAATCTTTTCAATAAAAAAATTCATATAAACCATACAAAATAAATACACTAAATTTAAATTCATTTTAATCAATAAATTATGGTATAAAATATTTAGAATAATATTTCATTTGTCACGGAATAGGTCAAAATAATAAATTTTAGAATAAGCAAGGGGTAAAACTGGACGTGCACACTGATTGAAATGATATTGTAGTTTATAGGTAATTTTATATGAATACCTATGTAAATGATCATGCGTATCATTTAGAAGAAATTGAAATATGAATTTAATATGACCTCATGATTATACAAAAATGTGAAGTAAAATAGTTGATCAAAGAGTTCATTGGAAACTGTCCATACTTAATACAAAACATTGTTATATGTATTGAAGTAATATATATTCAAAAATGAATGTGGATAGTGTCACACCAACTATAATGACCTATTATTTTCATACATGTATATTACATCATTCTAGATGAATATTCAAAACATTCAAAAACAAAAATTCCCAAAAAAATAATAGTTTAGTGCCTTTATATACTTGGATGAAAATATTCTTATCTGGTGAATGATCTTCATTGTTTCTCACAAAAATTTAACCATTTGGTAAACTTCATTTCATCCCCTACATAAAACCATTTCTCACAATTGGGGAAATTTAAAAAAATAAATGGTTAGGATAGATAATTAGTAAGGGTAAATAAATGAGATACATAAGGAAACATTAACATAAGGGTGTGAGTACATGTGAATAACTGTAGACATTTGTCGTGCATATTAGAGATCAAAATCATCACTCATGGAATAATTATTTGTCTTTCACAAAACATTAATCATAATGGAATAAAAAATATAATCCATGAAATCATAATAATATATAAAAAAATAGAATATTGAAAGACATAATAGAATATAATATCTTTTGTGTACGCAGCCCCCCAAGGCATTTATTACATGTTAGTCTCGGGCTAACCATCTAGCTACTTACTTTGGGCATGGGCTAGTCACCTATGTAAATGAATTAGGCTGGGGATTTCGTCTCATGTACCCTCTTCTTTCGGGTTTCATCTAACAACCTGTATACCCTCTTGTTTCATTCATGGGATAAACAGCTATTTAGCATCGTTTTTTGATTGGAAAAAGTACATTTGTACTCTCATCTTTTAGAATGGTCTAACCACTCGTGTACCCTCTATGTTCAAAAACATTTATCTTTATCCAATTCAATGGAGGTAGATAAAGGTACCACCCATTTCATAACGAGATTATACATATGTATTCCAAAAGATCATAAACACTCATCATATCATTACCATGAAATGAAAAGGTTAACTCAACTATTTTATAAATAATAACCAATTCAATAGAGAGAGGATTCAAAAAAAATTCATCATAGTATATCCCATGAAATGATGTGGGTCTTATAATCATTTTATCATCGTATAACCGATTAAAGAGAAGTAGGTTTCATAATAAAATTTCCATCATGAAAATAATCCATTCAATGAAAGAAGAAAACCGGTATCATTGTATCATATCCCCAAAGGGTATCAAATTATATAAATTTATTTCATATTATATTTATATGTTTTTAAAAATATAACATGGAGTATTTCTTAAAGAAAATAATGCTTCCTTGAAAATCACTTTCACAATATATTTTTAAAATAATTTTCAATAAAATTTATAGTGGAAAATTATAAATAAATATATTAAAAATATTTAAAATCACTTCCTGAAATAAAAATACTTTATTCTATGAGAATTTTTTTTAAAACATTAAACTTTTTTAATAAAATTTTATTTTAATAAAACCATGAAAACATATAAAGGATAATTTTAGAAACGCTTTTTACCAATTTTTAAAACATAAAAAATATTAAAAATATTTCCCATTTAAATTAATCTTAAAATGTATTTTTAAAAAATTTATAAAATTTAAGAAAACATTTTGTTAATGGGCACTTATTTCGGACCATACAGAGAAATATAGTCGGATTTTCATAAAAACATTTTTTGGTTTTTATAAGTACCAAAAAGTGCATAAATTATTACATTACATGAATATATTAGGAATAAGTAAGGGATAATGAAAGTGATAATAAATATTTATAGGTAGTTCATGAGAATTCCACCTTCGGTACTCAAACAAAAATATTCCCAACAAACGATGAAATTATTATAGATAATATTTACCTCGTTGGTAACATTGAATAATAATCCCCAGGAATGAATAACATAAAATGGAAATTAAAGTATCATTAGGATTAATAAAATAATGGTATTAAAAGTAAAATGGTTTGTATATACACTACGTATAGTAATATATGATCATTACAAAATGTACATTTTAAAGAAGTAAATTTGACACAAAAATAATTTACTGATTTTGATATTTTTGAGTCATAAACCATTTGAAAATGAGATACCAAATTAGATATGTAAATAAAAAACCATAGGTATAATAATCATAAATTATATTCATGGGATGCATATTAACCACATATATGAAATTTGTGTTGAATATAGTATGTGTCGCACAAAAGAAAAAATTGTAACGGAAATCCCATACCATAAGTATTGAAATGCGTTATAATCATTCAAACATGTTGTATAATAATTTTATTATTATTATACATATAAAATATAACTTCATTAATATATATCAAACCAAATATGATTTTATTATTAACTTATATTTCCTGTTTAATAATAATACCATGTTCATGTTATATTTCTGTTAATAACTGCTTTGTTTTTTGTATAAGTTATGAATTGTTATTTATAGTACCCATACCATAATTATGATTTAATTATTTCAATAATATAATCCATTATATATATATTGTAAATGATAATTTTATACATTTTTATATTATCCCATATAATATAGTGATAGAAAATAAAAAAATCATTAATCTCAGGGACTATATGCCATACATACGCATAGTTGATGTTTCTATAAACATGTCATATTGAATGAAAGAAAGTAAATGATATATCTAGATATTATAATTTTGGAGGAAAATTTATTTCTATATATAATATATTTTTCTCAAAAAAATGCTTAATATATTTTATGAATATCCTGAATGAATCATATTACTTCACAAGACAGTAGTCCTACTTAAATAGGAATGACATTATCATATTCGTAAAAATAGAAGGCGTGAAAATAAGTTTTATATAATAATTAAAATATAATAAATAATAAATAAATATCATATATATATCATATATATACATATTATTCCCATCATTTTTCCCATCCTTGTGATGTGGTAAAGGAAAAGTTTATAACACCAATCGGTGAGGTGGTAGTCTGACGTATACGCAAATGAACATTTCCTAACCCATTTGATTGATGTGTGTGTTGTTTTAGGTCAATACCATAATATAGATAATCAATTTATATTCAATATAATATTTTTATTACAAAATGATGATATTATAATATTTTAATTGGATTGATTATGAAATAATACGTAAACGTTCGATGATGAGTTTTCCCCTTATTTGGGGGTCACCTATTTATTTTCACAATAGGCCTTACTTGGATGGATTTAATCTTAATTAAAGGATTCTAGGATGAGATTAGTGATGTTGAAAAGTTAATTTGGTTGGAATTTTTTTATCCAAATGGCCTGAGTGATGTGATGAATAAGAAATATTCGATACCTTTTAATAGATGAAGAGTAGTGGTATTTATCTAAATACATAAATGTATTTACTATTGGTCGGTCAAGATTTCCTCATGATTCTCAAAAACAATTAATTAATGGTGTTTAGTGATTATATGGTTGGTCCAAACCCAAAACAAAATTTTATAAGATTATTTTGAAATTTTTTTCCCAAACTCTTACGTGTCAATATTTAAGTATTTTCCCCTCATGGAAAATAGTTTTCTAACCTCAATATTTTGAACATTAAGAATAACTAAAATTTATATTTAATTAGAAAATATAAAATAACTATTTATAAAATATACTATATATATTATAATACAAAAAAAATATATGTTTTGGAAATTAATTTTAATAGAATCATAAACAATGCATAAAATACTAATTTAACTCAAACTGTGATGACAATATTTTTAAAATTTACAGGTTAATTTCATTTATTATAATGATCAACAAGTGCATAAATGTACATTATTTATTATTTATTGCATTTATAAGTCATTTTTATAAGATATATTTTTGTTATTTTAAATCATTTAATGAACTTTCATTTATTATAAAATAACCTTGAGATAAATTTTGTTAGTATATATATATTTTAAATTTAATACCATAAATAAAATTATGAAATTTAAATTAATTCATTTAAAACATGTGTATAAGGATATATTTCTCTAAAAAAATATAAGGCAATAATTCATTCAATTTACATTACTTTTATTTTTTTAGAATCATTTATTTAAAATAATTATTAACTAACTGATTCTAGCATTGGTATTTTTTTAGAATTTAATGTAATTATATTATCTCAAGAAAAAAATCCTGATAAAAAACTCATGTATATGGTGGTTAGGTTCATTTGTTTTGATGACCTCTCTCGATCCCTCTGCCAACCAATTTCTCTGCGGATATGTGTGGAGGTCGATGTTTCCAAACTACCAGTAGAGTTTGTGTGGATTGAGATTGAGAATGAGTATCAGATTAAACAGAGGGTTAGTTTTGATTATTGGACCAATTTCTGTTGCTAATGTGGTCGTCTGGGTCATCTTCAACAGGTTTGCAGGCATGGGCAAGGATGTTATTCCGCAAGTATAATCAGCGAAGGTGAGGCAAAGGTTACTGGTAATAAGAAATCATATGCAGCTGTTGTATAGTCCTCAGTTAGTTGCAATCAGGAAGCAGCTGGAGATAAAGGGGGGCACTCCATCTCGTCCTCAGTACGAGAGAAAGGACCCCCGGGGAATTATATAGGAATTCTTAGACCAGATTCTCTAAGGAAGGTAGAAATATCTCTCCTGCAATTGACTAATGGTATAGAAGGGGCTGAGGCTATTGGGGAATGGATCACGGTAAAACCCAGGAAGGCCAAGGAGAGGGGTCCATCCAATGCTGATGAAGCAAACTCAGATGAGACCCCTCAATCTCCCCCATTGATGGAAGAAGAGGATAAAATGCAGAGGATCTCACATGATAGTATGTCAAAAGGGAATCTAAAGCTTATTGATGTTGGAGACTATTCGGTTCATATAGGAAGGAAGACCAAGACCCAGAGAGATTACTTATTCCTTCCCAAACCGATGACTACCAGTGCGGCTAGAAAGGGAATACACTTTAGAGAGCCTGTCCAACCATCCTTCCATGACAAGGTTGAGGAGTATAAATGTGACAAGCGTGAGGATCCTAGCCGGTCGAGGGTCATAGGGGCATTAGAGGATGTACATGTGGAGACAAGGAAGGAGGAGGTGGACCTGGAGCTTCTCCTACATTCTACAGAAGAGATAGCGGATAATCATTTTACTTTCATCGTTCTAAAGGAGGAAGTTGATAGAATGTACGGAAGATCACTGCAAGTTGACCTTAATGAAGAGAAATAGGGATGGATCATGAGGCAAGACCAGATCGTGGCTCGTGGAATCAATGAGCAGAAGATAAACCTGGAAGAATACATTTAGTCATGGGATAAAATGGCCGACTATTTCGAGGATCTCATCAAAGACAACCCCAATGCAAAGGTAACTTCAATAGAATGGAGCGTACATAGGGTTATTAATTAAAAAATTTAACGATTTTCTGGAATATTTTGGTTACCTCTTATGAGGTTTGACATGGAGCTGGCTTGTAATATGGTTTTATCACTTTCCCTCAAAGTGACCTCTTTTATAAAAATTTAAATGGGACGGAATAAAGAAACTTTGATTTATTTTTCTTCACATAGTTTATTATAAGGATCACATTCATGGAAAAAGGTCCCATAAACCCGTGAAATATCATAATAATGTAATAATGGTTGATAATGTACATTTAAATTAGATTTTAGAAAACATTTGGTCATCCCTACACCTTATATTATGTTTTATTTGTTTGAAACAAGAAATAATTTTTTTTTCAAATATGGAATCCATTTTCCCTAACTCAACTCACATATGTGTGAACAATTAATTTAAAATTAATATCGTAGTCTTGACAATAATGGAGGGTTTTATGGTGAAATAAATGATTCAAAGATTACAATGTTTTTATTTTCAATTTCAATATGAAATTGATTCTAATGTCCTAAATTTTTTTAATATTTATATTTATATATATATATAATTAAAAATTAAAAATGATACAAAAATATGATTTATTATTGTAAATAAAATAAACCAAGGGAAATTTTCAATTATATTAATTATTTTTCATTATACATCAAAAAATAAAACTTCTCTAAAAAACCTATAATTCAATATAAGATAACAGTGATATTACTCATTAAAAAATAGAACATTATTTTTTAAAATATATATTCCTCAACACATTGAAATGAGTTTTAAATTATGTGTGCCAAAAATGATTAGACAAACTTTTATAAGTGATATTGTTTTCTGGAAATGATTTCCACTTTTTCAATGATTCATATTTAATTTATAATAAATAAATAATGAATAAAATTGGTAAAATACATATCTTCAAAAGATATTTAATCTTATTCATTCATTCCATTTCAATGTCTAGGAAATTAAAATCATATTAAATAATAATTTTAATATTATAAAATAGTGGACTAATACTTGATCATTCATGTAACACATGCTATCGAGGGAACTAGGTATTGTGTGTAACTCAAGAAAAAATTTGTGTTACATGTATGACAATATAAAGTAAATAATAAATGTATTTCTATATTATGCTTGGGTTTGATATAAATAATTTTTAACTTCATGATGCATGTAGTGTAATCCATCAAGGAATTTTTATTTATTCGGTAAACAATAATTCATAAAAACATGGCATGTTACATTCTACCCCCCATAAAATAAGTTTTCCACCTAAATAAATTTGGGTAACAAAATTTTTTAATACATGAATGTTTCATTCATATAAACCCACATCATAAAAATGAATACCCAAACTTCCATTTTAAAATTAATTTTGTAAACATAATGGTTACCCAAAGTAAGTATGAACTAGGTTATCATATTGGATAACAATGGAAGAAATGAAAACATGGTCATGGAAGAGAAAAATAACACCAAAATACTAATCAATATTGGTTGAAGTTATTGATCAAAAAAATGAATGTCCAGTAGAATATTAAGGGTATCGAAACCATAATTATTTGATGATTTAAATGAACATATGATTCATACGATTTGAAGGTACTTGCATAAAATTGATTTTCCAAGATCATTTTAATATAGTTAAAGAATTTTCACATGGATATATACTTATATGATTTAATTCCATGTCATAAGGACTATCTCATCCATTAGTTATTAAATGATTGAATTTCACTTTATCAATTATAGTAGGACATAAAGGTAAATTCCTTTTCCATGAATCACTAATGGGTCATAATATCGATAAATAGAATGATAATACATTCCTTCAACATTTAGTTACAATCATAATAAAACTGTCAACTCATTTTATCCAATATATATAAATCTTCATATTGTGAAACATTAACCTCTTTAACCTTACTCAATAATCAAAATAAACCATTTCTTAAATTCGTAACTATTTTAACCCTTATAAATGATGAAAATAAAAACATTAGAAATAATATCACCAAATGTCCTAGAATCATCGTAACACTAGTCCCTTATGTATTATAAAGTATATATTTATTTATCATGCCAAACATAGGATAACCTTTATCAGTTATTCTCTTGACACATGGTAAAAATAATTATTTGCCATAAATCCTTATTTAAAATATTATTACTTCCTTATTTATAATTTATATTATTGGATATATAATTTATAACCAAAAAATATTAAAATTCATCACTGTTTACCCAAATCACTTTGTAACCTAAAAAATTATTAGTTATAAGGTCATAATTGCAGTCCAATTTACATTATTCTTACCCAAAATATATTTTTCCATAATAAATATAATTTTCTCAAGAGACATATAATATTATATGTTAAATTAACATAATCATGTTTTATTCATAGAGTATAATATTCCCATTAATCCAATTTTAGGTGTGATCAGTAACAGTAATTGTAATCATTAAAATCCTTAATGAAAAACATATATTGAACAAACCATTTATATTTCACAAATCAGATAATTCATTAATCTAATTCCAATATATAAATACTTAATTCATCACACATAATTTTCAAATAGTTAAATATGCTTTTCATATTATTCTTTAACACTTATTAACATTCCTATTTTAATGTCAGTATCTTCATCATTAGAAATATAACTCTTACTCATACGTTCATGATGATTCTATTCAAAATAATTCTTATAATGAATTTTATTTTAATAATTTATATACATTCTATATTTAAATCATTTAATAGTCCATGATATCTGATGGAGACTAAAACTCTCATAAATTGGTTAAATTGAACATTTCATTTTACCATTATAGTTACTTGATTTGTTTTCTTATTTTACACATTTAAGACATATTCTTATTCCTATGTGAAATTCATATGGGTGTTTATTCCTATCTTCTTGACCATTAAAAAATTCAATAATCTTTCCTCCACTATTTGCATTACTTGACCTCTCAAATAACTCAAACCTTAACTTATATGGGTAGTCAGGGAGTGTGTTATTGTAAAAAAATTTAATCATATTCCACAAAAAAATTACTAGGAATTATTTTAATATCATTTAAACGAGTTATCATATTAGTAATCTTGTCACCATCAAATCATCCATCACATTAAATTGTAACCTAATTCCTTATTGTTCACTCCAATGACTAAAACAAAAATGCATGTTATAAATACTAACCATAGTAAGAAACCAAATAATCATGAAAAATCACTTATAAGATATCTAAATAATTAAATCTCATTAATCGATCGCACCATTGGTTCGTTTTAGTTTATTCTAAGCCTTATTATTTTTAAATTTTTTATGATGGTTTCTAAAGTTTTCGTTAATTTCTAAATAATATACTCTGGGAGTGCCAAACTAGGAGTGAACCTAGGTTTATTATTGTACACCACTTCCATATCGATTATTGATCAATAAAATGTTTGCATGGGTTTATAACCCTATGTACAACTATTACAGAGACAAATGAACTTGTAGCATCCAAATATAGATGTATATTTTGAAAACCAATAACTCTATCCTTTACCAAAATTAATGGAAATTTTTAGGTACTCGAACTCATCATGAATCTTATTCTTGGAGACATCCATATATACATCCTTAGATATATCCCAATCGGTCTCACTATTTATTTCTCATATTAGTTTCTTAATGATGACTAAACCTTTCATTAGATACCGTCTATAACCACCCAGTCTTATCGTATATGGATAATACATCTTTTTGAAGATTATTCAACACATTTCAAAGACAATTTTTATAGGATAATAATAGTAAAGTACCAATTGAATTATGGAAAACAATATTATAATCTTGTTATCGATCATTATTACATCCCACAAATATCATTCAATTTACTAATATTTATGGACATACCCTACCTAAAACATTTCTTCATAAACTAGGGAAAGGACACATTAAAAAATTCAAAATCAAATGCTCTGTAAGGTTAAATAATGGATATAATTAAAAATAAGATGAGCATAAGGATATAATTACATGAGAATAAAAAAATACCATGTTTGTGAGAGATCATAATCATTAGTCATGACTTAAAGATTGGAATTTCATAAAACATGAATCATAAGGGAATCAAGATTATAATCCAATGATAATAACAAATGAATATGACATTGAATTTTTGGAGACACCTATGTAAATAAAATTTAATTTCAATGTTACCAACTAAGACATTCAATACATTTTATGAATAGTCTTAAGACACAAGTAACTACTATGGGGATGGGTAAATCGCCCGCGTACAAAGATGGAACTTTAGATATTGTCATGTGTATCCTCTTATTATAGGCTTGGGCTGACCAACCATGTACCCTCTTATTTTAGGGCTACTGTGAAAAACTATATACCATCCTTTTTGGGATCAGCATAAACACCCATGTATCCTCATCAATAGGTTTGGGATTACCACCCATGTACCCTCTGAGTAGATAGAACATTTATCTTCACCCAATGCATTCATAAGGACATGACCTTATTACATTAAATAATCTTGAATTTATTCAAGAATTCGATTCTATTCACATTCAGGATCATTTCATGTTTATAGATTTAGATAATTGGGACATAAAACATTCATAATATTACACATTATCAAAAAGTGGATACCATAAAAATAGTTTTTATTTTTTACAAAATATTAATCTTTTCACATAAAAAAGTATTAATTAGACTAATCTTGAGTCGTTTAAATTGTCTTCCTTATTTTCATACACATCCTTTTAACCTGTGAAAATCATTTAATAACATGGGATGAGAAAAAAATCACATTAAGGGATATGAAAAGAAATAAATAACATGTTACTCCATAAACACTTGTAACGTATGAAATCATTTTCCAATGGTATACATGTCACCCATATAAACGTACTATGTGAAAAATAAGATTATAATAAAGATCAAAACAAAACATAATAACCTAAATAGAATCATAATGGTATCATGGGGCAGTAATTACATAGTCTTCTAACCCTCTCGGCTACCTCATCATTTTCAACCCTCATGGATACCTTACAGATTGTGTAACAGCCGTAGTTACACTTGGAGTAACCATACAACCAACCTACAAATTATAATTAACCAATGAATTTAAGGGAAATATATGCCCCACCATTCATCATAAAAAATAAAAATGAACCATAACACAATCATACAACATGAATATTTGCATAAAAATATTGCCTTTGAAATTTGGTAAAACAGAATTTTGAAAGGGAATTTTTAAAGAAAATAACCTTACATAAATCATTTAATTGAAGTGATACATAGTAGAGTGGATGTAATATGTATAAAAACTGTAAATACACATAATTAACCATATTATATTAAAAATCCATCACAAAAAACAATTTTAATATCACATAAATAAGGATATAGAATGTTAACCTAGAGAATTGAAATCGGGTTAAGAATTCCATTACCTCAGGCTTGTCTTACATAAAACTTGATTAAATACCTTATATACTAGTTAAAATATGATTATTAATTTCATAAAATAATGTATCCATCTTTATAATACCTTATATTATTATTTCATTACAAAATTTCACACTTTAATTGTTAGTATTTTGTTCCTTACACTCTTTTTAGGTAGTTATTTACATGGTTGGTTCATGATGGATATTCTTGTAGATTGAAAGTGAGACTCTAGAATTGGAATGGATTGATATTAAATTTTCCAGAATCCATAAATTATAACAATTTTCAATAAAAATTATTACATTAGAATGATTCATAATTTAAAACATTAATGATGTTCGTTTATATCATTTTAGTGGTTCTTTGATAATAACGACCTCATTTTGTTTTATAATTTAAAAACATGTGTAAAAAAAAATCTAGAACAATGGATGATAAAAAATACTTATATTATATCATCTTTCAACCATAAAAATGGCTTCATGACCAGACATGAAGTAATTAATGTAAATTGAAATCACATTCTCCACGATGTGAGTAATTCCACACAGTACGGACAATGTTTTTAATATCTTGAATAAGTGGGGGAGGAGAAGAAGATTGAGGATTAATTTTACATGAAAATGAGAACATAGAAAATATGAAAGCTTATATAGCTATCATTTCTCTTGTATAATAGGAGGTATGAAATAAAAAGAAAAGGAAGGAACTTGAAATAAATGGACAATTTGTGAAATTCTTTACAAAAATTCAGTATCCTGAAAGCATCATTTAAATTTTCATAATATAATTTGATGAGAGAAAATGGGTATCTCATCCTTATAACATAATATGGGCAGTAATGGGGATATAGAATTAAATATACCAAAATAAGGCAAAGGTAGTGAATAAGAATAACATAAAATTTATGGAAAAAAAAAATTTAAAAAGGACGTTTACCTCTTGATCTCTCTCCATGAGATCACCCTTAAGGACTTTGGTTTTGGCCTTTTTTGTGAGACCAGATTCTATAGGACGTGGGTAAGAGACTTGAGAGGAGTATTGGGTAGAAATTATGTAATCCTCCAATATTGAGAGGTCTGGGAGGAAGAGGGGTGTAACGTGACGGTTCCGAAAGCCACCCTGAGGCGCCCCGTACCCGGTTGGTCACATGGCCTCAAGAACGTTTCCCCAAATGCCAGAGGCTTCCGACTACGAGAGAGGGCCTTTGGTGTGATAGTGGGGATGCTATTCCATCATTGGGAGAGTTACACAGTGTAAGGGAAACAAATAAACATTAGAGGAAGCAATAAATATACCAACAACAGTAACAGAGAAAGACTAGAATAACCAACAACTGAAGCAAATATATATATGATTCCTGGAAAATATGTTTAGGAAAAAAGCCAAAAAAATCACAATGTTGGAATAAAAATAGAACTAAACCAATGTAAAAAAGAAACAGATGAATATCTCCTCAGCATCGCAAGCCCATGCTTGGTCCCATGCTCTCCAGTTTCACAGCAAGTCAAGTACCTAAAGTATAAGGCGCTTTCCTATATCTATAGATGAAACAATATAATATTTTAGAGCCCAAAAGAATGGCCCAAATATAGTGTGAGACTAAATCCCAATAGGAAACCACCCAATTATTTTTTACTAATATTCAGTTAATATATGGTAGGTAAAAGTACATAAGTAATAAACAGGAAAGAACTCAGCATAAAACAATTCCACATATGAAAATCAACTAATAAAACACGGTAACCCTCTAGGAATTACACACAGCCTATACCCTATAGTTCTGTTATAAGAATATATAAAGACTCTGTGAGGATGAACTCATATTCAATTCCCCTTATAGTCAAAGAAAAAATTCAAGACTCTCTGAAGAAGCGCAAATGGCCAATTCCCTTTATAGTCAAAGGTAATTCAAGGACTCTCACAGAAAGCTCACATGATCAATTCCCCTTATAGCCTCAAGGTCATTTACTCTCTGAGGAAACTCACTCTATCAATTCACCTTATAGCCCCAAGTGGTGGAAATACTCTCTGAGGATGTTCACTCGGTCAATTACCCTTATATTCTAAAGTGCTCAAAGACTCTCTGAGGAAGATCACTCGTTCAATTCCCCTTATCGTCTACTAAAAACAGTACTCATGACCATGTGTATGTCAATGAGCATACAAAGGAAAAATAGACAAGGAAAAACACAAGAACTACTAGTCTAATCAGTCTAAAATATATCAAGCATGTTTGAAGAAAAACACTCCACCCGACAACACTTGGCATGGAAAACATTAATGGATACCCAACAGGCTAAGCAGACCAACGGTCGTAAAAAAACATGCATGGGAAACACATCCAAAGCATAGAAACCAACCCTATTCATGTCCAATTAACCTCAATACAAGAATACAAGCATGGGAGGAGATCAAAATGGGTAAAATGATAAACAAGAATTACCGCATTCAAGGGTATTGGTCATAATTTCACATAATACTCAAAGAATTTCAACGGAAAGGTACAAACCATCTACCTCGGTGGTATAGTAATGATATACGTGAACATTGAAGCTGGAATCACCCTATAACTCCGATGATCGACAAAAATGTATAAAATTTTCAACCCACAATATATCACCAGAGAATAGAAATTAGAAGATGGGCCTCAAGTAGAAAAGAGAACTCAATGATGTGACTCCAACACAACCGAAAGCATTTTATTTGGAAGACGGATTCTCTCTCAGGGGTTCGTTGAAGATCTGTGGCCATACAAATATCTCAGTCGATTGAAACCTAGAAGGATAGTGTTCTGATAATTAGACATGACCCCGGTGCATTTAATGAAAAAAAAAGAAAATGATGTGTAATTTTGAAGTACACGGTGTGTACTCACTGTTTCCGCACTCCGCTTTAGGCAGCCTCCAAGTCATCCTCACACGGACGTCTGTGTGGCCACTACACGGCTAGCACATGGCTACCCATGTTAACCTAGTACATGGCGTGTACAGATACAGTACATGGCTAGCACTTTGTAATTTTCCAGAAATTAATCTTTTTCACAAAAACATCCAGAAAAAGAAGACATACCTGAAAAGAAGGTCCAGGTTTTTACAAACATCCCCCCTTAAAATATCATCCCCAAATTTTTCTAGTGCAGCGTAGAAGAAGACACCACGAACACCTCCAGCCATTGTTCTCGTACATTGGCCTCCCACTCCCAAGTCTCGTCCTATACTCGCACGTGATGCCATAGTACTCGTACTAGAAGAATAGACTGGCCACGAAGAAACTTTGTACTGTGATAAAAATTACGGATATGATGCTCCTTAAACAATGCATCCACTTCGTGCTCAACGTCCTTGGTTGGTAAGACATGAGACGGGTCTGAAAAGTAACATCGGAGCTAAGAAACGTGAGAAACTTCATGCATAGCCCAGTACCTCTAGGGTAACTGAAACTAATAAGAAATCGAACCAACTCTCTCAAAAACCTCCAACGGTCTAACATAACATATTGAAAGCTTACCCTATATCCTAATTCATATATGCCCCAACCTTGGTCTGAAATGCATGAAAACCTGATCCCCGACCTCGAACTACAGAGGTCATCTTCGCTAATTGACAGAAGACTTCTATCGAGACTGCACAGTATCCATCCTATTCTAAATCAACACTATCTGCACGGTGGTCTCCTGAACAATAAAAGTCCCCAGTAAAGCTTCCTTTCCTACATCTAGCCAACATAAGGGTGATAAGCATTCCCTAATGTACAAATCCTCATAAGGTGTCATCTGAATAGTTGCTTCAAAACTTCTATTGTAGGAAAACTCCACAAGTGGTATGTGCTTCTACCAATAACCTCCAAAATCCAGGGTGCAAGGTCAAGGAATTTCCCCTAACACCTGAATCATACGATCGGACTGACCATCTTTCTGGGGGTGGTAAGCTGTAGTCAAAAGTACCTATGTACCCAAAGCCTTTTGAAGCCCCTACCAGACCCGAGAAGTAATATGGGCATCCCTGTCTGAAACAATGGAGTGTGGAATTCCATGAAGATGTAAAATCTCACGGATGTACACCAATCCTAGCACATCAACAATAGAGGTCTCCTTGATCAGTAAGAAGTGGGAAACCTTCTTGAGTCTGTTAGGGAAAATTCAAACTGCATCATTCCCTCGAGGAATGGGTAACTACTGAAAAATCCCTGCTAGCTGCCGATGCTCTGCCTTAACCTACTGACAGGTGGAACACCTCATGAAGAAACCAGCAACATCACTCTTAATACCTGGTCAACAATACTAGCGGTGTAGATCAGGATACATCTTGGTGACACTCGGATGAACTACCCAAACTGAGGTATAAAAATTCTGCATAAGCTCCATGCATATATCTGCTGGAACCCATACGCACCCCTAGAAATGAAATATCTCTTCCTGACCTAATTTCCATCCAAAAATAGGGTCCCCTCCTCACAAACTCACCCATAAAATGAGGCCTTCTGAATCTGATAGCTACCTCATTTTCACTCGATAAGGAAGAGTAGACGTAACATCTATAGAAGAAATAAACATCTTCCCCTGACTATTTTGCACCTCCAAATGCAGCTCAGAGAACAGATCCATAAGCTACCACTCAATACTGGCCTCCTGAACTGCATGTATCTGAGTCTTCCTACACAACGCATCAGCCACTGCGTAGCCTTTCCGAGGCACGTAGGCTAGCTCAATTTCAAAAGACTAAAGGTACTCAACCCACCTCCGTTGTCTCAAATTCAGATCATTCTGAGTGAAAATGTACTTGAGACTTTTGTGTTGTTAGTGAAATCTACAAAATTCTCTCCCAGAAGATAATTTCTCCAGCAGCGCAATGCATGAACAACTTCCACCAACTCCAGATCATGTGTCGGGTAATTCATCTCGTGTGGCCTCAACGACAGAAATCTTTATGCAACGAATCCATCTCCCTACATAAGCACACCTCGCTTACTGATACTTGATGCATCACAGTAAAACGTATAGATATTGTCGAGATCTGGAAAGACAAGTATCGGAGCTGAAGTTCCCCTCCCTTTTAGCTCTAGAAAGGATGGCTCATAGAATCTGACCATAAGAACTTCACACCCTTCTTAGTCAAACCTGTTAGCGGTGCTGCTAATCATGAAAAGTTCTATATGAAATGTCTATAGTATCCATCCAACCCTAGAAAACTCTTCACCTCAAAGACGTTCTTTATCTACTCCCAAGAAACAATTTCACTCACTTTCTCTAGGTCTACTGATTCTCCTATCTCTAAGATAACAATACCCATGAAGTGAATCTAATCCGTCAAAAAGTTGCATTTTTGAGATCTTAACATATACATTTTTCTCTCTCAGTGTACTAGAAATGATCTCAAGATGGGTAGCATGGCCATGTCTAGTGTGATAGTACACCAAGAAATCATCCATGATAACCAACCTGAAGGAATATAAGTATGGATGGAACATTCAGTTCATTAGGGCCATGAAAACTGTTAGTGCGTTCATAAGGATGAATGGCATAACCATATACTCGTATAAACCATACATGCTCCGAAAGGCTATAATAGGTATATCAAATGGTCTAATGTGCAACTGATGATAATCGGATCTCAAGTCGATAGTCCAGAACACTCGGGCCTCTCAAAGATGATCCAAGAGATCATCAACCCTAGGCAAGGGATGTCAGTTCTTGACCGTCAACTGGTTCATCTTTTGATACTCCACAGAAAGCCTAAGGGTACCGTCATCCTTCTTCACAAACAGGACAGGCTAACCCCAATGATTAGTACTAGGTCAGATGAAACCCTTTTCCGGTAACTCCTCTAACTGCTTCATGAGCTCCTAAAACTCAAGTGTATCCATCCTATAAGGAGGAATGAAAACTAGTTCTAGTCCTGTTATAATCTCAATATAATGTCTACCTCACGCTCCAAAGGAAAACTTGAAAAGTCCTATGGAATGACATATCTGAAATGATCCACCACTAGATGAATTTCTAACTTTAATGTCACCTGGTAATCCATATATAGACTGGTAATCTGGGCAGTAACTCCTCCAAGTCCATGATTCTCGGGTCCTGCTCTCCTCGCCTAGACATCCCACTCTCCCTTATGAAGAAAAGACTCACCTTCTGGTGAAGTGAAACTCACCCTGCGTCGATAACATCCGATGACTAGCTGTAATAGAACCAACCAGTCCATCCCAAGAATGAAATCATAGAATGTCATCTCTAGGACATAGAGGTCCCATAAGAAGTGACACCCACCAACCTGTAGAGGTCACTCTCGGAACTAACATTAACTTGTTTTTCTTGTCCCCAATGGACTGTCTAACATCTTGATATCTGAAGAAGAAAAGATGTAGAGACCAAGGATCTCCACAATAGAAATCGGTATAAAGATATGGGAACCCCTGTATCGAAAAGAGAAGAAGATAAAGATGAGGAAACTACGATCATACCTCGAATGGTAGAGGGTTCGAGATCCTGCTCCTGCTGGGTCTGCTCCACTGAAAAAGTCTGACTTGTACCGTGGCCCTGTGACCTTGCCTGACCACTCTGAGCTGATTTACCCTGATGTCTCTAAAATTACATTGACTAACCACCTTGGCCATGACCACCACATCGGCCTAAATGGCCAAAAGAACTCTAGTTCACTAACTGGTGAGATACTGGGGGCGATGCCCCTGAATGCTGAGTCATAGAAGAACCTTTGTCACAAGATGCTAGTGAGAAGATCTGAAATAAGCACTAAAGGTGACCCATCTTGGGGCAATATCGGCACTCCATAGGGTCTCTTGGGAAAAGTGGCCTCGTATGCCTACTCTTCCCTCACTGGTATCATAACACCTGGATATCAGAAGAAACATGCCACCTACTCTGATCTCCTCGTGCAATCTCTCTGTGGTGAATCCTACTTTTAGTGCGAGGAATACTATATCTGGATGCCGAACCGCCATAGCTCACAGCTCTGGAATCCCTCAGATTCTACTGTATGATCAATGCCTGGTTGACGATATTGGATATCGAAGTCAACCTGAATATGTTCAACTGTGATTGGATGTCGTGCCTCAGACCACTCTCATACTTCCGTGCGAGGAACAACTCATCACCTCCTAAAATAGGCCTGAAATGCTTCAATTCTTTTAAGTGAGAGGAATACTCCATAACAGTAAGAGTAACCTGCTCCAAACTCATGAACCCTCTAGTTGGATCGGTCCTCAAGGTCTCTGAATAGAAGTAAGTATAGAAGATGCGCCAAATCTCATCTGAATCCATATTCTGCTAGCGTCCAGCCTATGAGATCACATCCCCCACATCTTGAAGGATTTGCGAAGTATTTAGACAGTGAGCTTCACCCTCTTCTCTGGAGGTATCTCCAGATGCTCAAAAATCATCAAAGTGGAGTCTAGCCATGAATCTGCAGCCTGGGTTCCTCCATCCCATTGGAAAATGGGAGGATGCTCCTGCAGAAAGACATATGTCAATTCCTCCATTGACGGGGTAGGAGGAGAAACTCCCTGAAGTGTCTTCATCTTCCTCAAAATCCATCAGTGAACTATGCATCAGCATCTATGTCGGGGATAATATTAGGTTCCAAGACTAGAATGACATGAGGATCTACAGGTAGTCCCTGACAATTCATGTCCGATGTCTGATCACCACCTAGAAACTGGCATACAATCAGAGGACATCTCGGTGGCCTGACACTACAAGGTCAAGGGCACACATTAGATCAAGATTATCAAGGACTAAAAACTATAAGTGCAAGAAGGTAATAGGATAAATAAAGAACACAAGTTTTACAAAACATGACTACATGGTATGTACAATTCCTACATGGCATGTTCCCTTAAGTCATTTACATGGGCGTATACTCCTGCCTAAACTGGTCATGTAACACCCCAAACACACGATGTGTTTTCTTAACAAACCGGGTGTTCTTGAATCCCCCTTCCCTGCCTGAGTCCTTCTACACAGTTAAGCCACACAGTTCTCCTATGAGGAGACTACACTGCGTGTTCATGGTAGACTCAGTGTGTACTAGACAATCATCACCTGCCCGTGTTATTAGTGACACAGCTGGGTACATGGGTCAGACTACCAGGCGTGTTCAATATTGACATGACATGTATAGATTAAGGTTTATTCGTCTGTGTTGTTAGTTACATGGGAAGACATAGTGTCAACACCACACGGTGTGTACAAGTGGTACACAGCGTGTTCCTGAAAGGAATTCCATATCCCGTGTCTCTGCCCACACGGCCTATGACACGGTTAGATACTACACATCTTGTACATAATGTACACGACTAGTACATAAGAAAAACATTTTCTTCCTGAACAGAAGAACATGGGGCATGTACATAACATTACACACCATGTATTCTGGGTTTTTCTGGATAGTAAGCCACAGAAATTACTCTGGAACCTAGAAAAACACTGAAACGAACATTGAAAGTGCCAAATTCGGATCTGTAAGGGCCCACACTCCCAACAAATCACATTTTAGAATCCTATACAAGTTATAACTAGGAAAAAAGTCAATAATCCACCAAATTCTGGTCCATGAGGGCCCATAACACCTCAAGAACCAAATTTTGGCGTTCATTCCAAAAAAACCGTACACAAAAATACCCTATGAAACAGCCAGTATTTTTATTAAGTCATCTATCACAACATCATGCATATTCTACACAACAAATATCACAAAAACATTCAATCACTAATGAATCCTAGATTTGATGGATAAAATGCATGACATATGATTTCTAGCAAGTGCCTATATGATTCATGAGATGGCACACCCTCAACTCATCAGGTTGGGACAGAAATAGAACCTCAATAACATCAACAATAATATCACAAAACATGTGAATCACTCAACGGTGAGATGAAATCATTTATAAAATTGCACACCAGAAAGAAAAAAATTGCAATAAACGGGGTAGATTGGCTTTTCCCTATACACGGGTTAGCTACTCCAGGGAATAGCTTATTACCAAGTACCTATTCCATACTATCCATGCATATGGGCTCCAAACAGTATGTGAAGAATGATGGAAGTCCTCTGATACAATTTTGTAACTTCTCGGTTCTGGAAGCCATCCATAGGTGCCTCGTACCCAGTTGGTCACATAGCCTCAAGCGCATTTCCTCAAGTGTCAGAGGCTGCCGACTAGCAACGAGGGCTTTGGGTGTGATAGTGGGGAAACTATTCCCTCATTGGCAGAATAAAACAATGGAAGGGAAATAAATACACAATAGAAAAAGCAGTAAATAATCATCAACAGTAATAGCAAAAGACAAAAATAACAAAAAACAAAAGCACACACACATATATATATGACGCATGGTACATATGTCTAGGAAAGAAGAAACACAAATCACAATGCTTGAATAGAAACAGTACTAAACCAAAGTACAAAAGAAATAGATGAAGAACTCCTGATCATCGCAAGCCTATGCTTGGTCCCTTGCTCTCCAACTTCAGAGCAAGTGAATTACCTGAAGAAGAGGGGCGCTTTTCCTTGTCTATACCTGCAGCAATATAATTTTTTTGGTCCCAGAAGCATTTCCCAAATAGGGTGTGAGACTAAATCCTAACAGGAAACCTCTCAATGATAAGTGCCTAACAGTCAATTAATATATGGCAGGTAAAATTAATGAAGCAATAAACAAGAAATAACTCAGTAGAAAATAATTCCACATATTAAAATAAACTAATAAATCATGGTAACCCTCTTGGAAGTAAACACAACATATCCTCTCCGGTTCAGTTATAAGAATATATAAAGATAGTTTGATGAGGCACTCATAGTCAATTCCTTTTATATTAAATGGGACAATTCAAGACTCTCTGAGGAAGCTCACGCGGTCAATTCCCTTTATAGTCTAACGTAATTTAAGTACTCTCTAAGGAAGATCACATAGTCAATTTTCCTTATAGCCACAAGTTCATGAAATATCTGAAGAAGCTCACTCGGTTAATTCCCCTTATAGTCAAAAGTGCTCAAAGTCTCTCTGAGGAAGCTCACTCTGTCAATTCCCATTATGGTCTACTACACTAGGTTCTCATGGCCCTGTGTAGGTCAACGAGCATAAGAAGGAAAAAATTCCAAGGTAAACCTCAATAACTACTTGGAAAATCATTCTATAGCATATCAAGCATGTCAGAATACAAAAACTCCACCCTACAACACTAGGCATCAAAAACAGGCAAAGCTTCCAAACAGGTTAAGCAGACCAACGGTCAAAAACAAAACATGCATGGGCATCACATCCAAAGAAAAGCATCTAACCATATTCATTTCTAATTAACCTCTACATGAGAATACAAGCTTGGAAGGAATTCAATAGGAGTAAAATGATAAACAAGCAATAACTCGTTCAAGGGTATTGGTCAGAATTGCACATAATACTCAATGACATTCAACGAAAAGGAACAAACCACATACCTCTGTGTTGTAGGAACGATATACATGAACCTCGAAGCATGAATCACCCTAGAACGATGAAGATCTTCAAAAACGTCTAAAATGATCAACCCAAGATATCTCATGAGAGAGGAGAAATCATAATATGGGGATGAGGGAGAAATGAGAACTCAACGGTGCGATACAAACGCAACCGATGATGTTTGATTCGGAGGACGGGTGCTCGCACGGGGGTTCGTCGAAGATCCACGGCCAAACAAAGCTCTCAGTTGAATGATACATAGAAGGAGAGTGTTTTGGAAATTAGACACTACCCCAGTGACTTTAATGAAAAAAAAGAAATTACACGGTGCGTACTTTTGAAGTACGTGTTGTGTACTCTACTTTCATACTCCACTTTAGGTGGCCTCCAAGTCACCCTCACATGGTCGTGTGTCTGGCCACTATATGGCCAGCACACGGCTACCTGTGGTAACCTAGTGGATGGAATGTACCCATATAATACACAGCGTGATCTTCAGAAATTTCCATAATTCCACATTTTCTCAAAAATGACTAGAAAAGGAAGACATACCTAAAAAGAAGTTTCTATTTCTTACAAGGGGAATGTGGGTTGTATTTATAGTGGATGAGAGGAGGTATTTAACATTCTTTTATCATTATTATAATATTGTTTCTCAAGACTATGCTTAATCATAATTCATATGACCCCAAATAGTAATAATGGCATCTGAGTTTGAACCAAGTGGCCTTACATCACTTATGATGTCATAAATAGTGCATTTTTTTGATAATTTTAATATACGATATTTTTCCATATTTATCTATTCATCAAAATTTCATTATTTTAGAAAAATAAAAAATATTCACCCTTACCATTTCTCAATGTGTAAAATTCAAAAAAAAATTCCATTTTTTGAAAATAATTTCCTAAATATTATTAATTTAATTTTTATATAAAATCATACTTAATTAAAAAAATTACAATTTTAAAACCATAATTTTTTTATATGACATTGAAAAATTAACCAAAATATCATTATCTAAAAGCTATTATAAAATAAAATAATATTAAATTTTACTATTCATTTGGGTCATATCACTATTCTTATTACTATTCATAAGGGTATGTTACTATTCCTCAAAAATAAAAGTTGGTTCCATTAGTCTCTAAATAACACATTGAACACAATTTTATAAGACCATTTTTTGAAATTCAAAACCTAGAAGTGGAAAAATTATTTTTAAATGCTAGCTATAAATATATAATTAAAACAATGTTTCATGCATTTAATTTATTTTTTTAAAACCGTGAAGTGTTAAATTATTTGCACCTTCTAGAAATTGTGTCCTCACAATTTTATTTACTCATGAAACAAGTGAGGGTAACTTTCTATAATAGCATTTTCAGAATCCCATGATGCTTCTTCTTCCACGTGGTTTCTCCACAAAACCTTTACCTAGTGGATTACATAATTCCGCAATACCTGTTCCCTTCGATCAAGGATCTGAAATGGTTTCTCTTCATAAGAAAGGTTCTCTTCAAGCTGGACTGGTTCTGGGATCAAGATATTTGATGAATTTGTCACATACTTTTTGAACATCAAATCATGAAAAACATTGTGTACCTAAGACAAACTCGAAGGCAAAGTTACTCAGTATAAAACTGTTCCAAATTTCTCCTAGATTTCAAAAGGACTGATGAACTATGGACTTTACTTCTCTTTCTTACTGAAACTCCTCACACTTTTCCAAGGAATGATTTTAAGGAAAACTCGGTCACCTACATCAAAAGGGATGTCTTTGCTTCTATTATCTGCATAACTTTTTTTCCTGCTATGATTTTTCCTCATGTTCTACCGGATCATCTTCACATTCTCAGCCATGTCCACTACTATTTTTGGCCCTATCTACTTTCATTCACTGACTTCATCCCAAAACGGTGGAGTCTGACACCACTTTCCATGTAATACCTTGAAAGGTACCATCTGTATACTGGAATGAAAAATGTTTTTATAAAAAAACACACAACTAAAGAAAATGATGATCCCAACATCCTTGATAGTTTATTGAACAAGCCTAAAGCATATCCTCCAATGATTGAATTGTTCGTTCTAACTCCCCATCTGATTGAGGATGAAAAGTGGTACTAAAATGTAATTATGTGTCCAACAACTTCTGATGTCCCTTCTAAAAGATAGAAGTGAACCGATGATCATGGTTAGATACAATGGAAAGAGGAAATCCATGTAGCCTAATAATCACTTTGAGGTATAGTCAAGAAGGATGATCCAAATACATTGTTTCTTGAATAGAAAGAAAATGTTATGATTTTTTCAGATGATAAACAACAACCCAAATCGCATTTATACCTTGAGAAGTCTTTGGGAGTCCCACCACAATGTTAATGAATACATTCTATCATTTCCTCTATGGCACTGGAAAAGGCTGAAGCATCCCCTTTTGTAACAGCTACTCTACTTTAACCTGTGGACATGTCAATCATTTTATAGTAAAATCTACAATATACCACTTCCTTCTATCCCACAAACAATACTCCCAAAGTTCATTGTAAATCTTATTACTTCCAGGATAAACTGAAAATGGGGAACAATGAGATTCACACAACAAATCTTTCTTCAACTGAGAATCATAGGTCCCACCAAACGTTTTTTCAAATATGAAAACACTATAATTATCAATGTTAAATTCTAGAATCATAACCATTTTAACCAATTCTACAATTTTATGTAGCTCACAGTCATCCTTCTATGATCACTTAATTCTGTCTGACAATGATGACTACAATGAAACCTGAAAAACAAAATAGATGTATTCCATGAATCAATAACTTCTAAGCCATAATTAATCAAATCATTAAGCAAGGGAGCATGTTCCAAACACTATAATTTGACTCAAGTCATCCACCACTCTATTTTATTTTCTAGGAAGGTAACTGATCTTGAAATCATAATCTTTTAACAGTTCAATCCACCTTCTATTCCTTAGGTCTAATTTCTTCTTAGTGAATATAAACTTCAGACTTTTATGGTCTGTATATATTTGTCATTTTTCTATGTATAAATGATGCCTCCCAATTTTCAAACCAAAAAGCATAGTTTCCCAATTCCAAATCATGTGTGGGATACTTTAAGTCATTAGGATTAATTTTTCATGATGCAAATGCAATAACCTGATCATTCTGCATCAAATAAACCAATTCCCTTTAAAGAAGCGTCATAATAGATGACAAAATGACCATTTCAGAAAGGCTAGTCCAAAACTAGATCATTCACCAATCTCATCATCATTTCCTAAAAACAAACATCACATTCTTCTGTCTAAAAAAATTTACCCACTGTTCCTATTAACTTGGTTAACGGGTTAGATAACTGTGAAATGTTCTTAAAAAACATCGTTAATTACCTAATAATCCAAGAAAACTACGATTCTCTATAACATGTGTGGGTCTTTTCCATTCATCAATCACTCTTGTTTTGTATGTAACAATTAATATTCTATCATTACCGACGATGTTCCCAATAAAAGAAATCTGTTGTATCCAAAAATCACAGTTGATGAATTTGTCATACATTTTAATTTCTATTAATTATTATAGAACAACCTTTGGATGTTTTTCATGCTTCTATTTATATTTAGAAAATACTAGAATGTCATCAATAAACACAACCACAAATATATCAAATAACTCATGAAATACTCTCTTCATAAGATTCTTGAATACATCATGTTCATTAGTTATCTCAAATGGCATAACAACAAATTCATAATGCTCATATCCAGTATAAAAGGCTGTTTCTGGGATATCATCCTTCTTCAACATCAGCTGATGGTATTCAGATCTCAAGTCAATCTTGGAAAAGAAATAAGCTCTCAGGATTTGATCAAACAACTCATCGATATGACACAATGAATACATGTTTATAACCGTGATGTTATCCAAATCTATATAGTTAATGAAATGCCTCGTGGAATCATCTTTCATTTCATAAGAGGGTTTTGAAATTGTCCTAGTATAAGGAACTAATTCAATTGTGAACTTGAATTCTCGATCAGGTATGACACTGGGTAAATCATCAGGAAAAACATCAACGTATTCATTTACCACTGGTACATCATTAATATGATAAGTTCCCTTTTATTAACAATATGAGCAAGGTATATTTCATTCCAGTATTTCAATATTTTCATTGCTTACTAATATGTTATCAAATGTTTGGTTTCATTCTTGTATACAAACTGAAACTATATATGAAAAACATCTTCTTTAGCTCTATAGTCAATCTTAGCATGATAAACAGAAAACCAATCCATTCCTTGAATAACATCAGACTTGAATAAGGAAAAACAAAAAGTATTTTAGCTAAAAACATTCCATATACCATAATATAGATATACTTATATTTCATATTTTCTATAATATTTTCTTCTGGTGATTTAACAACATGTTTCAGTTTCATTTGTGGAGGTGATATTTCCAAATTATTCAAAACAATTATCGGTGATGAAGGAATGTGTAGACCCAGTATCAAACAATACTTTAGAAAAATCTAAGTAAACAATCAAAGTACCAGATACAACATCTTTGGATGGCTCGAAATCTACTGATGTAGTTGCAAATGTCCTCGCTACACATTTCTTCTAATATTATAGATTCTTTGCATCATTTGGATATCTCTTTGGGAAGGCATTTGCATAATGACACATCTCACAACATTTAAAACACTTTATAGTTTTCTTATCAGGATTAGTCTTATGATAATTTTCATTATGTTGGTCGGAGTGGATACTCAAGTGGGGGGTGAATTGAGTTCTAATTAAAAATTTCTGTTTAAAATATTAGTATTAAAACCCCCAATTCATAAAACAATTTAAACTACAGTGAATTTATGAAGCTTGAAAGGTTTCAATTAGTTTATAAAATATTGAGTATTTCTCATTTAACTTAATCTGGAGATTAATATAGCTTTTGAAACCTACTGGCTAAAAAAATTACAAACACTTGCTAGTTTAACTATCAAAGTTAATTTAAAACAGATTTTAATTTCAAAGTAATTATCAGCTAAATATAAGATATACTTTAAACATAGATGAGATGAACAGAAGGTTTAACCAAGAGGTTCAGTCTCAAGACGAGGCTTAGTCCTCTCAAACAGTTAATATAAAACTTTAACCCACACCCTGGATTAGGGTTAACAACAGTACAAAGACTATCCAGGTACTAAGACTTCTACCAAAGTTATATATGGAAAAAAAACAATAGCACATAGGCTATCCAGGTAACACTTGACCTCTACCACAATTCACAGTAGGATCTAAAAGGATTTAGAAGGTTCGAGTGAGGATTTTAGATATCTTCCATTTATGCTCAGGAGTGACTGTGTGTCGAAGATGAACCGAATCACATAGAGTACTCTATAAGTAAATAAGAAAATCACAATAGAGCAAAAAAGATATGAGATGGGTTTAGAAGGATCTGTGTAATGGAAATGGATCTTTGGACTTGTTTTGTATTGAGCAAATGCGGTTTGAGTCCTTCTCTGAATTTTTTTTGAGAAATAGTGTGTCGTAGTTTTGTTCCTTCACTTCCTTGTATTGATGCTTTACTCGAGGTTTCAGTAGGCTTTGCAGTACAAAATTTTCCCTCATCTTCTAGAAAAGGTTCTTCTCTTCTTTAAGCTCTGGTGCATATGTTCATTTTGTATCAGATAAATATCTTCATATATCACCACACCCAACAGCTTTTTCCCTTCTTTTACACACACTTTTATGTGCGGATTTTGTCTTTCCTTTTATAGCTCAAGTGGTCTGACAAAAAGCATGATTTCTTCTGCAGGTACGAGGTACGGTTCCCTGACATTCACGAGACATTATTTAATTAATATCATTTGAATTAAAAGCACCAAATATGACCATTATTAATAAACAAACATTAGTAGGGTTTAGAGAAATGCGGATTGGTTTCCATCAGTAGCTCTCTCCATTACTGAGCTTGTAACGGTGGACTTGAGTCAGTATGTCTTGTGTCTTTAGTTGTTACTCATTATAACAGTAGCTCTATGTATCTCTATCTCTTTCCACCAGTAGCTCCTTTTATCTGTAGCTCTTTTGTACTACTGGCATTCTTCTATCGGTAGACTTTGTAGTGGTAGTCGTCTATCTGTATCAGAAGACTTGTGTCGGTAGCTGTCTATCTGTATCGATGGATGTGTATTTGTATCGGTGGACTTCATATCGGTATTTGTGTACCATTGACCTTGTTTCACAGGAAGCTTGGTCTATCAAGTAACTTTACTTATCAGTAGACTATGTACCGGTAGGTCTGTCAGTCTGTTTGTATCGGCAGCTTGAATCGGAAGGTCTGTCTATCTGTTTGTATCGATAGATTGTATTGGTAGGTCTCTCTGTCTATTTTTTTCGTAGCTTGTATCAATAGGTCTGTACCAGTGACTCAAAAAACTTAATATTTATCTATTCTATTCAAATCACATTCAGATTGAGTTAGTAACATTTCTAAACAAGTATAAACATAGATAACCATTGATTAACAAATTTCAATGATCATTTGGATATTTTATCTACTTAATAATATTATTTCATAGGTTGAAGGAATAATTAATATAAATATAAAAAAGATTTGGGATTATAAAATCATATTAAAACATAATTGAGATTATCAAAATAGGTGAGTTCAACAATCTCCCCCTTTTTGATAATCACAAATTATGATATTGTAATCCAAAATAATCTGTAAGGTATCAGTATAAAATAAAATGGTTTTTTATTTCATAGTGTGAAAATGTGATATTATAAATCTATTATGTGTAAAATATAATTGGCTTCATATCAATACAAAAAATTATGTCTCATATCAATATTTCTCCCCCTTTGTGATTAGAAAAAGAAATAGTAAGCAATAGAGATACTGGAAAAGAGAATGAAATCATGTATA
Source organism: Viscum album (assembly GCA_963277665.1). Lineage (NCBI taxonomy): Eukaryota > Viridiplantae > Streptophyta > Magnoliopsida > Santalales > Viscaceae > Viscum > Viscum album. The sequence continues at coordinate 1,127,507,438 of OY728156.1, read as the reverse complement.
TTTCTCGAGGAAAAAATACATAGAGATATAGAATTGAGGAAAAATGAATACAAGTGATTCCTATCAAATTTTCCTAGACACTATTAAATCCACCTCCTTAGCATGTGAGTTGGATTTTCCCTTGGAAACAGAACTAGATTCAGGAAGGGTAGAAGTAGGTTGAGGCATGGGAAGACCAGTGATTATCAGAGGAGGTTGAGCTTCTAATACAGTGCATGGCCTATACTATGTAGCTCTCTGTGTGATCATAGGAGTGAGGGTCTGAATTTCATGGGATGGAGTCATCTGAGGAATGGACGCAGACTGAGCAGAGGTAGGTAGGGCTGAAAGTACAATTATTGGAGTAATTCCCACATGCAAAAAATGAAGCAAGAGATTCTTAAATTCCAGTATGATCCCTCCTCCTCTTTCCATAGCAGAAATGATGTCATACTTTTCTCTCTATAAATTTATCTAGAGCAGGAGTCAACTCCCATAGCTTGCTTACTTGTTCTCTGAGAGCCAGAGTGACTGGGGGTATCCTCATGTTTTCTAACAAAAGCTTGAAATGGGTGCTGAGGTGATGCTTCGTATATACTTTCTGAAAATACAAGTCAATCTTATCCTTGATTTCTTTCTGTGCAACAATATCATCTCTCATATTCTCGTGAACAAACATTCTTATATCTCATGTGGTAGACAGAACATGAGAGTCAGATGAGTTACTCTACTAGCCTGGCCAAGCTCCTCTTTCAGCACAGATCGAAATTGATCAAAATATACTGTAGCACTGGATGAAGCAAAAGGTTTAACATTGAATGCTACAGTCTCCTTGGATGATAGGGTCAAGTTTCTTAACAGCTTCTGGACAACCAAATCCTGGGAGCTCACATGCTCTTTGAAAGACTACTTAAAATCTTCAAAGACATCCACAAATTTCCTTACTACACCTTTAATGTAATTGATATCAGTAATCATTTGAGCTTGAGAACTACTCAAGGTAGTTAACGAAGCAACATACTACTTCCAGGAAACAACAACTCATATCCTGCTCTTAATCTGAGTATTACATAGTCTTATCTCATTCATCATCTTTGTTATAGTGCCTAACACCATACACCCAAGAGACAGTTCTAATGATTTCTCCGTATTTCTCATCTCTTCAACAAAGCTATTCATTAAATCTGCAACAGATGCATTCAAACACTCTTTCATCTCAGCTTTTAAAGACTCAAGGTCATCCCAGGTTACCAGATTTTCAGGCACAACTACCGGTGTTTTTTCAGGAAAAGTATCATGATGTCTTTGGGGTTGATCATCATCAAATCCCGTGTAGTCAAGTCCAAGTACAATGAAACCTGGATCTTCTGACCAATCTTCTATCATATGAAAAACAGTGATATATCCAACAATAACAGGTTTCCCCCCCTCAATTTGAGCTTCATCCTCTTTACTATGAACTGTAGCCACATCCCCTTATTCAGATGAATCATCAATAACTTTATCCATGTCAGGTGACCCATCCTGTGGTGGCTGAGAACTAGATACAGCTCTATCCACTTCAACAAATTCTTCAGTAGGCATAGAGTAATTCCCAGTCAGTTGACTGAGACTCAAGCAAGCAGAAACAGATGCTTAATTTTCAGATTCTATTTCTTCTTCATTCTCTAGGGCAGTCTTCTTCATGATCTGAACTATCCTGGTCTTCCTCATCAATGGGTTCTTCTTCATTACTTACACCCATAATTGTTGATTTTTAGGCAGGATCAAGGAAGGATTTTCCTTTTCATGGGATACCACTTCACCAGCTGGACTAGGGGAAATTAGGATCCCCTCCATCTGCTACAGAGGCATCCTCCACAGCATCATCACTATACTGTTGTTCATCTTCATCAGGTATTATACATGGATGTCTCTTATCTTTTTCCCTATTGTGATGGTCAACAGGGTTAAACTTATCTATTACATGTTTCAATTTCTAGGGGTTCCACCCAATCTTCATATATTTACAAACAATGCTTTTGATGAAAAAATTGTTCTTCACCACCAGTGTCTCATCCTGAGACTCAGCTAATTCCTTCACTCTGATCATAACAGAAATTAACTTAGCAAAGAATAAAGCATTGGACATTGATTTGGGTCTGGTCATATCCTCAATTTGAATCATTAACAGTCTACACAGATTCACCTTAACACCATGTCTTAACAGATGCAGCAAATATATAACTTGATACCTTAGATTTTTCAATTCCCCTCTTCTTGGACACAGCACATGTTGGATGAACTTGAAAATTAATCTATTTTCCCCATCCATCTCTGTAGCCACTACTTTCCTTTGTTTGCCACTATCGGTGAGCTCTTCCAAGGAAATCTCATAATCAAAAATTTCAATGGTAGGTGGAATTGTCTTTGAGAAATATCTAAAAATGCCTTCATGTGGGACTTTCAAACATTCAGCCCATTCAACAGAGAAAAAAGATATTTCATTTCCATTCTCAACTGAACCCATTATATTCTCTTCTTCATATTTGTCGAAGCACACAAACACATAGAAATCTTTTACTCACTTGGGATAAGAGGGGCCATTGTTGTTTGTGAAGCATTTGAGCCATCCCTTCTCCTCTAAAACTCTTAGGGTCAGTTATTTTCTTGTCATAATCCATTCTGCACACAGCTCCTTCTCAATTACAATTTCTCTATTCTGCAAATATTGGTTCACTACACGCTTCCCTGACCATGTTCTATTGTTACTTCCACTACCTTCAGGACCTGTTTTATGCTTCCTTGCACTTGGATCATCACTATGATCCCTGATTTTCAGGATCATTGTTCTTTCCATCTCCAATCGAAGAACTTAGGTTTTTTGCAAAAAGTGGGGATTTGAGGAGTTGGTTTGAGAGAGTGGAATTCGTGGTGGATTGAAATGTGATCTAAGCTTAGTTTTTATCATTTAGGAATCGAGATGTAATAAAAACAATATACTGAAAACAATTAAGAGTTTTGGATAATGAAAACGAAAAAATAGACAGCATGATACATATTCGTGAAAACTACTAGTGATCACCCTAACTATGAGATTTACCTATTAGTGAGTTATCTCTAATGGTGAGGTGTCTCTAGCAGTGAGGTGTGTCTAGTAGTGAGGACTCTAGGGGTGAGGACTCTAGCTGTGAGGACTCTAGTGGTGAGGTCTCTAGCAGTGAGGACTCTAGTTGTGAGGAATCTAGTGGTGAGGTGTTCTTAATGGAGAGGTGTGCTTAATGGTGAGGATTTGGCTAAGAGTGAGGATTTGGCTAAGAGTGAGGATTTGGATAACAGTGAGGATTTGTCTAACAGTAAAGATTTGGCTAACAATGAGGATTTGGATAAACAAATTCTAACATTCCTAACTCATGTCTAATGTATGTTAACCTATTTTAACTTAAAGATTTGGTGAATATGTCAATTTTTGATGTTCGGTACATATAAATTCAAGAATAATATCACCTTTTTGGTAATGATCTCTAAAAAAGTGATGCCTTCCATCAATTTCCTTAGTCCTAGAGTGAGACATAGGATTCTTGGAAATATTGATTGCCCTAGTGTTTTCACAGTTTATGGATACATGCTTAAATTGATATCCATATTCTAGTAGAGTGTGTTTCATCAACAGAATTTGTGCACAGAAACTACCAGCAGCAATATTTCCTACTTCAGTAGTAGACAATGTAATAGAGTTCTTCTTTTTACTACACCATGATACTAAGGACATACCTAGAATATGACATGTTCCATAAGTTCCCTTTCTATCTAACTTGCAATAAGAAAATTCAGCATCTAAATAAATCATTAAGTCAAAGGATTTTCTTTTTGTATTAAACAAACCTAAATTGGCAGTATGTTTAAGATATTTGAAAATTCTTTTAACAGCATGCAAGTGTGACTCTTTTGGATTTTCTTTAAATATTTCACAAATACACACACTAAACATAATATTTGGTCGACTAGTAATGAGATAAAGTAAACATCCAATCATACCTCTATAATTGGTTTGATCCACTGGTTTCCCAGTTTCATCTGCATCAAATTTACAAATAGTACTCATGGGTGTGTCATTACCATTACAACAATCCAACCTAATATGTTTTAAAAAATCCTTTGTATATTTTCATTGATTTAAGATAATACCATTTTTATTTTGATAAACATGAAATCCCAGAAAATATTTGATTTCTTCCATTAAACTCATTTCAAATTCATTTTGCATAATTTTTGAAAAATCAATACACAAAGAATTTTTAGAAGATCCAAAAATAATATCATCAACATCGATTTGTACTATCAAAACATCTTTGGAAATTCTTTTAATAAAGAGAGTTGGATCAGCAATCCCTTTATAAAAACATTTTGAAATAAGAAAACTATTAATTCTATCATACCAAGCTCGTGGGGTTTGTTTTAAACCATATAAAGCTTTAGAGATCTTAATAACTCGATTTGGAAAATTATTATTAGTAAATCTAGATGGTTTTTCAACAAAAAAATCTTCAATTATAAAACCATTATGAAAAGAACATTTAACATCCATTTGATATAACTTTAAATTCAGATGAGCAGCATAGGAAAGTAGAATCATAATAGCTTCTAATCTAGTTACAGGTGAAAAGGTTTCCTCATAGTCAATTCCTTAATCTTGACTATACCCTTGTGCAACTAGCCTTGCTTGTTTCTAATGATATTTCCAGAATCAACAAATTTATTTCTAAAGACCCATTTAGGGCCTATGGTCAAAGTGTCCTTAGATCTTTCAACTAATTCCTAGACTTTGTTTCATTAAAATTTATTTAACTCTTCTTGCGTAGAGATTACCCAAAATTCATCATTGACTGCATCATTGATATTTTTAGGTTCTAACTGTGAAATAAAGGCTTCATGTTCAGCCTAATTTTTAGAGAAGCTCTAGTTTGGGTTCCTCTATCTAAATCTCCAACAATGGCATTTAAAGGATTATTCTTTAGAATCCTTGTAGGTCTAGTCAAGGTAGGACTAGAGATTCAGGTTCATGGGTTGGTTTGGTTCCAATAGTATCGGGTTGTAGAAAATTTCCAGAATTACATGGTTTTATAGAAGGTTCACTATTTTTACAATTGTGGTCCAGAATACATAGCTATTCTTCAAGATTTTCAAGAGAAGACTTAGGTTCATGCGGATCAGTTTCATAAAATTTGACATGTACTGATTCTTCCACACATTTGGTTCTTTTGTTAAAGACTCTATAAGACTTAATGGTTATAGATTATCCTATAAATATTCCCTCATCACATTTAGATGAATTTTTTTCAAGATTATCCTTAGTATTAAGAATAAAGACATTGCAACCAAAAACTCTCACTTTTGGTTTCCTGTTATTCCACAGTTCGTAAGGGCTATTTTTGAGAACATATCTAATCAAGAATCTATTTATAATATAATAAGCTATATTTACAGCTTCTTCCCAGAAGTAAACAGGTTGGTCATACTCATTAGGAATAATTCATGCAATTTTTTGAAGGGTTCTATTTCTTCTTTCGACTACACCATTCTGTTGAGGTGTCCTAGGGGAAGAGAAATTATGATAGTAGCCATTATGTGAGTGATAGGATTCGAAATCATGATTTTCAAACTCATGACTATGATCAATTCTCCAGGTCTTAATCTTAAGTCCACTAGGGTTCTATACAGACATGGAGTACTTAATGAAATAGGAACACGCTTCAAATTTGTGAGCAAGAAAATATACCCAATTATATCTAGAAAAGTCATCTACTAAGACATAAACATAGTGATTCCCAATCAAACTAGAAATTCTAGAAGGTCCAAATAAATCCATGTGAACCAACTTGGGAGGTTGAGAAGTAGAAACTTATTTCTTTAATTTGAATGAATCTTTATGCTGCATTCCCTTTTGACAGGGAGTACAAACTTTGTCTGAAGGGAATTTTACTTGAGGTAAGTCTCTAACTAAATTTTTCTTAGTCAGTTTCTTATGTGAGTGAACATTACAGTGTCCCAATATTCTGTTCCATATCTAATACTCTTTATGAAAATCATTTAATCAAGTAACCATTTGTTGGGATAAATAATTTAAATCTACAGTATAAACATTTTCATTTATCATGGTAGTAAATACCAAAATATTTATGAATCCAATAAATTACAAGAAACATTTTTAAAATTAACATTGAAACCATCATCACACAACTATGAAATTCATATCAGATTGTATTTTAATCCATCAAAAAATAATACTTTAGAAATTAAAATGGAATCCGTGTTACCAATCTGGCCTAAGACGATGATTTTATACATTTGAATTATCACCAAAGGTGACATGCCCTCCATCAACCTGGATGAAGCTCATGAAGCATGAAAAATCTCATGTTACTATCTTGAACATCCACTATCCAAATATCATGTCTTCCTACAAGAACTTTTTAAGTATGTTTCCTAAAAAATATGTTTATACTGAATATGTTGTAGGTACCCAGATTTTCATGGGTCCAGAGAGGTTAGCAAGCAAAACCTTTGGCATCCATATTTGTCTAACATGCTTCTTTTAACTATCAGGTTAAGAGGATTTTGAATAATTTATTCTGTTTGGTATAGAAGAATATGAAAATATAGATTAAGTAACAAAATTTCCAAAACTGGAGCTAGCACCAAACTGTCCAGTTTTTGGAATAAATTTATTTTTGACAAACTGTCTTTGTCTTGGTCGGTAGCCTAAACCAGTAATGTATTTTGCTGCTACTTGTTTGCCTAGAATTTGGGTAAGATTGTTCTTTCCATTAGTGAACTTCTCAAATTCTATTCTAAGTTTCTCATTAGACAATTTAAGTTGAGTATTATCCTTTAGCAGTTGATAATTTTTTTCCTTTTCTATACTAAGATCAGATTTAGCAGTACCGAACAAGGCATACTGTTTCTTTAATGATTTGTACTTATCCATCAGCTCATTGAAAGTATCTTCTAACCTATTACAGTATTCAAATAATTCCACTTTAGACATATTATCACCACTATTTGAATCACTTTCACTCCCAGAATAATTATCATTCAGCATAGGGGAAATAGGTACCTCAGAAGTATTAGTCATGAAACACATGTTGGCATGATTATTTTTAGAATCAGAAACCTCAGACTCACTTGTTTTGTCTTCTAAAGCACTCCATGTGGCCTTCATTTCTTTCTTAGATTTTTTGTCCTTATAATCATATTTCTTCTTGAACTTCAATTTTGGACAGTCAACCTTAATGTGTCCTTTCCAATTGCATTCATAACACACTATCTCATCATCCTTATTAGCATTCTTAAAATCTATCTTCCAATCACCTTGTTGGTCATACATACCCTTATAATTTGGTTTTATGACAAATTTATTCTTCCTATTTAATTTCTTCAATCTTCGGGATATTTGAGCCATCTCTTCATTACTATCAGAATCTGAATCTCCACTTGTTGAGCTTTCAGTAGGTATGTGAACTTTCTCCATGTCCTTTCTCTTTGAGGTAATAGACTTAAATGCCACTAACTTCCTCTTTGGTTTATCATATTCCTATTTTATTACCTTTAGCTCTTCTTCAAACATCATAAACTTACCAATTATCTCCTTAACAGGTAGTGAACTTATGTCACATGATTCTCTTATTGAGACTGATGTGCCTCTCCATCTTTCTGGTAGACATCTAAGTAATCTCATGATTTGCTCCTTTTCTGGAATAGGTTTTCCCAGTGAGCTCATTGAGGTAACAATCTCATTGAACCTATGATACATGTCATAAATAGGTTCATCAGGTCTCATTTTAAAATTATCATATTTAATAGTATAGGTGTTTCATCTCATTTCATTTCACATTGGTTGTTCCTTCATGATAACCAGCCAAAGTTTCCCAGATTTCATGTGCTATTTTCAAAGCATAAATTCGATTAAATTATTCATCTACTAAATCACAATAAAAAGAATTCATTTCTTTATAATTAATATTGTAATCATAATTTTTATCATCATCCCAAGTAGCTCTAGTAGTTTTTGGAATTTCATACTCAGACTCTATAGTAGACCAGATGTCAAATCCTATACTTTCTAAATGAATTTTCATTTTGATTTTACATTAGACATAATTAAGACCATTAATTAAAGTTGGCTTGTTGGTAGCATCACCTTCTATTCTGTTATCCATATTTAGATTTTAGAAAATATATTTAAAGAGATAAAATTTAGAACTAACAGAAATTTAAGATCGTTAAGATACAACTAAAATCACAGTTGAAAAATATAGTATTTCTAAATTCATTATAAATGATATTCCCTATGATACCAAATGTTGGTCGGAGTGGATACTCTAGAGGGGGGTGAATTGAGTTCCAATTAAAAAGTTCTATTTAAAAGATTTGTATTAAAACCCCCAATTCATAAAACTAGTTAAACCGTAGTGAATTTATAATGGTTTACAGTTTTCAGTTAGTTTCTCAAATATTGATTATTTCTCAGTTAATTTAATCTGGAGATTATGTTAGCTTTTGAAACTAACTTACTAGCGAACAACAATTAGAAACACTTTCTAGTTTATCTATCAAAATTACTTTAAAACAAATTTTAATTTCAAGGTAATTATCTACGGAATATAAGATATACTTTAAACATAAATGAGATGCACATCAGTTTTAACCAATAGGTTCAGTATCAATCCAAGACATAGCCTTCTCAAATATTTAATATAAAACTTTTATCCACATCCTAGATCGGGGTTAAAAATATTACAATGATTGTCCGGGTACTAAGAACTTTATCACAGTTCTATGTGGGAAAACAAAAACAATAGCACACAGGCTATCCAGGTCACACTTGACCTCTAACACAATTCACAGTGGGAACTAAAAGTATTTAGAAGGTTTGAGTGAAGATTATAGATATCCTCCAGTAATGCTCAGGAGTCAGTGTGTGTTTAAGATGAACAGAATCACACAGTGTACTCATAAAGTAAATAAAAATCACAATAAAGCTAAAAAGATATGAGATGGGGTTAGAAGGCTCTCTGTGATGGAAATGCAGCTTTGGACTCCTTTTGGATTGAAAAGATGTTGTTTGAGTCCTTATCAAAATTTGTCTGAGAAACGTAGTGTCGTGGTTCTATTCCACGACCTCCTTGTATTGATGTTTTTCTCGAGGTTGTAGTAGGCTTTGCAACACAGTAATGTCCCTCAACATCCAGAAAACGTTTTTCTATTATTTAACCTCTGGTGCATATGTTATTTTTGTATCTAATGCGTATCTTCATATATCACCACACCTAGTAGAATTTTCACTTTTTTTCCACACATTTTTCTTCATGGATTTTGACTTTCCTTTTATAGATCAAGCTGTCTGACAAAAAGCATGATTGATTATGCAGGTACGAGGTACGGTTCCTTGAAATTCACCAGACATTATTTAATTTATAGTAGTTACATTAAAAGCACCAAATATGACCGTTATTAATAAACAATCATAAGTAGGCTTTAGAGAAACGGTGACCGGTTTCCATCCATAGCTCTCTCCATTTGTGAGCTTGTAATGGTGAACTTGAGTCAATATGTCTTGTGTCAGTAGCTGTTATTCTTTATAATAATAGATCTATGTATCGATATCTCTTTCCGTTAGTAGCTCCTTTTATTGGTAGCTCTTTTGTACTGTTGGAATTCTTGTATCGGTAGACTTTTTAGCAGTAGCCGTATGTCTGTATCAGCAGAATTGTGTCTATACCTTTCTTCCTGTATCAGTGGTTGTGTATTTGTATCGGTGGACTACATATCGGTAGCTATGTACCAGTGACCTTGTGTCACAGGAAGCTTGGTCTATCAGTGACCTTTACTTATCGGTAGACTATGTACCGATAGGTCTGTCTGTCTATTTGTATCAGTAGCTTGTATTGGTATGTATGTCTATCTATTTGTATCGGTAGCTTGTATCGGTAGGTTTGACTCTCTATTTTTATCAGTAGCTTGTTTCGGTAGGTCTGTATCAGTGATTCGAAAACATAATATTTATCTGTTCTATGAAAATCATATTTATATTGATTTAGTAATATTTCCAAAAAAGTATAAACATAGATAACCATTGAATAAAAAATTCCAATTATCATTTTGATATTTTATCAACTTAATAATATGATTTCATAGGTTTAAAGAATAATTAATATAAAGATAAACATTATTTGGGATTATCAAAGAATATTGAAACATAATTGAGATTATCAAAACATGTGAGGTCAACACATTAAAATCTGGGTCCATATGTCCAATCATACCACTTTAAAAACACTTCACATTTTTGGTAAGACATTCCCTAGGGTGCTTCTTACCTCACTTTTCACAAACAGGTTACTGGATTTTCTTTCCATCAGATATCTTTAGTTGATTTATACCCATCTCTTCCCATATGGACTATTTATTCTCCATGATTCCATTTTTAATGTGATCATCAACAATCATCATATCTACCCTCTCATCACATCAAATAAGTTACTCATTAATTTTGAATTCATGGGAGGCCAACGCCCATTGATTCCTTGGCTTCAATCCTTCATAAAAGTGGTGCATTTTTCCATCAAAATCCAAAATATGATTTGAAGCATACAATTCCAGTTGGGTGAAGTTCCCTTCATACACAGCCACTAAATCTTCCCCCTTATGTTTCAATTCAATTAATTGTTTCTCCATCTTTAGTCTCACCACCTTAGAAATAAAATCAAGGAAAAGAATTTTAAATTCATCCCAATCTAAGGAATCAATATCCACTCTATCCCAGATATTCATTATCATTAACCACTAATGATCAGATTCACCTTCAATACGATTAATGAAAGATTTCACATTTTATTTTCTAAACATCCAATAACATCTAATATCATTTCAAGGGCTTTAATCCATTATTCAGCCGCTATTGGGTCAGAAGATCCATTGAAAGATGGAGGGTGTTGTCTCAGAAATTGTTCCTCTATTGTCATCTTCTTTTGTGGTACCTTTGGTTTTTCCCTTGCATGATAGTCAACACCATTTATTTTTTACATTAGTTAAGACACTGCTATCACAAACTACTCAGTTCCAATCCCTACCATTCTGGGATGCATATTCGGAAGGATGTCGTTCTATCGGTGCCTCTCCACTTCAGCTTCCCAGTTTGTCTTGCGAAAAACCATTCTGATCAAACATATCTCAGAAGAAAAAACATGGTAATCTTTAAATGCTATAACATTTTAAATTAAACATTGAGTAAAAAACATTTATGGTATTCTTTTAACATCATCCAAACCCCTAAATTTATTTATACCATCCTTTGATACCAACTATAAGGACCAGACCATATTACATTACATAATTTGAAATTTAGTCAAGAATTCACTTCCTCTCACATTGAGGATTTTGTTCATGTTTATAGATTTAGATAATTATTACATAAAACATTCTTAAAATTAGACATTATTACATAGTAGATACCCACAAAACAGTATTCATTTGATACAAAATATAAAAGTTTTCCCATAAAACATTTATTCATAGAATAATCCTCAAATATTTAACATGACTTGATTATTTGTCTTACACATCCTTTTAACCTATGAAAATCAATTAAAAAAATGGGATGTGTACAAAATCACAGTAAGTAATATAAAAATAAGGAAATAACATATTAGTCGATGAACACTTGTAACGTATGAAATCATTTTCAAAAGACATAAATGTATCCCATATAAACATACTTTGTGAAGCTTGAAATTTGAAAACAATCCACACAAAACATAAGAACATATATATAATCATAAATTTATCTTGGGGAATTACATACATAATCTTTTAACCCTCTCAGTTACCTTATCATTTGTAACCCACACGGCTACCATACAGTTTGTGTGACCATTGTAGTTACACTTGGAGTAATGATATGGCCAACCTCCCACATTCACATACCCAATGCATTGGAGGGAAATATAGGTCCCACCCATCCTCATAAACAATTCCCAAAAACTGTTACACAATCATAAAAAATTAATAATTTCATAAAAATATTTCTTTTGAAATTTCATAAAACAGAATTTTAAAATAGGTTTTCAAAAGAAAATCCCCACATATAAATCATATAATTGAAGAGAAATATGTATAAAAAGTGTGAATACACATAATTAAACATATTAAATACAAAACCCATCACAAAAACAATTTTAATACCAAATAAATAATGAAGTAGAACGTTAACCAAAATATTGGAAAACATGTTAACAATTCCCTTACCTCGGGTTTTCTTAATTCAAACTTGTTTAAAAATATTCTATAATGGTTAAAAGAGTGTTATTAATACATTTCCGAAATATATAGGACTTTTTAATAATTTATATTTTCATTTTATTACATTATTTCACCTTTTAAATGATAGTATTTTTTTCCTTGTGCTGTTTTTGGGTGAGTTATTTACATGATTTCCATGATTGGTTTATAAAGGATGTTCTTTACAATTGAGAGTGAGACTCCAAAAATGAAAGGTATAATTGTTTACATATTTCCAGAATCCATAAATTATACCATTTATTGTTTTTAATTATTAGATGATGATGACTCATAAGTTAAAACATTAATGATGTTCATTTATATCATTATTGTGGTTTTTTGATAATAACGACCTCATTTTGTTTTATAATTTAAAAACATGTGTAAAAAATATTTCATGAACCATGGATGAGACATAATATATATAAATATATTATAACCTGGTTCAACCATAAATTTTTGTTCATGACCAGACTTGAAGGTATTAATGCAAATTGATGTCACATCGTCCACAATGTCGGTAATTCAAAACATCAAAGACAATATTTTTAATTCCTTGAATAAGTAATGAAGGAGAATATGATTGATGATGAATTTTCCATGAACATGAGAACATAGATAATATTAATATTCTAGAGAATTAATTCATCTTGTATATAAGGATCTAAGGAAAGGAGAAGAAAATAAAGGATCTCAAAATAAATGAAAATTTGAGAAATTCTCTATGAAAATTTGGCAGCCTAATGAAGTCGTTTAAATTTTCATAAAATAATTTTATGAGAGAAAACGGTTCTCTCATAATTATTACATAATATGGTAAGTAAGGCGGATATGGAATGAAATATCCCAACATAATCCAAAGAGACTAAAAAAATGAATAACATAAAATCAAAGGAATGAAAGATAATGAAAGAAAATGTTTACCTCTTGATCTCTTATCCTTGGGATTGCTCTTATGTCCTTTGGTTTCGGTGTTTTGGTGATTCCAGTAGCTCTAAGAAGTGGGGAAGAGACATTGGAGAAGTATTGGGCAGAACCTATCTAAGGATAAAGTATTGAGAGGTGTGGGAGGAAGAGAGTAATGAGGGTGGTATTTATAGTGGAGGAGAGGAGGTATTTAACATTATTTTTATCATTATTATAATTTTTTTATCAGGACTATGAATAATCATAAATCATGTGACCCCAAAAAGGAATAATTTCAAGTGAGTTTTATCAAAGCGGCCTTACATCACTTATGATGTCATAAAAATTATATTTTACTGATAATTTTTGTATACCATATTTTACCATATTTCTCTATTCTTCTAAAATTCATCAATTTTAGAAAAATACCAAAATTTCACCCATACTATTTTTTGATGTGTAGAATTAGAAAATTAATTTCATTTTTTGAAAATAATTTTCTAAATATTATTAATTTTGTCTTTAATAAAAATCCTACTTAATTCAAAAATTGACAATTATTAAAACTATAACTGCTTTTATATCACATTTAAAAATTCACCAAAATATCATTATTTTAAAGCTTTTAGAAAATAAAATAATATTACAATTTACTATTAAATAGGGTTATAGAACTATTCATAGTACTATTAATGAGGTTATATAATTATTTACAAAAAATACAAGTTGGTTATATTAGACTCTAAATAAAATACTGAACACAGTTTTAGATGACCATTTTTTGAAATTAAAAACGTAGAAGTGGAAAAATTATTTATAAAGGCTAGTTATAAATATCTACATAAAACATTTTTTAAGGCATTTTATTCATTTTTTTAAAACATGGGGTGTTACAGCTTTGCAGGGAGATATATGTCCCAACTTTCCCATAATGAGATCATACACATGTTTCCATAATTTTATAAACATTAGTCACGAAATAATCCTTTAATTGATATTTCTATAATTAATATTTTATCATATCATACCGAATGGAAAATAGATAGTTTTTAATATCATTTTAACATAGCACATATCATGAATAGATGTATCTAATAAATGCATTGTGTCATTGTGTAACCCATGGAAGAGAAATGGGATTCATAAAAAACATTCCACCTTGAGAATAAAACATTCAGATAAAGAATAATAATGGTTTCATTAGACCATATCACAAGTAAGTGATAAATTGTTAAAAAAGATTTCATCCAAGATAGAGACTGGGATTGATTGATAACATGGAACATTTGATAAGGAAAATAATATTTCATTGAAAATAACTTTTATAATGCATTTCCAAAATCCTATTTTAAATGAAATTGTAATATTATAATAAAATAATGAAAAATTAATGTAAAAAATATCATGAGAAAAATACCCTTTCCCCCCTGAAAAAATATTGTTCAAACATTAAAAAATTTTATAACATTTTTTCTTGTAAAATATCTTTAAAATGAATAATGGATGATTTTAAAACCATTTTCAACACATTTTAATACATAAAACATTTTGAAAATCCATTTCAATTAAAATAATAATAAAATATCATATAAAAAATTTGAAACATTTTTAGAAAGGATTTTTTTTAACGAACACATATTTTAGACCAAAGTGACAAATAAAGTCCAATTTTATTAAATAAATATTAAAACCTAAAGAGAGTATAAATTTTTCCATTGCATTAATCTAAAATGAATAGCAATAGGAGAAGAAATTTAATAATAATTCATCATAGTTAGATCACTATATTTTAACATTGGAGACTTAATAAAAAATAATACTGAGAAATGATGACATTAGGTCATAAAATCCTTACCACCTTGTTAAAAATGAATCATGAGCCCCAATAAAGAATAATTTAAAATATAACATAAAATATCACTAGGATAAATAAATTCACGTCATTTCATGTCAAACTAGATTTTAATACCTCTTATTTTAGATTATAAGTCCATAACATATTGTAAGCCACAAAATTAAGTATAAGAATCATAATTTTAATTCATGGGAATCATATACACCACATATAAGAAAAAGGTGGAGAATCTATAATTTTTATCATAAAAGTAAAAAAGTGAGATAGTTATCCCTGACCTTACTTATTAACTCTCATTTTACTCTATCAAATTTCCTATAGATGAAATATAGGTTTATTATAAATAAATTACTGAACTATATTTATATTTATATATATATATATATATCATATATGACATTATTATAACATTATATTACTCATTTATTAATGATCCCACGATAAATTTACGTTTTAGGCAATAACCCCTTTTGGTCATATAAATTTTGACTTGTGATTCTTGTTTTCTTACCTTGATCACGATTTAATAATATTCAAAATTTAATCCATGATATGAATTTAATATTTATTAATTTATTATATATTTATTTTAACACAAAAAAAATTAGTGATAGGAAACAAAATACCCCATACATTGAGACGTTATGCCATATGTTCACAAAAATGCTGATTTCTTTTTCTAATCTTATTATAGGAAAGAAAGTAAATTGTAGATGTATATATATTTTAATTATTGTATAAAAATTATTTCATAATTATCACATATATTTATTTAACCTATTCTAAATGCATTCCATGTAATGGGTGAACAATTCATATCACATCACGAGGTGGTACTCCATCGAATACCCGAACGATGTTATCATATTCCAACAAAATAGTGAGAATTAATCTATGAGTTATATAATAAATATAATGGAATAAATAAAACAATAATATATATATATTATCAATATTATCTACATAATTATCCCCAACAATGAAAGGCGGTAGTGAAAAAATGAACAACATCAGTACAAGAGATGGTAGGCTTTGGTACACATGAACTATGATTTCATAACCTATTAATTAGATGTTTGTGTGGTCGAAGGATGTTCCCATAACATAAAAATATATCATTATGTTTAGGATACTATTTTTTTACCTAATCATGTTATAGATAAAGATGAACAGGTTTCTAGAAGAAATAATACAAAAATGATTGTTGTTGAATATATCATCTTCTTCATGTATCTCAATTTGGTTTGCACAAATGGAAACCCATGAATGTAATTATTCCAAAAAAAAGGTTTCTACAATGAGGGGATGGAGTTTTATTAGTTTTTTTTCTATTGTATTTTAAAGACAAATATTTTAAATGTGTGGGTAATGTAACAGTGTGTGTTCCCATTTATAGTTGAGAAGGATTGGCATTCATTCAATAACTCAAAAGCATATACAATTGGAAATTAAATAATGCCTAATTCTTCGTAATCTTTTATAAAAAAAATTATGGATAAATTGTTAAAAACACACCTCAACCAATAATTTTTACTCATGTTTTGAATATTTTCTTCATTAACTCTTATGTTTCTGTATTTTACAATTTTGGTTTTTATTTATGGTAACTACTTTTCAAACGTAAGAAATTTACAATTAAAAAAAATCAAGTGATAATTTTTATGAAAATTTAGTCCCAATAATTCAAAAATAAGATATATAATTTATAAATTAAAATTATCATATATGTTGGAAATTAATATTAACAAATGTATAAGTGACACATAATAAACAATGATTTAACCCAAACTATTCTAACATAATTTTGACTATATAGGGGTTTAAATTATCATTATAAATTCTAATTGGTACACTAATGGACCATATTTTATATTTATTACATTTATAAATCACTTGAACGAAGATATTACATTAGAAAAATTAAATCATTTAATAAGATGTCATTTATTATAAAGTAACATTTTTGTAAATTTTTGACATTATTTTTTTAAATTTAATTTAAAACATTAATTAAATTGGTGGATTTTGAATATATTAATTTTAATCTTTTTTAAAATGGTATATTCATCTAAAAGATTATTTAATATAATTATTGGTTCCACTTACTATTCTTATACTATTTTTTGTATTGTTTATTTTAGAATATTATTAAATAAATAATTTCTTCATTGGTGTTTCATAAGAATGTCGTTTAATTATAATATTTTGAAAAAAAAATGAATTACCATAAGAAAGAACATTTCTATTCCAAAAAAATTATTTATTGCCAAATATATGTTGTTTATCCATATACTAAATATTTATAGAATTTAGAAGGATGGAAGGTTCATTTTGTGGTTTTTTTCATTATTTAACTAACTATATGGGTCACCATAATGTTAAAGAGTCCCCAAAACCCATAAAATCCAATAATAATTTCATAATTATAGAAATATTCACCGAATATTTATTTTGGATAACTGATGGGTCATTCTTGCACATTATATTCAATGTTTAACCACTAAGTAAACCCATTTGTACCTTAATCACTTTAACTTATCACTTTGGTAAAAAAATTATTTTTATATATTTTAAATTCAATATAATTTTGATTAAAAATATGGAATCCATTTTTAAAAATTGATTCCACATAGTTGTACAAATTAAATTTAAAATTAATCATGCAACCCTGACGAGAATGTGGGTTTTTAATGCGAAAAAATAATCAAAATGTACACGACTGTTATATCAAATATCAACATTAAATTGATAATAATTACCTAAATTAGATAATTATATATATATATATATATTTTAAATAATAAAACATCAAACTAATTTAAAATATAATTTTTTTATAAAATATTAAATAAAAATTAGGATTTCGATTAAAATTTCATATTTTTTTACTATTAATCAAAAAAATTATACTTCCCAGAAAAATTATCTGCTCTCAAAAATGTTTGTGTATTTTTTTCAAGTACCAAAAATATTTCCTAAAATTCCCCATGATCGCATGAATCTATATAATTAATGTGGATAAATCCCTTTGAAATTTGTGTGGTACATTCATATCATTCTACAACTAAGAAACCTATATGGATGTTAGTAAATAGCGAGACACTTGAACTAGAATGCAGATAAAAGAATTAAATATGGGAAACTAAGTCCCCCAAAAAGATTTTCCATAATTTATGAAAATTTGTTATGAGTATCTATAATTTGAAAATATGTCATGAGACTTCAATCTTTAATTGTACATATGGAATAAATATTTTTGTTCTCTAGAGTTATCCTTACAATGAATGGAATGTTATGTTGGTAAATAATACCATATAATTACGGTTATTCAGGGCACAGAAATACATTATTCTCTCGTCTTTTATATCTTGAGTGAAACAAATCATTACTGATATTGATGTCTATTTGGATCCATTGATCAAAGATATAAAATTGTTGTGAGACATAATTGTTACAACATACGATTCACATAGATGTGAAGAATCCACAATGACATCCATGTGATACATGATACTAAATTACTTTCCTAATTATGTAATTTTATCATGATACATTAGTAAAGAAAATATGGGTTTTCCTATTTTAGAAGAATGAACACACTCTGTTTGGTCGAAACATTCCACGAAGGATATGTTTTTAAGACATCATAAATTTTTTCCTCGGGTATATAAATAACAATATTAGATGACTGCATCCATTAGGTATAATGAAAAGGTTTTAACACCATATTTAATAATGAGTGGTCAAATTTTAGATAAAGTAGAATATATTGACACTATTAAAGGATAACCATTTTCCAAAAACCTTGTGAAATACGATTGAATTGAACAGATCAACTTTCATTGAATAAGAGTAATACAACTTTTGGTATGTAACTTATTTTATTTATATCATAATTAAATTGAAAATACATTCTTTAGTGTTATTGACCCATTATTAGATTGTCATAAAAATTATGGATTCAAGGATAGGTTTTACATGATTGGATTTTGGATAAGAGAGTATTTGGATCTACGAAAGGATAAAAAAAGTAATTTTCTTTCTCAAGCTGCTTACACTCTATCTATAAAAGTGATTTTTTTATTTTTATTAATATATTAAATTTTCCAGTGGAGTTATTCATCATATATCAAGAATGTTGTTTTAATGTCCAATTTGATGTTACATATACTAAAATCACATGAATTTTATATTTTCATGCAGGATTTAATTCATGCTTCTTTATATTAAATTCTATCTAAAAAGTATAACAAAAGCTAACTGGACTATACATCTTCCTCAAATTCATATAAAAAATAATACACTATATTATGTTTCCTATCATTAATAAAGGGGATTCGGTAATTTTATTTTAATTAGATATGTTGTTCCCTCCATCATTATTAGATATAATGGTCTACCTGATGGTTTACTAGGTTAAAGAGATTCAACAATGTTGTCATTTTTATTACATATGGATGTACCTCATTGAATGGTATATGAGTATTTTTAATGTGTACAGAAAGAATCAAATTCATCTCGAATGCATTATTTTACAATGATAAATTGTTGAAGAAGCTATTAAATTGAATACACTTACCATTCATATATTCATATAATCGGTATCCTGATGTCTCGTCATTAGGGAAAAATTTTTGGAGAATGGATTTTCAGAAGATATGTTATTATAGTTACAGTAATTGAGAGACATAAATCTCACCATTATATTTTTCATAATAGTGACAATTTTGATCATTACGTTGAATCCCATGAAGAAATTGTTATCATTATAATCCATGAAGGGATGAATGGTAGATATCACATACACATAAGAAATAGTTTTTATTAGTCTTATGAAATAATATTTGTAAGGATTTAATTGAAATCATAATTCTATTATTGAATGGAATTGATTTCTACATGTGGTTCCAAATGAAAATGTTATAGCTTACAATAGATTTTAATTATTTCTTTTTTATTATATCCAAGAATCATTATAATTCCATTACTATAAAATTCAATGGAGTTATACTTGTTGTGGAAACAATTCAGATATCTTGTTATAATTATATAAATCCAATCTATAAGAACATGTCTTATTGATGAATCATTTAATAGATATACGATTTGGATTAAAAAAAATTCATTTTCCAAATTTTTATTGCAAATGTGTTGAAAATAAGTGTGCAGTAAAAGTTAATGAAATGGGATTCTTGAAGATTAATTTTAGTGTGTTTGTACATAAGGATAATACATTCATAATGGAATCATAAAAGTAGGAATTTTATGTCTCATATATAGAAAAAAGGATTTGGACAATTTTCCTCCTAGGAACTAAAGCAATTGTAGGGTAAGATATAAATTAAATTGTTGCTGACCCTTTCATTGTGAGATCACAATCTTTCTATGGTTATACCAATGTAAAAAATTTCATGTAAATTTGATAGGACCTATAATAGGGTATTTGGAATATATATAGAGTATCTAAATATATTCAAACATTAATGAAAATATAGAGAGGTAAATAATAAGGACAATGCGTCTTTTAATATACTATTCTTTTCATGTTAATATCATATGTTCTAAACTATGTTAACATAATATAAATTAGTTTCATAACTACACATGCACACACAATGACATATAAACATGATGATATTAAAAATCAAGCGGAAGAATAGCTAGTTGGTGAAACAGTATAATTATTTAGGGTTCAAAAGAATATTTTTGATGAAAATAATGACGTAACATAATTTCTTTGAATAAAATTATCAAATCAAGGAAGAATATTACAACATTTGAGGTTTTTTAGAATCAAAACAAAATACCCTATTGATCCTGGGAAGTAAATGTTCATTAGTTATGTTTTGGTCACAACTAGAATAAATGTTTTAATTGATATAGATTCATATATCCATGTCAAACCTATAATAAAGGAAACCATTTGGGAAGATAATAAAATAATTTTTATGATATATTTTATCTATTTTATTGAAAAACATTATAACGAATCAATGAGGTAACTATCATTAACCATTATATAGTATGTGTTTTTATTTGACTTTCGTAAGGAAAATTTATTAATGATATATGTATTACCATATAGAATACTAAGGAATATTCTTATCGAGATTTATCTTAGGGATACCAGGGGAATTTAAAGCTCCACCCACCAGTTAGCTATGCACACATTATATAGCAAGAAACATGGAAGTGTTTCAGAATTAATCATGATGAAAAATCATTATAGGTTCATTGTATTTGATAATATAACATTAGAAATTATTTATATTATCCAATTTGAAAAAAAAATCAACTTATGATAATAAAGAGGGGTGGAAAAAATTTACAATGTGCATTATAACTGATGTGCCTCTATAAAAAATAATAGATGATGTACACATCACTATATAAAAAAATGGTATTAGCATTAAAACTAAAAGATAAGTTTCATGTGATATGAAACAACATATGTTCATTTTTATATATATAATTATGTATCGAAATTAGAATCAAATTCTATACCATGTCTTGTTCCCTTGAATGAGTTCTTCATAAATACAGAGGGTAAACTAGTTAATCAAAAGACATAAACTATCTGGGAAACATATTTATGTATGATATAAAATTAATTTTTTATGACTTATGATTGTATTATTAAAAATAAAAATTTATATTCCAATGTTTTTTATATAGTTTATATAAAATAATCAACAATGGCCATACCTGAACAAAAATTAATTTTGGTAGCCTTGAAATGGTTAGAACAATATGGACCCATTTGAGGTTTTTTTTGGAGTGTCACCGAAAACAGATTTCAAGAAGACAAATATATATGAATAAATATATTAGATAATGAAATAATATAATGTGCAGATAGATTATTTTCAACATAATTTTTTGGATTGGTTTGTTAGACCAGTATATGTTAAATGATCAAAGTGAGCCTATAGTATAACATATAGAAACATAAGATGAACAAAATGACCCCACTGTGTTAGAGATTATTTATAAACCTCATCCTAAAACATTAACCATGATAATAAATTTATTCATTACTCTTTCTTCTAAATGATAACCAAAGAAATTATAATAACATTATATCATTAAAATTCTGAAAAGTAATTTTGTATCTGATTTCTATCAATAAATATTCATGCACCTATTCCTTGTGAGGGGGTTGATTATAATATCATGGGAGACATGATACAAAAACAAAAAAACACCAAAAAGTTCCCATGAGAGTGGGTTCTGAACAAGATCTAGAGAAGAGCATTGAGTTTCAAGTTCCACTTAATGTTCCTGATATTACAATAGTCAATAATGATAATTTAACATTCATTACATGGTAATCTATTATTATAAATGATAAATGATTTATTTTCATAATAAGGTTTTTTCAAATGATAAACCTGTAACATTTGATGAGATAAAATTATAAAGTGAGGTATGGTATTATAGATATATAAAATTATGGGGAAATGGAATTTCAAGGTATATAAATCCATTTAATCAACTGGAAAAACAATAATGACCTTCCAGGACTACCTTATCCTCACATATTCCATATAAGCATGTATTAACATTATAAAATCATGTAGAAACAAATTTAAAATTTGATGAAGTTTACTACCTTAAATATGAAGGATAATTATTTTTGAAATTTAATTACAAATGTGGTTGGGCTTAAGATTATAAATTTTGTTCCCAAGTTTGAATGGTAGGGAGTTTCAGTTTTTTAGAAATAGACAAAGTCAATTTTCATATTACGAATGATAAAAATGGTATAATGTGTTCATTAGATTTAATAGTTATTCATATTTTTTCCAGGTATTTATATTACTACTATATGAAGGAAAAATTATATGAATCATTCTTTAGATTTATGAAACCTTGTTTCATTTCTATGAAATAAATTCCATTGTAACTGAATGAAATTAGAAAGTAAAAAAATCAACGAAGTGTGAAATTTTACAAGAAATATACATATGATAGACTATTCTTGATGACAACAATTCATCCTTAAAACTTTTCAATATAATAAAACTAAATTTATTTTTCTTTTCATAAATAATTATCTGTTTTTTATGAAGAATGGGATGGTAATCACAATCAATTTGGATAAACCAACTATTTTTTTGAATATAATGAATCAATTCAATAAAACCAATACAAATGATGTGTATAATGAATTTTTTATGAACTATAATTAATATATTATACATAAACCTAAATTTAATGTATCTATTTGTGTTTCTATGATGATTTTTTATGATAGGTAAATCTATTAAAATAGGATAAATCATGGTTTGAGGACGGTCATAGAACAAAATAAGAGAATGTATTTCATCAAAAGGAAACAGATTAAGGTATATATTGAAATATTTAACTATAAATATATATATTTCAAAAAACTTATTCTTTAGGTCAATGTTTCCAATGATTTTAAGGAAATACAACATCAATAATTGAAGATATTATGTTTGAAAAATTATATAAGATACCATATATCATGAATTGTCTAGAATCCTTAATCTATTAATATTTAGAAGGTAATAACAATTTCATTAAAAATATTTCATATTTGTTTATTTTTTATATTTTCATAGTGCTACCATAATTTCCCACAAACTATTTACCTTAAACATCTAAATTTGTTTAGAGATGTTTGGTCAAAGCACACGGAGTAATAATGTTTTCCAACATCAAATATAGGTGATTACATATTATGATTATGACATAGTATGGTCAATGAACAAAGAGATACACTTGGTATGTGAAGAATTAATAACAGAGATCTTAATTATTTACTCTTATCTATTTTATAAGGATAAGTATAATGAAGGAAATAAATATTTTTAGAGATGAATGAACATAATACATTGTTTCATATTGTATACATAAGTTATCATGACCCAGACCAATAAGGCCCGATATTTGACTACCCCATACCCACCTTCAATAGACCATGGTTTGGTGGCCATCTTTGAGTAGGAATATCACACACTTGTGAGACATTTTCCTAAAAAACATGAACACACACTCATATATAAGACTATACATTGAAAAAATGAAATACAAATTAAAAAAAGCATGAATACATATATGATCCAAAATCAGAGAATATTAGAAAAAAAAACTAAATGCAGTAACTAGGGTTAGATATTAGCTCATACAAAGACTACATATATTCTAACTAGCTTTAAGTGAGAAATATATAATCAAATTTAGACTCTCAGAAACAACCATAGTATGTCAAACTAAAGGTATGCTCCACCCACTCCATGTCCTCCCATGAAAACATTAAGTGGGTCCTAATTTTTATGAGACAGGACACATATGGGAAAATCACATGGATGGTTAGTAAAAAAATACCTTGCTGGACAACCTAGAAACACTAACCATGAGTCATAAAATATATTACAGACATAAAAACTATATTCCAAGAAATGAATAATTGAAAAACCAATATTTACTCAGGAAGGAAACCATACATCCCAGTGATCATAGTGAATATTTCTGCTATAAGATTCTACTTGATAAAATTCTTGTTCTGATATAATCCGCTCAGTGACCCATGAAATCATAGTAAGAACTCATTCAAGAGGTCATGTTCCTTGTTACCCACCAAATATTGATCACTTATCTCATAATACGTGATATTTAGATAGGGGATCACACCTCTGATCATTTGGGGACACCACAAAC
The DNA here is from genome assembly GCA_963277665.1 of Viscum album. NCBI lineage: Eukaryota > Viridiplantae > Streptophyta > Magnoliopsida > Santalales > Viscaceae > Viscum > Viscum album. The sequence continues at coordinate 1,127,482,693 of OY728156.1, read as the reverse complement.
CCAATTTGTATCAAACCTCTATATATTGTGTTGTACTCCATAGATTCTATACAAAATTATGAAATTGATATCTAGAGTGGGGATCAATGTACTAACCAAGGAGGTATGATGATCACCCAACCACCACCTAGGGTATAAAATGGTAGAGGAAACACTTTGGTCTCATAAAGGGATACCAAAAACCGTATCTGAGACTCATCCTAGAGAGGGGGTGTCAATTAAGATATATAGAAATAATTTCACACTTTACCCTCAAGAAGATAGACCAAGGGATAACACCCAACTAAAATTAGTCCAAACTTAATATACAAAGGATATGAAACTATAAAATACCGGGTATTTATAGATTAATACATTTTCATATCAATTAATTTTTTTGAATTTAATATAAATTATAGTTTAAAGGGGGTACTATAAATGATATTATATTCGACCCAAAACAACGGGATTCTATGAAATCATACGTTTCACACAACACAGAGTTATACTAAAAAATAATAAACTATTATTATTATTATTTTAAATGGTAGTAAATGACTATCCATTTTATTGGTGGGAATGAACATATTATTGTATTATGATTTTACATATCTGTTAAATATTTCTACATTTATATAATAAATTTTTTAGGAATAAAATGAGAATGAATCCAGTTAAAAAAGAAATAAATAATATATTATTTTTCAAAAGTCTTTATAACAACTTTATATGGGGAGCCATTATAAAAATATTTTTGTCACTTTCATATGATATATTTGATAAAATAAAATTCTTCTTCAGAAGATGGACTTCAAAATTTTCATTGTTTGAAATTTTTCTTATTTTTCTGATAAAATTCATATTTTTTAACATTAAAAAATACATCATTTTAATTCAAAAATACATTTTCATCTAATTTTTTTATATAGTTATATTTTCCTCTTAATTGGTTTTAAAGTGTACTTTGATTTTTTTTTACTTTTAATCTAATGATGTTCATTGGATGTAAAATCACATTTAAATTGGATATATACAGATATCTATCTTTTGATAGTTTTTAAAAATTAAAAACTATCTTTCTCTTTATGACAACGAGAATTAATTTTAAATTAATTATTGAGAATTATTTGTTTTAAATATCGAAAAATGGATTCCATATTTTTAATAATAAGGTAAATATATTTTACATATTTACCTTTTATTTTTGTTCATTATGATTAGTAACATAAGTAATAATTTTTATTAACCCTGGTTAATGTGTAAATTAAGTAAATATGGGTAAAAAATAAGAATATAATAATATAAAACTACCATTAGATGTTTCATAATACTATTGGACGATATTTTTCCAACCTGGGGGATATTTTGGTCTATTTTAGGACACCATGGAGCCACTGGGGTGTGATAATGACCTTTTATAATTTCTATTTTAAAGATAACGGAATTATAACATAAACATGTACCTGCTATCTCAAACTATTTTAATTTGGTTTATATAAATGATATATTTTATTATAATTAGTTATTAGAAATATAAAAGTATTTCCTAAATCATGGTATTTATTTATAACTTTTAGATATTAAATAAAGAAATTAATTAATGACACAATGATGATGCAATGATTACCTAATTAACAAAATATTAAAATAAATGATATTTCAAATATTAAAATAAATGTAATTTGAACATTTTGATGACATAAATAATTTTTTTTGATAAAATTGACATGTAATGGACAATTTAATGAATTTTTATTGAAATAATCATGTTTTTTACTATAACAAAATAAAATTTCTAAATAGTGACTAAATTGACATAAATAAATTTTTAAAAAAAATCTACTTTATTATATGAGACGATTTAAACACATACTCATTATAACCTATAAATTTATCAATTTGGGACTGTTATTGTTGAAAATTCAATTTATAAAAAAAATATTTCAAGACTTTCCTAAATTGCCCCTCTCGACTCTTATAAAAGGACACCACCTCTATCAACTTACTCACACCTCTCAAGCCCCATGAATCATCAAAATCCACACAAATATGCTTACAATGTCGTTACCTTCCATATATAATCCTTACCATGGGAATCAGAAAATTCCAGGAAAACTTTTGGTTCAAATCAAAGGAAATTACCTGATTTAGAGGTAACGTCTCCTCTCAAGCTACATTCATTTATTTTCCTCATCCAAAACAAAAACAATATTTATTACATTATTTTGTTACAGAACCAGTATCCTAAATATACTATTATGTTTTTATTCTACCGGTTTTACCTACATTTACACACTCCTCCATCTAGTTGATATAGAACATACTATTTCTGTGTAGGGTGAAGTACTGCCTCATGAAACGATGACTGATCATTTTTCTCCTACCACCACTCATGATGGCTATTATGATATAATTGTATTTTTATATGATATATATTATATTTATATTGTCTATATTCTTCTATAATTATAATTTAAAACATACCATTATGCTTTCTATATTGTGTAAACATGAAAATTTAATTTTAGGAAGTGTGGACTACCACCACCTCAATGTAATATGATTCCTTCATTCCATATATGGATCATATAAAGGATGGAGTTAATGAACTTAACTAACATATATAACATATATTTCTAATTATAATTGTAATATACCTATGTATGTTTTATTTTTTATTCCTTTAAAATGATATTGAAATGAATGTAGCATTCATGTGCACATACGGCCTTCCATCTCCACAAACGGTGCATTTGATTTCTTATATAAAAATGTTATGGAATATTCTGAATACATATACATGGGATATATATGATATTTAAATCATGAATGATATTATAGAGATAATGCACTTACGACCACATGGATAATTTTCATCAAAACAAGTTCATTGTTTACTCAAATACTGAGACTCAAAAAAATGTGTGATATGAACACTAATAATTAACTAATAGATAAAACATGGTAATAAGTGATAAAAATTAATAATAAAAATTAATAATGTTATATATAATGTCTAAATTAACCTATTTTTATTATTCTTGATGCTAAATAAGGAACATGAAAATTCGAACTCAATGTAAGGGACTTTACCTATGTCTCCTACCATTGAAGAATTTTTCTACAATATGAACCTTTATTATTTTATAAGGTGTATAGACAGCCACTATGACATTTCATATTCAAATTTTATCTATAATAATGTTATTTATTAAATCATGGTGATTAATATTTAAATTTTCAAAGTAGTATGGGACACCATGAATATTAAAGAATTTAATTTTCAAATCTTTTTCTGTCTGATATTAAATTATAAATTTATTTATATAGGTATAAAAAGAATTTATAGGAAATTGATTTTAACCTACAATTTCATTCAATGATTTTAAAATTATCCTTTTTATATGAATTGTTTTACATTCCTTACAAAATTATTAAAGGGTTGTTTTTTAATGTATATGACAATAATGACTTCTCTGTCATCATAATAGTTATTTGATATTTGGATTCCTATATAATCCTTAATGTATTTTAAAATCAAAATAAATCTATTATTCTTTTATTAGTTTATCTTGGAATTAAAAATGAGTTCATAAATGAAAATGATATTTCTATACGGATATCTCTTTCATATGGGATTTGAATATTTTTTCAAAAAAGGGGTTTTTTGATGAATGATTTTTATTCATGAAATGTTACATGAGGATTTTATGAAAAGGGTCAGCCCGATATAAATTATAAGATGGGTTGATCCCCATTATTTCTCACAAGTGATCCCGATATTGTTTATATGAATAGTTGATCCCCATTAAGGATCATAGGTGAGACTGAAACAGATTAAACGAAGGGTTGTGCCACGTTATAGTTCACCGATGTGCCCAAAATAGATTATAATAAGTGTTATCTCCATTATAGATCATCAATTTGGATGTCAAAAATATGGTTATTCTAATTGGAGTATGTTTTAATGAGTTTTATTTATATGGTGCTCTATGTCACCAAAAATATTTTTAATTGATTTCTATTGGTTTTAGTGTTTTTCATTGAGAAAAAAGTATTAATTTTATTCATGTGAAAAGGTTTCGTTTCATCCACAGAAAGAACATTGAATTGGTTATCATATTTTAACTAGAGTGTTGTTTTTTTATTTTTATATCCTTAATTATATTTTTGTTCTCATACTATATTTTTGAATGATTTAGTTGGATTTAAGAGAGAATAAAGTCAATGATGGAATCAATGAAATGTTATAATGAGTAAACAAATTAAGAAACCATGTTTTTTATTAAATATTTTTAGGTTTTGGAAGAAACAGATATTGTTGAAAGTTTCTACAATGTATTTCTTTATTTATTTTATGTAATACTAATGGAATCATTCTATAAAGCTCTAACCTAGAAAAGATAATCAATGTGAATTCTTGACATAACTCAAGATTATGTAACGTTTAAGGATGGGGCATTATAGTTGGTATCAAGGGTTGGTTAAGATAACATTAAAAGTTAGGATAGTGTTAATTTCATTACTTTAGAGGAATTTACATTATAGTTAGGTTGAAATGATGTATCATTTTAAGATTACCATGTTTCATCATCTAAACAATGTCTGTTCAGAATGGTTTTCCATAGAGGAAATATAAATGATGTAATGGGAAGGCATCAAGAGGAAAAAAACATCCCAATTCAACAACATGAGGTGAAGAGAATTGGAAATGAAAAATTTGTTACAGTGATGGAGCAATTGACTCAGGCTATATATGGTAGTGGTATTCATTCATGAGATCGTCCTGATCAACCATGGAATAATATGTCAGTAGTGGAACATTATATGAGGAAACAACCCCCATTATTCTATTGATCATTTGACCTAATGGTAGCTGAAGGTTGGATAAATACCCAGTATAAGATATTTGATGTCATGGGATGTTAGGAATGTCAAAAGGTGATTTTTTCAATATATTGTTTTCAAGATAAAGTTGATCAATTGTTTTCATTAGTTAAGAATACAATAGAGAAAAATGATCCTGATTCCATGGAATGGGAATAATTTAAAGATATTTTCCTTGATAAAAATTTCCATAAGGTTGTTCAGCATAGGATGGAGAAATATTTCATTGAATTAAAACCAAAGTTTGATGATTATATTTCTACATATGAAGAAAAAATCACAAGATTGGATAGGTGGGTTTTGGATTATGTTTGATACATTAACAGTAAAATTAATAGGTTTTAATCAGAATTGAAACTAGGAATACGAAGAACATTGGCCTCATAAGAATTTAAAAGTTATGTAAATGGGGTTAATTGTGCTGAGAAATATGAATTGGAGTTTTTCAAAGATTATGTTCTGCGAGATGATAGCAGTAAGAAACTATCAAGGTTCTGGGAAATGGAGAAGAATCCATCTAATAATTATGGAGGTTAGACAAAAACATGTTCCATGTATGGTAAAATACAATTTGGGGAATGTTTGTCAGGATCTTGAATGTGTTATCGGTGTGGTAAGTTTGGTTACAATGTATGTGACTGAAAATAAACATTCCTGAATAGTCTAATGATTGTATACAAGATAGTAATACTTGAGTAATATGATTTTGCTGCAATGAGTTGGGACATTATTCAAATAAGTGTATGAAGTTAATTACAATGGGGGGAAATTGGTATTATCAGAATCAAAAATGTTTGAAAAAATATTTGGCATCAAGTATTGTTGATTTTGAGACATTTATAGATGTGATGGACGCTCCTAAGAGACCAGTGTTTTTTGAAATATTTACATAAGTTCATGGTTTTAGACACACCTTCTTAGTTTTTGTGTGATGTGATAATATGTTAGAAAAGACCTTCCTAGGATATTTTTTGTTGGGTTATGTTTATGTACTGTTTTTCTTGATGTGAAAGTATGCCTTTACTTTTATACCTCGGTTTTAATATATTTATATCCTTAATCTTATGTGTCTTCTTTTATAATTAAATTTATTCTCATTGATGTACATTATATTCTAGGAATATTTTTAGGATGAAACTGTTCTTATGAAATAGAAATTCATAAACTAATTATGTTTACATATGTTCCTAGTCACACTCATATATAAATTCCTCAACTTTAGTAAAAAGGCTTTAAAACATAAAATGATGTTCCTTTACTTTTCCTACTAGTAAATCAAAGACTTTCTAACCCATCATATGATTTTTTTATGATTTTTATCTTTCTCATGATCTTGTTTTCTATCACTCTCCATCAAAACATGATGGTTAGTTTTTCTTCCACATCAATGTTTTCCATCTTCTAATCATAGTTTTTGTTATAACATGTGACCATTGTAATTCCATTTCATTATTTTAAAGTGTTTGTTTATTATAACATTTTTGAAGTGGTATTTTAAATGATGTTACTGAGAAATATTTTAAAATTTTGAGGATGCAATTTCCAAAAGGGGGGGTTGATGCAACATTATAGGTATTTATAGAATAATACATTTACATATCTATTAATATATTTATATTTAATATTAATATTAGTTTGTATGGGTCACTATGTATGATAATGTACTCAACACGCAACAACGGGTTTCTCCAAAATATTTTGTTGCACACAACACAGAGTTATACATAAAAATGATACAATAATAATATAAATATTTAAAATGGTTGTTAATGCATAGATTTTTTATTGGAGGGAATGAACAGTATTAACTATATTATGATTTTACATATTTTATTTTTTATTTTTATAATAATCCAATTAATATTATTGACTTAAAATGAGAATGAATTCAATTAAAATAATAATAATATACACTAATATTTTTAAAGTGTCCTTCTACCACCATCTGATAGAGGACCTTTTTTAAAATATTATTACTCAATTTTATATATTATATTTGATAAATTAAACTTCTTCATTATAATAGGGACATCAATATTTTCTTTGGTTGAAATTTTGGTATTTTCTAATAAAACCGATATTTTTATGAATAGTGAAAAAAACTGGATTGACATTCATAACTGCCTTTTCATATTATATATTTATATAGTTAGATTATCATTTTATTTGGTTATATAGTGTAATTGGATTATTTTTTATCATTTAATCCAATTATGGCCTTTGGATGTAATTTCACATTTAAATTGGACACAAACAAATAACAATATATTGATAGTTTTTACTACTTATACACCCTCTCTGTGGTTTTGACAATGGAAAATAAAATTGAATTAATTACTAAAAATTATTTGTTTTGAATTTTAAAAAAAGGATTCCATATTTGTAATCAGAAGGTCCAAATTTTTTAAATAGGTACCTGTTATTTTTGGATAGTATGAATGATAACTTCAGTAATTATTTTTATTTACCAGGGTAAAAGGGTAATTCAGATAAATAAGAGTAATAAATAATATTATAATAATATTAAACGACCAAAAAACGTGTCCTAATACTATATTATGAGATATGGGTGACCATTGGCATCCTTGGGTAGATTTTAGGAATCTATTAAGGCACTTGGGTTTGATAAAGACCTTTTATAATATTTATTTTAAAGAAAAGGGTAATATAACATAAAAATGTTTCTTATAACTAAAAATAATTAATTTTGTTAATATAAATTAAATATTTGACTTTGAGTATTCATTATATATATAAAAATATTTCCTACAACATGGTATTTAATTTTTAATTTTTAAAAATTATATAAATTTATTTATTTATGACACAATGATGATGTAATGATAACCTTATTAATGAAATATTCAAAAAAATAATATTATAAATATTAAAATAAATTTAATCTGAACAATTTTATGCCAGTAATTAAATTTTTTATAACATTTACATGTGGTAGATGAGTTAATTCATTTTTCAAGGAATCAATCTGTTGTGAATTTAACAAAATTTATTTTCTAAAAAGTGTCAAAATTGTCCTAAATGAATTTATAAAAAATTTAATATTTTATTAAATGATATATCAGTCCTAAAAGTATAATATTCAGAAAAATGTCTTATAAAATGTTATAATTATAATTTATGATCCACCTGCGGTTATTTTGAAAATTTCTTGTAACCCTAGTAAGTATATATTTTGAAAATACCAAAAGACAAGGTATGATATAATGATTTTAACTAAGGGTTGAAGCTAAAATATATGATTAATTTTATGACCTAAACATGTCTCATAAAATTGGTTGATAGGATTTATACACATCATCATCTTATCCTTTAAATTTTTCACTTTTTAACTTTTATAATTTTAAAATCATTTTACAATAAAATAATATTTCATGACTTTCTTAAAGTTCACCTTATCTCTCCAATAAAAGGCCACCACCTCTAACCACTTACTTACACATATATAGCCCATTGGTTCATCCCAAATATGATAAAATAATCTCCGAAAAATCCTCCCTTCAATATATTATCCTTAATATGGGCATAAGGCTAATCATGGAAGGATTTGGGCTCAAATCAAAAGGAGTTACACAATTTAGAGGTATCGTCTTCTCTCTAGATCCTTTTTTATTTTCCTCATCCACCCCATAAACAATATTTTATCTATTATTTTATAACAACAAAAGTATCCTCACTATACTAGGTTGTTTTTATGGTATGTTTTTGACCTACACTTACACATACCTTCATCTAGTGGATATTGATTATATTTTTTCTGTGCACGTCGAACTACTGCCGTATGTAACGATGATTGATCAATTTTCTCCTACCACCTCTCATGGTGACCATTATGATGAAACTGTATTTATATATTATATATTTTACATTTATCTTGTATGTTTGAATATATAATTTTTATTTACAATACACCTTTATTCTTTTCATAATGTGTAAATATGATAATTTCTTTTGAGGAACTGTAGACTAGCACACCCTTGAAGTGATATGACTCATCCATTCCATCTATGGAATATATAAATGAAAGAGTTAATAAAAATATGTAACATATATAACAAATATATCATAATATAATTACATTATGCATATTTTTCATTTATTTTTTTATTCTTTTAATATGTCAAAGTAATTAACGTAGCGTTCATGCCAACATACTTCCTACCATCTCGATGAACAATGTATTTCATTTGTTTTCTCCAAATTTTATGGAATATTCTAAACACATATATACTAGATATATTTGATATTTAAATAATTAGTAATATTTTGGAGATAATGTCATTATGACCATATGGATAATTTGCATCAAAACAAGTTCATTTTTACTCAAATACCGAACATCGACAAAACATCTGATATGGACTCAAATAATTAACTAATTGCAATAACATGGTAATAAGTGATTTATAATTAATAGAAGAATTTAATAATGTTATAAATAAACTATAAATTATCATACGTTTATTATTCAAGAAATTAAAGCATGAACGTGACATGTTGGACTCTAGGTAAGGGACTTCGTCTCCATCTACATTCCATGAAGAAATTCTTGATAATATTATCCTTTATTATTTTATAAGGTGTATATATAGACACTATGAAAATTCATATAAATAATTTATCTATATTAATGTTATTTATTAAATCGTGGAGATTAATAAAAAATGTTCAAAGTGGTATGAGACACGTTGAACATTTAATGATTTAATTAGCAAATCTTTTTCATCTGAATATTAAATTATCGATTTATTTATATGGGTATAAATGGAATATAATGGAAATTTTATTTTAGAATTGAAATTAATTCAATGTATTCAAAAGGAATATTTTAATATGAATCATTTTAATTTCTTTGAAAAACTAAAAAATGATTATTTTTAATGAATACAGCGATAATGACCTCTCTGCCACTATAATCGTTATTTGATATTTGGATTCCTCTATAAGAACTAATGGATTTTAAAATGAAGATAAATCCATTATTAAGTTATTTGGGTATATTTGTATTAAATATGGAATCTTAAATGAAAATGTATTTTTTATACAGAAATGTTTTACAGATGAGATTAGAGTAAGCTTTCAAAAAAAGAGTTTCTTCATGATCAAGTTTCATTCATGAAATAGTGCATGGGAATTATAAGAAACAGGTGAGCTCGATATAGCTTATACGAATGGTTAAGTCCCATTATAGCTCATTGGTGAGCCCGATATAAGCTATATGAAGGTTTGAGCCCAATTATAGCTCGCGGGTGAGCCAAGAACCGCTTCTATGAAGGGTTGATCCCCATTATAGATCATAGGTGACCCTGATATAACTTATATGAAGGGTGATCCCCATTATATATTTTTATTTTGAATTTCAACCATATGGTTATTCCAATTGGAATAATTTCTAAAGGGTTTTATCTATATGACACACAAAGTAACCTAAATGAGTTTTTATTGATTTCTATTGGTTTTAGAGTTTTTAATTAAGAAAAAAATTATGAGTGTTATTCAGGTTAAAATGCTTTGTTTCATCTAATCAAACAACACTGAATGGGTTATCATGTGTTAATAGTACTATTGGGTTTTCTTTAAATTTTTATCCCTAACTATGATTTTTGTTCTTATACCATGATTTTAAATGTTTTTAAAAGATTTAAGGGAGAATATAGTTAAGGATATAACAATGAATTTTTTTTGATGATTAGATATCAAAAGAATATATGTTTATTTTTGAATTTTTTTTATGTTATGTAAGAATCAGATACTGTTGGAAGTGTCCACATTGTATTTCTATGTTTTTTATTTAATAGTTATGGCCTAATTATCTAACTCTTTAAACCTAAAAAGTTCCTCAATTTTAATTATTTAATTAACTAAAGATTATGTAACATTTAACTATTGGGACTTATAGAAAAAACCTCAAATGGGGTCGAAGGAATACACATATGGGTACACAGCGTGTCTCTCCAACCCCTTGTATGAACGTGTGGTGATAACACACATAGAATGTAAATATTTGTACCCACATTGTATGGAAATAGGACACGACATGTATAGATCACCTTGAACCATGATTGTGTTCTCCTACCATGCCCATATAGTGTTTCCATGCATGTGGACCAACCTATGTACACCTGGAGGCACCTATGAACTCTAGCCTGCGTGTTCCCAAGATACATACATGTTTTGTACTGAGATACCAAGAATGAGTCATATAGTGTGTGTCAAGGTAAAAATCATGTGATATTTAAGTTCTCTATAATCTGTAGCACCATACGTAGGGTGGTCCCACATAGTGTGTAATACTGGATTACACTCATTATAAACCTATATTTTCCATAACCCACAGGTTCCTCCTCGATCTCAATGTTTCTACTACTAACATCATGATTTTAGACATGGAATCACATATCAGGGTTCAACTGATCCATTCCATTATTTAACATTGGAATCATGGTTCAGAACATATCTGAAAACACCACCATCAGGTTGTCTGTAACCGTCACACATCAAAATAGTGAATGAAAAAATATTTAAATCCATACAGATATCCCTCCAATCATTATATATCATTTCCCGAACATGATCAGACACTCTATTGAACTGTATGTAGAGTATCGACCTGTTGTTCTGAAGAATGGTCACACAATGATAAAATGTTGTGTATTCATCAAACCATGTTCCAAAGAAACTCCACATGATGAACATCTGAAAAAGTGGTGGAGAAATCCAAAATACCCAATAAGTGATGAACGGACCACATCCTTTTTTAAAACCTTTATATTTTTTCATTGATTTATGACAATGGATATAGGTATAATAATTGAACAAAAATATATGCATCATTTTATATATAACTTCATTGCGTGATTCAAATCTCATTAATGGAATTGATCAGCATTCTATTGGGATTTTATAATAAGATGGAAGTCAAAAATGAAAAATCCTACAGATATTTTTAAATGACTACTAATGATGAACGAGTCTTCATTTCTAGAACTCATGATATTAGTGAACTTCGATGACACACTAGTCCTCGATCCAATCTTGATCTATTTTCATTCTTCGTGATCTCCTACAACTCTATCTCTAATGGCACTTCATAAATTTTAACAGTGATGCATCTAACCATAATTATTTCATATAATAATATTTAACAAGAGAATTTTGGTCATTGTTTAAAATAAAATATATTACATTTATTTATTTATTTATTATATTAATTCCTCTATCACAAAATTGTTTTAAAAAATGACTAATCCTGAAAAAGGTTATGTTTATTCTAAGGTAATACCCACATTATGAACTGATAGTAACATTGTATTTCTAATCAAAGTCCATATTTTAATGTAATTTTACTTTTTTAGGAAGACTAAAAATGCATTATTTTAATATTTTTAATATATTCCAAAAATTAATTTCAGGAGCATCAGGACACAGAATATCAAAACCTATAAACACCAAGCTCTAAAAATAATCCATATAATATCCAAAAGAAATTCACAGAATATAATATTCCTTAAATTACCACCATGATAGGAATTTTCACACCAAAAAATAGAAAAAACTATTCAAAAAGATGAGAGTATAGGGCTCACATCAGGGATTCCTTCTCCAGAGTTCCCTTCAAAATATTCTCATAATACCACCAGACATGTACTGTGTGATTTGATCACTCATTAAGAATCCCTTCCTTTTAATTCTTGATCTCCACTAGGAACTCAGAAAAGAATTCTCCATCATTAATTCCAAACTAACCCATGCTGACAATATCTGATGGGTCTTGTACATACTTCCTCAGTTGCAACCTATTGATGAATTTGTTTACATGGTCCATCTACAATATTAGAGCTATGTGGTATGCCACCACACCAACTCATGTTTTAAAAATAAAGGAATAGTGATCCTAAAAGATATATTTCTTCCTAAAAATATATATTTAAACAAAGTCTAGGTGATCCCATTTGTAAAACAAGGTCTTCATCCTCGAAATCCATTGGTATTTATCATCAGTCTACATAATCCCTATGTTGGATCTATATAGTCCTCATTTTCTCTTGGACGATTATAACATTCTCCATTGCAACTCACTCCAATTCATGGCCCATCATAGGTGACTCTCCTAGATCAATCTAAAAAAGTGGTGACATGAAAGGTAACCAATGCAAGAATATGAATGGTTATATACCTATGGTGAAATGGTATCTATTATCATACAATGAAAATCCACCATGTGTAATTAAACCTCCCAACCACAACCACAATTCTTCATGAAAGCAAGTATCATGTCCTCTATAACCTAGATGGTCTTCTTATATATGGTATTAAATGAGGGATGACACTTCTAGATAAAATGACATTATGTTGAAAATCCACTGGAACATACTTCTCAACCTTCACTTGCTGAAAAGTGAGGCATTGAGAGATATGATCTGCAAAACAACACTTCGTTCATGGACCCCACACAAGTTATAGAGGTCCTAGTACATAATTTCCCAAACAAGATATATTGGTAAAAGGAATGTTGGAAAATACCATATCACATCCTCCTACAAAGATAACGTTATCACCATCCTTCCTCTAAAAGGGTTTGTATCGATACCCCTATTATAATATCTTTTAGGAGCTCATCCAATGGATATCTTAGAATGTACGGCCTCACAATCAGTTTCTCCAAGATGTGAATCCATTAAATTCTTTAAAATAAATGGGTTAATAACCCTAAAATGTAGATATAATGAACAATCCATGTCAAATAAGGACCAGTGAAATGATGCTCTCTATTATGATGCCTCTACCTACAACTAAAAACATGATCTTCTTCAAAGTGAATTTATCACCATGTTACCCTTCACTATAGTTTATAAAAACTACGTGTTATCGTTTTTGAGAAACTATATCCATCACATATATTTGAAGCTATATTCCTTTTAAGATATTATATACTTGAGACTCTTATGTTCATAGAATACAACAATTTTCCCACCCATCAAGTTGTGTTTCCATATCTTTAGAGAGAATTCTACCACTTATATTCCAAGATAATGGGTTGAATCATTCTATTAATTTGGTCTCAATTTAGTTAAACCATAGGCAATCACTTTATACATATATATCATAACACAATTTCCCAATTCCTTGATTCATCATAGAACACTATGTAATCAACACCATTCTCTCAAAATATTGAGAATGGTGTGCTCATCAACATCTTCCTCAACTCGGGATGGTAATAATGGCACCATTTTTTCAACAAAAATGTATTCCCATTTTGATTCAATGCTTTCAAGGGTGATACCATACTAGGGAAATCATGTACAAACCAAATATAGTACCCTTCCAATCCACGAAACTATGCATCTTTTTAACACTCATTGGTGGATCCAAAGCTACCAATACCTGAAATTTTTTTGGGTTCACCATCAATCCATCCCATGAAATGAAGTTTCCTGACAGTAAAAGATCACCCTATGTAGTTTTTTCTCTCAAATGTGTCTTCAACAAAGCCAAAATGTCTCAATTTCTCCTTTATGGATGTCAGGTACACTATGATTTAATCCTATAAGAACACAACAAATTTGTCTAAGAAATGATGAAATATCAAATTCATGACTCACATGATCACTTTTAGGGAGTTCTCCACACATAAGGGAATCAACAAGTACTCCTAGTGACCATATTGACACCCTAATGTCATATTTTATGTATCATATTATCTTTATCGTAGCCAGTGATATCTTGATCTATTTTCAATCTTCAAGAACCATCATTTCTCTCTCAGTTGATCATAGAGGTCACTGATCCAAATATTTATCCAAATCCTTTGGTTTATGCATAGGTAATCCACACATAACCTCATTCTTCCATAAACCATTTGGGAAAACAACACTCAAGATGCCTAGGGGGATACACTCGGTCTCACAAATACCTACTTCTATAAGTCTCCTAAATAGACCCTCAACTCTGGATTCTCTAAGGGAGCCATCTGATATGTTTTTATATATAATGGGGATATTTTTGAGGTTTAGTTAGATGTGATATTCTCGTTTATTTCATCATGTAATGCCTGGAATGTTCGTTAAAAAGACTTACTCATACTTCTCCACTACCATAGGTAATTGGTAGCCCATAAAATTAACTACCCCAAGAGTCATTCTATCTAGTTGATGAGTGATTTGGTGTTCTCTCCAATGATCGATCTCATCCTGCTATGCTAGTTTTTTCTTTTCAACAATAACTAATAACCTCATCCAACATTAAAGATGAATTGCATCTTCTGCCTAAAATAGTCAATCTGGGAAGGATAGTGGATAGCCAATTTGTATCTAAAATCCTGTCATAAAGAATCATAGATGCTTCAATGAGATCTCTACAAGACTCTCACCTTGAGGTATCCGACATAAGTGATGGAATAAAGTGAGTATTCGCTGAGTCACATCATGTTTGTGTATGCAAGAAAAAGGTTTGTGACTAAGGAACAACTTGAATACCTAAGTCTCAATCTAGATAGGTGGAAATAAATGATTGACATTAACCTCTATCAACTAATTCTACAGATAATATAGAAAAGATATATTGCATACCTCATATCATCAATGGAGACCCTTCTTCATAGGAACCAATATCTTAGAATTTTTTGAATCAGTAACCAATATATAACTAGTCCATTATTGAAACATTTTGGGTTAGAGGTGGTAATAGGTCAAACCTTTAACCACCTCTTGTATCTCTATCATACCCAATTATACATCTGCTTCCCTATGGAACACCCTACTCCTTCAACTTTCCCTAAAACTACAATCACTAAACTATCTCTGAATAAGTTGTAGGAAATTTCATACAAAATCATGCAAGATGTTCCCATCCATCATTGAAAAAACACCACCTTTTTTCTATTTATTAGTGCCATCATGACCACCATGCACCACTAACCCACTTTCTTGGGATCTTAAATGTAAGCGTATGTAATTATTTTTTAACTAAAATTTCTGTTTATTTACATATGATGAGGTCTTATCACCTAGGTTCCCACTAACAGCACCCACTATTTCTGTCTTCCCTTCCAAGAATCTCTCTAATATGAAGGCCCTCCAATGCAACCAAGTAAAAGTGGGTACACATATTGATATCATTAAAGCCCTAATATCCCATCCAAGGATCCTCCAAAAGGTTCATTCTCTAAAAAATATATTCTACGCTATATCTATGGAGTATCACGAGATATTAATAATCCTATATGAATACATATCCACAATCAAACAACCCCATTCCAAAGGAAGAATCTCTATGATGTGCACTAAATATAATGTTGATGGATAAAACTCCTCAATGAAGAGAATGGTAAAGTCTAACCTAGAGATATCTATCTTGTAATGTGAGTGAGTCACTAAACTATAACATAACATAATTTATACATGAAGAACACTCACTTTGAAGACCACAATATTATATGATGGTGAACTCATAAGGTGGAAACCTCTATTGAATAAATCTATCCAGACATCATCCAACTGGGGGTCTGGATATACCTAAAACCTGGAGGGTAACTACCTATGGAACTCATGTACTGAATTCATCCTACATGCAACCTCTACTAGACCTACGGGTACTCGATGATGTTAAATGGGTGGTGGTATTGTTGATCGGAAACCCGGATGTTATATCTCTACAAAAGGCCCCTCTCATGAAGCAACATAACTCGAAAGATTGTCCTCATGATCGCATTATGGAATCATGGATAGTTGTCTTTGCATAGGAATCCAAAAATAAACATATTGTACCACAATAAAAGATTATATATTTGCATATAATTCCATAATCATAGGGAAACCACTACCCATTAATCTATTAATAACGAACTAATTTTTCCGTATAACCAATTTTGAAATGCACTAAGCCAAAAGGCATATGATAATAGTCCTTGTGTATGAATATGTCATACCCTACACCAATATTGGAGTCCCTAGACTAAAATACAAACTCAAAACACTTAATTCTATCACCCCAAACCAATCTCACAAAATATATTCCTAATGTAGAACTGACTGCCTCAAATACCACTCTGGCATGACTCGACCCAATGGGTTCAGGGCCACAACTACAACAACACTACCTCCAATAGGCCAGGGGCCGGAAACCAGTGCCAAGTTGTAATATCACACACATTGGAGTAATTATCATAATGTACAAGTATACACACCAACACACATATACATGATCTTTCAATGTTGGAGCCTGTAACAAATAAAACCAATTCATGAAGAAATATATCATCCCTTAAATAGTGTGTGATAATAAATTACTGAAATTAATAATTAGTGATAATACAAGACCAAAAAAAATATGCATAGACTCAAACATTGTTCATTTTAAAAAACAATGTACAAATGAATCTTCCAAAAAAATATCATTCTTACAAGCTCAAGTTATACTCCCCTCAATACGTGTCCTCCTAGGGCAGTATCAAATGGGTCATCAACTGCATAAGATAAGACACATGTGGGCAGATCCCATTTATAAATGAGTATAAAATAACCAGTAAGAGACCCTTAAAACACTAAACATGAATCAACAAGAATATTATGCTCATAAAAATGATATATCAATAAATACATAACAAGAAAACCTCAAATATACTTAGTTTAGGCACCCAGCCTCTTAATGTCCACAACCAAACAGTCAGCCACATGATTCTACATAAATCAATGATCATATTATGATGATCCACTTTATGATAAATTTCATCAGTGGAGACACTTGTCCAAGATTTAAAAATAATTGGGACCCACCAAAAAAAGAAAACTGATCATAGAAGACCTAATACTCAGATATGAAATCATCCAAAGGACCAATGAGGGACACCATAAACCCATTCTCGACCAACCCACAATGTAGGGGATCATAATCAAACATTACAATGACCTATACTACAAAAATATTCTATGATGATGTAAAAAACCCTTCTCAAGGAGGTCAAATAGATTCCACCAAACTGACCTATAGTATAAAATGATATACGATAACACACTAATCCCATAGTGGGATACCATGAACTCTATACGAGATTCACCCCTAGTGGGGATCATTACCAATATATAAAAATGTAATGACACACTATACCCTATTGGATATGAACCAGAGGAACACACTCAACTGATATAACTACAAACTGATGAAATGAAGGGTTTTCTACTATCTCATAGGTGGTAAACAGCGTGTACCTAATGTTTCATGGCGTGTTTAGAAACCCCCAATGTTTCCTATGTGGTGTTTCCTTGAATGAAATTTAAATATAAATATAAATAAAATTTATGAGTAGTACATGACATGGAGAGATATCCTAACCCCATTCCCCTATCGTATTCCCATGCCGGTGTACCACATGTCATTCCCATGAACTAATTCATTACTCCTAGCCATACATGTCTACTCTAGCTTGCCAATTCCCATGTAACCTATGAGTTACCCATCAAGCCTCTAAACATGAGTCGCACAGTGTGTGATGGGGTCAAACAGAATGTGATTTTTAACTCTTGTGGAAACCAAAGAGTCAAATCTAGGGGCTCCATATTATATATTATTTCATATTACATGCCTCATAACCCTTGATTTTATAGAACCCTCATGTTCTTCAACTAGATCACCACTACTAATACCGCAATCATGATTCTGGTTGGGGAATCCAAAATTGGAGGTTTTCTAACCCTTTCCACTATCAATCGCTAGGATCAGGGTTTATAACTACATTTAAAACACTACCATTGAGTTTTCAATCACTACTGGACATCAAAATTTGGAATAAAATAATATATCAATTGTTTAACTCAAAATGAGATCATATAATGATTTTTTTCACACCTCAATCGTACACTCGATAATGAACCATACATTTAGTGTCGGTATAACACAAATAATATTGGTCAAACAACAACCAAATATCATGTATTCATTGAACCATGTGCCAATTAAATTTCTAACGGTGAATGTGTGAAGAAATCATGGAGAAAATAGAAATCTACAAGATGTGAGGAACAAACCCCCTCCTTTAAAATTTGGACTCAATCCAGTGTCTTATATTTATATAAACATACAGGGGTTTAATTAATGAATAAATTAATAAAATAAAAAATTTAAATCTTCCATCGATTAGTGAATCATTTCTCATTCATTGAATTGATCCACATTCAATCGTGATTAAGGAATGAGATGGAAAATAAAAAATCAATAATCTTACCCATTGTTTGGATCTATAACTAAGGATGACTGATTATATGTTATCATAAATGGTGAGATACATGATATCTGATGGAGTAATGATCCTCGATCTATTCTCGATCCATTGTCATTCACCAATGTCTCATTTAGTGTACTCTTAAAAGGATCATCTTAAATTAATTAAAGTAAATCAATTAATTAAGATTTTTATTTCATTACTTTTTATCACATTACACCATCTTTGCAAATACCAAATGTTGAAAAATTTATGTCGTGCCTAGTGTAAAACATATTTTTTAAACATAATGGTGCCATAAATTTTTTAACTTGGTACCCATTTCAAAATTTATTCCACATTTTCATGAAAACTACTCCCACAGCAATATAATATTTGTAATATAATTCAAAATTATATTCTTGGCACATCAACCCTCGAAATATATTTTCTTCTTAGTACCTAGCTTTTAAAATATTCCATATAATATCGAAAAGTAAATAATAGAAATTAAGATTAATTAAATGAATATTGAATAGGTAGAATCATACTACATATTTATTGAAATTTCTCATCACTTTATCTGCATTTTTTAGTAAATTAGATTATCAATTTTATCTAATAATTATTCTATTAAATTGAAATATTAGTTGAAAGAATAATAAAATTCTCAAAAAATATATTTACATTATATTGATACATTATCACAATGATCCATATTCAATTATTGATTTTTAGGAATTTACCTCACATTAATCTAACATTTTTTATGGTTGGTATGAATCTATGTGTGTATTTTACATATAATAATTTCATTATAGTTTCAAACACTAATTACATATCCAATTATGATAAAATTATTATGTATTGTTTTCAAACATTAAGAAAATAGTCTATATTTCCTTTTAGATGTGTAGGGACTTAAAATCATCAATCGGACACCAGATGTGGTTGGTATGACTCTATGAACATGTTATAAATATAAAAGTGTCAATTTAGTTTAAAATAAGGGTCACATATACAAATCCAAGAAAAAATATCATATTGTTTTTAAACATTATGAAAACAATCCACAATTCATTTTCAATTTATAGTAATTGAATGCAATAAATTCTCACACTTGATTAGGTTGATGGGACTTGAACTATTTCTTTTCAAAATATAATTTCATTTTTTAAAATTGAGTTTCAGGTCACCAAAATTGTGAAAGAATACTCAACTTATTTTAAATAATTAGTAAAATAATTTATAATTAATTTTTTATGTTTAGGAATCAGCCAAATGTCAATATTACACAAATTTTGGTTTGAATGATTTCATGTGTGTGTTTTCAAAATAAATGTTACATTTTCCTTCAAAACCTGTATCTCGTAACAACAACTAAATAAACAGGGTTGGATTGTATTAATTTTTTAGTCTAATGTTCCAATATTCATTTTTCAATTATAGAAATTTACTGCCATCAATCCGACATATGACGTGGTAGGTAGGACTCTAAGTGTGTGTTTTCAATTAAAAATTTTCATTTTAGTTGAAAATGAATATTATAGCACCAACTGATAAAATCATATCAAATGGTTTTCAAACCATATGAGAGTGATCCATTATTAATTTTTTATGTGTATTATTTTACCACATTTCAATCAAACACCCAATGTGGTCAGTAATACACAAATTTCATGTCCTCAATAAGAAAGATTTATTTTAGTTTAAAACACACATAGTATATCCAATCCCAAAAGAGAAGTCTCATATTTCTTTCAAAATTTATAAAAATGATAGATACTTTGTTTATTATGTGTATGAATTCACCACAAGTAAATATGTCACCCAATGTGATCGATAAGACTTAAAGTGTGTATTTTGAATAAAATTTTTATTATTCATTAAAATTCATATGAAATCACCAAAACTGAGAAAACACTATCATTTTTTATAAAAAAAATCCCAAAATCAATCCATAATTCTTTTTCTGGTGTGTATAATTTGATCGCACATCAATTTGATACATGATATAGTTGATATTACCTATAGTTCATGTTTTCAATATGAAAGTGTAATTTTAGATTAAAACACACATTAAGTAGTTATGATTGTAAAAATGAGGCCCAAATGTTTATAAACTATAGGAAAATGGTCCATAATTCATTTTTTAATGGTAATATTTTTCCTCATAAGAATCTAACACAATATTTTAATAGTGTGAGTTGAGGTTCATGATTTCAAAAAGAAGTGCAATTTTTGTTTTAAAAAAGAATAAAATAGCCAAACACAACTCAATGATATTGGATTATATTCAAAATTAATATAAATATCTATATTTCATTTTTTATGAGTAGGAATAAACCGCACATATATCTGACATACGATTCTGTAGGTGTGACTCAAAGTGTGTGTTTTCAATAAAAAGAGATATTTTAGTGTACAAAATGTGTCACATAAACAAAACCCCTAAAATGATATCTGATTTTTTTCCAACATCAATAAAATTATTCATAAAAACTTTTCCACATTCACTATCTAATGATACACCAATCGGTCACATGATGTAGAAGGTATGCATCAATGTATGTGTATTCAATATAATATTATCATTTTATTTTAAAACACATAACATAGAAAAATCTGAGATAACAAGCTCATATTATTTTTAATCATAAGGAAAATAATCCTAAATTTATTTTTGACATGCAGGAATCAATTACATGTCACTATGACACTTAATGATGTTGGTTTGACTCGTAGTGTGTGTTTTCTATACAAAAGTTCCATTTAATTTAAAACACACATATAATAGTAAAAACCAAAAAAATAATCACAGATATTTCTTAAACATAAAAAAAACAATTCATTTTTTATTAGTAGGAATAAATTGCACATCAATATGACACCTGATGTGGTTGGTATGACTCCAAATGAATGTTTTCAACATAAAAGTATCTTTTTAGTTTAACACACATTTTATATAAAAAACAAGAAAAAAAATTTTCATTTTTTTTCAAACCTTACCAAAATGATCCCTAATTAATATTTCATGTGTAGGAATTGACAACCTGGTAATAGACAACATTATATGTTTGGTATGAATTGAAGTGGCTTCTTTCATTAAAAGTTCTATTTAGTTTAATGTGTAACACATATCCATAATAGATAAAATGAGCGTGGTTTGTTTTCAGACATTATTAAAATAGTTCGTAATTCATTTGAGACCTCCATGAATTGACCCCACAACAATATGACACCTGATGTGGTAAATATGACTCAAAGTTGTTTTTTCAATACAAATGACTCTTTTTAATAAATATACTTCAAAGAAAAAAATGGAGCAAAAATACCTCTCTTTTTTTGAAACATTAGTTAAATGATTAATAATTCATTTTTGTTACTTATAAATCATCCTCACATTAATCTGACACATTATGTGGTCAATATGACTCGAATGTCATTTTTTGAAAATAAAAGATTTGTTTTGTTCTTAAACAAGTGTCACATCATCCAAAATTAAAAACACCCCAGCTGTTATTTTCAAAAATAATTAAAATTTCCCACAATTCATTTTTATGTGTAGGAATTAAATGTATATATAATGTATTGGCCTTAAACATTACATAACATAGTAAATTATTTTAGAATTCACTTTCTGACATTCCAAAAGATCATTTTGTTTAAGTGTTTTAGAAATTTAGTAAATAATTCATAAATATCAATTCACAAGAAAACAAAGTGATTACTACAAATATACTATCCATTTCTTCCATAACAAAAAAAGTTTTTTATAAAACATAAAATCATTGAAGGAGAAATATTTACAGCATTCATCTGGGATTCTTCTTTTATAGTACCCACCATCAAGCACTATGAAAATCATTTAAAAACAAGCGATGATCTTTAAAAATCTCAATAATGGATATAAATTAAAGGACCTGCAAGTTCATGATTACTTATAAACATATGCATCATGTTCACAAAGAAATACATCTCACCGTTAAAGTATCACATACGTACATTTTAAAAAATGAGTTTTCCATAAAACATAGAAAACATAAATAAACCATTTAGGTAACAAGGGGAATTAATTTCCTATTATTTTAAGCCTTGTAGCTACAATATGATTTGTATCCCTCATTGCTACTTTACAAGTTAACCCTCACTACTGCCTTATGATCTAACCCTCATGGGTACATTATGGTCTAACAATCACAATTAATCATAGAATAACCATTATGGTCAAATTCCAACATAAACATACTCATTCAATTAAAGGGATATATAGGTCCAACCATTCTTCATAAACAATACCCAATAACCAGAACATAATCATAAAACATGAACACTTTCATCTTAAATTCATTTATTTAGGAAAATCACTTATTTTAATGAATACTACTAAAATTCAAAGAAAATTATTTTATAAATAGAAAAATGTAATCTTGTAATGACAAAATAAAAAAAAGTTTTCATGAATGTTGGACAATACGCTGATGATATATAAGTTAAGAAGAAACTTTCCATTTGAGTTTCATAAAAATAATAATTAAATATGTTTTTAAAAGGAAAGTCCCAAATATTGTGTTGAAAATCCTTAAAACATGTCCAAACCTCTTGTATAATGTTTTAATAGAATTTATTTATCTTGTTAGACCATTTTATTCATATTTATAATACCTTATATTCTTTTTTATAACATATTTTTTCCAATTTATTGATAGTTTATTATTATTATTATTTTGAGTGAGTTTATTTCTGGGTTTACATGGTTAATTCATTATTGCATATCATTTCGAATGGAATAAAAACTATATAAGTGGAATGAAATGGTATTAATATCTTCTCATAATTTTAAATTATAACATATATCATTTTATTTTTTGATATGAAGATGATTCATTAGATAAAATATTAATGAAAATGATTTAATTTATTTTGATGGTTTTTATAACCAAAAAAGAACTTATATCATTTTATATTACATAATTTTTATATATTGGATACAGATCATTATATATGTTATAATGTCTATAATAAATTATTATTTAACCATTATAATGGTTTTATGACCATCATTGATGGTGGTTAAATAAAACGACAACACAGAATCCATGATGATGGTAAATCGTCACTCCATGAACATTTCTTATTTTTATAATCAGAGGATATGTGGAGAGGTTTGATGATGGATATTCCATTAAAATAATAAATTTACAGAATATTTAAAATACTATTATTATAAATTCAATTGTATAAGGGGATGTAAGGAGAAAATAAAAAATAAAAATAATTTAAATGAAATTTAAAATAAAACGAAAGATGCTTTTGCATCCTAAAATTATTTCATTGAGAAAAACCTTTGGGCCCTAGGTTTTGGCCATTTGGTGAGACCATAAGGTATTGTACGTGGGTAGTAAGATTTATAATGTAAATGGGTAGAAATTAAAAGGTATACAAGGCACTGAAGGTGTGCGGAGAAGAGGTGGGGAGGAATGGAATTTGAATGGGATGAGATGGGTATTTTTTATTATAAGTACATTTAAATAATTAAATTATTTATTAAATTGTAAATTAAAATTTATGTGTAAGAATAATAAAAATACATTATTTAATATTTTAAAAATATTAATTTAAATTTTATATGATATTAATATATCTTATTTTCACAAATAATATATATAAATATTATTTATACTTTAATAGGTGGTCTAACTATTATATTTTTATATATTTATTAATTTATGTAAATAAAACTTATTTATTTATATATTTAAATTGATTTTAACTATTTAATTCAATAATGGAAAAAATATTTTATAAGTACATTGACTATTGCATCACCAAAATCAGAAAAATGATAATATATATATAACTCATTGTTGGTGTTCTCAATAAAAAGTTCCATTTTAGAATAAAACACACATCAAATTTCCCAAAACTGATAAAATGGGACAGGATTTTTTTTCAAACATTGGTAAAAGTGTTTGTTATTCATTTATTATATTTATAAATCAATCCCACATAATTTATGACAGACGATCTGACTGATATGACTCAAAGTCTGTGTTTTTAGTAATGTGGTTTAATTTCATTACAATGCACACTACTAGCGAAAACCAAGAAAATGAGCTCATATTATTTGTAAAATTTATTAAGACGGTCCAAAATTCAATTGTGACCTGTAAAAGTTAACCTTACATCAATATTACCCCATATTTGATCTGTATGAATGGATGTTCATGTTATAAAAAATATAATATCTATTTTAGTTTAAAACACACATCACATGGGACATAAGGAGTTTAGAAATATTATATTGTTTTTTTTTATGATTTTATCTTATAATATATAATGAATTTATTTATCATTTGTATCTAATAATTATTTAATTAATATTCATACTAACAATGATTGAAGAAAAAAAATAAATGGTCTTATAGTTGAATTCATGTTCTTAAAATAAAATTTTCCATGAATTGGACCATAACCATATATATTATTTAATCAATTCCAATGTGAGTCTATTCAAGAGAACATACATTTAAGAAGAAAAAAAGAGTTTTAGTTATGTGTAAAAATATACCTCAAGTAAATATGGTAAATGTTTTTCTTTATATAACTAAAATAATTTTCATTCATTTTAAAATTTACACATTCTTTTTAATTTATTTATTTATATTATTACTCACATAACAATATTAGTTCTTATAAAGGTCAATTTCGTTGCTTGAGATGAGGTAGTAATTTTTTGAAAAGTAGTAGAATATAAAGGGACTGAAGACAAAGACATAAGAATATTGATGTTTTTTTAATGTCTAAAATAAATTTTACTTACCCATGTAATTGAACAAAAAATATTTGAAATGCCAATAATATAGTATTTTATCTTTTACTTGTGTAATAAATTTTTATCTAGTTACATGATGTATTTTATTTCTCTTATTTCTCCTTTTTATTCTTTTTTAGAGTTATTTATTTATAACAACACACTTCATAAATATGTTTCTTTATCATTTATATTCATGTAACTAATAAATGGACCCTTTATGAATGATAGAAAAAGTGTTGGAAAATGGATCCTTTGTTAGATCTAAACCATGTGTTGATAAATGGATTCTTTATCATATCTAGGAATAGATATAATAAATTTCATCTTTCAGTGCTATTTTAGAACGTATAAAGATTATATATATCGGTGCAATTCTGGCACTGATAAAGGCCCAGGTATTTTCAGGGCAGACTAATAGTGTGTTCACTTTTAATATAACAAGGCCCTATTAAAGAACTATTGAGAGAGTTGTATATATAAGTGTTATTATTAAAATCTATAATTTGAAAAAAAAATGAATATAATGGTTAGGTTTATAATATTGAGATACCTTGATATCATTATAAAAATGGATTTTTTTGAAAGAAAGAATCAAGGCTTATCTAAAATAGCTATAACTATGTTATGTTTATATGGTTTACCTAACAATTTTTAAGATATATCTCCTTTTAATGCTTTTATTGTTTCATATAAAATTATTATTCAACCTTTTTAAAATATATCCTTTATTAAAATACAATGGAATAAAATATATAGTTGGATATTTTATAATTTTTTTATGAAAAGTTTATATTCATAGTAAAAAAGATAATTATGATAATTATGATAGAACATATTATGAATTAATTTTCATATGATGTTTTAATGGGAACAAATATTGTATAATATTAATAAAAGAACAATAATTATTAAAAAATATAATTATGTTAAATTTCATGAAAATAATGTGAAAATCGTTTAAATTTCATAAATAATTTAAATAGAATATTGTTAACTTAATTTTTGTAATGATAAACCTAAAATTATTATATCTATTGAGGGATGAAATAGTCCTTCTCAATCTAATCATGACCCTTAAAAAACTCATAAAGATCATTTTAATGAAAAAATAATTATTAATATTGATTCTCAAATTAAAACCTAAAGAATTATTTCTTATATTGATAAATTTCTATTTTCTTAATGAATTGGAAACTAATTATAATTATAAAGACATAAAAGATGTTAATTTGGAGGTATCAAAAGATATTAACATTATAAATTTTTTTGAGAAGATGTTTATTTTTTAACTAATCCCATGAAAGAGAAATATGTTATCAGATCTAAATGGTTATTATAATAAAATTGGACAAATTCTGAAAAAAAAAATTATGAATAAGGAAAGACATGTGGAATAATTTTATTATCAGGGATAAGTTTCAGATTTTAATTGATTATGATATTATCGTAATTTGATTCTTTTCATGTTTCTAAACTATTTCAAATGTATGTATACTGTGCTATTATAAATTGGTTTTTTCAAAATCAGTTTTAGTTAATAGACCTCCATGTATTTAACAATAAAATTTCTCTAACATTGTTTTTAATTAACAATTACATAATGGGGACTCAAACAAGATCTAAGAGCATGGTATGATAGATTTCCGCCATTATTTTTTAATAGAGGATATTAAAATGTTATATTGGATCCTATTTTATTCATTAAAAATTTAAAATTATGTTTTATTTAATCAAAACATTGGGGATATTTTTTTGGTGAATGTAGCTAATCACTATGTAAATATGTTTATAATTTAATAACTATTGGATTTTTCATGATATTAATGAGATAATTATGTAAAATTTAAGGACATAAAACTAATTAAATAAATTTTGCAACATTTTTTTCAGCCTTTGAATGATAAAAATTATTAAAATATTTATCCATGGTTCTTTTAAAACATTGAAACCCCTATGAGTACTAGTTGTAAATTTAATTTATATGGATATGGAAAATAAATTGATGTAGGGAATTAAAGATAATTAATTTTTTTAATTTAGTTAAATTATTATAGACCTAATATCATTATTAGTTTATATATGTGTGTTTGTTTTCAATTTACCCATAACGTAATTTAAAGGATATAATAATAATAATTAAATCTATTAAAATAACTATAAATTTCATATTATTGTATTTTAGATATATCTATTTTGATTTAATAATGTATTTTTTTTATTTTAGAGGTTTTAGGAATATTTCATCTTTATTGTAAAATGTTAATATTATTTTTTTCAAAGAAACAATATTCACCTTTCTTTCAAAATAAAAGGAAAAAAATATAAAAATATTTTATGATTTTTCTCAATGTCTACGGATTAGGAAAATAATTCATTTAAAAATATTCATTATAAATAGAAACATATTTATTGAAAAACACTTCTTTTTTCCATTCATAACAACAATTTATAGTTCTATATAACATAAAATATAGATGATATATTTCATTTAATTATATATCATGTTAATAGAGGAGACATTATTTGGGAATTTATTCAAATTATATTCAATTGGATGATATTTTTACTAAAATATTCATTTTAACCATCCTAAATCAATTTACGGCTAGTATATATGTAATCTATTTAAATTTTATTATTCACTGTCTTTTTTATTCTATATTGGAAACAATTTTTTCCAATCAAAAAATTTATTAATTACTTGATTATTATAACGTATTTAATTGATCCTCATATCTTTCTATGTCTATTATAGAATATTTTTCTCACCACTTTATATAGTATCATTAAAAATCATAACATAATATTTTGAATTTAACAGTTTCTAATCCAGGAATGATGTATATCATTAGATAGATATTTTATATTTTTATTCTTAGTTTTTTTCTGAACGATTTGGTTATATTTTGTCAAATCCATGTATTTATAGGAATCGTTAATTTATAATATTAATTTAGTTAAATCTACAAAAAATATCTTTTAAAATCATAATAAAACATACAATATATTTCATTATATATGAATAAAATTTTTATATATTCCTTGCATGGTATTTTGGTTATTTGATTACCATAAATGGTATCAAAAATTTTCTATTCTACGAACTGAAACCAATTTTTTTTATAAAAACAATTATGGGGAAGTTTTTAAAATTAGGTTCCAAAATTAAATTTATCAATAAGGTGATGATTAATCAATGGATCTTTAACACTTTATTTATTTATGTTTTGATAATTACAGAACCCATGTTATCAAAAACCTATAACATGACTAAAGAAATTTTTTGATGATTTCATATTCATTTTGATTCTTAAGAATCAATTTTTAGAGTTGAATGATTTTGTTTTGTTGTTATTTTTTTCTCTCTCATGTTTTACATGTTTGCAGGAAGAAAACATTTATACTGTGAATTTTTTCATAAATATTAATTTTAGTTTTTTACTTAATAATTATAAATTCTCACATAAAATATTCAAAATTTTACAATTTCTATATGAATCGTATATAAATTTTCTTCATATATAAATTTACCCCAACATGGAATGAAACTTATAAGATCAACCTTATGAGCTTTTTTATATTATACAAAAATATAACATAAAAATTATACCATTTAAAAATATAACTCATGAAACTAATTTTTTTTGAAATTATTGTATCTATCATAACTGACTCAGTTTTATTTATTAAAACATTTTTTATTCTTTAATGACTTGTTTTTTTTCTAAAAAAATATTTCCAAAATGAATCTATGTTGTGAGTTTTATGGGAATCCATGAGGGATTATTATAGAGTATATTTCAATGTTTTTTAATTTTAATAAATGTTGTCTTATGAATTGATCATCTCGGAATTATTTATTTATTTAAATCACAATATTCTATAAATCATTATTGAGTGTTTTGGGGTTTTTTATTAATAATAAGAACCTTGTATATTATTATTTTATAATTATAAGTATTTTATTTTATTATTTTATAAAATTTTATTGTTTTATTTCTTTTGAAAAATCTATATAAAGTGGAACTAAATCTACGTATGAAGAAACTATTCATTGATATGATATATATATATATATAACTATTAAACTTATTTACACCATTGATAGATTTTATTGAACTTGTGTAGTCAATTTTCAAATTTCAAGAATATAATCAAACAATAACTAAAATATAAAATCTTTATTACTTAAAAAATTTTCTGATCCATTATAAGATAACCAAATATTTTTTAACTATCTCATTCAACTATATCAATTTGTTTCCCTATGTTTTTTCTTAATTTTTTCTATCCTCTTTACACATTCTTAATAATTTTAAATATCTTATATTCCCTTCTAACAGTATTCTTTTCATTAATTTGTGACCCATAAGATAAATAATCAATCGTTGGTTTTACATTCTTAAAATGTTGGATTTGTTTGTTAATCCAATTTATTAATCTGTATTTTAATTTGGGTTTTAGACAGGATTCAAATATAATCATGTTGTTTTGATATTCCTCCACCAGAAATTGTTTTATAATCTTGTTGTGACTCTGCTTCAAAATCAATTAATGTAGTTTATACCAAACCAATCATGCGGTAAAGGGATGTGAATAGTATATGGATGATCTCTTTGATGTAAACTATTATTAAAAAATTATTTTCTTATTTTAATTTTCACTACCAAAATAATTGATTAACATTGATAAATAACATAAACATTTATTATATTTTAGATTTCTTTATCCAATTTAAATTTATTTATTCTTATCTATTCACCCCCACCCCCTCTAAGAAATTTCACTCTCTTAACTAAGAACTATGAACAATTTCTAATTAATTTCAATCAAAATATTATACAAAGTTGAAAAAACATTGTATATTTACCAAATTTCACTAACAAGTGAATTATATGTGAATCTAAAAAAAGTCATGTGGGTGGAAGCATATTTCATATGGTAAATCAGATTTATAATATATCTTCTACAAATTCTTATGAAATTATCAAGTGTCTTATGAGCATTTATAAGTTATAGATAATATCTATAATCCATAAAGTGTCTCCAAAATCCGCACAGAAATCCACAAATATTATGAAAATATATTATTCCATATGAAATTATTTATGTCTTAAAAAATTCAATAAGTATTATAGAATATATATCCACTTCTAAAATCTAGCTTTGATAATATATATGTATTATGAATATGTTAAGGCGTGTCTATTTTTGATCATTGGCAATAAATTTCAATATTTCCTCAGTAAAATATTTTATCTTCTTCCATTTATATAAATCCATTAAGAATAGATTAAAACATTTTTTAATAATGTCAATTAATTTCTACAATATTCTTCATTTAATATTAAACGTATGAAGACTTCTGAGATTAATTAAATGGAACATTTACAAACATAACTCTAATATAATTCTTAAAAATCATCCAAAAAGTATTTTTTTTCAAGTTCATTAAACAAAATGATAGAACTTCATATAATCAATACATTCCTCTTGGGTTATCCATCTTCAACATCACAATGCTAAAATTACTTGTACTAGTGAACACTCTATTGAAATCTTATGCATTATTTTTCAACAAATTTCATTAAAAAACATGTCATAAAATTCTGTAACATTCATAGTTTAAATTTTCAAACAATATATCTTCATTAAATATAAATAAGGGCAGATAATCAAACCAATAGATTTTATTTTTTTTTTTTGGATAAATTTTTAAAAAAATAATGGATGAGTGGACCAAACATGATTTATAGTGTGTCTCTAATCGTCATCCATTTTTAATATTTCAATACATTTCAGCACGAAGATATATGGAATATAGTTATCGTCAATATAAATTTTCAATTCATGTGTATATCTATTCTTTATTAAAAATTTACATAATATATATAGGATTCATAGTCAATTATAAAAAATAAAATACAAACACAAAATATGTAAAAAAAAATTCTCATTTTAATATAAATATATACTATGTTTTTATTTGGGAAATTTTTTTAAGTCACGATTTACATCATTAAATTCATCACACAAATTTTAGATCACTTATAAATCCATTAATATATTTATATTACTTCCTCTATGATAAATATTAAGATGTTTGACAAATCTATGTTCTCTATGCTACCACCAGAGAGATCAAAACCAATATCACAAGCCTCAGAGAGCACATGTGGATATTACTAATGGGATATATTTTCAAATAATTTTACAAAGATGATAATAATATTAATAATAATTAATATTTCATAGAAATTATATGATAAAATTAATTAATTCTAAGTATTAAATACAAAATTAATAAGATGATCATGTTTTTCATATGATGGAATCAATTTTTATACTTCCACATTATTCTAGGTCTCATCATACTATGCTTCCCCATGGAAATGATCTTGTCATTAGAAACTGAGTAATCATTTTTAATTATTTTTTTATTTTTTATTTTATTTGTATAAATATATATTTGTCTTTTTTATTTTATATCCGTTAAACCTCTATTCATATAGCTCTAGTTTTCATTTTCTAAGAACAGAAATATAACATTTAATGATAAAAAATTAAGGTCTATTCATATTTAATTTCCATATATCTATAAAAACAAACGTATAAAATTAATACATTGACAAAAATATGTACTTATTTTTCTCAAATTTATGAAATAGATATATAAAAATTATTTAGTCTAGGTAGATCCTTATCTATTTCACCATGATTTATTAAATAAAAAATAAAGGGAAAATATTTCATAGATCAATATATTTTACAATAGAATATATAAAATCCATTTTAGAAAATAAATATCTCAACCCATATACATTTTTATTTTACAAGGATTATAGAAATTGACATTGGAAAATTCATAAATCTGTAAAGAACCATCCCAATTTTAGTTAGATATGTAAAATAGACATAGAATAATACTCAAGTTTATTTTTAAATTTATCTATTTTATTGTGATACTAGAAATATAAATTAAAAAATATGTATTTCTAAACATAAAAATTTAAAAATTTTGGGATAAATGTCAACCATTAACCAATTTGATAAGATCAGTAAAATAGATAAAAATAAATTTTAAGATCGAAATCTAATTTCCCATGAATATGAGGATCAAATAATATAATTTAGAATAGATGGAAATATTAACTAGCAAATGGAATTTTTTATTTTTTTACCAAGATGAGGCCAGACATTTAATTGAAATTCTACTCAAACATCACAAGGATGCTTGAGTAATTCTCAGAAGTAAAAAGAGTTCCATTGTGAACCGCATAGTTTATTATATAAAATGATCACAAAATCAACTATTTTTTATTTTTATGCAATTATCCAGTTGAACATAAATTATTTAATTATTTGTGATTGTTTTTTTTCAATTTAAATAATTAAAAAATATTTACATAGAATTTCAAAAATATATATAAATTATTTTATATATTTTTTTTAAAAATATGGATATTATAATTTAATATATATGTTATTGAGATATTTTATACCAATAAATAGGGATATATAAAGAATATTTATATTTAGTTATATATTTTCAAATATTGAAAAATGAAACTGTTGTAAAATTTTACTATTATTTTAGATATTTCATGTGACTGATGATCATGAGCTTCAGATCAATCTTTTAATGTTTGGGTTTATTTAAATAATTTTATAATATTATAATGTATAGATATTTATTATTGTCAAATTAAATACTGAATATATATGAATTATCCCTCCATCAATTGTTTTTGGTCTGCATTTCCACGGTTATTTTTCATATAACCACACTACAATAGTTTCCCTCACTTGTATGTGAGTGTAGTTGTAATAAAAAGAGTTCCCATGACTTTAATTTTCAATTGGAAGTTCATAGAAAGACTAAATAATGGAATATCAGAAGATAACAATGGATGTAATAACACAAGTTCTGATGTAAAAAAGGAGTTACTCCAACTATGATCTAGTTTATTTTATCAATAATCAATAACTCAACATGTAGTACAACAAGATCATTATCATTCCATTACTTTATTATTATATATGTATGGTATATTTTATTTATCTGGTCACAGTGATAAGAAAATTAAGAATAATTTCGAAATAAAAATTTTTATCATGTGGGATTTTATTATATTATACGGTCAATTATTTTTTAAAGCATCAAAATTAGATTGGAAAAGATAAGGATTAGATAAAACGTGACTTTTTATGCAAGTATTACCTCACTAAAAATATTAATTCACCACACACTTTAATATTATTTGAACTAAAACGATAGATCAAGATGCAGTTTAATCCAATTTCAAGGAATTTTTTTCACTATGGGGTGATAATGATAGTGATGTTCTGACATAACCAAATTGATATTACGTATGAGACTAAAGTCGGGTTGGTTCTTTTTAGAGTAAATTATAAACTAAATTAGGATATAGGATTTGTAGACTATGAATCCACTAAAAATTCCAATGAACAATATGTTAATGTGGTTTAAAAGATTAAATACTCCCTAAATACCATTAATAACAATTTTAAAGGCATACAATATTCCATAATAAGTAAAATGTCGATCATGGTCGACTAAATTGTTGTGCAACTGGATATTCCAAATATGATATTGAGTGTTACTGGGATTTGAAAGAAGGTTGAAGACAAAAATTATTAATCAATAAAGAATTAATTATAAATTTAATACAGATAATTTCAAACCTTCTTTTAAATTTAGGAATAAGTTGTATAAGTTATCCCCCAAAAAAATCTCACAACGCTAAATTATTTATAAGTAAATTTTCGTAACTCTAATAAACATCCAAGATTCATATGTGGTCTTCCATATATAATTATGTTAACAGTGTAAGGTGAAAATTTTGAAGCCTCCTAAACCCAATGAGACAAAAATATATTCCAAAAAAGTGGGGAAGTATGCCTTTTTGATGGTCACGAATGATGCATAATTTTTTATTAAATCATATATTAATAAATGTCGATTGAGTTACAAATAAAATATAAATTTTTGAATGGATATACAATATTTTCACATCTCTGAGAACATTTCCATAATAGAGTTATGTAAGATAAAAATGAGATATTCATTGCCAAATTAATTTGAATGATAAAATAGGGAAACAGTTTTATTGAACATATACATGTTAAAATTATATGCATAAAATAATTAGAATTGTTAGGATTTATGAATTCCAAATTTCAATCCATATATTTTATTCATTCATCCCTATAACCAAGTACCAACTTATAATTATAACTAAAAATTATTAATATAGTGTAAATGAATTAATAATTTTTTAATTGGTTCACCATGATAATAACTATGTGAAAAAGTAATATCTATGATTCTTATAATTAAAAACATAAGAATGGGTGAGGTGGTTAAAGTAAAGATGAAATCCAAAGGTATTTATAAAATGGAATAATAAGAATCATGAAATTAATAGGTTGAGAAATGATTAGGATGTTGATTTATTTTTCTTTGGTAAATATTTCCATTGGAAAATGAATTGTTGTCAAAATGGGTTCCATAAAACCAACATGAAGAGTAATTTGTGATTTTCATATCATGTATACAGTGAGTATTTCATGATTTATTCTTACCATAATTGGGTCAATACTCTTAAATGCATTACCTAAATAGCTATTTCCTTAGATTATTTTTCATATACATTAATTATATTTTTTCCCGTCTTTAATTGTTACCATTAGATAAAATGATAATTGTATTAATAATATGTCATATGGTCCAGTCGCATCATACCAATTTAACACCAATGATGTCTATATATCAGGTGTTGAGGATCAAAATCATTGGGACTTTTAATCATAATGTTCAAAGTTGATGATTTCGTGTAAATAGGATCAGGAAGATTCACCAAGTAATAGGAACACCACATGGGCTGGGTTTAATTGGTAGTTCCTCTCTATGAATAAATTATTAGTCTCTTAACATGACATAATTAACAATTGTTTCCATTTTATTATTTAATTTAATGAAATATGAAAAACATTTCATTTATTTCATGTTACGCTAGCTTACGTTGGTTGTTTCATTGGGTGTATGACATTGATTTAATGATCAAGATAGAATTTGTTGCTTCTAAAAGGAAGTGATATATTATGACCAATTAACTAGGGTAGTAATACATTTACTTAATCCATGGACACAAAAAACCCATATTTTTAATAACCTTGATAAATAATAAATAATGAAGGAATGATCAAATATAGTGTGCATCTAGATTTATGAGAGATCGAGATAGTGATGTTATATTACACAATAAGTTTTCAAAAGAAGATTTTGTTTATATGACAATACCTTTTCTCAATATGGGCCTTTATGGGTTTCTTGGATCCACTATAGGTCTATGATTAGTAATAACCTCTATTTAGATAAGGTACTAGTGGGTCACACACATCTTATATATTTTAAAATCTAGAATATTCTTTTAATAGGAGTGAAGTGCATTCTGGGCCTGACCAAGGGATCTAGGTAAAGTTCTAGTTTGAATGACCTCCATAAAATTAAAAAATTAATATTATTAATTTTATTTTAATTGGTATTGAATATATTTATTAATAGTATTCACCAGTCAATCATTGAATATATGGATTAGTATTAAATAATGATATATTATTTTAATAAAAGAGTTCAATTTAATATTTGTTGGAATAACATGTCAATTTAATTACTCATCCCTAAAATGATATATATTTATTATATCACTAATTATTAATAGAAATATTAATCATATTTATGAAACTCTTAATATATCATTATATGATATTTGAGGATCATTTAGTAGGAAATATATATTTCATGAGATATTGGGTAATATTCTAATATTTTTTGAAATATATACTTTTATACTGATTTTAATATGTTTGATATTTTTTATTAAATTAAAAATTTATTCTGGATTACATTACACATAACACTGAGTTTTTCTTGTGTTACACACAACACCATGTTTAAACCAAATCTTACATATTGTTAAACTATAATTATTTAATATAATATTAATCACTTAGCAGTTGTAGTATTTTGTATGAATATTATTAACTAATCTGTAAAAATATATGGTTTAAAAATGTATATATAATGAATTATATTGTGCCTAATAAATTAGTAATGTTAATAATAACCTTTTGAAAATAATGGGAATCTTTTTTATTAAAAGTTATTTAATATGCACAAAATTTGTGTTTTACCTTAATTAATTAATATAATAATTCTTGGAGATTTATATTAATAACATATATATATATATTATATAATTAATAAATTTTTAAAAATGATCTTATGTGTCTTCTTGGACAATATATAAGGATAAATACAATTTTACCCTTAAACCCTATTTTCTAAAAATGTGATTTTTTCAACTTGAGAATGCATATTTTAAAATTATATTTTAAACATTTTATAGAAATTATTTTGAAAAATAGGCATTATTTTTTGTATTGGAATATCAAAAATATTTTAGGGTAATTTTTTTTCTAAAATCTTTTATTTTTTGATTAATACTGAAAAGAAACTGCATTTCAATAGAATCCTTCCTTTTGTTGAATTTATTCATATTATAAAATTACATATTATATTTTTTTAAAGTACAATTATATCATTGATGAATAAAGTAATCTAATTTGGGTCATTTTTATAATTTTAATATTTAATATTATATAAAAAGTTCACAAACATTTAAACATTTTCTCTTTAAAAATAGGTTTCTCGTTGCATCACCATGATTAATTATAAATTAATATTTTACACTTCTCTTGATTGAATTTAGAAAAATGGTTTCATATTTATAATCTCTATATTTTTTATAATCTCATAGTTTAATCATAATTAGTTTCCAAACTAATTAATGAAAACAGTTATAGTTAACAATAGTGATTAAGGTTAAAATGGGGTTCCTAACGTTACATGTAATTTTGTTAAAATTAATTTTTTTATACACATAGAATTATTATATATAAAAATTATTTAATATTTATAATAATTAATTATAAATTTTTTATTAAGTCTCTTTCTATTTTATGACTTAAGGGATAGATTTTCTAGGTAAATAAAAAGATACATGCTGTGATTTTAAGATAACCAAAAGGGTAAGATCGAGTAAACCTAAAGACTAAGGAAGCATATGAAAAAATTAGTTTTCTCGATGTTTTGGATGTGTTAATTGGAAAATGTATCCCTACAATTAATTATTAATATATTTTTTAGTCACATGAAGTAATATTGAACTACTAATATGGAATACTTTTGGGTATTTACAAAAATGACACTCCACCTCAATTATATAAGAACACTCACCCTCCTCACATATTCGCACCTCTAAATCCATTTAGATTTACCAATAAGAGAAAAAATAACTAACCAAATTTACTCCAATAATGACATTGTCCTTAGTTTTGATAGAAATACATCCTATTAAGGATTTAGGTGAAAACATAACGATGATTCCCAACAAAAAATTTAACTCTAATCTACGAGCGCATTTTAATATAATTCATCTAAATGAAAACCAATTACTAATAAACCATGATGATATAATTAAATAATTATAATAAATGTAACAAGATTTTGTTATATTATATTAATGGCCTAAAACAATCTCCACATCCATAAAATACGTCTCAGAACCATCATCTATGTGTACATAAATCTAATGTATTGCAAACCGATGTCATTAGTTTTTCCATTACCACCACTCAAGGATATGTATAGTGAGGGATTTATTTATTATATTAAATATTTATAAAATTATTATTAATTTGGAGTCATTATATCACAACTTACTTTATTCATTCCTTTTTCTATTAATATGATAATGTTCCTCAGGCAAACGGTGGACTATCGCCACTCGAAGCGATGGGATTTATTCATGCATTACATGGAAGGTATAAATGATTGGTTTAAAGAAAATATTAAATATATATATGAAATAATAAAGGATATTTAATTAATATATATCATTTATTATTCTTACCATAAATATCTCCTAAAAATGGAAGTAGTGTTCATGCATATGGACAACCTACGATCTCCATGAACATTGAATTTCATTATCTATTTGTATCTTTTATACACATATATTAATAAATATGAATGAAAAATATGTGATATTTTTATCATTTATAGAATTACATATATTTAGTAATCTTTATCAAATTAATATCACCATAAAAAAATATCAATACATATATGAATAAAAAAACAGTTATTACCTAAAACAATACATTAACCTAGAATTGTTAAATAAAATTGGTGAAAAAAGATCATAAGGAAATAACATATTGCATGATATATGTAAATATTATTCTATAATAAATTTATAATAATCTTATATATATTACATTGGTAGTCTGAATCTGTACGATAGAATTTAATACTTAAGGTAGGGTGATTTCTAGTCATTCTAATATTTCTATGATATAAATGGATATCCACCAGTCCATTCTTCTGTGAATTTTATATACAGCCTCATGGACATGATATTTCATGAATATCATTATATTTAAGATATTTAGTGTTTTATTTCATTTATTGATTTTTGGGGAATATGATACGAAAAATTACTAAAGTTGTAAGGGATTTCCTTTTCACTTTTTACTTTTGGGGGACACATGCCACATCCACAACCAATTTAATTACGTTGTTTATATACTACCCATGAATAAATTTTATAATAATTATCCTTAAAATAATTGGGATTCATATAACTATTTTAATATCTATCCTTTAGGTTTTTTAAATTTCAAATATTAACAAGTCAATATGGTATTTTTCTCAACATTCCTTCTCTGGGACAAAAGTTTTGATATATTATTATATTCTTCTATGAGATGTATATACTACCCCTTTTAAATGCTATAAAATTAATATCCCTATTTTCATGATATTTTATGTTTCATTTAATCTTATTTATTTCATAGGGATTATGATTCAATATAACCATACTATAAAAATATCTACACAAAAATATCATATTTTATTAGGATTAATTATGATTATTCTTTCAAAGTGTAAATCATATGATTTATCCCTAATTAAAAAAACAAATTTCTTTATCCCTTCATTATTTTATAATAATTTATGTTTTACCTAAATTTTAATCTCTTAATTTACTTGAGATTTTGGGGTCATTATTTTATTAAAAATCAACTTTTTGGTTGAAAACTATTTCTTCCAAAACTATGCCTTATAAAAAAAATAAAAATTGATTTAGAAAGTGTTTTAAACTAAGAAAATGATCCATTATGTAATAACGTTTATAAATTATTTTTTAAAATACAAATTAATAATAATTATATTTCATTTCCATGCATGTGTATATTAAAAATGGTTTCTATTGAAAAAAATTAATGAAAATTTACATTCCACATGAAATGTTTCAAATAATCTTTCAAAATCATTTTTGATCTAATATAACATATTTTTTCATATGAACTACTAGATATATTATTAATTCATTCCATTATTATTGTTTCTTTAAATTATTTATAATAAAAATATTTTAATGAAACCTTTTTCTCTACCATGGGTTATAACATGATTAAATTATTATGAAACTCACCTCTCTTTTATGGCTTGTGTAAAGATAGAATTATTTGTAAAACCCATTTTTATTCAGGGGTTATGATATGAATAATATTTTATGGTATTATAGAACATTGGTTTATTGTTTTCATTATTTTATGGGTGATATATAAATCTTAATTTAATGCATTGGGTAATGATAAATGTTATACAGACTTATAGGGTACCTGTATGGCCAGCCAAAGCCTAAGAAATAGAGTGCACAAGTGGTTATCTCAATCCTGAAGAGTGTACATTGGAGGAAATCCCAATCCCATGTGGTTACATGGGATGGCATCATAATCCCAAAAAAAGGTACTCGGGAAGTCCCCATAATCCTAATGTATGTACATGCATGGTTATCCCATGACTAACATGTAATGGATTTCTTAGTGGGTAGCCTCAACATAATATTTTCTATGATTATTTTTAGAAAACAATGTTATTTCTAATGAATCTTTTATGATTTCATGGATCATGTTATTTGATTCACTTAATATTCATGTCTTATGAACTAAAAATAAATCTATCCTAAATAATGATTATAATCTTTGATATTCAAGGTATGGTTTTCAAATATTATACACATTTTAGATAAAATTATTCTCATATTATAATTACGTAGAAACTGTTAATACACTTATTGTGATTATGTTCTCACCCTTTCTAATATTTCCTTTCCCTATATTGTGAAGAATAGTTTTAAGTGGGAGTAGTAAAGGGGAAGATCATTATGAGAGTCATTGAAGATATTTTTTGAACTGTGAAGATTATGTTCTAATATTCAAAGGGAACTGAAATTTGATGGTCCTCAAGCATGTGTTTTTGTAATGTAGTGAATATTCCTCTGGGAATATTTAATATCCATTTAGGATATGTCTCAGTCTCTATATATAGATCCATTTTGGGTATTTTAACTTCACTGTATAAAAAAGGGAACACTAATACGAAGGAATATTCATTCACATGAATCTAGGGAACCTCTCTCATCTATCTTGTATCCAATTAAGAGAATCGCCTAGGGCCAACAATAGTTACAAGGTCATCTTTTATAATCAAAAGTAATGTATAGTGATTATCTTAGGTGAAAATAAGGATCCTATGATTCTCCAACCTAGAACTCGGTCCTGGATTATCAATGTACCTATAGAATTTTGTAGCACGTCTGGATAATGTGGATAGATCTTATGACAGTTACATTGAGAAACAGTCAATGGTAAAGAGTGGAGTTCAACAGAATCATCAAATTTAACGAGGTATTTCTTCATTATTATTTCATAATAAAATCCTCAAAATAAATATACTTGGAGTTATTACAAGGTTTACATCACTAGAAAAGAAATTTCTACATCATTCCTGTGATTCATTTTTTAAAACACTGGTCGATCATCTTTAGTTATAAACCTTCGTACCATACATTTGTATCACATTGAACACGTTATTATATAATCCAAAATAAAATTATTTTTAAATAAATTATTTAAGAAATCATAGTAACAGTCCTATAGAAATGAATCATACTTTGATATAATCTTGTAATGAAATTTTACAGCTATATAATGATTTAAATTGCATTGAGATTGTTGTATTCAACTAAAATAATGAAGAACAAACACATATTTTTGCAAGATCATTTTATATAGGTGTTTATAATAACTACATCCTGCCATTTTCATATGAAAAATATGTTTTTTTCCAATGGGAAAATTACTAGTGATTGTGTAATTTTGTAAAAATAACATTTATTTTTTTAAAAGTTATGAATTATATGATTCTAAAATATTAAAAAGAGATAAAAAATGTTCAAAATGGGTGCTTATATCCACCAACACATTGATACCAGAAACCCAGGTGGGTTAGTACTACATTATAGAAACATATCCTGGTTGGAAAGGATATATCATTTATTTGGAAAATATTTTTTATATCACGGGGTTGTTTTGCTACATTGACCCCCTCCACATCAACCTTGAATTAACGTTGTGAGGGGTACCACTGACAGCCCTTTCAGGTTAGCCTGACTAGGGCCAAAATATTTCCTCAAACAGCTATAGAAGGATTTTTAAGAGGTTATTGGGAACTAAAAATATATTTTTTTTGAAAAATTAGTTAAAATATTTTCAATGTTTTTTATTTCATATTGACTGTGAAAATTATGTTTTCTAAATTAGAAATAGATAATGTTATTTTAATTCATTTTAATACCACTCAAGTAATTTTTTTGAATATTTATAATAATTTTAGGATTTTGAATTGTCTGTTTAATGATTTTGGGAATTGATCAATAATTTTATATATGCCTTTTAATTTATTTAATTAAATTATTACAATGAATGCGTTATTTTAAATTATTATTTTAAAAATGGGATTATTTTTTCATCTTCTTGTATTGTTTAACATAAAATGGCATTTGTTTCTACAATTTATGTTACTAATTTTTTTTAAATTATCATATTCTCATCACATTTGTGTGAGTATGAATATATTTTGATGAAGATTAAATAATATATGGATTGATTAATTATTTTTTGAAGTTGAAATTTAGATGTGGATTGATTAAATAGGGGTGTTAGCTGTGACGTAGGTCAGAAACAACCTAGTATTAGGATTTATTATGATTATTACATGAAAACACTGATCATTGTAATTTAGATTGGTGAATTTCAAAAATGTATATTTTCATATACATATTGGGGTCTTGATGTTTGTAATAGTAGCATTAATGATGTCAATCCAATGAATTTAAACATCATCCATTATGTTTTCATTTCCTACTTCAAAAATAGAAGCGTACTCCAATATCCATATGCCAAAAAAATGAATAATGGGTCTCATATGAGTAATATTATGAGACAAATCCATTATTTCATAATAACCTGTGTTTATATGTAAATATTTTGTTAAGGATAATTCAATGAAAATTCATTAATCAATAAAAACACAAAGTGTGCCTTTATAAGTATACTAATGTTTATATAATATATTATATAAATTACTATGATTAAAAAGTTATATTGAATTGATACATTATACCAATTTTAAAGGGAACACCACTTAATTTTTTATAGTGTGAGTAATATTGACTTGGGTTATGTCAAGTATAGAGATAAAAAACTAGTTTTCATAGGAACAAATTAAAAAATATTTCATGAAAATGAAGGTTTGAGACACATACTACATAGGAAAAATATGCCACTATATATGGTATTTTTCCCATTGTAGTCGGTGATGTAATATTCAGGAATAATGATGATTCATATAGTAATATGTAATGTGAAAATAGATAAAATGACAAGTGATTAAGAATTCATGGATGGATTCTATATACCAGTGGTTTGGTTCTTGGTGTCTTATATGTTTCAATTGTTAATATTATATTGGTTATTCAAGGGAAAAAAATAATAATGGTCATGTTTGGACTAGTAAGGAATTATTAATAGTATAAATGTTTACAAATTATTGTCTACACATTTTCAATAATGATACATTTCCACGAATATCCATTTTCACTCCATTTGATTTTTACATTTCGTTAATGTATTCTATGATAATTATATTGGGAATTGGATATCATGGACACATTCCCTATAAGGTGTCTACACGGTACAACCAAAAACAATTAGTGACACCAATGAATGTGAATAAAGGGTTTGTGTTACAGAAATACAAATGATATTGAAATAGGGAACATGATCATAGAATATTCATTCAAAAGGACTTTTATCTAGGAGTATACAAGAGGATAGTGGTACAACCATTATTTCAATGTGAATTTTTTAAAACATATGGAAAATAGTTATTATTAAAATAGATATATAATACTAGAATGAAAGAAACTTTGCATATATTGAATTATACTAGTAATCAATGTTATAGAGAATAATATCTACTAGGGTGGTTCTATGGGTAGTTAA
This sequence comes from Viscum album, assembly GCA_963277665.1. Lineage (NCBI taxonomy): Eukaryota > Viridiplantae > Streptophyta > Magnoliopsida > Santalales > Viscaceae > Viscum > Viscum album. Next base: position 1,127,438,294 of record OY728156.1, on the reverse strand, counting down.
AAAAATTCAAAGTATATATAATAAAGAAGCTATTATAAATTAAAGTAGTCAACATTGTAAGAAGAATTCTTGAAAATGTAGTGATGAATATATATCTCTATGAATACATGTATAAGAAATATATCGAGATTAAGATGGTTAGTAGAGTTCCATGTGTTTATGTAAAAGATCTATCAATTACGTCATGATATGTTCTAGAGATAATATTTCTAATAAATGAATTATTGTTGGAAGAATTATGATAAATCAAATATAATTTCATGGGATATAGCTAAAACTATCTAATAGTACCCTAGAATGTGTAATAAATATTTAGTCGTTACGTGTAGAAAAAGTTAGACTATTTTAATATGGGCACACAAACTATGCTTTATATAGATCATACAGATCAGTTATCATGCTTAGGCTAACGAAATGAATATGAGAAGCTCGTTGAATCCAATGGAAGCTATATTTATAAGTACAAAGTATGTTCCTATTTTTTCAGCTAAATAAGAAGTTTATTATATGCAATAATATTTTTAGGATCTTGGATTCATACCAAGCTAGTGATGTATTATGATTATGATAATCATATGATGATGGTTATATCTAATAACTAAAGGTTGTTATAGATGGAAAAAATATATATTTAGGGTTACATTCACTTGATGGTTTCTAATTAGAGAGGTTATGTTTCATATAGTTCATTATCTATTTAGGAAAACATAGAAGGCCAAATGTATAAGGCCCCAGCCTTAAACCTTACTTAATCTTGAGTTAATACAATATTAAACATTGAGGATATTTTCAGGTTTAGAGTTTTAGAGAATTAGATCATAAAGTTGCATTACATTCCACATTTAAACAAAGTGGTTACATAAAAGATAGTATTAATTTTTTCCCATCAACGGAAACATATTTAAAATAAAACATGGATTATTTCTAGAGACTTCCTTAACACTATCATCATATCATGTACCTTTTCCTTGACCGGTGAAAAACATTTCAAAAACTTGGGATGAGAATAAAAAGCTCAGTAAGGGATATAAAAATATATGGAAATGGAACATGAGTACATGTACACATAAGAATCAATGAAATCATAATTTACTCATAAAACATAAGCACTTTAACATACCTCATCAAATCATGAGTAAATCATAGAAATCATAAGACATAAAGGTAACATGAGGCATTCATAACATTCTTACATAGGGAGTAACCCTCTTGGTTACATTTGGAATACCCACCACAGTATATTCCCTAAATCTCTTCGGAGAAACCATAACGTTTCACTCCTTTGCGTTACCCAATGCATTGGAGAGCTATATCGGGCTCACCCTCCATTAGTTTATCACTGAACCACCCGTCTTCATAACAATGCCCAAGAACCACAACATAATCGTATCACATAAAACATTCATAAAGGAAACATAACATTTCCACCTTTCAATCACAAGATATCAATAAAACACATTGATATAAAAACATTATGAAAACCATTTTCAATACCAAAATCAAAGAAAAGTAAAACATGGTATTTATTTCTCTTTTAAAAATAAGGTATGGTTTGTAGAGGAAGCCGAAACTCAAATAATGGTCACGGCAGCGGAGAAGTCGTTGTCGCCGCATACGTATGACAAAAACATTCCCTTTTGTCATTTAGTAAATGCTTCGTATAAAAAATATTCCTTTTGAATAAACATAAAAGTCAAAGGGGTTTATACACCGTATAAAATAAAGTTGTTTATAAAACAAAATATGCCTCAATGAATGGAGATTGAGACGAAGTCCCATACAAAGACGGTATCCTTGGATTAAGGATAAATCAATTACATAATTATGTGTGACAAATGAATACACGAAATATAAGTGGATATTAAGTGTAAACCAATCATAGGTTATTCACACATATTCATAGAACGACATATTCAAGGAGTACAAGTTAATCCCAAAGAATCAAATTTGGGTTAAGAAGTTCCCTTGCAAAAATTTGACAAACTAACGACGTCACTACAAAATTCAGAAAATGAGTTCATGAGAGATAAACAGGGTATCTCATCACATGACCATAAAATTTAAGTCAATAATGATATATAATAACATATCCCAACATAATAGTATGTGAATTAAAAGACATAACAAAAGAATTATTTTAAAAAGAGGAGGGTGAAATGTTCCCTTACCGACATGGGTATCTTTCGAGACATGCACCCCGTGAAAGAAGGACAATACGACGTTGATGTAAATACTCATAAATGAAACTATATTACACAATGATTAAAATAATGGGCATTACATACACCACTCAAAGGAAATTGTGGAAAATGTAGCATAAATCTCACAGGAATAAAAGTGAGATGAAAAATCCCTTACGGAAAATCCGCAGCCTAACCGCGCCACTAAAAACTTCCAAAATGGATTGATAAGAGAAAATATGGTCTCTAATAATATTAACATAAAGTTTACAGAAATATGAATATAAAATAACATCCCCCAACATAACAAATAGGAGCTTAAAAGAAGTGACATAAAGGATAGTACTTAAAAATAAAGAGAGAGGTCAGGTCTCTTACGAAAATTCGGCAGACAAACAGCGCCACTCAAAACTACCAAAATGGATTGATGAGAGAGAATAGGGTCTCTTAACATATTAACATAAAAATTACAGTAAGATTAATATAAAATAATATCCCAATAACAAGAAATATTAGCTTTAAAAGGAATTACATAAAAGAGTGTACTTAAAAAGAAAGAGAGAGGTTGGATCCCTTACCTCAAGTCCAACTTGTCTTGTTCGTTTCATTATATTCCTGAATAATAAACTATGGTCAATTTATAATTTCTCAATGACCTCCTATAAATATTATTATTCAGTTCATATCACATATTTTAATGTTATAATAATTGGTTAATAATATGAGTTCATATCAGACGTTTTTGTCGATATCTGGTACATGAGTGAAAAATGAACTTGTTTGAAAAATGATTGTCCATGTAGTTATAAGTAAATAATTTCCAGAATAGTATTAAGGACTAAAATATCATATATATCCAGTACATATTCATTTTATACTATTCCATATCATTTGGAGATAAAAAATGAAAAGCACAGTTCATGGAGACGGTAGGCCGTACGTACGCATGAACGCTACTTTCATTTTTTTCTTTTTCATATTAATGGAATTAAAAATAAATGATATATATATATATTATAATTCCAGAATAATATATATATTATATAGGTCACATATTTCCATTAATTTCATTCTTTATATATTCCATGTATTGCATGTACGAGTCACATCACTTGAGGGGGCGGTAGTCCACACTTCCTCATATGAAATTATCAAATTTAAAAAACATGAAAAGAATAAAGGTATGGTTTAAATATAAAATAAAGAAGAATATAGTAAAAATAAATACCATATATATCATATATAAAATACAGTGACATCATAATGTCCACCATTAAAGGTGTTAAAAGAATATTGAACAATCATCGTTTCGTGAGGCAGAAAATTGCCAACCACAGAAATAGTATGTTCTTTAACCATTAGATGAAGGTGTGTGTAAGTGAAGCTCTAATATTTCTTATAAAAACATCCTATTATATTGAAGATACTGGAGTTGTTACAAAAGAAATTAATAAAAAGAGTTTAGGGGGTTGGAGAAGAAAAATAAAACAAAAGGACACAGGTGAAGACATTACCATAAAATTGGGTAACTCCCTTTGGTTTGAGCTCAATGACTTCCTTAGGAAGACTTCTGCCCAAAGTGAGGCTTCAAGGAGTTAGATAGGGATTTGGAGAGACAAAATGGGCAGGGTTTTTCCGATCCAAAGGCTTTGAAAGTGTGGGTAATGATGTAGAGGTGGGGGCCTTTTTATAAGAGGAGGGGAGGGGAACACTTGGAAAGTACAGAAATGTTACTTAATTTTAGAATGAGTGTCGGATTTTAATTGTCCCACATTGATGTGTTTCTAGGATAAGGTGATAAGGGTTCTAAATCCACCCATAAAATAAGGTTTGGACATGTTTAGGTCTTAGATTTTACATTATCGTTCCATTTTATTTAAATCATTAAATAATGAGGTCATCGCTGCATCATCATGATGTGATAAATAATTTAATTTATTTAATGTCTAAAAATTATAAAACAAATACTATGATATAGGATATATGTTTATCTTTCAAATTAATATTTATAGTAAAAAATATTACTTGTATAACCCCATGTAAAAATTGTTTTAGTAAAACATCTCATGTTTCTGTCATTTTTACTTAAACATAAAATAAAAAGGTATTTATGTCATTTTCCAACCAAAGTGGCTCCATGGGGTCCCCAAGTTGACCCATGGATTTTATTGGTCGGCTATGACACATCCAATTAGGGTAGTACATGTGTATAGATCATTTCATTTTATTAAAACATTATTCTTACCTTAAACTACACTAATTACCTCTAATCGCGATTAAAAACATAATAAGTTACTATTCACAAAAAAATTATGCTAATCCCATTGACCACATTTTACTTCTTAATGAAAACCATGTATGTCGGATTTTTGAAATTAAAAACACAAAGATTGAAAAATTTCATGTAAACGGAAAATCAGTTTTTATAAGTACCACTTAGTGGTTTCACTATTCATCAAAAATTGATGTTTCTCAAAAAATTACCAAAAATTCACCCTAAGCTATAATTGAAATTCCGAATTCAAAAATTATGTCTATTTTAAAAAATTAAAAACACATAAGTTTCATTAATTAATTTAATAATTGATTCCCGTTGTCAAAACAAATAGCGTGTTTTTATGAAACAAAATGTATCAAAAGATTGACATTAGTTTAAGTCCGATTCCAAAGTGAAATTAATTCCAACGACCACTATTGGATTAAATGGTAAAAATATATTCTAATTTCACTTTAAAACCAATTCAAAAGATAATATAATCATATAAATAAATTATATTAATAAGTGGTTTTGAATTAAAATACAACAATTTTTACTATTCATTAAAAATTGAACTTTTTCGGAAAAATACCAAAAATTTACACCAAGTAAATTTTGTTGTCCCAATTCTAAAGAAGAATTTTATTTTGTCAAATATAACACATAAAATTGTCAAAAAGTGGATTTAAAAGAGGTTCTCCATCAAAAGGCAGTTAATCGACCTTTTAAAGAATATTAGAATGTTTACGCTTAAAATTGGATTCATTCGCATTTTTAATCCTCTAACATTTATTGTAAAAAGTAACAATATTTGACAAACATATATAATCATTTTGTAGTTAGTTCTGTTCATTTCGGCCATTACAATGGCTAGGCGTTAACTACTATTTAAAATAGTATTATATTATTATTAGAGTGCAACGTAAGATTCTCAAGAAACTCATTGTTGCGTGTTGGGTACGCCATCGAGCATAGCGTCCCCTTTAAAGTAATATTAATATTTTATTCAAAATATAGATAAATGTGAAAATTTCATACTCTTTATTTACCTAGGGTGTTACATCCTTCTCCCCTTTTGGGAATTGCATCCTCACAATTTTAAAATTGAGCTTGGAAACATCCTTGAAAGTCCCACATCGGAACAAGAGTCGGTAAAACAATCACATTAAAATAATGGAAGATAAGTACAGAGGTCACCCGAGTTAAACCATACTAGGATTCCATGTAGGAAAACATGGACATGGAGGAGAAAACATGGGTTCATGTTCTGATGGAGAGTGATAGAAAACATGTTTAAGAGTAGTTAACCACAAGAAAATCACAAACTTGTGATGGGTTAAACGGTATTCGATTCCATGGTAGGAAAAGTTAATAGACAACATTTTTGTTTTAAGTTAATTTTTATTGAGGAATTTATTCATAAGGAAACATAATCACTTATCATGTTCACTTTCAAATTTTATTAGATTCCTTACACAAACTCATATTTTCTCGAAAAGACGAGTATTTAGGAAGACTTGTTCACATTAAGAGTACTATAATCAACTTCTAGAGAATCACCTAATCCAAAAAAGAGAACTATATACTTCCCATGTCTTTAGACTTTAACCAAAACCAAAACCAAAAATGTTAGTACAAGATCAGATAATCCAAAAAAGGATAACCCTTTATAAAAAGAAAATCTATTCTTAATCTCCAAAATTTGTCTAACAAAACCCAAAGTTCAACAAGGACCATTCGATAAACAATTTTTCCATAAAATTCTACAAAGTAAACCAAACTAATTTTGAAACCAAAATATTTGAAGGATTTATTCACATAGTCTTCCAAGTTAAATCGTAACATTTATCTCCAAACAACATCAGTTGCTCTTAATGTCTCGTATTAAAAAGTAATTAACCTAATCACATATCCTCCATGATAGGTTAATAAATTCCCATAGATGACCCAAAATCAACTTACTCATAATTCATAAAATCATCTAACTAAAAAGAATTAGTCAAACTAACCAGGGACTTCACGTAGTCCAGTGGTAGGCGATAAACACCAGTCGCACTTTGGATGTGGGTTTGATTCACGTAGCTTTGTCCAACACGACGGGTTGTCACACGGTCTGCGTGTTGTCCTTTTTCCAAAACTATATAATTCTTAAATCATTCCCCAAAACGAGATAAAATCATCAAAAATAATCATAACATATTCTAAACTCAAATTTATCTCATGCCTTTCATTTTCCATTATAACATAAAAAACCCATAATTACCTCAAAAGTATGGATCATATAAACTCTAATGGTTACCTTTATCATTATTACCTGAACTTCCACATCGATTGGTCATCTTGTACATGATGCATTACAGAACATACCAAGGTTCAAGTGGTTGATCATGGCTCCTTGATAGTTGGTTTAGAACAACCAGGATTTTCCTCATTGAATCCCCCATTTTATCTAGTATCCTAATCAGAGAACCACCACAGTTCCCTTCAAACCTATTGTCTATTTGGTGCCTGCTAGATCCATCCGTTCACTAAAAATAGAAATGTCAGTGTGAGTATATCAACAAAACCATCATGTACTAATGAGGAAGGTAAACACTAAGATATACTTACTCATTCACTTTATCTAAAACTGGGACTCTTTCTGAAATCCTATCCATTATGGTACTGTCACTTATGCTTAGAGAATACCCTAACCTCTAAAGTTATCTAAACCGACCTCTGATACCAACTATAAGGCCCCAGCCTTAAACCTTACTTAATCTTGAGTTAATACAAGATTACACATTGAGGATCTTTTCAGGTTTACAGTTTTAGAGAATTAGATCATAAACTTTCATTACAATCCACATTTAAACAAAGTGGTTACATAAAATATAGTATTCATATTTTCCAATCAATTGAAACATATTTAAAATAAAACATGAATTCTTTCTTGACACTTCCTTGACACTATCATCATATCATGTACCTTTCCCTTGACCTGTGAAAAACATTTCAAAAACGTGGGATGAGCACAAAAAGCTCAGTAAGGGATATAAAAATATATGGAAAGGGAACATGAGTACATGTACACATAATAATCAATGAAATCATAATTTACTCATAAAACATAAGAACTTTAACAGACATCATCAAATAATTAATAAATCATTGAAATCATAAGACGTATAGGTAACTTGAGGCATTCATAACTTTCTTACGTAGGGAGTAACCCTCTTGGTTATGTTTGGAATACCCACCATAGTATATTCCCTAAATCTCTTCAGAGAAACCTTAACGTTTCACTCCATCACATTACCCAATGCATTGGAGAGCTATATCGGGCTCACCCACCCTTAGTTTATCACGGAATGACCCTTCTTCATAAAAATGCCCAAGAACCACAACATAATCGTATCACATAAGACATGCATAAAGGAAACATAACATTTCCACCTTTCAATCACAAGATATCAATACAACACATTGATATAAAAACATTATGAAACCCATTTCAATACCAAAATAAAAGAAAAGTAAAACATGGTATTTATATTACTTTTAAAAAGAAGGTATGGCTTGTAGAGGAAGCAGAAACTCAAATAATGGTCACGGCGGCGGAGAAGTCGTTGTCTCCACATACGTATGACAAAAACATTCTCTTTTGTCGATTAGTAAACGCTTCGTATAAAAAAGATTCCTTTTGAATCAACGTAAAAGTCAAAGGGGTTTATACACCATATAAAAGAAAGTTGTGTATAAAACAAAATATTCCTCAATTAATGGAGATTGAGACGAGGTCCCATACAAAGATGGTATCCTTGGATTAAGGATAAATCAATTACATAATTATGTTTGAAAAATGAATACACAAAATATAAGTGGATATTAAGTGTAAAAAAATCAGAGGTTATTCAAACATATTCATAGAATGACATATTCAAGGAGTACAAGTATATCCCAAAGAATCAAATTTGGGTTAAGAAGTACCCTTGCAAAAATTTGATATCCTAACGGCGTCACTACAAAATTCAGAAAATGAGTTGATGAGAGATAAGAAGGGTATCTCATCACATGGACATAAAATTTAAATCAATAAGTATATAGAAGAACATATCCCAACATAATAGTATGTGAATTAAAAGACATAACAAAAGAAGTCTTTTAAAAAGAGGAGGGTGAAAGGTTCCCTTACCGACATGGGTATCTTTCGAGACATGCACCCCGTGAAATAAAGACAATAAAAAATTGATGTAAATACTCATAAATGAAATTATATTACACAATGAGTAAAATATTGGGCAGTACATACACCACTCAAAGGAAACTGTGGCAAATGTAGCATAAATCTCACGGGAATAAAAGTGAGATGAAAAATCCCTTTTGAAAACTCGGCAGCCTAACAACGCCACTTAAAACTTCCAAAATGGATTGATGAAAGAAAATAGGGTCTCTCATCATATTAACATAAAGTTTACAGAAATAGGAATATAAAAGAACATCCCCCAACATAACAAAGAGGAGCTTAAAATAAGTGACATAAAGGAGAGTACTTGAAAAGAAATAGAGAGGTTAGATCTCTTACGAAAATTCGGCCGCCTAACGGCGCCACTGAAAACTTCCAAAATGGATCGATGAGAGAGAATAGGGTCTCTCATCATATTAACATAAAAATTACAGTAAGATTAATATAAAAGAACATCCCAATAACAAGAAATGTGAGCTTTAAAAGGAATGACATGAAAGAGTGTACTTAAAAAGAAAGAGAGAGGTTGGATCCCTTACCTCAAGTCCAACTTGTCTTGTTCGTTTCATTATATTCCTGAATAATAAACTTTGGTCAATTTATAATTTCTTAAGGACCTCATATAAATATTATTATTCAGTTCATATCACATATTTTAATGTTATAATAAATGGTTAATGATATGAGTTCATATCAGACGTTTTTGTCGATTTTGGTACATGAGTCGAAAATGAACTTGTTTGAAAAATGATTGTCCATGTAGTTATAAGTAAATAATTTCCAGAATAGTATTAATGATTAAAATATCATATATATCCAGTACATATTCATTTTATACTATTCCATATCATTTGGAGATAAAAAACAAAAAGCACCGTTCATGGAGACAGTAGGCCGTACGTACGCATGAACGCTACTTTCATTTTTTCTTTGTCATATTAATGCAATTAAAAATAAATGATATATATATATATATATATATATATTATAATTCCAGTATAATATATATTTTATATAGGTCACATATTTTTATTAATTTCATTCTCTATACATTCCATGTATTGCATGTACAAGTCACATCACTTGAGGGGGCAGTAGTCCACACTTCCTCATATGAAATCATCGCATTTACACAACATGAAAAGAATAAAGGTATGGTTTAAATATAAAATACAGAAGCATATAGTAAACATAAATACCATATATATCATATATAAAATATAGTGACATCATAATGGCCACCTGTAAAGTGTTAAAAGAATATTGAACAATCATAGTTTCGTGAGATAGAAAATCGCCAACCACAGAAACAGTATGTTCTTTAACCATTAGAAGAAGATGTATAGAAGTGTAGCTCGAATCCTTATTATAACAATATCCTAGTATATTTAAGATACAGGATTTGTTACAAAAAGAAATGAATAAAAAGATTTTAGGGGGTTGGAGAAGCAAAATAAAACAAAAGGACACAAGTGAATACATTACCTTAAAATCGGGTAACTCCCTTTTGTTTGAGCTCAAAGGCTTCCTTATGAAGAATTCTGCCCAAAGTGAGGCTTCAAAGAGTTATAGAGGGATTTGGAGAGATACAATTGTCAGGGTTTGGCCGAGACAAAGGCTTTTGATGTGTGGGTAAGGAGGTAGAGGTGGGGGCCTTTTTATAAGAGGAGAGGTGGGGCACTCTTGGAATGTAAGGAAATGTTACTTTATTTTAGAATGAGTTTCGGATTCAAATGGTCCCACATTGATGTGTTTCGAGAATAAGGTGATAAGATTTCGAAATCCACCCATAAAATAGGTTTTGGACATGTTTAGGTCTTAGATTTTACATTATCTTTCCATTTTATTTAAATCTTTAAATAATGAGGTCATCGCTGCATCATAATGATGTCATAAATATTTTAATTTATTTAATGTCTAAAAATTATAAAAAAATACTATGATGTAGGAAATATTTTTAAATTTTCAATGACTATTTATAGTCAAAAATATGACTTGAATAACCCCATGTAAAAATTGTTTTAGTAAAATATCTCATGTTTCTGTCATTTTTACTTTAACATTAAATAAAAAGGTATTTATGTCATTTTCCAACCAATGTGGCTCCATGGGGTCCGCATGTTGACCCATGGATTGTATTGGTCGGCCATGACACATTCAACGAGGGTAGGACATGTGTCTAGGTCATTTCATTTTATTAAAACATTATTCTTACCTTAAACTACACTAATTACCTCTAATCGTGATTAAAAACTTAATAAGTTACTATTCACCAAAAAATAATTCTAATCCCATTGAACCACATTTTACTTCTTAATGACAACCATGTATGTTGGATTTTTGAAATTCAAAACACAAAGATGGAAAAATATCATTTAAACGGAAAATCAGTTTTTATAAGTACCACTTAGTGGTTTCACTATTCATCAAAAATTGAAGTTTCTCAGAAAATTACCAAAAATTCACCCTAAGCTATATTTGATATTCCGAATTAAAAAATGATGTCTATTTTAAGAAATTAAAAACCTATAAGTTTCATTAATTAATTTAATAATTAATTCCCACTGTCAAAACAAATAGCGTGTTTTTATGAAACAAAATGTATCAAATGATTGACACTAGTTTAAGTCTGATTTCAAAGTGAAATTAATTCCAATGACCACTATTGGATTAAATGGTAAAAATATATTCTAATTTCACTTTAAAATCAATTCAAAAGATAATATAATCATATAAATAAATTATATTAAAAAGAGGTTTTGAATTAAAATACAACATTTTTCATTATTCATTAAAAATTGAACTTTTTCCAAAAAAAACAAAAAATTTACACAAAGTAAATTTTTATGTCCCGATTCTAAAGAAGAATTTAATTTTGTCAAATATAACACATAAAATTGTCAAAAAAGTGGATTTAAAAGAGGTTCGCCATCAAAAGGCGGTTAATCGACCATTTAAATAATATTAGAATGTTTACGCTTAAAATTGGATTCATTCGCATTTTTAATCCTCTAACATTTATTGTAAAAAGTAAAAATATTTGAAAAACATATATAATTATTTTGTAGTTAGTTCTGTTCATTCCCGCCATTACAACGGCTAGGCGTTAACTACTACTTAAAATAATATTATTTTATTATTAGAGTGCAATGTAAGATTCCCAAGAAACTCGTTGTTGCGTGTTGGGTACGCCATCGAGCATAGTGTCCCCTTTAAAGTCATATTAATATTTTATTCACAAATATGGATAAATGTGAAAATATCATACTCTTTATTTATCTGGGGTGTTACAAAATGACTGGAATTGTAACTCAGCAGAAGTATGCTAACACTATCTAATAGATAATAGGTGGATGGTAAGAATTTTTTATGTAGTCTACGTTGAAGTGTGGATAAAAATGGTGCATGGAAAAAAATTTAATTGCTTTTTTTATTTTCATATCATGTATATAATGAGTTAATCATGGTGTATTATTTAACTAATAGTTTATATACTTCTACATCCACTATTTACATTGTAATTTCCTTACATTATTTTTCATATCAAGAGGTTATAATAATTTCAATCTATAATTAAATTCTCACGATATAATAATAGAAATATTACACATATGTATCATGGTTTCATTACATCATACTAGCTGGATATATATAATAAATAGTCATTAAGTGTCGATGTATAATAATAATTGATACTTCTTCAAATGATTTTCACACATAATGATATAGATTTTAAGATCCTAAAATTTTATAGACGTGTCTTAGGCTCATATATATGAATTTTTTTGGTGTTTTGAGTACTTTTTAATTGGGGTTTATCTAGTGTATATTAAGTGAAAAATAGATGTTTTTGAAGGAGGTGGTGTTGTGCAAAGTTGGGGAATAGTTTTCCCAAACCTGCTTCCCATCCCAAAAAAATTGAACCCACAAAAAGTTGATTCACATGGTTAGATCATAGTTACCCAAAATATTCTCCCTTTTATGATTTAACTGCACCACCCCACCGAATAGGAAAAAAAATTGGATTCAGGGTTTGGAAAACCATCCCCCCATTCCAAGGAAACCGTGAATCTATAAAATAATTCCCACAAATGTTCACTTCATATTTTGTAACTTCCTGATTCTAGTTTCCCCCCAATGGTTCCCCACAACCAGTTAGTCACAAGGCCTCAAACACATTTATCAGAACGCCACAGGCTAGTAACTAGCAGCAAGGGTATTGGGTGTGATAGTGGGGAAACTATGCCCTCATTGGTAGAGTAACAACACAGAATAAAAAAATATACAACATCGGATGCAGTAATACCATACAATAAGAAAACAGTGGAAGACTAAATGTAAATAAACAATTGAAGCACATATATAAATTAGGCATCTTAAATTTTTCTTGAGAAGCATCCAAACATGTCACAATGTGAGAAATACAGTTCAAAACCAATGTACAAAAAAACAAGTAAACTCCAACAGCATCTCAATCCTCAGCTTTGTCCTATGCTCTCTAGCTTCACAACCATCATGTATCTGAATTAGAAGGGTGCCTTCCCTTATCTATACCTGCAACAATATAATCTATTTGGTCCCAAAATCATGACCCAAAAAGGGTGTGAGATTAATCCTAGTACGCAGCAACCCAAAGATCTGCCATAACTATCATAGAATATATATAGCAGGAATAAAGAAAAATGATGTAATAAAGAAGGAAGTTCTCAAAAATAATCATTCTTACAATTGAAAACTACATTCATTTACATTTATTAATTATTCAACCAATAATTCACAAGTAAACCTTTGGTAATGTTCTCAAAATATAACCCTCTAGAATCACAAATACAAAGACTCCCTAAGGAAGCACTCACCATAAATTCCCCTGGTGGTATATTACGATATCTATAGACTCTCTGAGGAATCACTCAACATCTGTTCCCCATGTGTTCTAAAAATAGTATTCTATAGTAACTCTGGGGGACCACTCACCATCCATCCCCCCTATGGTCTCACAATATAAAGAGAATAACACACACTCTGGGAAGCCCTTAATTTCAGTGCCCCATATGGTGTAACTACACTAGGTTCTCACAGCCCTGTGTAATACAATTAGGCACAAATGATATTCAGCATCCAAAGTAATCTCATCTACTACAATGCTAAGAAGCTAAAATTCATATCAAAATAATGTCTTATAATATCAACTCCATCCAAATAGCTATAGGCATGGATAAAAAATATCCTAATAGGATGTTCTAGACTCAACGCCTAATATCAAACACACATGGGAAAATAGATACATAAACAAGATAATAAACCTAAATCATAAAAAACCCTTTCTCATGACAACCAAACATAGCAGGCGTAAAATACGGTTAAATAATCAAATCATGAAAGACCCTAAACTAGGGTATTCAAAACTTTTTTTACATATAATCCAAAGAAAAATATGGAAAGGCACGAACCAATGAACTCCATGTTTTATGATTGATATAGTTTAACCTCAACTTCTGAATCATCCTTGAACATCATATATATACCAAAATATAAAGATTATCAACCGAAAATATCTCACAAAAGAATAAAAATTAGGAGGAGAGGCTCTAGAAGAACGAAGAACTCGCCGAGGGGATTCCAACAAAACCAATGGTGTTTGATTCAGAGAACAGCCGACAGATATAAGGCTCGATGAAGAATCAGAGATTCTAGTCACTCTCGGATGAGGCAGGGTTAGAGGAAAATGTTTTTGTGGATTAGACGCGACCTCGGTCTGATTTAAAAAATATAAAGAAAATTACATGTTGTGTTCATTTAATATACATTTCGTGTACATGCCTTAACCGGCCCCTTACTTAGGCGGTCTACAGGTCACATCACATGGCCATGTATTCGGCCATTACACGGCCAGTACACGGCAGGCCATGATAACTTGGTACACGACGTGTATTCCTAATCACACTGTGTAAAGATATGAATTTTCCAAAATATTCCTTTTTTCTCAAAAGCACTCGAAATCAAGATCCATACCTAAAATGAAGATCCGGGTTCTTAAAAAATTCAAACCATAAAGAAATTTTTCCCTGAATTTCCATAACAAGGAGGTGCAAAAGAAGAATCCTTGAACAACTCTGACCACTGTGATCACTCATCGGCCTCCCATTACCATGTATGATCATATACTCTCATGTGCTACAAAAACTCATGTACCATATGAATAGTCTTCCACATCACATTGTGATAAAAAATGAAGATAATATGCCTCTCAAATGATGCATCCACCTCCATCTCAACCTCCTGAAGTTGAAAAAAATCAGGCAGGTCTAAGAAGTAATGTAGTAGCTGGGAAACATTGAATACATCATGCATATCCTGATACCTCTGAGTTAACTTCAATCGATAGGAAACCTGCCTGATTCTCTCGAAAACCACAAAAATTCTGATGTATCTTGGTGAAATCTCTCCTTGTCTCCTAATCTTCCTCTGTCCAAATCATGGTGCGATATGTAGGAAAACCTAATATCTGACCTAGAAATCTAGTGGCCATCTCCATTGATCAACATAAGACTGCTTCCATTACTGTGCAGTAGCTACCCTCTACCAAATCAACTCCTCCTACTCTGTGGTCTCTTAGACAAGATGAGGTCCCAACATAACTACCTCTCCAGCTTCCAGCCAACATAGGGTTGATCGACACGGACTACCATAGAAATCCTTAGAAGTTTCCATCTGGATAGTCACCTGAAAACTATTATTGTAGGAAAATTCTACCAGAGGTATGTGCTTCTCCGAAGAACTTCCAAATTCTAGGATGCTTGCCCGAAGAATTTCCTCCAGCACCAAAATTGTATGCTCGGACTGGCCATCTGTCTGGGGATGGAATGTTGTACATAGAAGTACCTTTGTACGCAAACATATGTGTAGTTCCTACCATACACGATTAGTAAAATGGGAATCTATGTTTAAAATGATTGAGTGTGGAACCCCATGTAAACGTACAATCTCTCTGATGTACAACCTTCAAATCTCATTAACATTGAAGGTCTCTCTAATCGGTAAGAAGTGTGCAACGTTCGTGTGTATGTCAATGAAAACCCAAACTATATCATTACCACAAGGTGATTTTGGTAAACTTTCACAATGTCTATCACGACATCATTACTATTCAACTTATGAATGAATAAATTCTACTAAACCCATGCTAGTCGATGATGCCCCGCCTTCACCTACAGAAAGGAGGAACACCTCATCAGAAAGCCAGTAATATCTCTCTTTATATCGGGCAACAAATATTAATGGTTTAGATCTCGATACATCTTGGTGACACCAAGATAAACTTCCCAAGTTGAGGAATGAAAATCCCACAAAATATCCTCACGTATATATGTAGACCCCCCACAAGCCCATGAAAACAAATGATATCATCCACTCCTACAGTCCAAACAGGAATAGGGTCCTCTCCTAAAGCACTCCCCTGTAGAAGTATGCCATCAAAATCTGATAGCTACCCCAATCACATTCAATCAAGTAGGGTATAGGTAATTGATACAGATGAATGGAATGTATCCCTTGTCTATCATGAACCTTCAAATGCATCTCAGAGATCAAGGGCATAATCTCCCACTTTCTACTAGCTACTCTAACAGTCTGTATCTGAGTCCTCATTCTCAATGCATCATCCACTGTATTACCTTTCCCAAGAATGTAGGAAAACTGAGTGTCAAGGGACTTAAGGTACTAAACCCACCTTCATTTTCTCAAATTATGGTTACGCTGGGTAATGATATACTTGAGGATTTTCTGCTCATTGTACCCCAAAAAATTATCTCCTAGAAGTAAATTTCTCCAGCATCCCAAAGCATGAACAACTACAGTCAAATCAAGATCATTTCTTGGGTAATTCTAATCACGGGGCCTCAACTACCAAGACTTGTACATAGAGACACCTTCCCCCTACATAAGCACCACTCCCAGAACAATACTTGATGCATCACAGTATACAATATGATTCTTTCCTCACTCTAGAATAACTAGTATCAGTGCTGAAGTCAATCTCCCTGTTAGCGCTTGAACGGCTTCATCATTGGAATCTGATCATAGGTACTTCACAGCCTTCTTAGTCAGGCATAATAGTGGCACTATAAACATTGAAAAAACATGTATAAAATGTTCGTTGTAACCTTCCATCCCTAGAAAATTTTGTACTTCAATGATGTTCTTTGGCTTCTCTAAGGAAACCAGTTCTGTCACTTTCTCAGGGTCTATTGATACTCTTGTCAATGAGATAACATGACCCAATAAGTGAATCTGGAACATCAAAAGTAGAATATTGAGAGTGTAGAATGTAAATGATTCTATTTGAGTGTACTCAAAACGATCTTATGATGGTTAGAATGGTCATCTCGATTGTGATAGTACACCAAGATATCATCCAAGAAAATCAAAACAAATAAGTCCAAGTATAGATGGAACACTCAATTCATCAGTGCCATAAAAAGTGAAAGAGCATTCATGAGACCGAATGGAATAACCACACACTCATATATATAATACATGCTCTGAAAGGCTGTAAGATGTATATGGGATGGTCTAATGTGAAACAGATGATAATCGGATCTCAAGTAAATCTTCATGAACAAATGGGATCCTCAAAGCTGGTCAAAGAGATCATCAATACTTAACAAAGGATATTATTTCTTGACCGTCAACTATTTCAGCTTCTGAAATCCTCGCAAAGACTATGGGTATCATCCACCTTCTTCGCAAACATGATATTCAAACCCCAAATAGAAGTGTTGGTTAGATGAAACTCTTTTCTTGTAGCTCCTATAACAACTTCTTCAGCTCCTATAACTCTAGTGTACCCATCTTATAAGGAGGAATGGATACTAGTTCCACTCATGGAACAGGCTCAATAGAAAAATATACAACTTTCTCCATAGGTAAAAGTAAAAATTCATCGATATTGACATTAATGAAATGATCCACCACTAGAAGAATTTCCATATGTGAAGTCCCTTTGTCATCCAGATAAAAACTAGAAATATGCACTGTAACTCCTCCCAATATATGATGCTCGGGCCCATCCCTTCTCACCTAGACATCCAATTCTCCCTTATGTAGAACAAATCCACCCTCTTGTGACATGAAACTCAACCTACGATGATAGAAATCGAAAATAGCCTGGAATAGAACTAAACATTCCATTTTGAGAATGACGTCATAGCCCATCAGCTCTAAGATATAAAGGTCCCATAATAAGTGACACCCACCAACATCAATAGAGAACTCCTTGCACTGACATAAACAAGACTTTTTAATCCCCAACGGTGTGTCCAACATGAAGATATCGGTAGAAGTAAATATATAGATGCCAAGGAACTCCACAGCAGGAACAGATATGAAACTATGGGAACCACCTCTATCGAAAAGAGCAAAAGATAAAACTGAGGACACCAAAATCGTACCATTAAACGTAGAGGGTTTAGGATCCTACTCATATTTGGTATACTTAAGTGCAAAATACTGACATATGTCATGGACCAGTGAATCCTTTTGTGATCCCTGAGTGGATCCACCCTATAGGCATCGAAAACCCTATGTCTTACCACTGTGGCCACGACCTCCACCTCATCCTGAATGGCCGGAAAAACATTGATTCCCTGAATGATGTGAAACCAGTGGTACTACTCTTGAAAGTGGAGTCATAACAGAACCTCTATCACCAACTACTGGTGAGAAAAACTGATAGAAACACAGAATTTGACCCATCCTGCAAAAATATTGGAACTCAACTAGGCCACTCGATCTATGTGGCCTTGTAGGCCCACTCTTCCCACACTAGTGGCATACCACCAGACTACCTGAAATAGTATCTCACCTACACATATCTCTATATACAGACTCCCTATGATTCTTCCTACTCTGAGACAGAGGAATTGTAACTCCAGGCGTTGAGCCGTCTTAGCTCACAACTCCAGAATCCCTCAAGATGCACTCGATGATCAGCTCCTGGTTGACAATAGAAGTTATGGAAGTCATCCTAAACATGTTCACCTAATATAGGACGTCATTACTGTGACCATCCTCAAAATTCCTTGCCAAAAATAACTCGTTTCCTCCACGAATGGTTTGGGAGTGTTGTTGCTCTTTGAAGTGAAAAGAATACTCCATGACTGAGAGTGTACCCTTCTCCAAACACATGAACTCTCAGTCTTAGTCAACCCTCAATGTATATGGGTAAAAGTTGTCATAGAAGGTTCACTAGAACACATCTTAAGTAATAACTCTTTGAAGTCCTGGTAGTGATATCACATCCCACCATCTCGCGGGGGAATTTTGAAGCATGTACGTAGCGATATTCAGCCTCCTCTCTGCAGGCATCTCTAGATGCTCGAAGAATGTCAACATGGATTCTAACCCTGACTCTATAGCATGAGGTCCTCCATTCCATGAGAAAGTGGGACGAAGCTGCTGCTGAATACCCCACATCAACTCTTCTATAAATGGGGCATGATCAAGTGTTCCCTTGAAGGAATTAAAAAACCTCATGAAGCCTTTTCGGAATTGTACATTAGAACATATATCTAGAATGAAAGCTGGTGCCAATACAAGCACGATGGGAGGATCTACTGGTAGTCCCTGATCTACCATGTCTACAGTCTGAGTGTTTCCATGTATCTTGCATAAAACCGGAGAAAATATCGATGGAATGACTCTGCAAGGTCTAGAACACACCACTGTTCAAGATTATCACATACCGAAAGTTATATGTGAAAGAAAGGAACAAGAGAAAGAAAACATTCATGTTAATTTTTTAAAAACAACGATACATGGTGTGTATGTCCCCTACATGGAGTGTTCCCTTAATCCTTTACATGGGTGTGTACTTCTTCCAACTCTGGTCATGAAACACCCCATACATATGGCGTGTTCTCCTATGAAATGATGTGTACTTAAATCTTTCCACCTTCTCGAGTTCGTCTACATGGCTAAAACGGATATTTCTATTATAAAAAACTAAACTGCGTGTTTATTCCAAACACGACGCGTACTAGAAGGATTTCACCAACCTTTGTTGTTAGTCACAAGTTTGGATACATGGTCTCTAAAACATGGACTGTTTTCCCTAGACACGGTTCATACCACTTATGTTTTAACCACTTGTACTGTTAGTCACACAGATCGATACATGGTCACTACAACACGGTGTGTACTCCTAGTACCCTACTTGTGCAACCAAACATTTCCAACCATCATTTAGCTTCCCACACAACCATTCACATGGTTATGGACTACACAGTGTGTACATACAGTACACGACATGTACTTAATAAAAGTATTTCCTTTCTGAACAGAATGATATGTGGAATTTATTCACCATTACACACCATTTATTCTGGGTTTTTTCTATATATAATGCCTCAAAAACTACTCTAGAACCCCATAAAAACACTAAATCTAACATTAAAGTTCAAAATTTCAATTCATATGGGAACATAATCTGCGTAAATTAATGATTGGAATCATTTTCATGTTTATCACAAAGAATAATAGTGAAATCAATCACATGATCCACAAAATTTCAATCCATGAGGGCCCATAACACCTCAGTGACCAGATATTGGCGCCTGTTCGAATGAAACCTTACATATTAGCAATACCTTATCAAATATAAGGTATTATATCATGGAATGCATACCTAGAAAAACATCTATCACAACAACATGAAATTTCGAATGCACCCTAAATGGAATGACAAGAATGCATAAAATGTGATCTCTAGAAAGTGCCTATTTGATGCATGAGATGGAATACCCTCAACGCATCAGGTTGAAACAGAAAGAGAACATTAATAACATCTATGATAATAATACAAAACTTTTGAATCACCCTACAAGGAAATAAAATCAACTTTAACAATTGAAAAACTAGAAAATTGCAATAATTAAGGTTTATTTGGATTTCCTTATACATGGGTTAGCTACTCCTAGGGACAGCTTATTATAAACTACCTAATCCATCCTATCCAGTTATAGAGGCTCCAAAAAGTATGTTAAATATGAAAAGAACCCTTTGATACCACATTGTAATGTCCTGGTTCTCGGTGCCACCCAAAGGTGCCCCGTACCCGGTTGGTCACATGGACACAAGCACATTTCCCCAAAATGAAAAGGTTGCCAACTAGTAGCGAGGGCCTTGGGTGTGATAGTGGAGAAACGGTTCCTTCATAGGCATAGTAACAAAGTGGAATATCAATAATAAACCATAGTTTAAGCAGTAATACCATACAATATTAAAACATCGAAATATCGAATGTAAATAAACAAATGGAGCACATATGTTAATGAAGCATGTCACATATGTATAGGAATGCATAAAAACATGTCACAAAGCTAGAAATACAGTATTGAACCAATGTAAAAAAAGAAAAAAAGTAAACTCCGGCAGCATCTCAATCCTTATCATGGTCTCATGCTCTCCAACTCCACAATAATCAAGTACCTTGTGTAGAAGGGTGCTTGACCTCATATATACCAGCTACATTATAATCTATTTGTGCACAGAATCATGACCCAAATAGGGTGTGAGATGAATCTCAGTAGGAAACCACCAAAAGATATATGCCTAACAGTCAGTGAATATATTGAGAATTCAGAAATCAAAATTTATTAACAA
The DNA here is from genome assembly GCA_963277665.1 of Viscum album. NCBI lineage: Eukaryota > Viridiplantae > Streptophyta > Magnoliopsida > Santalales > Viscaceae > Viscum > Viscum album. The sequence goes on along the minus strand of OY728156.1, from coordinate 1,127,416,972 downwards.
ACAAGAAAGTAATAAAAATTTAAAAAATTCATTCAATTTCAAACTACATTCATTTACATTTATTAAGTATTAAACCAATCATTCCCAAGAAACACTCTAGGAATATTCACATAGTCTAACCCTTCTAGTTTCACAAATACAAAGACTCTTTGAGGAAGCACTCACAATCAATTCCTTGTGTTCTCTTTCAATGATAACTAAATACTCTCAGACGAAGTAGTCAATATCCAATTTCCATGGTGATCTCGTAATGGTATACTATAGACACTAAGAGGGATCAGTCAAAATCAATCCCCTTATGGATTCACAATGTAAAAAGTATTAAAGAAACTCTGGGTATTCCCTTAAATTCAATTACCCCTATGGTCTAACTACCCTATGTTCTCACAACCATGTCTAATACAATTGTCCACAAACGATATCCAGTGGCCAAAGTAATTTCATCTACTGCAAGGATATGAAACTACAATGCATATCACAATCCTGTCATATAAATTCAACTCTATCCTAAAAGCACTAGTAATGGAAACAAAATATCCTAAAAGAAAGGCCTAGACCCAAAGGCCAATATAAAACGCACATGGGGAATCAAATCCATAAAAAGGTAATAAGCATAAATTAAAAAACCCTTTCTTAGGCATAAAAAATATATTAGGCATCAAACATGGTCAATACTCCCAAACACAAAATACCCTAAACTAGGTTATTTGGAACATTTTTCATATATAATACAAATACATCTAAGGATAGGTACAAACCACCTCCTTCAATGTTGTCTGATCGATATAGTTAAACCTTAACTTTTGAATAATCCTAGACCATCGTAGAACTATGAAAAATTCAAAATGATCAACCTTAAATATCTAACCAATGATGATAAATCAGAAAGAGAGGCTCTAGAATAAAGAAGAACTCATTGAGGAGATTCCAACGCAATAGATGGTGCTTGATTCAGAAAATGGATGACAGATCAGAGGCTTGGAGAAAAATTTGTGATTCGAGTCGCTCCTGGATGAGCATGGGTTAGAAGAAGACGTTTATGTGGATTACACATTAACCTGGTGAAATTTAATAAATGAAAATAAATGTACACAGTGTTTTTATTTAATGTATGTGCCATAATTTTCCCCCACATTAGGCAATCTCTAGGTCATCTCACACAGCCATGTACACAGTCATTACATGACCAATACAGTGCTACCCATGGAATCCTGGTAAACAGTGTGTACTCCTAAGTACACTGTGTGTACTTATGAGTTTTCCAAAATCACCCATTTTTCTCAAAAACACATGAAATCAAGATCCATACTTGAAATGATAATCTGGGTTCTTACAAGTTTCCTAAAACCCATTTATATATCTTCAAACCCATAGTTCAACCCTAAAATGATTTCTCTTTCATTTCGATGTTGCGAAATTAATTCTATGGCTATCTAACCACCCTTCTTGGTGAATCTAATATCTGTTGATGGAATTATACCTCTCAAGGTATATGGTGTTTTCTAGATTAGATCTCTCTCTCTCTCTCTCCTCCTCTTCTTTCTAGCTAAAATATGGATGTTTTATCCATATTTGGATAGGGTATAGCGCTTTGTTTTATTCATCTTTATTCATTAAATATTGTGTTTAGTTTTAGGATCTATATCACTTTCTTCATCCTGGTTTTCATTCAATTGATTCAATTGGGGTTTTCTATTGTTGAATGTTTGTCACCAATAATTATGTTGGTGTTATATTATTTAAATCCAAAAGTCTTTATTTCATTTCCATAAATGTATTTTCATAATTAAAATTGATAATTACACAATTGAAATTATTATATTCAATTTATTAATTTCCTCAGTTTATTATTTATAGGACATTGGGACTGTTCGATTAACGGGGTTATGGAATTGGTAAATTAATAATTTGTGTGACTAGATTATTAATGTGGATTAATTAATTAGTGAAGTATTTAATTAGAAATCTGAATTGTGGAATTGTATTAATTAATTATAGGATTAATTAATGGGATATAGGGATTGAAGAATTGGAATAATTAATTGTTGACATTATTAATGGGTTATACAAATCCATGTTAATAAAGGGATTAATGGTCTTTTCTTTATATCGTTCCCTATGATTAAATTAAAGAACCATGTTCATTATGATAATTGTAATGGTATGTAATTATGTGAATTGTTGATAAAAATGGATAGTGTTGATAAAAAATAAAGGGCGTGGTATATTTGATATTATGATATATTTGATATTTGTGAGGGGGGCACAGACTTTTGCTCTGAATACCCATATTGTTAAACAAGGTGTTGGAAAGGGTATACGGCTCAAAATATCCATATTAAATGATGAGTACGGTACATGGACAAAGTCACCAAATTTTAATGTGATTAATGTGGTGTGTGATATGGAATAGGGATCAAAATACCCAAGGGATTTCAGACACAATGTCAAACTCCCATGATTAGGTGTGAAACTGTGGTTCCAATTATTCGTGATATGATTATAAATGAAATGTCAAATTATAAACGTGGAAATTTGATATTCCTCAGACTCTTGCATGGGTTGAAGAATGTATTGTGGTTTTGGGTGTATCTGGTAACCATAGGGTTTATGTGGTTAATTTTAGAATAATAAAATGTCTTCACTATTTACATCATAGATTGTACATTATTCTTTATAGAACGGCATACACAGTTTTGACTCCATAACACTTTATACATATTTGGTTATAGTCTATTAAGACATACCCTACTCAAGATTCCTTATTGGTACCCAAATATAATACATTTTTACAAGAAAGGATAATGTTAAATGTCTTAAATTATATGGATGAGATGTGATGTAGCTTGTACAAGGGAACTAGAATTTGTATTGGGGCCCTCTTAGAAATTTTAGGTTTCTTTAATTGTATTTTTAATTTTGGAAATAGTCACATACTTAGAGTCACATGTCTTCTGCTTTATTATTGGATATTGTATTCATGTTTGTGTCTTATTGTGATATTGGTATTATTATGTTATGTTTATATATTTTCACTTTTTGTAATGATTTTTGTAGATTTATTACTGTGATAAATATGGTAAAGTCTTAAAATGATTAGTATCAGACACTCGCTACTAGTTGTTAGCCTCTAGAATACGGGGATGTGTTCAAAATGTTATGTGAAAAACTGTATCGGAGCACTGGTGTGTTATACCTGGGATGGAACATTACAATGTGGTATCAGATACTAGTTTCATTTATTTTCTTTTCACAAACTCATTTAGAATATTAGACATTATACTATGAATTTTCATCCCATGGACATGAAATAATTAATGGGAGTATCAGACCCAATTTTAGTGGAAAACTATATCACCAAGGGTGATGTTTTTTTTGTGTGATGTTATAGTTATACGTTATTTCATCTTCGGTGATGCACTTGTTTTTTGGTATGATTATTGATTTAGATATTTTCTGGGACGTGACTCATGGTCTGGAATAGAATGAGATTTTAGTATGCATGAATCATTAAAGGCAATAAAGATTATTATGTGACATATATCCTATTTAGGCAAGCACTTGAAAAAATTGATTATTGGGTATGTTTTTTTAATTGAAATATTTTTCCTTTTCTATCATTTTTTATTAAAAATATTGTCGAATTTGAAATTGAATGTTCTAAAATGAAGCATTATGTGAATAAATGGGTGCTAAATGTGATCATAAATATGAGAATTAGTTTACCCTTGTTGATTGTGGACTATATATAGATTGGTTGAGGGTAGTAATAAGTAATCATTTTTCACAATGTGACGAGGAAATAGAAGTATGACTTGCAATGGATTTATATGAAACCCTCTTGATTTGTGCATTAACATTGTGAAATGTATCCTGAGAAGTGCTTCTAGTGTTTTTGAGGTATGCCTCCATGACGTCCCTTGATGATAGGAAAATCAGAGGTTTTTTTAATTGATCTCCCATTAGTGGAAACAAGGCCACCGATAGTGCTGAGTGAAGGAGTCGGATAGTGGTTCCAAGAGAAATTTTATTTCATTATAATTCTTATGGAGAGAGCCCCATCAAAGGCTTTCAATAGTACTTCCAACATGACATGGCAGTTTCAACTAACCCCCCCCCCCCCAATTCACAAGAGAGGGTGTAAATTTAGGATTTGGCTTGGTATGGTGAGGTAATGATATCGAAGGACTTTTTGGATGGTATCCTTTCACCTTGGATAGAAGGTATGTCTTACCAACACCTTGGTGAGCCCTCAATACAATGATCAGTACGGCTATCTTTCTATCCCCAAAATTACTTGATTAAAAAGGAAATTGGCACATATATCCTTCAAGTAATTGAAATCCCCCAATACGATGAACGAAAAAACATCTTCCTATCCCCAGATGCCCTCAATCGTTTTCAAAATGATCGGTCACCCAAAGAAGATACAAAGAACTTATATAAACACAAGAACACAGAACAAGAAATTCACTTCTTGTATCTTTAAGGATTTTTCAAGATGTAAGAGAGAAGTCACATTATCTCTCTATAGAACATATTAGTAGAAAATGTTTTGTGTTATGTTTTGAGTGACCTCATATTTATAGGTTTTAGGTTCTAACAGTCATATTTCTCCGAAAAACTCTAATGGACTTGGACACCTGGAATTACAATGGTCAAAAGAAAATAGAATACAAAACATTATAGTCATTGGTATATAACCATCTCAACGACATTTTTTTTGTTAAAAAAAATGTAAGTACAAAACTATAAAACAACGAATATGAGAAGCATGCAATCATTATTGATGGTATGAAAAAAGTGTAATGAATTTCATAAGTGAAATATGTATCTTTTTTTAGGGGTCATCATAACATTAAATATTGATTACAAATTATAACCTAGTAAAAATTCATAACTTGGTTATAATGCACAATATTTTATGTAGTTATTATTCTTGGATACAATACATATCAAGAGTATGAAACATAACCTGGGGTTGATCCATAACATGGTTACGATATTGTGATAATGACACACGATTACGATTTAGTAATTAACATGGTCATGATGTATAAATATGATGGGGTACTTATCCTTGTAATGATTTCTGATTCTAATGCAATACACAGTCAGATTAGGATTTTAGACTATGATACAATGAATAATTTATTTACGATTCTGAAACAGCATATATAACAAGGTCTATGAACACCAAACACGGCTTTTATAAGGATACATCAAACATGAAAAACAAATTTAGTGATTACGGCTGTTAAAACAACATACATGATAAACAATATATGTAATTACGATATTTGTGATTTGTTATTTTCAAAACAAATGATTGATGGAAAATTTGAAACATATTTTTACTCAACAATCTCCCCCTATTTTGAAATCACATTGCAAAACAGAAACAAAATAAGATAACATAAAATAAAGACTTATATCCCCCTAATTTTAATAACTCTAGTGAATATGACTAATTCTACCCTTGTTTCAAACAAATCACAATGCATCATTTTATCCTTATTTTTTCTGGTCACATCACCCCCTTCATCAAACATTCATAAAAAACATTCTTTTCAAATCCATTCTCCCCCTTAGTGATTTTCATGAAGAGTAATGGAAATAATTTATTTCCTAAAAAAGATAGAGAAACATAGTACGTAATAATAAATGTTACTTGCAACAAAATTTTATCACAACAAGAGTTCACCGATCATTCTTTTCCCTTTTGTTCTTCTAGAAGATTATAAAACGAGTGTTTCATATTCTTGAACTCTTTTTTAACATCCTTGACCATTTCAAGGTCTTCATGCTAAGCCTTCAACTTCTTATCATTTTTAGAAATATTATTTTCTACTTCCAGATCTAATCTTCATGAAGCTCATTAATAGCTTCCTGAGATTTATGTGTTTCTTCCTAGTTATTAAAATCATCCATCCTTAGTTGAAATTCTTTTTCAAAGATGGATTCTCTAATAGAGAGAAAAACTAACATATTACACTTGTATTCTAACATTTTCTTTAAATTATTACACTATTTTAATGCTAATTCTATTGTGGTACTAGGTCTTTGAAATTATTCAAACATTACATTAAAATCATTAATCAACATTATATAGAGATAGTTCAGTTTATTTCCATGACGTACCAATTCAGTTCATTTTTCTAGATGGATCTTTAGGCTTTCATCAGCGTTATAAGACCACTTCATATCTTTATCTCAACCCTAACTATTCCCAGTATAATTTTCCTTCAAAATCTTGAAATCAGCTTCATGACTTAGAAACATGAACATAAAAACCTATATAGAATCTGTTCTATCATTATGGGAATTTGAAAGACTTTACCACATGGATTCATATTTTGAAATAAAAGGTAACCGCTTCTCCAATCTGTTCAAAGCATGTTCAATGTACTAAACCCATTTCACAGTGAGTGTCCTTTCAGAATCTGTGCCCTCAGTGTGTTATGGGAGTTCAACCAAATGAGTCTCAATTCCATTTACATGAGTTGGCTGACTCCGATTCATATAAAATTATTCTTATTCTTCTTCTTATTATTATTCTTCTTAATCAGAAATCTGAATGACTCCTTAGGAGGAAACCTTTTGAGATACTCTCTTTGTGAGATGAGGAACCATAGATGGATAAATAAAAATAGGTACTTCTGATGACTCTACAGAAATACTTTTCTTACTTGTATCTTATTTTTCTTCAAATTCTAAATCCTCCTCTTCATGTTTTTCTTGATCATGTTCTTATTGACCTTCTTCTTATTGTTATTTTTCCTCATCTTCATGTTCATTTGATAGGGATTATGTTCCCTACTGTTCAGAAACACATTTCCCCTGGCCTTTCCCTACTGGAACGGATTGTGTTTTACCAGATGGATCCCTTATTTAAATTTTGGATTTTAATTGTTAACGTATTCTTAGAATAATGTCAATATCAATTGAATTGTATTCATTTTATTCAATATCTACTTTCACCGTTCTTCTATAAAAGTCTCTTCAGACTTTACTTTAAAAGCCAAAGCTTCATCCGGATCCAATCCAAAATGAGGATACCCTAATTTCCTTTCTTGAATTTTCTTCCTCCATTCAACATAAACCTCATTGGATATAGCCTTCTGTTTCGTTGATGGTTTTTGTATTTGTATCCCTGACTACCATTACATTGTTTGAAGATGACATGGATGGCTTATAAGGATTATCACTATCTTCAGCATCATTTTTTTCTTTATCTACATCCAGATCATTCACAAACATTTTCAACTCAGAATTGAAATTTAATTTGAGCATCCTTACCATATACTTACAAATTAAGGGCACCTTGAAGAATATCAGATCTAACGTAATTTCTATACTACAAAATACAATGCACTCTTTTAGAAACTTACTGATAATCGAGTGAAACATGATAAGCTGAGATTTTGTACCACCAAATTTGAGTTTCGTAATTGTTTGGAAAATAAACCCCAGAAAGTTAAACTTCCTCATGTTGACCAAGTATTCAAGCATATACACATCTAAACCATTCAAATATTCCTTATAATATTTTCTCAGCACCAAAAACCCTTGCATCCAAAGGGATATGACTCTGTTATATCCTGATAGATGACTCACTTTTCTTTTGTCCTCATAAATTTCAAAAAGGTTTCTTCAGCCTTAGATCTATCAAAGGTTCTCTTAGCTTCTGGTAAATTTTGAGAAGGACATAATGCATCTCCTTTAAATAAAACATCTAGAAACAGAACTTCCTATTTTGAAGAAGTTTTATAAGTATTGTCATACATTTTAAAATAAATCTTAAGATCCATTTCAATCTCTAATAAATCGTAAAATTGTAACACCTCATCATGACAGACATGATCAGGATCATAAACTGGAATTTCCACACAAATTGATTCCCAGCCTTGAAAACATATAATTCTTTTCAAATAAGTATCAAAAGCTTCATCAAAATCTGGGGAGACAAACCATACACCACAGAAAGTCCTGGAAGTGAAATTCTTTGAAGGAATTTCTTTCAGAGATGAAATAAAAGACTCATACATAAAATACTAACTCGCACCCTGAAGACATGTTTATTATTAAATCTAAGAAGTTCTCTAATTACATAAACTGAGGTTAGAACCAATAGAACTTTGCCCACTATTTATTGTGTAGCTTGTCTTGGGAGAAAACACTATTTAAATCGACATGGGCTATATTATTTCAATGTTTATTGATGGTCAAGATTATTTCTATGATATCTAATGGTCATAAATGATTATGAACTATTGAGGTTTTCGTAAAAGAAAATCATATTCACAATGAAATTGATTTAAAATTACAATAAAGAAATGGGAAACAACCATTAAAACAACCAAATTATGATTTTAGAAAAATGTACCTATCGGGGTAATGAAATAGATATTATGGTATCAGAATATATTTCATAAAAAAATAAATATAAACCAAAAAAGAATCTAAAACTAATAAAATCAAATAGTCTAGTACCAATTATTTATAAAAGACAGAATAATCCACAATAATTGATCAGTATCCATATCGATATTTCAGGGACGATAATGTAATATAATAGAGATTTTCTATACAGATAAAGTAATGCAATATCTATTGTTTAGAATTGAATAGATGATTCAATACCAATAGTCTAAATACAATACCTAATAAAAAAAATAAACTGAAACATGAAACACATATAACTATAAAATCATTAAAATTCAGAATTCTATAAAATAAATATATAAAGATAAACCAATTATCAGTAAAACCAAAAAAAGTAAAACCAATAAACTATAAAACAATAAGTGAAAATGATAAAATGTTAAACAAAAAGTGAAATTGATAAACGGTAAAAATAAAAATGAAATGAAATATATACTCTCACTTTGAAAAAAGAAGTAACTCAATGTAAGTATATGGATTAAACAATAAATTGATTTGAATTATTATATTTCAATGATCATTCCTAGTTTCTATTTAATGTATTCAAATATATTGGAAGATTATTGCTTTGAGAAACTGTCAGAAAGTTGTTCTTGAATTATAAATAATTGTAAAACAATATATCTTTTTTGTGTGTGATCTCTAATAAAGTGATTAATAATTTCTATGTGTTGTGTGTATGAGTGATGTTCAGGGTTTTTACTAAGATAAATGGAAATAGTATTGTCACCTAGTATTTTAGTTTTTAAGAAACTCATGCCATAGTCAGTGAATGTGTGTTAAATCCACAACACCTGAGCACAACAACTTCTAGTTGATACATATTATGCTTCAGTAGTGTAGAGTTCTACTGAGTTTTGTTTCTTACATTATATAGAAACCAAAAAATCTCCTAAAAATGACATGTTCAAGATGAACATGTTTTATCCATTCCACATCCACCAAATTCAACATCTTAAAAACATCTCAAAACAAAATCATTTCTAGAAAAATAAAATAGTCCTAAATCCATAGTTCCTTTTATGTTGGGAAAAAATCATTTCACTGATTTTAAATGAGATTATTTTGCATTAGATTGGTATCTTGAAAATAATCATTCCAAAAAAATTATATCTGGATGACTAGCTGTTATGTATAACAAACATCATATCATACCTCTAAAAGTTGTTTGATCCACTAGTTTCCCAAATTCATCAAATCAACTGTATTTGAGGTACTGATTGGAGTGCTAATAATTTTAGTATTGTAACATCAATACTTTTTTATTAGATCATTTATATACATATGTTGGGATACATAGGTTCCTTTTTCATTGTTAGATATTTGAAAAACTAAAAAAAGTTAACTCACCCATCATACTCATTTCAAACTCAGATTTCATTAGATTCACAAAAGAATCAATTAAAGATTGTTTAGTTAAGACAAATATAATGTCATCAACATAAAGATGAACTTTTAAAACAATTTTATTCATTTTTATAAAAAAAGGTGGGTCAACAATACTTTTTTCATAATTTTTATTTAAAATAAATCTTGTGTGTCTATCATACCATGCTCTTGGGGCTTGATTATGTCCATAAAAAGCATTGGAATATTTAAAAACATTATCAGGATGTTTCGGATCGACAAAACCATGGGGTTGATCAACAAAAACTTTTTCTTGGACAAAACCATTGATAAAGGAATATTTTATATCCATTTGAAAATGATTGAAATTGAAGTACGCTATAAAGGATAATAGAATTCGAATAGATTCATGTCTAGCTATCAGAGCATAGGTTTCTTTGTAGTCTATTTCATCTTGTTTACTATATCCCTTAGAAGTAATTCTTTCATTATTTCATACTATGACTCCATTTTCATCACATTGGTTTCTAAAAACCCATTTCACAACAATTATAATTGTTTCTTTAGGTCTTTCTACCAAGGTCCACACATGATTCCTCTCAAATTAATTTACTTTATCATGATTTTCCATAATCATGTCTTCATAACCTAAGGCTTTATTCAAAGTTTTAGGTTCGAATTGAGAAATAAAGGTAAGATGTTCAATTTAATTTCACAAGGAATTTCTGGTCCATAAAAGTTGGTTTACATCTCCAATGATATTGTCACTGGAATGATTATTAATAGAAAATTGATTTCTATTTTGAAAAACCTTTTCATCATCATATGGTAGAAACTATTCTGGGGTAAATGTTTCAGAAACATTTTCATGAGAATTTCCCTTTTTAGAATAGTTTTTAATCAAAGGATTATAATCAGTTTGTAAAAATGCATATATTGATGTATGTAAGTGTAACATCCCAGCCCGTCTTACCATCAAACCGGTGGTTGTACCTGTGGTCACATGGCCCCAAGAACGTCTCCCCGTATGCCAGAGGCTGCCGACTAGTAGTGAGGGTCTCAGGATATCATAGTGGGGAGACTATACCCTCATATCAGAGTAACACAGCGGTATTATCAGAGTAAATATCATTTAATAGCGGAAGCAGTAAGCAATTGAGAGACAGCAAGGAAAGACAGAATGATATTGTAACACCCCAGGTAAATAAAGAGTATGACATTTTTATATTTATCCATATTTGTGAATAAGATATTAATATTACTTTAATGGAGATGTTATGCTCGATGGCGTACCAAATATGCAACAACGAGTTTCTTGGGAATCTTACGTTGCACTCTAATAATAAAATAATATTATTTTAATCGGTAGTTAACGCCTAGCCGTTGTAATGGCAGGAATGAACAGAACTAACTACCAGATGATTTTATATGTTTGTAAAATATTTTTACTTTTTACAATAAATGTTAGAGGATTAAAAATTTGAATGAATCTAATTTTAAGCGTAAACATTCTAATATTCTTTAAAAGGATGATTAAACGCCTTTTGATGGAGAACCACTTTTAAATCCACTTTTTGACAATTTATGTGTTATATTTGACAAAATAAAATTCTTCTTTAGAATCGGGACATCAATATTTACTTTGTGTAAATTTTTGGTATTTTTCTGAAAAAGTTCAATTTTTAATGAATAGTGAAAAATGTTGTATTTTAATTCAAAACCTATTTTTAATAAAATTTATTTATATGATTAGATTATATTTTGAATTTGTTTTAAAGTGAAATTAGAATATATTTTTACAATTTAAACCAATGGTGGTCGATGGAATTAATTTCACAATGAAATTGGACTTAAACTAGTGTCAATCTTTTGATACATTTTGTTTCATAAAAACACGCTATTTGTTTTGACAGCGGGAATTAATTATTAAATTAATTAATGCAAATTATATGTTTTGAATTTTGTAAATTGGACATAATTTTTGAATTTGGAATATCAAATATAGCATAGGGATAATTTTTGGTAATTTTCTGAAAAACTTCAATTTTTGATGAATAGTGAAACCACTAAGTGGTACTTATAAAAACTGATTTTCCGTTTAAATGAAATTTTGCAACCATTGTGTTTTGAATTTCAAAAATCCGACATAAATGGTTTTCATTAAGAATTAAAATTTGGTTCAATGATATTAAAATAATTTGTTGGTGAATTGTAACTTATTAAGTTTTTAGTCGTGATTAGAGGTAATTAGTGTAGTTTAAGGTAAGAATAATGTTTTAATAAAATGAAATGACCAGGACACATGTCCTACACACATTGGATGTTTCATGGCCGACCAATACAATCCATGGGTCAACTTGGGGACCCCATGGAGCCACTTTGGTTGGAAAATGACATAAATACCTTTTTATTTAATGATAAAGTAAAAATGATACAAACATGAGATGTTTTACTAAAAATCTTTTTACATTGGGTTATAGAAGTCAGATTTTTGACTATAAATAGTCATTGAAAATATATGAATATTTCCTACATAATAGTATTTTTTTTATAATTTTTCGACATTAAATAAATTAAATTACTTATGACATCATGATGATGCAGTGATGACCGCATTATTTAACGATTTAAATAAAATGGAAAGATAATGTAATATCTAAGACCTACACATGTCCAAAACCTATCGGATGGGTGTAATTCGAACCATTATCACCTTATCCACGAATTATATTAATGTGGGACCTTTTAAATCCGAAATTCATTTTCAAATAAAGTAACATTTGATTACTTTCCAAGAGTTCCCCTCCTCTCCTCTTATAAAAGGCCCCCACCTCTACCTCCTTACCCACACTTACAAAGCCTTTGGATCGGCCAAACCATGCCCATTTTGTATCTCCAAATCCCTCTATAACTCCTTGAAGCCTCACTTTGGTCAGAATACTTCCAAGGAAGCCTTTGATCTCAAATCAAAGGAAGTTACCCGATTTTAAGGTAATGTCTTCGCTTGAGTCCTTTTGTTTTATTTTGCTTCTCCAGCCCCCTAAACTATTTTTATTCATTTATTTTGTATCAAATCCGGTATATTAAATATATTAGGATGTTTTTATAAAAATTTTGAGAGCTACAATTACACACACCTACATCTAATGGTTAAAGAACATACTGTTTCCGTGGAAGGAGAATTTCTGCCTCCCGAAACAATGATTGTTCAACATTCTTCTAACACCTTCAATGGTGGCCATTAAGATGACACTATATTTATATATGATATCTAATATGTTTATGTTTTACTTAAGCTTCTTTATTTTTAATTTATTGCATACCTTTATGGTTTCCATTATGGATAAACGCGATATCTTCATTTAAGGAAGTACGGACTACCGCCCCCTCAAAGTGATTTGATTCGTTAATACCATATGTGGTACATATAAAGGATATATTTAATGATATTATATATGATACCATACTTTAATTAAAATATTATTATGTATCATTATGTTTTAATTCCATTAAATATGAAATAGAAATGGAAGTAGCGTTCATGCGTACGTACGGCTTACCGTCTCCATGAACTGTGCATTTTATTTCTTAACTCTAAATGTTATGTAATATTATAAATGCATTATTATACTGGATATATATGATATATATGATATATACATGATGAATATATTTCTGGATATAATGAACCTTTGACCACATGAACAACATGTAATTGTAAGAAGTCCACTTTCGACTAAAGAACCAAATATCGACAAAACAAACATTATTAACTTAAATGATTACATAATGTTTATGATATGGTAATAAGTGATATAAAAGGAATAATGAACTTGAAAAAGGTTCTTAAGGAAGTTAAAATTAGCTCAAGTTTATTATTCAGGAGATTAAAGAACGATCGAGTCAAGTCGGACCCGAGGTAAGGGATTTTACTCCTTTCTTTCTTTTTAAGTACACTCTTTTATGTCATTCCTTTTTAAACCTCATCTTTCTTGTTATTGGGATGTTATTTTATATTAATCGTACTGTAATTTTTATGTTAATATTATGAGAGACCCTATTCTCCCTCATCAATCCATTTTGGATGTTTTGAGTGGCACCGTTAGGCTGCCGAATTTTCGTAAGAGATCTAACCCCTCTCATTCTTTTTAAGTCCTCTTCATTATGTCACTTCTTTTAATCTCCTCTTTGTTATGATGGGGGATGTTATTTTATATTAATCTTTATGTAAATTTTATTTTAATGTGATGAGAGACCCTATTTGATCTCATCAATCCATTTTTTTAACTTTTAAGTGGCGCCGTTAGGCTGCCGAGTTTTCGTAAGGGATTTTCATCTCACTTTTATTCCCGTGACATTTATGCTACGTTTTCCACTATTTCCTTTGAGTGGTGTATTTACTTCCCATTATCATACACTTTGTGTAGTATAATATCATTAATGGGTATTTACATGTTCATTGTTTGACCATTCTTCCATGGGGTGTACGTTTCGAAAGTTACCAAACACGGTAAGGGGACCTTTCACCCTCCTCTTTTTAAAAGACCTCTTTTGTTATGTCATTTAATTTACATCTTATTATGTTGGTATATGTTCTTATATATCCTTATTGATGTAAATTTTATGTCAACGTGATGATATACCATTCACTCTCTCATCGACTAATTTTCTGAATTTTTAATTGACGTCGTTAGGCTGTCGAATTTGTACAAATGAACGTCTTAACCCAATTTCGATTTCTTTGGGTTCAACTTGTGATTCTTGAACATGTCATCCTATGAATATGTTTGAATGACCTCTGATTGTTTCACACTTAATATACACTTATATTGTGTGTATTTATATTTCTCACACATAATTATTTGATAGATTTATATTTAATTTAAGGATACCATCTTTATAATGGATTTCGTCTCATTTTACATTTCTTTTGAGACTTCATTGTTGTTATGCACCAATTCACTCTTATATGGTGTGTATACTGTCCTTTGACATATTATATCATGAATCCCTTTATTCTCATGATTTTATAATGTTCGGATTAAATGTTATTCCTCTATTATTTATATTCAAGAGTCTCTCATTTTGTTAAAAACTCTTTAACAAAAATATCGTTTTAAATGTTTTAAAGATTTATTATTCTAAATCTTTATATTTAATGTCCATGTTTTCAAAATGGTTTTCTGTATTTATTTATATGGACATTAGTGTTTTAAAATTATAATTCTAATAAAATCATCAAAGTGGTATGGGACACTTTGATTCAAAAATCACTTTTAAATGATTTTTGAAAATGGATTGATTAATTCAATATCTTGGAATTACTTATTTTGATTGAAACTGAAATGTTGTTATTGAAATGTTTATATTTTCAATATTTTATGTGTAATGATGGTACTTGGACATTTTACGGGTGGTTACGTAATAAACCATATGACGGGTGGGGTCTTGAATACCAGGACGGGTGGTTACGTTATAACCTCCAATTCATTGGGTATGGAAGTCGGCCGTATGGATATTCCATTAAGTATGTATGATAGTTGTCTGAATGGCTATTCCATTTAGTGATATGTGTGGAAGTAGACCTTATGGTTATTCCACTTAAGTATGTTTATGTCCCAAGTTACCTTTATATGTTATGTGATCTTTATATGGGTTTTATGGTAATCTTTTGGTTACAGAAGGGTAATTAATGAACTTTTACATTTCAAAAAAACTTGGGGTGAGCATAAAAAGCTCAGTAAGGGATACAAAAAGAATGAAAACAATTAGTTTTTCAAACATCACGTAAACCATGTATACTTTATCAAAGTAATACATTCACCTTCATGAAATAGTAAAAACTCTTCACTGAATAAAATATCATTACATACCCTTTTGTAACCAAAGGATTACCATAAAACCCATATAAAGAACACATAACATATAAAGGTAACTTGGGACATAAACATACTTAAGTGGAATAACCATACGGTCGAATTCCACACATATCACTTAATGGAATAGCCATACAGCCAACTTCCATACATACTTAATGGAATAGCCATACGGCCGACTTCCATACCCAATGCATTGGAGGTTATAACGTAACCACCCGTCATATGGTTCATCACGTAACCACCCGTCAAATGTCCAAGTACCATTATAAAATCATAAGACATAAATAAAACATAAAGGAAAGATAAAATTTCCACACATTGATCACAATATATCACTCAAATATATTAACATAACAAATCCATTATAAAAACCATTTTCAATACCAAAATATATAAAATAGTATATGATATTTATTTTATTTTAAAAACATTACGGCTTGTTGAGAAGCCAAAGACCAAATAATACTCACGGTGGCGGAAAAGGTCGTTGTCACCGCGTACGTTAAAAAAACATTCCTTTTTCCGTTTAGTGAAATTCTTCGTAGAAAAAGATTCCTTTTGTATAAAAGTAAAAGTCAAAGGGGTTTATACACCGTATAAAAGAAAGTTGTGTATAAAACGAAATATGCCTCAATGAAAGGAGATTGAGACGAAGTCCCTTACCTCGGGTCCGACTTGACTCGATCGTTCATTAACTTCCTGAATAATAAACTCGAGTTAATTTATATTTTCTTAAGAACCTTTTTCAAGTTCATTATTACTTTTATATCACTTATTGCCATGTTATAAACATTATATAACCATTTAAGTTAATAATATTTGTTTTTTCGATATTTGGATCTTAAGTTGAAAATGGACTTCTTACAATTACATGTGTGGTCAAAGGTTCATTATATCCAGAATGACCTTCCTGATTTGGATATCATATATATCATATATATCTATCACATACATGTATTTATAATATTACATAATCATTTAGAGGTATGAAATGAAATTCACCGTTCATGGAGACGGTAAGTCGTACGTACGCATGAACGCTACATTCATTTCTTTGTCATATTAATGGAATTAAAACTAAATGAGAGGTATGTATATTTTAATTCCAGAATTACATTCATAATTTAGATGTATCATTCATCATATATATCCATTATATACATGTACCTATAATAGTACATTACATTTGGGGATAAGAAATGAAATGCACCGTTCATGGAGACGGTAGGCCGTACGTATGCATGAAAGATACTTTTATTTCCATTTAGTATTTTTATAGAATGTAATCATAATTATATAAAGGTATATTATAATTCCAGTGTAATATCATATATAATATCATAACTATATCCTTTATACGTCCCACATATGGTATTAACGAATCAAATCACTTTGAGGGGGCGGTAGTCCGCACTTTCTAAAATGATTGTTCAACATTCTTATAACACCTTAAAAGGTGGCCATTAAGATCACACTATATTTATATATGATATCTAATATTTTATGTTTTACTTAATCTTCTGTATTTTTCATTTATGGCATACCTTTATGGTTTCCATTATGGGTAAACGCGATATCTTCATTTAAGGAAGTGCGGACTACCGCCCCCTCAAAGTGATTAGATTCGTTAATACCATATGTGGTACGTATAAAGGATATATTTAATGATATTATATATGATACCATACTGGAATTAAAATACTATTATGTATCATTATGTTTTAATTCCATTAAATATGAAATAGAAATGGAAGTAGTGTTCATGCGTACGTACGGCTTACCGTCTCCATGAACGGTGCATTACATTTCTTAACTCTAAATGTTATGTAATATTATAAATGCATGAATATTCTGGATATATATGATATATATGATATATACATGATGAATAAAGTTCTGGATATAATGAACCTTTGACCACATGAACAACATGTAATTGTAAGAAGTCCACTGTCGACTTAAGAACCAAATATCGACAGAACATACATTATTAACTTAAATGATTACATAATGTTTATGACATGGTGATAAGTGATATAAAAGGAATAATGAACTTGGAAAAGGTTCTTAAGTAAGTATAAATTAACTCATGTTTATTATTCCGGAGATTAATGAACGATCGAGTCAAGTCGGACCCGAGGTAAGGGATCTGACTCCTCTCTTTCTTTTTAAGTACACTCTTTTATGTCATTCCTTTTTAAAGCTCATCTTTCTTGTTATTGTGATGTTCTTTTATATTAATCTTACTGTAATTTTTATTTTCATATGATGAGAAACCGTATTCTCCCTCATCAATCCATTTTGGAAGTTTTGAGTGGCGCAGTTAGGCTGCCGAATTTTCGTAAGAGATCTAACCCCTCTCCTTCTTTTTAAGTACTCTTCTTTATGTCACTTCTTTTAAGCTCCTCTTTGTTATGATGGGGGATGTTATTTTATATTCCTCTTGCTATAAATTTTATTATAATATTATGAGAGACCCTATTTTATCACATCAATCCATTTTTGTAAGTTTTAAGTGGCGCTGTTAGGCTGCCGAGTTTTCGTAAGGGATTTTTCATCTCACTTTTATTCCCGTGACATTTATGCTACATTTTCCACTATTTACTTTGAGTGGTGTATGTACTACCCATTATTATACACTTTGTGTAGTATAATATCATTAATGGGTATTTACATCTTCATCGTATGACCCTTCTTCCATGGGGTGTACGTTTCAAAAGTTACCCAACTCGGTAAGGGGACCTTTCACCCTCCTCTTTTTAAAAGACCTCTTTTGTTATGTCTTTTAATTGAAATCTTATTATGTTGGAATATGTTCTTATATATCCTTATTGATGTAAATTTTATTTCAATGTGATGAGATACCATTCACTCTCTCATCGACTAATTTTCCGAATTTTGAAGTGACGCCGTTAGGATGTCGAATTTGTACAAATGAACTTCTTAACCCAATTTTGATTTCTTTGGGTTCAACTTGTGCTTCTTGAACATGTCATCCTATGAATATGTGTGAATGAACTCTGATTGTTTCACACTTAATATCCACTTATATTGTGTGTATTTATATTTCTCACACATAATTATTTGATAGATTTATCCTTCATTTAAGGATACCATCTTTATAATGGATTTCATCTCATTTTACATTTATTTTGAGACTTCATTGTTGTTATGCACCAATTCACTCTTATATGGTGTGTATAATGTCCTTTGACATATTATATCATGAATCCCATTATTCTCATGATATTATAAATTTCGGATTAAATGTTATTCCACTATTATTTGTATTCAAGAGTCTCTCATTTTGTTAAAAACTCTTTAACAAAAATATCGTTTTAAATGTTTTAAAGATTTATTATTCTAAAACTTTATCTTTAATATCCATGTTTTCAAAATGGTTTTCAGTATTTATTTATATGGACATTAGTGTTTTAAAATTATAATTCCAATAAATGCTTCAAAGTGGTATGGGACTCTTTGATTCAAAAATCTCTTCTAAATGATTTTTGAAAATGGATTGATTAATTCAATATCTTGGAATTACTTATTTTGATTTAAAATGAAATGTTGTTATTGAAATGTTTATAATTTCAATATTTTATGTGTAATGATGGTACTTGGACATTTTACGGGTGGTTACGTAATAAACCATATGATGGGTGGTGCCATGAATACCAGGATAGGTGGTTACGTTATAACCTCCAATGCATTGGGTATAGAAGTCGGTCGTATGGCTATTCCATTAAGTATGTATGGAAGTTGGCCGAGTGGCTATTCCATTAAGTGATATGTGGGAAATTCGACCTTCTGGTTAATCCACATAAGTATGATTATGTCCCAAGTTACCTTTATATGTTATGTGATCTTTATATGGGTTTTATGGTAATCTTTTGGTTACAGAAGGATAAGTAATGAACTTTTATTCAGTGAAGAGTTTTTACCACTTAGAAAAGGTGAAAAGCATTACTTTGTTAAAGTATACATGGTTTACTTGTTCTTTTGAAAAACTAACAGTTTTCATTCTTTGTGTATCCCTTACTGAGCTTTTTATGCTCATCCCATGTTTTTGAAATGTTTTTCACAAGACTTAACGTGGAATAGGGTCAAGGATGGGATGAAGGGAAAGTCATGATACCTAAAACATGGAACTAGACATGTTTCTTTTTAAGAGTTTTTATTTTATGGAAACTTAGTAGAAGTTTCTACTTTGTAATATTTTGAGATGTAATAGTTATGTCCTAATTAACTAAAACTATAAACCTGAAAAGATCCCCAATGTGAATTATTCATTGAATTCAATATTAAGTAAGGTTTAAGGATGGGGCCTTATAGTTGGTATCAGAGGTCGGTTTAGACAACTTTAGGGATTATGAGTTCTTGTGAGACACATGATTAGTCCGTAAATCTATTATTTCAGTTAAATCCTTGTTTTATAACATATTTTCAGGTCAAGTAAAGTCAGTTACGAATGGAAGGAGAAGGATCTCAAACGATATTCCTATCTCTTCCTGATGACATGCTGGCAATAATTATTGCAAAGTCATCTTCGGATGATTGTGAAACTTTTTCTAGCATATAACTCACTTGCAAGCAGTTGTTTGAGATATAAAACACCTCCACTATACCTCGTAATCATCGTGGATCATGGGTTATTTTTAGACAAATACTATTTTCACAATATTCTCATATTTTCAAGAAAGGTAAATATTATCAAGGTATTTTCAAATATTTTACCTTATCACAAGAATTTGAAGCATATTATGATTTTAAAAATGGTGCTGAGGAAGGAGACCCTTGCGCAACCTATTTATATTTTCTTTTAAAATATAGTCTCACATCACATACTTATGGTATTTTAAAAGGACCAATAATAGAAAGTTTCAACTCAATTTCAGTCCATCTATTTTATAGAAATCATGTTTTATCAGATGTTTTTGAATTATATTTCATACATGATTATTTTCCAAAACTGTTTTTCTATGAACACCCATATGACCCATGTTGTACGAGGTGTATTTGGATGGAGGAAGCAAATGATTTTGAAGGATCTCTAAATCATTGTTGTAATGCATGGGACTTCTACCTACGTGAGCAAGATGACGATGAAACTGAGTGGACGCCATGATCAAGGTATGATGTTATTCATTTTGGGAATCGTTTTATTTTATCTTATGGTGGTGAAATAAGACTTCAAGAATTAAGATGTTGAGATCGTAACGAATTCAGATGAAAATTAAAGGTATAAGGAAACGATTGAGGTTAAAACATGTTAGGGTTATTTTTGGAGTTTTATAAAAAGGACAACACGCAGACCGTGTGACAACCCGTCACGTCGGACAAAGCTGTGGGAATCGAACCCACAACCAAAGTGCAACTGGTATTTATCGCCTACCACTGGACTAAGTGAATTCCCTAGTTAGTTTGACTGATTCTTTTTAGTTAGATGATTTTATGAATTAAGAGTAAGTTGATTTTGGGTTATCTATGGATATTTATTAACCTATCATGGAGGATATGTGATTTGTTTAATTACTTTTCAATACGAGACAATAAGAGAAACTGATGTTGTTTGGAGATAAATGATACGATTTAACTTGGAAGAATATGTGACTAAATCCCTCAAATATTTGGGTTTCAATATTAGTTTGGTTTACTTTGAAGATTTTTATGGACAAATTTATTATCGAATGGTCCTCGTTGATCTTTGGGTTTTGTTGGAAAAATTTTGGAGATTAAGAATAGATTTTCTTTGTATAAGGGGTTATCCTTTTCTGGATTATCTGATCTTGTACTAGCCTTTTTGGTTTTGGTTTTGGTCTAATTAAATGGGAGGTATATAGTTCTCTTTTGTGGATTTGGTGATTCTCTAGAAGTTAATTATAGTACTCTTAATGTGAACAAGTCTTCCTAAATACTCATCTTTTGGAGAAAATATGAGTTTGTGTAAAATTTGAAAGTCAACATGATAAGTGATTATGTTTCCTTATGAATAAATTACTCAATAAAAAGTAACTTAAAACAAAAAATTTTTCTATTAACTTTTCCTACTGGGGAATCGAATACCGTTTAACCAATCACAAGTTCGTGATTTTCTTGTGGTTAAATTTCTCCTAGACATGTTTTCTATCACTCTCCATCAGAACATGACCCTTTTTTTCCTCCATGTCCATATTTTTATACTTGGAATCCTAGTATGGGTTAACTTGGGTCACCTTTGTACTTATCTTTATTTATTTTAAAGTGATTGTTTTACCGACTCTTGTTCTGATGTGGGACGTTCAAGGATGTTTCCAAGATCAATTTTAAAATTGCGAGGTCGCAATTCCCAAAAGGGGGGAAGGATGTAACACCCTAGGTAAATAAAGAGTATTAAAGTTTTATATTTATCCGTATTTGTGAATAAAATATTAATATTACTTTAAAGGAGATTCTATGCTCGATGGCGTACCCAATACGCAACAACGAGTTTCTTAGGAATCCTACGTTGCAGTCTAATAATAAAATAATATTATTTTAAATGGTAGTTAACGCCTAGCCGTTGTAATGGAGAGAATGAACAGAACTAACTACCAAATTATTATATATGTTTTTCAAATATTTTTACTTTTTACAATAAATTTTAGAGGATTAAAATGCGAATGAATCCAATTTTAAGTGTAAACATTCTAATATTCTTTAAAAGGTCGATTAACCGCCTTTTGATGGAGAACCTCTTTTAAATCCACTTTTTGACAATTTTATGTGCTTTATTTTACAGAATAAAATTCTTCTTTAGAATCGGGACATCAAAATTTACTTTTTGTAAATTTTTGGTATTTTTCCGAAAAAGTTCAATTTTTAATGAATAGTGAAAAATGTTGTATTTTAATTCAAAACCTCATTTTAATCTAATTTATTAATATGATTAGATTATCTTTTGAATTGGTTTTAAAGTGAAATTAGAATATATTTTTACCATTTAATCCAATAGTGGTCGATGAAATTAATTTCACTTTGA
The DNA here is from genome assembly GCA_963277665.1 of Viscum album. Classification (NCBI taxonomy): domain Eukaryota; kingdom Viridiplantae; phylum Streptophyta; class Magnoliopsida; order Santalales; family Viscaceae; genus Viscum; species Viscum album. The sequence goes on along the minus strand of OY728156.1, from coordinate 1,127,394,301 downwards.
AATCGGACTTAAACTACTGTCAATCTTTTGATACATTTTGTTTCATAAAAACACGCTATTTGTTTTGACAGCGGAAATTAATTATTAAATTAATTAATGCAACTTATATGTTTTGGATTTTGTAAAATAGACATCATTTTTGAATTCGGAATATCAAATATAGCTTAGGGTGAATTTTTGGTAATTTTCTGAAAAACTTCAATTTTTGATGAATAGTGAAACCACTAAGTGGTACTTATAAAAACTGATTTTCCGTTTAAATGAAATTTTGCCACCTTTGTGTTTTGAATTTCAAATATCCGACATACATGGTTGTAATTAAGAAGTAAAATGTGGTTCAATGAGATTAAAATAATTTTTTGGTGAATAGTAACTTATTAAGTTTGTAATATCGATTAGAGGTAATTAGTGTAGTTTAAGGTAAGAATAATGTTTTAATAAACTTAAATGACATAGACACATGTCTTAACCTCATTTCATGTGTCATGTCCGACCAATAAAATACATGTGTCAACTTGGGGACCCCATGGAGCCACTTTGGTTGGAAAATGACATAAATATTTTTTTATTTAATGATAAAGTAAAAATGACACAAACATGAGATGTTTTACTAAAACAATATTTACATGGTGTTATACAAGTCATATTTTTGACTATAAATAGTCATTGGAAATATGAATATATTTCCTACATAATAGTATTTTTTTATAATTTTTAGACTTTCAATAAATTAAATTATTTTTGACATCATGATGATGCAGTGATGACCTCATTATTTAACGATTTAAATAAAATGGAAAGATAATGTAATATCTAAGACCTACACATGTCCAAAACCTATTGGATGGTTGTATTTCGAACCATTATCACCTTATCCACGAATTATATCAATGTGGGACCTTTTAAATTCGAAACTCATATTCAAATAAAGTAACATTTGCTTACTTTCCAAGAGTGCCCCTCCTCTCCTCTTATAAAAGGCTCCCACCTCTACCTCCTTACCCACACATACAAAGCCTTTGGCTCGGCCAACCCCTGCCCATTTTGTCTCTCCACATCTCTCTCTAACTCCTTGAAGCCTCACTTTGGGCAGAATCTTTTCCAAGGAAGCCTTTGAGCTCAAATCAAAGGAAGTTACCCGATTTTAAGGTAATGTCTTCGCTTGAGTCCTTTTGTTTTATTTTGCTTCTCCAACCCCCTAAAATCTTTTTATTCATTTATTTTGTAACAAATCCGGTATCAAAAATATACTAGGATGTTTTTATAATATGTTTTCGAGCTACACTTACACACACCTACATCTAATGCTTAAAGAACATACTGTTTCCGTGGATGGCGAATTTCTGCCTCCCGAAACGATGATTGTTCAACATTATTCTAACACCTTCAAAGGTGGCCATTAAGATGACACTATATTTATATATGATATATAATATGGTTATGTTTTACTTATGCTTCTTTATTTTTCATTTATGGCATACCTTTATGGTTTCCATTATGGGTAAACGCGATATCTTCATTTAAGGAAGTGTGGACTACCGCCCCCACAAAGTGATTTGATTCGTTAATACCATATGTGGTACGTATAAAGGATATATTTAATGATATTATATATGATACCATACTGTAATTAAAATAATATTATTTATCATTATGTTTTAATTCCATTAAATATGAAATAGAAATGGAAGTAGCGTTCATGCGTACGTACGGCTTACCGTCTCCATGAATGGTGCATTTCATTTCTTAACTCTAAATGTTATGTAATATTTTAAATGCATGAATATACTGGATATATATGATATATATGATATATAAATTATGAATACAATTCTTTATATAATGATCCTTTGACCACACGAACAACATGTAATTGTAAGAAGTCCACTTTCGACTTAAGAACCAAATATCGACAAAACAAACATTATTAACTTAAATGATTACATAATGTTTATGACATGGTAATAAGTGATATAAAAGGAATAATGAACTTGAAAAAGGTTATTAAGGAAGTAGAAATTAACTCAAGTTTATTATTCAGGAGATTAAATAACGATCGAGTCAAGTCGGACCCGAGGTAAGGGATCCTACTCCTCTCTTTCTTTTTAAGTACACTCTTTTATGTCATTCCTTTTTAAAGCTCATCTTTCTTGTTATTGGGATGTTATTTTATATTAATATTACTTTAATTTTAATGTTCATATGATGAGAGACCCTATTCTCTCTCATCAATCCATTTTTGAAGTTTTGAGTGGCATCGTTAGGCTACCGAATTTCCGTAAGAGATCTAACCCCTCTCCTTGTTTTTAAGTACTCTTCTTTATGTAACTTCTTTTAAGCTCCTCTTTGTTATGATGGGGGATGTTATTTTATATTCCTCTTGCTGTAAATTTTATTTTAATATGATGAGAGACCCTATTTGATCTCATCAATCCATTTTTGTAAGTTTTAAGTGGCGTCGTTAGGCTGTCGAGTTTTCGTAAGGGATTTTTCATCTCACTTTTATTCCCGTGACATTTATGCTACGTTTACCACTATTTCCTTTGAGTGGTGTATGTACTACCCATTATTATACACTTCGTGTAGTATAATATCATTAATGGGTATTTACATCTTCATTGTATGACCCTTCTTCCATGGGATGTACGTTTCAAAAGTTACCCAACTCGGTAAGGGGACCTTTCACCCTCCTCTTTTTAAAAGACCTCTTTTGTTATGTCTTTTAATTGACATCTTTTTCTGTTGGGATATGTTCATATATATCCTTATTGATTTAAATTTTATGTCAATGTGATGAGATACCATTCACTCTCTCATCGACTAATTTTTTGAATTTTCAAGTGACGCCGTTAGGCTATCGAATTTGTACAAATGAACGTCTTAACCCAATTTCGATTTCTTTGGGTTCAACTTGTGCTTCTTGAAAATGTCATCAAATGAATATGTGTGAATGACCTCTGATTGTTTCACACTTAATATCCACTTATATTGTGTGTATTTATATTTCTCACACATAATTATTTGATAGATTTATCCATAATTTAAGGATACCATATTTATAATGGATTTCATCTCATTTTACATTGCTTTTGAGACTTCATTGTTGATATGCACCAATTCACTCTTATATGGTGTGTATACTGTCCTTTGACATATTATATCATGAATCCATTTATTCTCATGATATTATAATGTTTGGATTAAATGTTATTCCGCTATTATTTGTATTCAAGAGTCTCTCATTTTGTAAAAAACTCTTTAACAAAAATATCATTTTAAATGTTTTAAAGATTTATTATTATAAATATTTATCTTTAATGCCCATGTTTTCAAAATGGTTTTCAGTATTTATTTATATTGAGATTAGTGTTTTAAAATTATAATTCCAATAAAATCTTCAAAGTGGTATGGGACACTTTGATTCAAAAATCTCTTTTAAATGATTTTTGAAAATGGATTGATTAATTCAATATCTTGGAATTACTTTTTTGATTGAAAATTAAATATTGTTATTGAAATGTTTATATTTTCAATATTTTATGTGTAATGATGGTACTTGGACATTTTACGGGTGGTTACGTAATAAACCATATGACGGGTGGTGTCGTGAATACCAGGATGGGTGGTTACGTTATAACCTCCAATGCATTGGGTATGGAAGTCGGCCGTATGGCTATTCCATTAAGTATGTATGGAAGTTGGCCGAATGTATATTCCATTAAGTGATATGTTTGGAAGTCGACCTTATGGTTATTCCACTTAAGTATGTTTATGTCCCAAGTTACCTTTATATGTTATGTGATCTTTATATGGGTTTTATGGTAATCTTTTGGTTACAGAAGGGTAAGTAATGAGCTTTTATTCAGGGAAGAGTTTTTACCACTTCGAAAAGGTGAAAAGCATTACTTTCTTAATGTATACATGGTTTACTTGTTGTTTTGAAAAACTAACATTTTTCATTCTTTGTGTAACCTTTACTGAGATTTTTATGCTCATCCAAAGTTTTTGAAATGTTTTTCACAGGACTTAACGTGGAATAGGGTCAAGGATGGGATCAAGGGAAAGTCATGCTACCTAAAACATGGAACTAGACATGTTTCTTATTAAGAGTTTTTATTTTATGGAAACATAGTAGAAGTTTATACTTTGTAATCTTTTGAGATGTAATAGTTATTTCCTAATTCTCTAAAACTCTACACCTGAAAAGATCCTCAATGTGAATTATTCATTTAATTCAATATTATTTAAGGTTTAAGGCCGGGGCCTTATAGATATCCATTTTATAAAAGGTGGAAAACTCTGGTTTACAATGCATGCATGTATAAATGATGAAACATTTCCGAAAGTAGTAAGCAATACAACATGCTTTACAAACAATAAAAAAATAAAAGACAGCAAATCCCGACGGCAATCCCCTAAGCATCATATGCTCCCACTTGGTCCTTTTCTCCTAACTCCTCAGGTAAAAACAGCACATCCCCCAACCTAGGTCCTACAAGCTAGAAGGTCTACTCAGGTTCCCCAGTCCAATGGTGGCCTGAGTAGGGTGTGAGATATAAATCTAAGTAGGCCAGCACCACCAGTGTCAAACCCAAAAAAGACAGTGTATAATAATTAAACAGTGATCTTGTATGGATAAATACGTAAGAAGGAATACATAAGTAAATACACCTGTCTAGGTTTCCAAGGGACACCTGATGGTTATACCAGCTTCGGCTCATTGCCGATAAAGTAACCTGATCATGTAACCACATACATATATATATATATATATAATGCATTTAGATCATAGATGGTGTGGGGTATGAATGCCTCCCACCCATTAATAATATGAGTCGGCATGAGGTAAGAATGCCTCTGGCCCCTATAGGTCGTCTGGAAAGGGGTAAGAATTCCTTTCTTTTAAACACATATAGAGAAATAGCATGCACGAGGTAAGAATGCCTCTCGTCCCTATTATACAATTGCAACGAGATAATAATGCCTCTCATTCCATGAAGATACTGGCTAGGGGTATGAATTCCTCCCTTCCATCACTTTCATTCAACTGTCATGGGGTATAACTGCCTCCCATCCATCATATTTATAATACTGGCATGGGGTATAACTTCCACCCAACCATTACAATACACATTCATTATAAGCATTAAAATCCAACGAATAAGTCAGTACCTCTTATTCATTTCAAGTAAACATTCCACATTCTCCATCAAACATATCGCTCATTTCTATATAAGTTCCCTTACACAGGTTCATCACAAGTATACTTAAGGCAACTCATCTATAGTATCTATATCACGATATTCACATATTAATTTTATGGGATATGTTTCTATCATTATTTAACCCTTTGATACCTTCTAGAGGAAACATGTCACTTAGTCTTAGGTCATCCCACTAAGGTTACCATCTTACTCAATTTGGCTAACGTGGAAAATTCACCTAAGCATGAGTATCGTAGCCATATCATTCTATTTGTCTCATAAAAGAAATTTCACTCACAAGGATCAAACAGGAACCATAGAAATCCAAAAAGAAAGCATATAAAGTATATCACAACTTTTCATCTTGAAAACAGGGCACCTCGGATTGAGGGGTTTTATTATAAAATCATTAGTTTAGTTATCAGGCAACAATTTTTATCATATTCCTGCAACTCACACTATTTTCACAGATGCATTCAATCGGAACTAACTTGCATAATTAAAATACTAAGGTAGTGTAATATTAAATTCACATTCACATTAATTGAAAAGTAAAGGAGAGGGACCCTACCTCAAGGTGGATCCATTCGCCCACTCCAGCTATTGGCGCCTTTTAACTAAGAGTCACAGGCGTGCCGCCTACTCATTGGCGACTCAAAACCACACCAAAACCTCGAAAACACTATAACAACGTGATAGGAACTCATAAACATCAAAATCTCCAAATTCAATAAGTGAGAAACAAATCAAGTGGTGAAAACCTTACACCGAAACCAACCCGACAATCCGAAACCACCCGAACCGCTTCGCCTTCGGCGGTGGTTGCTGGAATGCGCACCAAGGAGTCCCAACGGACCTTCCTCATAACCTAGAACCAAAAGAAGAGTAAAAATCAGATCACCTCCAAACCCTAGGGTTCGGCCGCACCTCACTGGGCTCCGATTAGGTCAAAAATAAATTATAAGAAGGGAGGATAAGCAGGAGGGGAGCTTACCATGGAGGATCAAAGAAGAAACCGCTGGAAAACGGAGGGAGGAGCTCGATCAAAAGGAGGGCAAGAGAGGGGTGTCGTGTGTGGCTCACAGGGGAGAGCCCTTGGCTTCGTGCGGGTCTGGTGAGAGAGGAAGTGAGGGAGTGTGTTTAGTATATGTTTTATTTATTTTATTTTTATTTTATTTTAAAATTAATCAAAAACCAAAAACACACACAAGCACACGGTTTGACCCACACAGTTTGCCAAACCGTGCGCAAACCGTGCAGATTCTTCTGCCTCCAAGAAAACTCTCGCACAGGCTAGGCGGAAAGGGTTTTAGAAACCTTGCGCAGCCTGGGAACAAGCCACTGTCTCTTGAAATAAGGTTGCATGGTTTAGGTCACACAGTTAGCCAAACCGTCCACCAACCGTGCGCCCTCTGCAGTCCTTTATAAACATGGGTCTGGTGCTTCCGAAACCTCTCGGGCCACTTGAGAAACTTAACGGACCTTCTCCCATGCCCAAAAAAAATAAAGGGAAGGGTTCCAACCTTTGGAACCCTGTTCCAAATCCCGATTCTAAAAATTACCGGTTCAGTAAATGAAAAGTTCAAGTACCTTTGGGTTTTAGTCCAGTTCAAAATGCAGGTCATTATAACCTTCCCACCTTAGAACTTCTCGTCCCTGAGAAGCCTTCGGAAACAACGTACACACCACCTGACCTACGAGGGTCATGAAGCTTTGTTCAAATGATCACGCTACATTCACAAACGTCCAACACACCCTTAAGAATCCATTAAACCATACGGCGCTTAAGCCACCAAAATTCGAGCCAACACTCGTTTCCCAAACGAAACACCAAGACAGCTCTTCCTGAGCCCATCTACCTAGAGACATGAACCTGTCATCGTCTCGCCAAGCATCCAACCATAGGTACAACCCACCATATATTTTTTACGTTAAGCAACCAACTCCAAAATACGGTTCGGACCACCGTTGGAGTTTACATTCAAAGCACACCCCAAGCGTTCTCACGACCATCCTAGCGTGTTTTGAAACAGATCACACGGTCAGTTCCCCATTGACCTTAAGGCCCAAGTCGAGCCAGTTATTCATATAAGGCACCAACCGACACAAACCTCACTCTTACTTACCTGACGATGTGCCTTAAAACGGTTCTCCACCAACCGTATTCATCTAATCCAAGGAGGAAAAGAGTCAAGGCTCAACAACTGACCATTAAAAAGACGCCCGGCTTCGACAGCCAGCGTATTTCGAGCAAAACCATAGTGCCTCCTCAAAGGTACCTTACTTTTGTCACAAACACGCTCACCAAATCCTACACCCCACTTCTGATGACATTTCCAAGATCAAAACATACAAGAATCCATGCATCCCACATGCAACGCCAAAAGAGAACCATCCAATCAAGCCCAACAACTTAAAAACATTTGCGTGGATGACACCGACGCTCTCTTAGTGCATCTTCGATGAGGAAAAGATAAGGGACAGGCTCGTCGCTAAATAGAATACACTAAGAGGTTTGAATGGATTCCAGTTAATCATAGCAGTCTACTGGAAGGAGGAACAGTTTAACCTTAACTAGTAACCTTCAAGGAAAGAACTCAACTTCAACTTCCGACACATTCTCACATTTTAAAAACGCCTGCATCAAGGAATTCAGACATGACCAACCCATTTCCAAAGGCATTTCAAGAAGCATCCATTCCACGTGAAAGGGAAAATTTACCAGATTCGACGTGATACGCTCCCCACCTTAAGAGTGTCCTAGTTGTCGAAGGGAAAGGAGATAACCAAGCTGAGCACAAGCATGCTAGTACACAAACACCTCAAACAATCATGTGATGCTCATCTGCCACACTCACGTCACCGAACAAACGAAGAAGATCCAAAACAAGGAAGCCAGTGTGTCAAAACACACGAGTCATTCGAAAGCAATCCTGAACATTGGTATGAAACAATTCTTTAACGTTGGGCCACTCTACTGAGGAGCCGACCCAATACCGCGATGAAAGTCAAAACCCATCGACCACCCATCCGAAAAAGGGTGTCATCAGAAAAACCAGAGTCCGACAAGGGACAACGGCCCCCGAACGACACCTCGCGTCAGAAAACTCACAATACAAGGAAGTAATTAAAACGATTAGGGTGCTCCAATAACGGTCTAGCCCCTTACGAAGATCAAACATCGACTCTAATGCCTGGTCATGCGAAACAAGGTTGGTCGGCTCAAAATCTAGTCATCAAGCCACCGCTAAAGATAACAATGCCTACAGAGACACCTAAGGTCCCATTTCAAGAAAACTCAACGAGAATCTCAAAACTACCCCTTACACTAAGGTCTCAACACACCACCACAGGTTCCATTACCAAGCCCTTAACATTTTACCTCGTTTAAAGTTTAACCATCAAAAGTTTCAACTGCACAACAATGTAAACAAGCATGTTTCACAAAAACTTACTTTAAAAAACATTCACATTCATAGAAATCCCGTCATTATCCACCAACTGAGAAAAACAAAACCATTAAAAAAGGGCGACCTACTAGGGGACCATTCTATCCATCTCCGGTTCTTCCAAAATGCAACCCCAAAGCAGTTATTAAAATTATTTTAAAATTTCAAACACCCCAACCGAGTTATCTCATAAAACACTCTCCAACCGACCTACTCGGTTCCAGTTGCACTTACACATTCACCAATTCATTTCAAATTAAATCCACACAATTATTACATTTAAAACCATTTCAAGACACCTCAAGGTCATTTTATTTAACAAGGGTTACCATTTCCCAATTCATGAAGCGCCCATACACTTCTTGGATGGAAAATTGACTCCCCATTTTATCAAAACCATATTCCAATTCAGAATTTAACTTTCTCACACACAACGACCCAAGTATATGGGTGGCCATCTACCAAACTATAAGGATCCCATACACTTTATAAATTGTCATTTGGCTCCCCATTTTAATAAAAACTAACTCACTTAGCATTTTAAAATTTTAACACCCCTTTTCAAAAGTCCAAATACACGGGTTACCTTCTCCCAGCTATAAGGCACCCATACACCTTACAACTAAAAAATGGCTCCCTTCGTAATCGTAACCAATATATTTTTGCCCATGAAAATATTAACATATAAAAATTTAACTAGCATGTTCTCATAAGAAGTAAACACAAAAGCATTCTATATCACAGAAACATGTAATAACAAATAAGCATGGAATATAATCACTTAAGCATATTATACAGGAAAGCTAAGATGCCACTACATGGCATGGCACTATGCATGACATGTTAATCCCTATGCGCCTATAATGATGCATGAAATGCAGTTTCCTTGCCATATCTAGCTAAGGGAAAAATTCTAAAAAATTTCTTAAACCATAGGAAGAAGAAATTCCAACAGTCACTCAAGGTGAGATCATATCAACTATAATAACGAACAACATGCACAACAATTCCCAGCCCTGGCCACATGGTCATTTCCCGAACATGGGGTGATCATTCCCAAGCACGAATATTAGCCAAGCGCTGAAACATTCCTAATCTCCTATCTACCAACCCACAATAGTAAGGAAAATAAAAGAATCATACTCTAATACCACTTTGTAACTCCCCGACCCAGCTTACCATCGCAGCGGTGGCCGGACTAGTGGTCACAAGGCCTCAAGCACGTCACCCCGTATGCCAGAGGCTGCCGACTAGTAGCGAGGGTCTCATGAGATGATAGTGGGGAGACTATACCCTTATATCAGAGTAACGCGGCAGTATTATCAGAGTAAATATCATTTAATAGAGGAAGCAGTAAGAAATTAAAATATAGAAAGGAAAGACAGAATAATATCCATTTTATAAAAGGTGGAAAACGCCAGTTTACAATGCATGCATGTATAGATGATGATAAATTTCCGAAAGCAGTAAACAATACATCATGCATTACAAACAATACAAAAAGAAAAGACAACAAAGCCCGATGGAAATCCCCTGAGCCTCCCAAGCTCTCTCTTGGTCCTTTGCTCCTAACTCCTCAGGTACAAACAGTACAGCACACAACCTAGGTCCTACAAGCAAGAAGGTCTACTCAGGTACCCCAGTGAAATGGCGGCCCGAGTAGGGTGTGAGATATAAATCTCAGTAGGCCAGCACCACCAGTGTCAAACCCAAACCAGACAGTGTATAATAATTAAATAGTGAGCAGGTATGGAGAAATAATTAAGCAAGAATACATAAGTAAATACACTCGTCCAGGTTCCCAAGGGACACCTAACAGTTATACCAGCTTCGGCTCATTGTCGATAAAGTAACCTGATCATCTCACCACATACATATATATATAAATATAATGCATTTAGATCATAGATGAAATGGGGTAAGAATGCCTCCCACCCATTAATAATATTAGTGGGCATGAGGTAAGAATGCCTCTCGTCCATATAGGTCAACTGGCAAGGGGTAATAATTCCTCCCTTCCATACACGTATAGAGAAATTGCAGGCACGAGGTAAGAATGCCTCTCATCCCTAGTATACAATGGAAACGAGGTAAGAATACCTCTCATTCCTAGAAGATACTAGAGAGGGGTATGAATTCCTCCCTTCCATGACTTTCATTCAACTGTCATGGGGTATAACTACCTCACATCCATCATATTTATAATACTGGCATGGGGTATAACTGCCTGCCATCCATAACTATACACATTCATTATTAAAATTATAATACAATGCATAAGGCAGTACCTCATATTCATTTCAAGTAAACATTCCATATTCACAACCAAACATATCTCTCATTTCTATATAAGTGCCCATACGCATGTTCATCACAAGTATACTTAAGGAAACTCCTCCCAAGTATCTATATTACGATATTCACATATTCATTTTAAAGGGTATGTTTTTATCATTCTCTAACCCTTTGATACCATCTAGAGGTAACGGTTCACTTAGTCTTAGGTCATCCCACTAAGGTTACCATCTTACTCAATCTTCCTAACATGGAAATTGACCCAAGCACGAGTATCACAACCATATCATTATACTTGTCTCAACAACGTAAGTTCACACACAAGCATCAAACAGGCACCACAACAATCCAAAAAGCAAGAAAAAAAATTCTATCACTACATTTTATCTTGAAAACAAAGCACCTCTAATTGAGTGGTTTTATTACAAAATCATTAGTTTAGTTATCAGGCAACCATTTTTATAGTATTCCTGCAGTTCACACTATTTTCACAGAAGCATTCAATCGGAACTAACTTGAATAATTAAAATACTAAGGCAGAGAAATATTAAATTCACTTTCACTTTAATTAAAAAGGCAAGGAGAGGGACCCTACCTAAAGGTGGATCCATCCGTCCACTCCGGATCTTGGAGCTCTCTAACTAAGAGTCGCAGGCGAGTTGCATAGTCTTTGGCGACTCGAAACCATGCCAAAACCTCGAACACACTATAACAACATGTTAGGAACTCATAAACATCAAAATCCCCAAATTCAATAAGTGTGAAACAAAGCAAGAGGTGAAAACCTTACCCAAAACCTACCCGACGATCCGAAACCACCCGAAATGCTTCGCCTTCAGTGGCAATTGCCAGAACGTGCACCAAGGAGTCCCTACGGACCTTCCACATAACCTAGAACCAAAAGAAGACTAAAAATCGGATCACCTCCAAGCCCTAGGGTTCGGCTTCACCTCACCGAGTGCCAATTAGGTTCAATAGAAACCGAAGGGAGGAGAAGCAGGAGGGGAGCATACCATGGAGGATCGGAGAAGAAACCGCTAGATAACGGAGGGAGGAGCTCGATCAAGAGGAGGCCAAGAGAGGGCTGTTGTTCATGGCTCATAGGGGAGAGCCCTTTGCTTCGTGTGTATCTGGAGAGAGAGGAAGTGAGGGAGTGTGATCAGTTTAGGTTTTATTTATTTTAGGTTTTTTTTTAAAATTAATCAAAGACCCAAAACACACCTAAGTGCATGGTTTGACCCGCACAGTTTCCCAAACTGTGCGCAAACTGTGTGGAGTCTTCTAAATCCAAGAGATCTCTCACATAGGTTAGGTACACGGTTTGGGAAACCGTGCGCCGCCCGTGCGCAAGCCACTGTCTCTTAAAATAAGGTTGCACAATTTAGGAAGCATGGATAGCCAAACTGTGCGCCAACCGTGCGCCCTCTACAGCCTTTTATAAACATGGGTACGGCGGTTCTGAAACCTCTCGGGCCACTCAAGAAACATTACGGGCCTTCGCCCATGCCCAAAAACATTAAAAGGAAGGGTTCTAACCTTCAGAACCTTGTTCTAAAGCCTGATTCTAAAAATGACAGGTTCGGTAAATGAAAAGTTAAAAAACCTTCGGGTTTTAGTTCAGCTCAAAATGTGGGTCATTATAGTAAGGATTGCTTAAAAACAAAGGGGTCAATTTCATCAAATTTAACATGAATTGTTTCTTCATTAGTACAAGAGTTTTTATTGAAAATCCAATCATCCGTAGAAGTTTTGGAATAACCTAGAATGATTCCATCGTCATATTTGGTGCATACTTATGTTAATTATTTGTTGTATTCAATATGAATACTTTGCATCCAACTAATCTGAAGTATGAAATATTATGTTTTTAGCCAGTCCAAAATTTATAGAGTGTCTTATTAAGAAAGGGTCTAGTTAAAACACGATTTATAGTATAACATGTTGTACTAACAACTTCATCCTATAAATTATTATTAGTTGAGTATTCAATCAACATGGTTCACCTTATTTCATGAAGAATATGAGTCCTTCTCTCAAGAACACCATTTTTCTGAGGGGTTATTGGAGCAGAAAAGTTGTTAGTAATACCTTTCTTACTACAAAAGGTTTCCAAATTTGAATTTGGAAATTCTCCACCATGATCACTACTTATTGTTTTCAATGGAATGTTTTTCTCATTTTTAAATTGGGCTATATATTTTTTGAAATAGAAAATGGCTTCCGATTTTCATTGCTAGAAAATAGACCCTTGTAAATCTAGTATAGTCATAAACTAAAACAAATACATAGTATTTTCTATAGATTCTTCTTATTTTATTTGGCCCGAAATTATCCATGTGATATAACTGAAATGTATTTGAGAATGAAACATCATTGATTGGTTTAAAGGTAGTTTTATGGTTCGTGCCATATTGAAAAGGATCATAATCCTTTTAAGAATCAAACCTATAATTAGTTATATCCTAAACAATTATTTTTTTTATCATACAAAGGTTCCTAAGGATACAGTGTCCTACCCTTCAATGCCAAAACCATGATTGGTCTTCCATTGCACTTAATCATGTTATGTCTTGGCTCCTAAGGTATTCTAAGTTGATTATATATACATTCTCATACCTATGGGTAGAAAGAATGAATTCATCCTTGGAATTGGGAACTTAATATTTTTCATTCCTAAAATTCACATGGTAACCATCATCAAATAATTGACTTATGATTATAAGTTTGTTCTTAAGACCTTTGACAAAAATAACATTTGAAATTAAAACATTTCCTAAAAGAACAATTTTACTTATACCAATGATCCTTCCCTAAGAATTATTTATGAAGGTCACTCTTCCACCTTTCATTTCAATAATCATTTCAAAAAAATCATTGCTACTCGTCATGTGTTGAGAAAAACCAATATCCATGTACCAAATATTCTTATTATAGGTAATCTTTTTATTTTCCTGAAAAAGAAACAATTAGTTTTTCGGAACCCAAACTCATTTGGATCAGGAAATGTTAGATAAAAGAATTTCTGTAATCCACATTTGTTTTGAAAAATGGCCTCTGTGAAATCTTAAAGATTGAGTATTATTATGATAACAACATATTTCCCAATTTCCACCACATTGACATTTCGAACAAAATATGGAACTTTGAGGAACAAAATAGTTATTACTAGAAATGGGTTGTGAGTAAGTGTATCCAAATCCAAAAGCATTTCATAAAGGATGAATTTGATAATGAATCTTATCAAAATATTACTTACCAAAGGAAATGTTTGATAAATTTTATTAAGATAATTGATTTCATATTTAATCAAATATGTAAATTATCATTATCACAATAAATTTTTTGGGAATTATTTTTTATTTCAGAAACACTCTTCTTTAAAACAAGTTGTTCGAGGTCTTTCTAATGATTATCCTTATAAAAACATAAAACTGCATAATACATTGAACTATTTTAAAAAAAATAGTTTTATGATCAAGATATTTTGACATATCTGATACTTCTTTTGTAAAAATAGATATTCAATAATTTTTTTTTCATGATTTTTCTTATGTTTTTTGTTTTCATTCAAAAGTAATTTGGAAAATATGAAAACATCTTCAAATGAAGGTTAATATTCTTATATTGAGGATGATTATTCATCTGAGGAATAAGAATGTTTCTCATCAGAGAAATTTTCATTTAAAGATACATTTGTAAGGGATCTATCATTGTGTACATTATCATTGTAGAAATGATTTTCAATTGGTAGTATAGTTATAAGTCATATGTTTTTCTTACCAGAAGATTTGTAATCTGAGGATTCTTCTAATGAATCACTACCACTATCACTCTATGTATCATGTGCCTTCAAAAATATCTTTATCTTTGACATGAAATAATTTTTCTCATTTCTCATAGAATTTCTATCCTTACTATCTTTTCATTTTAGTAAAGGAAAATCTTCTCTAATATGAACAGCTCTTTGGCATTTATAACAAGTGATCTCATAATATTTACTTTCTTTTCAATAATTATTTTTTAATATATATTTAAAGTATTTATTTCTAACAATATTTTTCATCCTTCTATCAAGATTGGAAAATTTATTATATTAGTGATCAGTATCACTTGTTTCTGATATAACAACATATTTCTTAGCTTTGGATCTTGTTATCATTTCTAATGTCTTTGCTTTAGTGGTAGGGAAATCTACAATCCCATTACCATTATTCTACTTATTGAAATCATCATCTCTTTTCATTCTTGGTTTGTGATGAAGTATAGTTCCACAAAACTCATTGAGTGTTATTTGAGTAACTTTCATGTTTTCACCAATAGTTGTTCTTTTTTATTCCGACTCGTTCGGAATAATATCAATAATATTGTCTACATTTTATTCATCATCAATGCCCTTTTCACCCACAGATTTTTTATTGTTGATGACTGTTATAAAACATTGTTTCACCTTGCATGCCTGTTATCCATAAGAAAAAATAACCCCATGATATTCTGCTCAAAGAAGTTCTCTTCTTGTTTATATAACATTGGATGTACCAAAATGTGTCACTTCTAATTTCATCCAGATACAATTGGTTTCTTCACTAGATGATATATAAATATATATATATTCATGTTCATGGAACAAAAAAAAGTATTGTGTACCTTCTAATTCAGTTGATATTTTTGTTTCTCTTGATTGGTGAAGGTGCTGACTTTGTTGACTGGTATTTTATAAACTCTAGTAAGCATGATAAAGTCGTCAACTCCCATATTAATAACAAATCTATTCATTTGATCTCTCTAGTACTCATAATCATTCCCATTAAATATAGTTGGTCCAGTTGGATTTAGATTTTCTATTGATCGAATACTCATTCTTGTCCATTTCCAAAACAGTAATTTTCGACTCAACACGTTATCATAGTAAGAAGTTATAAAAAAATATTTTTAAAATAAATAAAATTGTATTTCCAAAAGGAATATATCATGAAACACAAAATAGTGGCAACCTACTCTGATACTAATTATTGGATCATAATATAAATGTTTATGTATATTAGATGGAACAACACAAGAGTGTTCAATTCTAGGTTTAAAAACACTGTATTTAAAATACTTATGAATGAACTTAGTTTAAGAGATCATAAAATAAAAAAATTGAACATCAATAAAATAAACCATATAGGTACGAGATCTGAAGGAATGACTATGACAAAATATTACAAGTAGAGTTAAAAAATTGTATTTGAAATGAATACAGTGATCAAAGTAAATCAAATTTTGATGATTCTACCATATAGCTTATCAAATCACTTAATACAATAACAATAATAATTGAAACAACTATAATTGAATTGAATAAGAAAAGAAAGGGGAAACAATACAATTCCATTTCTAATACAAATAGTGGAAGAAATATAAAAGTATTATAAATCTTTTAAGCCAAAGAGATTGGTGTCCTTTCACCTAGGTTTGAAAGTATGTATTAACAACACCTTGGTAATCCCTTGATACGATCATTGGTACATTTTTCTTCCTATCGCTGAAAGACCTTGATGAAGAAGTTAATAGACACCTCTGTCTTTCAAGTAATTGAAGGCCCTCAATACGATGATCGTCAGCACATCTATATATCCCTAGAATCCCTCGATCATTATCAAAATGATCAGTCACAAAAAAAAATTACTTATAGAAATACCAGAACATGGAACAATATGTTCACTTCTTGTATCTTCAGGGACATCACACGAAGCAATAGATATGTCACAAAATCTTTCTTAGGAACATGATAGTAGAAAAAATTATCTGTTTTGGTTTTCATGACCTCATAATTATCGGCTTTAGGTTCCAACAGTCATATTTTCTCCAATGGTCATATTTCACAGAAAAACACTAAGGGACATGGACACCTGGAATTACAATGGTCAAAACAAAATAGAATACAAGACATCATTTTGATTAGTAAATTACCAACCCAACGACATCATTTTAGTTATAAAAAAGTAAGTAAAAATATATAAAACAATGAGTATGACATACATGAAATCGGTATTGATGTTTTGATAAGAGTTTAATGCATTTCATAAGTGAAATATGTAATTGGTCTGCTAGTCTCATTAAAACAATTAATATTGATTAAAAATTATTACCCGGTTACGATTCTAAACTAGGTTATGAAGCAAGATATTTAATCTGGTTATGATGCTTGGATAGAATACCTAATAAGATTATTAAACATAACGAAGTGATAATTCATAACTTGATTACAATATCATGACTACGATACACGATTACGATTCAGTACTTAACTTGGTTGCAATTTATAAATATGATGTGGTACTTAACGTTGTTATGATTTCTGATTATAAAGAAATACATAGCTAGGTTATGATTTCTGACTATGATACAATGCATAATCTGGTTATAATTCTGAAATAGAATATAAAAAAAAGTGTATGAAAAAAATACATGACTTTCATAAGGATACATCAAACATGATAAACATAGTCAGTGATTATTATTGTTAAAACAACATACATGAAAACCAATATATTTAATTACAATATGTTTGATTTGTGATTTACAAAACAAATGATTGAGGGAAAATTTAAAACATGTTTTGACTCAAAATAGACCTCATCCAGTTCTTATTCCACCATATAGAATAGAACCATCACAGATTCAAGAGATCACGAATGAGCTGTAATAGTTGATGAATAATGGGTTTATCCATTTGAGTAGGGAAATGTGGTGTTCTACAGTATTTTTTAAAATGAAGGTTTATTGGATTTTTTCCATATGTATTGATTACTAGATGTTAAACTCTTTGAAATAAAAAATCAGTATATTATTCCTTTTATTGATGATAAATTTGACTAGATGAAGGGAGCTAGTATCTTCTCTAGAATCATATTGATATCAAGGTATCATTAGTCCAAAATTAAACCTTCAAGAATAAATAAAACTACATTCAGAAGTAGGTATTACCTTTATAAGTTCATTATGATGTAGTTTTGGTGGAAGATGGATCTAGTATTGTTTGTAGCCTTGGTTAATAGAATATTCAAATCATGAATAGATCAGTTTTCTATTTTGTTTGTGAATTACAACTTGGCGTACTCTAATACTCCTGATGATTGTGACCAACATCTTGAAATCATCTGAGTACTCCCATATAGCATCAACTAAATTCCAATCATTCTAAGTGTTATTTTTGGATTGATCAGGTACATTTCATGGTTCACAACATCTTGGAGGAAGGTGTTTCAGTATCCCCAAATAAGTTTCGTGTAGTGGTTAGTTGAGATAATGTTTTCAATATCTGTTGCTTTCTAGGGTTAGAATGATATTATGAAAGGTTTATCCTGCACTTTTCCAAATTTGAAGAAATTATTTTAAGCTTTAATAATAAGGGGATAATGTTTTAATGGATTGAATCATTTGATAATTCACTCCATGAGTTGAAAAAAACCTTTATAGCGGAAAAAATCTTGATCCTTCCTGAGCTAGGTGTGTTTATATAGTGTATTATGATTCTTTTTGGTTTTGGATAATATCATTTTAAATGAAATGATTTTGAGTTGTTGTATAGGGTTCCTATTAGTTGAGGACACATTAAGAATAATACCCTATGAACAACCATGAGTTGGCAGAATTTAATTATGATTAGAATTATTAGTGGAATTATCTATTGGTATCGAAGATTTCTGTCTATATTGATCACATGAAATTAATGCTTATATAATCTCAATGATATCTTAATCTATAGAAGTGGATTTTTGTTGAATATATGAATTAATTTAAATTTGGGCTAGCAGATATGCATGTGAAAGGAAATAGTTTTATTGACGCTCTAAGAAAGAAGACACAATTTTATGCTTCTAGGGTGTCTAATATTGAGTGTATGATGTTGGATTTTCTTTTATTAGATTAATTTTGTGGTTAAAGATACTCAGAAGCCTATGACACACCAATCTATTTCAGTGGAGTCTACAATTTTGAGCCAGATTAGATACAAATAGTATTAGGATATAGAATGTTTTTCTGTGAGGGGAAGGATTGAATGTGGGGAGTCACATTCCTGCAGTTAAATAGATTATGATAAGATCATTTATACTAGGAATCATGTTGATATGCGTATGAGTATGTGGCAGGAGTTGATGAATTAATTCCATTCTACAAAGTGGGTGGTGCATACTTGTTTGAACATAATGTTACATTGCCTAAAATGATTATAAAAGATTTCGGGTATGAAAAAGGAGATTGTATCATTCATGACAACATGATACACTTACCAACAAGTGAAGTATGTGAATCAATGTCTTGATAGTTTACTATAGTTATTTCCCAATCTAGAATAGAAGTGGGGTGACATGAATATGGATTTTGTGGTGGGTTTCCCAAGCATACCTAGGATGAATAACGCTATTTCGGTGATTGTGAACTGAATTAATAAGGTAGTTCATTTCTTACCAATATAGGAGAATTTTTTACATGACCAATAGGGAGATATATACATCCAAAAAATAGTCTATCTCCAGAAGGTTCCATAGTGTATTTTCAGAATATGAGTCAGGATTAACATCGTTATTATGGTAGGTCTTTCAAAACATGCATGTTATACATATTCTATTGTGTAAAGATTTTCACCCCTATATATAGGGGTGGTTGGAACATTATGTACAAGTGCTTAAGGATATGATTTTACCGTTTGTCCTCGACTTTGGTGGGTCCTTGGAGAATAACATAGATTTTTTATAGATCACCAATAAAAAATATTAGGAAACTAGATATATGGAACCATACGAGGATCATTATAGTAGGTCATACAGATCACGTCTATGTTCTATGGTGTTAGGTGAGTAAATGTTGTTGGGAAAGAGACTCATGTATTAGACTTCAGAATAGTTTCATATGATTTGAAAGTATTTGGATATAAATTAGAGTAGGTATAATTAATATGATGAATGACATTGATGACCCGTAGATTTTACAGAGTGTGGTCTTATTTTCCATCAGGTGTCCCATAGATTGGGTCTCTGTAGGATTTGGATAAAGGGAAAGATAGTTCCCAGGTTCAATGGACAATTTTTGGCTGTGGAGATAATCAGTGTAATAGTTTAATGATTTTCTATTCCATAGAGTTTCAATGTTAAGTAAGAAATTTTTCATGTGTCGCAACTTCAGTATAGTCAACAAAACATCTGTGATAAGATCGATGTGGATGATGTTGATTATGATAAAAATGTGTCCTTTCAAGAGAATCTCATATGTGTCTTATATCATATTGAGAATGTATTGTGGGGGATGAACATGATGATTAATAATGTTTAGTGGTAACAAGAAAATTTTCAGGAGGAATGATTGGAGAGAGAAGTGGATATGTGGTATCAATGGCCTGATCTTTTGGACACACAATCCTACAGATTCTTATAATATAGATCGAGGATGAAATGTTAGAATATGTAGAGACTTTAAGACATAGAATATTTTTGGAGGAGTCTCGGACTATTTTATAGGTACTATTATGACTATTTTGGAGTAGTTTTTGTTATGGTTTAATCTTGAGTGTGTTTCTGGAAAAGTAGGATGTTTTGAAGGAGTGTATGGGAATGGTTGGCACCCAGTTGTTCCAAACCATGTACCCAACCAAAAAAACAAGGCCAACCCAAATTGAGGCAATTTTTATTCCTAACATGTTTTTTTACAAGCCCCATTCTCTTTTGGTAGTAATTTTTGACCCCTGGAATTGGAGTACATTTTGAAATTCTTGTTCCCTTGCCAAAGAAACTCATTATGTACAAATTAGTTTGCCCAAAAATTCACATAAAATTTACCAAACCAAGGTATTATATCTCAAACCCCTAAAAATCAACACTACATTTTTATTATTTTGGAGGGTCCCATACAAATTAAATGGATTTCAAACTTCAATTATATGAGAATATAAGTGTTTTCTTTGTATTTGTACCGCTCAAGGAATGTGGTATGGTATAAACTATAAATCTATCACCCCTGCTCCTATTTTTAAGTTAATAAAGCATGTTTATACACAATTTTATTGTATTTAAATATTGGTCTCATGTATCACTATTAATCTTATCAATGATCTATGTTTTAGATATTGATCAGTTTCATCATCATGAATTTCATTGATCTGTTTCACTTGGGGTTTTCTTATAGAGAGTGTTTGTTAAAAATTTTGAGTTATGAGGTAAATTATTCAAATCCCAATTATTTAATTTCAATTACATGTGTTTAATTATATATTTTGTTTTGAACATTTGACAATTTAAATTATTTTATTTAATTAAATAATTTTTTCAATTAATCAATTAATATATTATGGAATTGATTGATTAATGAGGTTATAGAATTGATCAATAAATGGTTTATTATAGTGGTTAATAAATATTGGTTAATTAATCAGTTAATTAACTAATGGAAAATTGGGATTGTGTAATTGGACTAATTAATTGGTGAATTAATCAATGGGACATTGGGATTGGAGAATTCGATTAATTAATTGGTGAATTAATTGATGGGTTATATGGTAAAATGTTGTTAAATGAATAAAAAAATTCATATTATTTTATGTAATAAAATTGAAGAACCATGCATATTATGATAAATGTAATGAAATTCCATGATGTGATTCATTGATAAAATTGGATAATGTTGATTAACATTGAATGATGTGATATAAGTGATATATGTGTTGTATATTTAATATTTTTGTGTGTGACTTAGACTGAATCTCTTAATACCAATAGAAATAAATAATATGTGTGATAGATATTATTTGTCTAAATACCCATATGTGATAATGATTATGGGACATGGGCTATGGCTCCAAATACTCATGTGACTGGCGAGGTGTGGGATCAAGATAGGGGATATAAATACCCACGTGGTTTTAGAAATGATGTTTTACACCCTTGATTTTGCATTGGACTATGGTTACAATTTTCCTTAATATGACTTCAAATGATCTAATAAATGATAAATATGGTATTTTGATATGGATCTGACACGGTAATCTATTAAACTAGGTATTGTGGGTTTTTTTGTCCTTGGGAACTCAAGGGTTAATGTGGTAATTTAAATAATAATTAAATGTGTTAACTATTTTATTTATTCAGATTACATAATTAATTATACAACTACACAAACTATTTTTATTGAATATAGTTTTAGACACAAATGGTGGTGGCCTACTCTTTTTTAATAACATCGTACAAGAGAATTCTGATTAGTACTTGAATTGATTTCATGTTTTCGGAATAGGATAAGGAAAAAGACCTTTTGATAAGTGGATGAGTGTGTATGGAGCATGTATAAAGGAACCATACATGGTGTTAAAGTCCACATTGGATTTATTAGTGTCTATATTTTGGTTTTTTCATCTGGCACTAGTTATGAATTTGGAATGACATAACTACTACTTTAGTTGTGGATATTGTATACCTGTTTTGGTCATCTTGTGATATTCGTATTATTTTGGTTTTGTGTGTAAATTTTTTACTTTTTACTTAAATATGGTTATTAATCGGATAAGGAGGTTAATGTCTTCCCATTATAGATATTTGACCCCCACTGCTAGTTGGATGCCTTTTACATATGTTTTGGAGTTCTTGATGTAATTTTACCTACCATATCAGGGTACCGATGTGTGGTACCCAGGTTGAGACGTTACAAAGTGTAAATGAGATCATGACTATTGGGACTCCAATAGTGACATCATGTGATTTGGGGAACATTGGTAGTTCATATATGGGAACATCTCTACTGGTATCTTGACATGATAATATAAGTAATTTTAAACATTTGATTATGTAATTTGGTGAAAGATAAAAATTGTTGAATCTATTTCATGGTGAGGTTTCTTTTTTTTGGTGTGTCATTAGTGGTATGATACTGATTAATTGATCAAGATATAATTTTTTACTTCTGAATGGAATTAAAAACTATGTCCCAGTTAACTAGGATGTTAATACATTCTCTAAATCCATGGACATAAAATAATAAGGAAATTTTTTCTAGTAAAGAAAATGAATATTAAAATAATAATAGATTATTAAACAAATCATTCTTCCTAATTTATGAGACATTGAGATGAAGATAATGCATTAAATGACCATTTTATTTTGAGGAATTAATTACTATGACAATACCATATCTTCTTGGGAGCTACAATTCATAACAAGAATTTCCTCCCATAATAGGAATAGTGCTCACTACTATAGTGATATAGTCTAAGAGGGTCACACAATTAGCATATTCAATTTTCTTGACTATTATTATGAATAGAAATAAAGTACTTGGTGATACACACCATGATGTCTATTTTATTATGATACACCTTTTTTATACATGTCTAATAAATCATTTTAAAGATAAATAACATATTAGTAAAATATTTTAGGATGAAACTGTTTTGTATCCTATGAAAATTAAGAACATTCATCAATTATTCTTAATAAAACAAAAATATTATTTCATTAATTTTTCATTGTCCATATAAGTATCTCAAGTTCTATTTAGTACATGAAATAACATGTGGATTTACAAAAAATAATGTTGTGAAATAAGATACAAGTAACTGAAGGGATATTAATGAATGAGTTAGAGACTTGAATAAATAGTATATGGGTGAGTATAATCATCATCATCATATAATAAAAATGGTGTCATAATAATATTAATGATGGAATCATATAAAAATTCTTAAAATTCATCCTATGCATAATAATGAAACATTATGACAATGTAGAAAAATACCACACGTAAATGTGGACAAATCTAGTATCATGTTCTGCCATAACATATGTGCACAAATAATTATTTTATAATTTTTTATTAAATCTAGTATAATTTTTATTTAAAATAACTCTAAATTAATAATATATATGATATTAACAAATGTATTATCGGCATATATAATTTAGGTCCTACCATTCACATTAAACAATAACCACCATCAGAATACAACGTGAAAGGAAAACATATAACAATGGTAGTTGTAATGAAAACACATTGAATGGAATGAGTTTCGTAAATGTATTTTGTAAATACTATCATGACTAAACAAATGGGTTCTCAAATTAATAAGTGAAGTCATATTTTAAGTAAAACTTCATTATTCTTCAGTGTCAATGAAACAGTTCAAAAGATGAAAATGCGTTGTTTTAGATTTTAGAGACACTTCAGAAAAATCATTGTATTTGGATTAAAAATAATTATGAAAATGTAGAAATATGTATACCCCCCAAAATAGTTATAAAATAATATTTCAATGAAAAAATGTGGATATTAAGGAATATAACTACAGAAAAAAATGTGAAATTGAATATTACTGAAAGAAATAATTTGGTTCAATAATCCCATATCTTTAAATATATATTTTTTACCACATTTCCACATTCTCTATAATAAAAAAGGCTTTTTAAAAATGATACAATAAGTTAATGGTGTTATGTTTTTCACACATGATGAATTATAATAATTGGTTAGTATTTTTTAATTATCATTGTTAATGCTAAAACATTTTGATATCATATTTCTCTAAACATATCATGTCATTATTATATTTAATAATCTTTTTTTTATGGATATTTATAAATTATTAAGACTAAGAATATAATCAAATATATACTAAAAATTTATATATTATAAATAGTTTATTATATTCATCCATAAGGATTATAATAGCTAGAGAGTTGAAAACATCCACATGGGTGGTTAACTAGTCATTGATGTGAATTTGTCGAAAAAGAATGTATTTGAGTATGTAATATAAATATGTCATAATTATAATGATTACATCAGGTTTAAATCATTAATATAATGTATAAATACTACTCAATTAATCTTATAATATTTTTATTTGAAATTAAAATATTTAAGTGGGATGATAGGTCCAAAATGATAAACAAATGAATATGAAAGCAAACCATCTTCTTAGTGATGCTTATTTTCAACCACAGTAATCTGATTGCATTACTAGAGTGCAGTGACTCTAGAATCTCCCAAATAATTATAATTTTCTTAAAATAGTGAACATGGGATATTATTTTCACTTTTTTAAGTGAGTTAGAAGTGGTTTCGCATGGTTATAGTGAGGGGGTTTTATTGTAGTGGGGAGATTTATCATTAAGTAATAAAAATGAATAAATTATTTAATCCAAAGTAAATTGTTAAATAAGAAAAAAATTCAAATTATGATAAATATTTTAATAATATAACAAAATTTTAGGACTTAATAATAATTTTTAATTATAAATTATGATAAATATTGTTTTTAAATTTTTCATTTTCCATTATATATTTAGTTTAAGTTAATAAAAAGAATTAAATAATTATTAATTCATTGTTACAAAACTATTACGTCATAAAACATGTTGTATTTTAAAAACATTATTTTTACTATATCTGTAAAAATTAAAATGTCAAACAAAATTAATAAAAAAAATCTCCCAATGAATTATCAATTCTTAATTCTAAACACTAATTTTATTTTTTGTTAAATAATTCTGTAACATAGTAATTTTTATTATTAATATAATTTTTTTTATTTTTATGAAATATATTTATATAAACATTGTAAAAATATGATTATAATTATTTTTAGTTCTTTATCTTTGTTTTTATTAAATCTTGATAATCTATTCATATCCAATTAAATTAGTCATCTTATATATTCCTTATATTCCATTTTTTTAAATTGAAATTACTATTCCAATAGACATTTTACAATTCCCAAAAATCAGGTTACTATTACCAAATGTAAAATTAATATACCAATTTTCACATGAATTTCCGAAAATTTAAATGAAATTACATGATATTCTTTTTACTAATTCTTCGTTTATATTAAAAACTATTGTTTGTGGGAGGGATAATTCTTACAGATATAGATGATTCTAATTTTCCCATTCTCATTTTAGATTTTATATTTTTGTCCTAATATTATATGATAAATTTTCATGGGTTTATCTATTGGAAAATTTAACTATCTCAACCAATAAAAAAATAGTTATTGGTTTTCCTATGGGATGTATATATACACTACTTTAAAATATAATATAACATGCATTTATTTAGGTATGAAATGTAATTTATAATCTTTAGCTAATTAAATTATTCCCCCTTCAGAAATGTCAATGAAAAAATTTGAACTACTATTCTTAGATGAGAATGAATTATTATTATTATGTTGAATAAAATAATTAAGTTCCCCTATCACCTATTCATATTTATGTTTCTACCATAACACTTTTACATGGTTAGTTTTCTTATTGAAAATAGAATTGTTTATATGGTCCAAGATCAACATTTGATTCTCCTCATAATAGTATCTAAAATCTAGGAATATCTCTTCTCAATTAGGAATATCTTAGAGAATATGTATATAATTACTAGGGAGAGGTATGTATAACACATCATGAACAAGAGTCATTTTTATTATAAGTTCTCATCGATGGGCCTCTACACCTAAATGTTAAAAGATCTCAATTCGATCAATTTAGCTACTGTTATGTTGTATGTTATTTCCAAAATTTATGATTCTATTCAATAGTTATATTTAAATAATTACAAGATGATCCTTGTCAGTCATTTATTTTACAAGATCATGTCAAATAATCTACTTTTCACTAAATTTATAGCAATAAATTTCCACAAATATCTTCATGTTGATCAATTTTAATAGATGAATAGAAGTTTTTTTCTTACGAGAACTAAGAAAATAGAATATGTTGATCCCGTCCTCTATTAAATTCTATTTATATGGCTATCAGTATTTATACAAGTTCTAGAATGGTCCTCTCTGAATGTCCAAGACAATTACAGTGATGTTCCATACTAATGTTCAATTTGGTATTTAGGGAAAGTTTAATACTAATATATAATTTAGAGGTGAACATTGGATCATGATCGGGTAATATTAAAAGTTATTTCCCATGTATCATCACCGCTCCATAAATGTATATCTTTACATGTTAACCAAGTGAAAAAATTTATCAAAAATTAATTATGTTGGATGACTTAGTGATTCGATCCACCATATCCCATAACTCATTTCATCATAGGGATGTATTCAAGAGACTTGTGAAAAAGCCCATAGTGATGTTCTCCTATTTTCATATGGTGATGGGAAATGGTTTCATAATCCCCATGTACTTTTTTAGTTATGACGTAACATAAAAAATACCATGAACATTAAGGTGTACGTAGAAATATCATTCTTTATGTTTTACCATGATAAGTGCTCACAAAGATCTCGGTACATCATTTTACTTCTTGGATAGATAGGGAAGGATAATAAATTAGGATTATTTAGTATATTTTTTTTAACATATATGTCGAAGGAAAACAAATTATATAACTTTATTGAATAAAACCATCATTATTGTTGTGTAATTCCTAGGTTTTCCTTCCTTTACAGTGTTTACATTCATTTAATTTTTCAAATCATCCCTTTATGCCTCCTTTAACTTCTATTTGATAAATTCGTAAGAAATACTATGGTCTAAGTATCATGTGTTTACTATATCCATGATTTCAAGATCCCCCATTATATATAAATGGGTATATGGTTTTTCTCAATCTAAATCAATGATATATTATAATTTTCTCTACTCCTTTGAGTATCATATACCTTGTTTAACTTTATAGGATAGTAGTGAATTGAGTAATCATAGTCCTTTATCAGCTAAAATCTCCTTCGATCACACATGTCTAGCTATTTTATGTGAAAATATGTATTAAACACTTATGACCTATATATGTGTTATACTTGTCTATATATAGGTTGTGCATATAAATATTAAAATCAAATGTCAAAGTATATTACTCTTGGTTATTATTTTGTGTAATCTTCTCATGGTTCTTAAACTATCAGGCGATATAGGATATCACATTATCATTTTTTCTATGTTTAACCCATTAATTTCATTAAATAATCAATCTATATCGCAAACAATTATCAAGTTCTGGGTATTTTGAGTGTAATCATGGTGATTAGCTTATTCTTGAGCTCCATAAATATTTCCTCACATTCTTTCATAGAGACATACTTTACATATTTTATGTTATCCTAGTTACTGTGATACAAAATCATAAGAATTATCTCAAAAACCATAATTTGTTCCCTTATAATCCTAGAGGGATAAATATTTTTTTACCCTTGGGGGTCAAGTCAATTATTCATTTTTTTAGGGTCCATAAAAATTCAATCACTTGGGATCACATGTTGTAAGAATGTGAATTTAAAAAACATGAAGTCACGCAAGTTGGACATAGAATAAAGCATATTCAATTATAAAATATTCAAAACTATCCTTATAAGATCTTTATTTTACTCATTTAACTCAAAGTAAATTATAATATAATAAATAGAGGATAAAAAATCAATATGGTCTATAATTACGGCATTCATAAAATTCATTAATATATCATGGGAATTATGAGTATTGGATAACATCACAATGAATTTATTGAGTTAATATCTCATATAGAATGTTCTCATATAAATATATTTCTAATTCACTATAGGATGATTCTATTCAAAAAAAATATCCACATGTTCAATGTATTTATCCCCCTGAAAGTTGATTGTAAAAATCATAATACTTGGCATGAGATATTTTTTCTATAGGGTGATCTTGTGGATATCTTAATAATCAATGTACATCTTCATATGTAGATCCTTTTACCTATCAAGTGGATATGGTTCTCCCCAAGTTTATGCACTAGTGTATATTTACCCTTTATCTAAATGCTATTGTAGTTTCTTATTTTACTACTTCTATACAATTTGTATAATCCTCTAGGAAATTTTGGGGATATTAGTGGATCTAGTAATAATTTCTTTTGATAATACTACCTCATGATCTAGGGTAAGGTAAGGAAAAACATGAGGAAATAAATTATTATATTCCCACACAATAGATAATTCATAAAATAACATTCATTCTTTCACCAATCATATTTTTTTAAAATATACATCTTTACTGAGTATGAAAAATCACAACATGGAGGTTTTCTTAAAATAAATTCACGATCTTACACACATTAGTGAAACTGAGTGGGATCATTCCAAATATAAAAATATATTTATTTTCAAAAAATTAAATGAGATGTATATATAACCAGATGTAATCCATACCTAGTATAGAATCAAATTCCACCAAAGGAATGATTACTGAATTCCCCAGAAAAATCCTCTCATAGATCCATATAAGAGAAGAGTCCAACACCTGGGTTAAATAGATCACACCACTCTATATTTTTGTGAAAATGAATACTTATGGTTTGGAGGGTGTTATTAAATTCTTATATAAAAAATAAATTCATCAAGGAATAAATAAAACCATGTTAAAAAAATTTCGTTATTGATTTAATTGAATATTTACCCAATATGAATTAATTTCCATGACCCACCTCATAAATTGTGGTGGGAAAATATTTCTTATGATCCCTCATCTGTATTGTTTATTTATTTCTAATACCCTTAATTAATATTCGTTTTGTGCTCTAGATGTCACAGTTCCATATCTCTTAACAGTTGATGTATTGAAAAAGTAGTGTGTATTCCAAGGTTCCTTCCTTTCCTCCATCATGGTGCTTGGCTTCTTCTTTTAAAATTGTTATTAATGCACTTTGTGACATTATATTCCATATATAATGAATTATTTTGTCAATATTATTGAATTCCAATTATTATTCTTCCCACATCTTTACCATGTGGGATATTATACCTTATTTCCTCCTTTTAAGTCTATCTTCTAGCCTGAAATTCAACTATTCTCTTTATATCACAATATACATGGGAAAATTTTCCAAAATACATCTATACATTGAGATAAAATCTAAATAATTTTAATAACTACAAAAGTCCCTAATAGACTTATTGTTTCAATTATTTGGTTTTAAACTACTATATAATCAATCATTTTTCTATCACTTTTAACAAAAAAACCAAAGGCATATCATGAAAGCCTTGTAAGATATTCCAAGAAATCCTTGATAGATATACTCTAATATTTATTAATCTCTAGAGATTGTGTCTCAATATTTTGATTAATATTTCAAGAGTGATACATATTAAGAAATAACTTCTTAATGCCTTCCCACTCCATTCGTCTAATTAATCGTTTCTCTCCATATTAATTATCAACATCCACTCTTTGTTATCCCCTATATCTAAATAATATATAGTTAGAGTCACCATCTTCATCTAATGATAGTGGATCATAGGAAATATATATTCCATCGATTTAACAAAATATATCGTAACATGTGGATCACAAGACCCATTATACATCTTGGGTTGTTTCTAAATAAATGACTATATAACTAGTTCTTACATTTTTGTCAAACATGAAAATTATAAATGGTTCATGTTATTGTTCATAACAAAATATATATATTTGAGAATATAAATAATGTTTTCAAATCCCCTCCCACTAAATTGATAATGTCATTTAGACAAACATTGCATTTTACTTCACATGGTTTCTCGGCCTTTTTTCCCCTGGTACCAACCATATTCTATAATAGAAATGTCTTCAAAAAAACAAATGTTAATAAATAATTAATCGAAAATATATTATTATGTGAAAATATATTCTAAACACATATCATATGGTATCCCTAGGTTTAAAAATTTTCAACAAATGATTATTCTAGGATCACATATATTAATCTTCTTCTATCTTCATGAGGAATAATTATATAATATATTTATCCTTCATGAAAGTTTATATAGACTTCTAATTAATTGATGTATATCAATAGGGATTGTTAAAATTTAAATACAAAAAGGAAACATTTTCATTACCAAGGTACAAGTTGAGTTAATACCCAATGATGCATTTCATATTTATTACCCCAATGTAAATCTATGCCAAAGACACATTCATTTGTAATATTGGGAAAATGATTTTATTTTTCTAAAAAATTTATCGCAAATATATTATAAAATACATTATTTTTTTCCTATACATAGACTTATCCATATATTTTTTAAATGGATATTATAATTTTAATTCCCGACCTAACTACACACTAATATGATGCCAACTATAGTGAACCAACATTTTGATACATGAATATTCGTCATTTTTATGATAAATAATATTCTAGTAATAAATTCAATAAACTAAATTATTGATTTCTTTTGAAAAAAATTCTTAAACATCACTTGTAAACAATAAAACAATGAAATTATTTTATTCAATATTCATATTTCTTATAAATCTCACAGGACCCCCTTTGTACATTATATCACCTATTGATATACATTAATAAATGGGATGACCTAAAATCACAATAATGGGAGGGATAACATTGAAGGAATAAGAAAACTGAATCAATAGTAGAAGTTTGATCACAGTCATCATTATCGTATAAAATTTAATGCGATCATCATCATAAGCCTAAGGGAATCATTTATAAATATGTGTATTGTATTATATTCATAATGAGGAATCATCATAACATAGTATTAAAAAACTATATAGATTTGTGAACAAAGAATGTATCTTGTTCATGCATATCATATTTTCCTAAATCAAAAACAACAAAACCTTTAACCATGATAGTATCATTTCCTTACATATTAATTATAATAACTAAAATTTTATCATGTTTACTAATATATTCGAAGGTTATTCAATTATAATCATACCTTTCACTTCTTAAATTTTTCATAATCATTAATGCCACATAGAAAACAAATTATGTAAATCATATTCATGAAGTAAACTATTTGAAAGGAATGATTTTTTAATGGTATTATTTATAATACATTGATAAATAAAATATGGGGTTCCCAAATTAATATGAGAACATATATTTTGTAACTGAAATCCCCATTCACGAGGGGAGATGATACATCTCAACATGAGTCAACCTAGTTTTTTTGAAAAATATAGACTCCGTGAAAAATATTTTAATTTGGATTAAAAAGAATTTACAAAAGGTAGATATATATATATACCTATAAAGTTGAGGGAGCAACTATTATAAGGAAATATTAAGCGTATTGTCGGAATATCCTTGCAAAAAAATTAGATGTAGAATATAACTTAATGAAAGAGTTGGGTTAAACAATCCCCTTAACATAAATCTATTTTATTTCCTCAATTCCTCCTATGGTATAATAGGAAATTTATAATTAATATATTTAATAATATTTGACTAATAATCATTATTTCACCCATAATCTATTATAATAATTTTTTATATTTATTATTTCCCATTGCTAATGGTGAAACGTTTTGATATCATATTTTTCGTAAAATATCTAATCATGCATTGATTTAAGAATATTTAATTTTCAATTTTTTAATTATATATTTAATACTTAAATAAAACACAAATTAATAAATTTTATATATTATAAATAATTTATTATAATAATCTATAATTGTTTTTATAATTATAATGTTGGAAATCCTTTCATGGGTGTTTATTCGACTGTTGATGGGACATTGTCAAATTAGGATGAAGAAAAGTTTAAAATATAAATATGTATTAAATATAATCATTATAGTAGTATAAAATAATTAATATAATGTTGTAATATTACTCAACTAATATTATAATTTTTTTGTTTGAATAGAATGATAAAAAATAAAATTATTAGAACAAATAAATAAGAAGTTGTGGAATCCTTAAACTCTTCTCAATGTTTCTTATTCCCTACAGCACTAAATTCCATATGTTCTTGTAGAAAAGTGTCCCCATAACACACCTAAGGATTTTAAGTTTCTTAATATTGAGAATTTCAGTTGATTTATTAGTTTTTTTGTAAGGGAGAAGTGGTTTTCCACAGTGAGTGTGAGGGAGATTTTATAGTTACAGAGATGGGTATTTTAAGTTATAATAATGGATAAATTATTATATCAAAGGTAAACCTATTGATACTATTTTTTTAAAATTATTAAATATATAATATTAAAATAAAAATATTCTATGACTTTAAAGGAAATTAAAATTAAATTGTATTATTTTAATCAAAATTAATGGAGAAAAATGGAAACTTTTAATATAAAGGGACACTTTAGATGATTTGGCATTTGACATTACCTATTAGTTTTGAAAATTATGTTCATTGTGTTTAAATAATCCATTTATATTGTTAAATAGATATTGGGTTGTTATAACCTATTATATATTTATTCAAAAATTATTATGTCACTATTATATCATAAAATTAGCAGTATTTAGGAATGTCTATTTTTAATATTCACATTAAAATTTGAGTTTCTCTGAAAAGTTTCAAAAATTATCTCTTGAAAAATATTTAAATTATTATTATCAAAATGAAATTAATTTTATTGAAATAATTTTATATTATAGGTAATTTTAATGGTTACCATAAAAATTATGGTTTTAATGAGATGCATTATGTAATAATTTACTAAAAAAATCTTATAGTGCTTTTGAGTTTTTACTCTGTGTATTAATGTTAAGGAAATAAAATATTTTTATTTTCTTAAATTACACATGATAAATATTATTGAAACTGCATTTAATTATTTTGAGGTCACATTTCAATTCAAACCATCATGCCACTATTCCAAATTGTCAAGTTGTTATTCTAAATGGCCAGGTTAGTATTTAGTGAGTCACATTACTATTCCAATAGAACATTTCCTCCATTAAATAACTATTATTTCTATAATTTTTCATTCAATAAAATTCATCTCAAGTTTCTACATATTCTATTTCTATAACTATTATTTCTTAAAAAAAATTATTTCTTTTCCATAACATTGTTTGTGGGAGCATTAATTTTATTTGATAAGGATGATGCAAATATTCCCATTCTACCATTTATATTTTATATTTGTAATAAAATTTTAATAATAAAAATTTTCATGGGATTTTATGTTCACAAATGTAATTATCTCTATTAATGAATAAAGTCCTTATAGGTATATTTGTGTGTTGAATGATTATAATACTTTAAGATATAATACAAAAAAAATTTATTTTGGAAACAAAATACATTTAAAAATTCTATGTAATTACATGGGTGATGTTGGAGTTTGAATGATTTACATAAAATAAATAAATTCATTCCATTGATGTTTTGAATAATTGGTATTGAATTTATTTACTAAAGTTTTCACATGTTATATAGTTAAAACATGGAAAAATATTTAACAAATAAATATTATTTTAATATTCAATGTTCATTTAATATTTATTGGACTAATGAGTTGAGTTAATGGTCTGTTTCATCATGTCATATATTTATTGTATTAGCCATATGTGAAAAAAATATAAATGTTATTTATGACATTTTTAATAGGACATAATAAGTCATTTATGGATTATTTATTAAGTAATACATACTTGGGGGATATGGATCCATTTATGGGCATTTTAGCAACAATATTTATGAAATATGATTCTATAATTAAAGTTATTATTCATTCACACTAATTTGAGATCTCTTATATCATCTCTCCAACATCCTAGAGAAAGAAGCAGCTTGTACCAAGAATCTATCCAACTCCATCATTTTGGATTGAAGGAGTGGCATAGGGTTGATCACTGGGTCATTGAGGAAATTTCCAGTTCCCTGCTCTTGCATTTGAACACAGATGATCATAACTGGCATATATTTTTGATACTCATGCGGATGATCTAGATGGATTTTGGACGATTCTATTTAGCAGTGTCTCCATCGATGAGTACAATTATTGCGACCCTTATTTTTATGAAAAATATATATATAATTTTAAATATAAACAACATAAATTTTATCCACAAATAGGATCCATATGTTTATTGTCTTGAAAAAATTAGTACCATACTTCACTTTTACATAACAGAAAACATTAATTTAATTCATTTTTTGGTAACTTCTTATTAACCCTTGTGTTCTTCATAGAACAAGTATTCATCTTTAGATATACATCCAAAAGTGGTGATCCAAAATCATGGTAAGAGGATTAATAAGAGACACGAAACTAGGGTGATCATAATATCCATCATGATCATATGATAAAATGATCATAACCATTATAATGATAGGAAACATTGGAGAAAATAATGTAATTTTGGAATTCATAAATATGAAACATCATTTATTTATTGTAAAATAATACACACAGTTTTGAACAAATATTTCAGCATGCTAACACAAATTTATATTTATATCATGACATTGATCACATTACCCAATGCATTGGATCACTGTATGATTCTTGGGTTCACCCGTCACATAATATCATTCGCAGTATCATCTATACCGCATAAAATGTATTTCAATCATGGACATAAAATAACCCATGGATAGGAATGGGTTTCCTTTCATGGATCATACATTTAGGAATAATATTTTCGGGATCTCGGATAAAATAGGGAACTTCATACTTGGTATAATAATCATAAATATTTAGTCAAGATTTAATAATCTCATGATAAGTAAAAGATGTATTTTTGAAAAGAAGTGTTATTTCAGAAAAATAATTCCATTGTCATAAAACCATATTGGAAACACGCATATACTATTAAACCAAAGGTAAGTAAAAAATAAATTTTGTTTATTGGACATTAAAAGATCCTCTACAATAAAAATGGAGTGAATTATGGAAAACACAGAGAAAGTGGGTTTGGTTCGATAATCCCATTCCATTGTGTATTCATGCTTTATTAAAATTAAGGTCCTTGATAATTAAATTATATTTATTAATTTATAAATAAACAAACTTCATACAGATATTTTATTCATTATGGATTAATTAAGGTCATTTATGGTCTTTTCGATGAGTAATAGAGTTCCATTTCATCATTCGTGACTGTTCGATTCCTTGATTTACATGATCGATTTTCTGTGAAATAACAATGGAAAGTAATATACAATTGTATAAATTATCTAGAATTAAAATTATAGGTTATTAATGATCGTAAAAATGTTTAAATTTTTATATGTATCATTTTTTTAAATGGTATGAGGATGAATGATTGGAGAAGACGTTATTGATAATCATTTTGATTGTTATGTGGGTTTTTATCACAGCTAACTTTTTTGTTTTATCCTTGAGTATAATGTGAATATGATAATTCTAAAATATAATAAGTGTTATAAATTAGACATCACAATATCTTTTAACTATAAAATGGTTTAATTATCATACATTAAGTAGGAATGGAAAAATAAAACATGTCACCCTTAAAGGGGTTAAATCAACACCCCATAGATGATTCTATTATATTAATAATAAAATGGAGATGGGAAGGGGGTTGATGATGGATTATTCCATTAGAATAATAAAATAATAGTATAATAATGGTACTAGAAATTTAATTTCATTTGGATGAGGGTATGTGAGTAAAGAATAAGAAAAAAAGAACATGAAATGAAATTAAAATAAAAGAAAGAGGAGGTTACCTCTTTAATCCTTCTCCTTGAGAACATCCACATTGAAAAGGGTTTGTTCATTTGATGATAAGTATCTATCTTGGATGTGGGGGAAGGGATTGACTAGTGTATTTGGAAATTTGTTGAAAAAGATCAAATTTTTTATTTTGTGGGGAGAAGAGGTGGTGAGGGGTGGTACATATATGGTGAGAGAGGGGTGTTTTCTGATTATTTTATTGCTAGTTTATTATGTTTTCTCAATAAAATTCATAGTTAGTGAATTATCCCTCAATATATTAAAATAATTATGTGTTGTTCGAGATTATAGAGCATAAATTCGTGATGGGTCATTTGTAAAATATAAAAATAAAATCCATTTTATGAAAATAATTTTATATGTATGATAAATTTAATTTTTAAATAAAATCATCATTTACATGTAAAATAATGAATTAATAATTATAACTAATTTTATAAAAGTATGAAAAATTAATTAAGGTCTTATTGAAATATTATATAATCATAAGGTAACAAAATATTAAATTAAAAATAAATGTTCTGAAAACATAGTTTTTTAAATAATTATATTAATTATAAAATTGTAATTAAATATTTTGGATTTAAAAAAACAGCACATAATTAATATTTTACAATAAATTTTATTTATTTGTAATATTATATCATATTACCATTTATAATATGCATAAATTTTATTTATATTTAATTTGGTGAGGTTACTATTCTATTGGTCAGCTTATTATTTATAATGGTCATATTACTATTTCAAAGGTCATGTTATTATTCTATTTTTATATATTCTTTAACTTCAATAAATACCTTTTATACAATTAATTCTTCATTTATAAACTTCTAATTCTTCTATCTAGGTAATTTTATGTGATTTTTACTATATGAAATAATTATAAGAAGTGAATTTCCATTGATAAAATTTTGGGTCGTTAAATCCTTCACCCCTTGTGAAATTTTTCCCTCGAAATTTTATTTTACAATAATAGTTGAAAAATGTGATTGTACTTCTCCTTCATCATATCCTCTGGTTCCCATGTTTTATTTTTTTACATACATATGGTTCTTCCATAGTAATTTAACAAGGCGATTATTCTTATTTCATAGAACTTTATCTCTATGGTCCAAGATATTCTGTGGATTCCCCTCATAATTGACATTATATTTCAGTTGTACCACATATAGATTCAGAAATTGTGATGGATTTAGTATGTACTTACTCAAGAGGGATACATGGAATACATCATGTACTTTAGACATGGTCGGTGGATGTTCTAATCAATAATCCACCACTCTGACATGAAAAAGAATCTTGAATGGGATGATGTAAGTTATACTCAGCTTTACATTCTTCCCAAATCTCTTTATCCAAATCCTTGTAGATATGTAGAGGAATAACATGTCTCCAACTATAAACTGAAGGTATCATTGACATTTATATATTCGTATCTTCTATCATCTTTAGAAAACCATGATGTTCTTTTGAATGGTTTTCACCTTTTCAACTATTTCTTAGACCATTTTAGGCCCTAACAGCTTAAATTTAGTGAACTTATCCCAAAATGATGATGGTTTGTTTCATTTCTAATAAATAGCACATATGGAGCCATTTGGATTCCTGATTTCAAACTGTTGTTGTATGATAACTCAACTAGAGGCAGATGTTGGTCCTATCCTCCTATAAAGTCCATAGACCACACCCTCAACATGTATTCTGTTGTTTAAATAGTTCATTCCAAGTAAAAATCGGTTTGAGGATGATAATATGTATTGTAGTTCATCTAAGTGTTTAGATCGGGTTGGAGACATTTCCTAAAAATCTAGGTTATTATTAGATCTTGATTAGATATAGTTGATAGTTTTAAACCATGAATACTTATCACTAATATTATGTATATAAGTGAAATTGGATCTATTGATAAGTTTTATTTAATTTAGATATAGTGAGTTTCCCTGGAATGATGATCCATAATAATCAAAATATAATTGTGTCCTCTATAATTCATTTTAAGTCCAGTGACAATGTCCCTAGTTATAGTTTACCATTTCCATGTGTTTATGGGTAATGGTTTCATCAACCGCATATAAATTTCTCTTTTATACATTATATTAAAAAATACCATGCAATTTGGTGTATATTAAACAATCTCCATCTTTAAATTGTCTCACCCATAGTTCTATCCATGATCACATAACATCATTGTTCTCCCTTGGGGACAAAAGTAGGTTGAGCTATGTGTGTCATTCAGAATCTCTTTATTTATCTATGTATTAGATTTTACACATAATCATGACCCAAATCTTACAACATATTCCTCACCAATTTTAAACTCTGGGGATTTCCCTTTTCTCATAGATTCCACCTTCTTCATAAATTCAACATCATTTCTTTAAGAATAATTTATTTTCTCTATATGTGCTGGTTGAAGAATTATTTGTGAAAGATTGATGATGATTATTTCTTAATGATTCTCATTTATATCCTTTGAAAATATACAAACATTCTATGCTTCTCAATTCTCATCATTTATAATGTTGTAGGATCCTCTCTACTTAGAGCATCAACCACATTATTTGCCTTACCAGGATTGTAGTGGATTGAGCAATAATAATCCTTAATGAGCTCTAACCATCTTTACTTCCTCATATTTATATATTTCTATGTGAATATATATATATATATATATATATGAGGCCCTTATAATCTATATATATTTCACAACTCTACCCATATAGATAAGGCTTCCATATTTTCATTGAAAATATCAGAGCTTACAACTCTAGATTATTCATGGTAATGTTTTTCTTATTAATTCTCAACTTTCATGTAGTGTAGGATATCAATTTCTAATTTTTCATCACTACACAGCCTAATCCCTTTTTTAAGAATCAGTATACACTAAAACAGTTACCCACGTATCATTAGTGTATGTACCAGTGCTATTATAGTACACTTTTTTAACTCATTCAAGTAGTTTTAACATCCACTGGTATAGATAATATATTCTCCCTTCCAAGTAAAATTCGATATTGGATTTGAAATTAATGATAGGTTCAACAAAACTCACTGATAATACCTAGTTATACTGTGAAAACTATATATCTCCATGATAGATGTTTTCCTAGGCTAATCCTCGATTGCATTTGTCTTGGAAGGCTCTACAGATATTCTTTTAATGGTGATTACATGCCCTAAGAATTATACCTCCCCCATCCTGAACTCAAATTTATTGTACATTGTATAAATTCTATCTGTTTTCATAGTCATTGTAATAATATAAAAATGCTCCTCATGTTCCTCCTTTCCATTGGAGTATATCAGAATATCATCAATAATTAATACAACAAATTTATCTTGGTATTCTATAAAGACTCTATTCATGAAGTCCATGAATATTTCTAAAGAAAGGTAGATTTAGGAATATCATTCTTTATTTTCTTTAATAAGTTCTATCCTAAAAAAATTTCCCCTTAGATAAATACATGGAATCATGTAGTTGACTGATCAGGTCATCTATCATGGAATGGGATACTTATTTTTTCATTTTTTTGAGATCATAATAATAAATGAAAAGGTGTTCTAATATTTTCATATTCATGAAAAAGAGGACCATTTCACCCCATGGTGAAGCACACTAGTATATGAAATCATTTTTTGAGATTCATTTATAAATTCTTCTTCATTTACTTCAACTCAATGGTGTTCATTCTATATGGAGTCTTTGATATATAGAGATATCTAAGAATAAGTTCAATTGAGAACTCAATGTAACAGTCAGGAGGAAAACTAGGAAATTCATCATGGAACACATCATTGTACTCCCTTATAATGGAAATGTATTCAATCATGATTTTATCAAGTGTCTAAATCATTTTATCTAGATATTCTTTCTCCTAAGTTTATAATTTCCACAAATGAGATAATAGAACCAAAGAATATTCATCCATATCCATACACTTGAATAGAATAAGAGGACGCTTCGGGATGTGATGAGTGATCTCCAATTACTAAATTTTGATGTTGGATTTGTAGAAATATACCCAATCCATAATAAATATGTAATCAAACTCCACAAAATGATGTTTGAAAATATTTTTAGGGTGGTTCAATCCATAATCATTAATCGAGGAGGATTTATACACTTTCTATGAAATAATTTCTCCATTTTTTGTTATCATAGATAAGTCAACCAGTATATTATGATTTGGTTTTTAATAGTTCTAATAATCTTGTTGGATTTTAAATAATGCGTAGAAATTGAATCAAATAGTACATTCTCTATTCTTGAATAAATAACCAGTGTACCTATCGCAACATCATTTTCAGGTTCCACATCAGTTGTAGTGATGGAATAAACCTCTCTTTTCCCCTTTGATTTTTTGGTTGATCATGCTAATTACCATTGATGAATCAATAGGTATGTCATGGTATTTCGTCGTTCCCTTCATCCCTATAGTTGTGGGAATCAACTAGATGTTGGTTCCCATTTATTCCAACAAATTTTCCTTCATTTTAATATCTTTTTGGCATTCGTATACATGATGGATTTCATTCCCACACTTTTATAATTTCCATGTCCATTTTAGGAAATTACCATGATGTTTATTTGAACATTTTGAACATGTTAACTGTTGAGATTTATTCGCACACTTCTCATTGCACCCCCATATTTAAACTCTAAATTTTATTTCTTATCACAATATCAATGGGACCATTCTTCAAACTCCCTCACCACTTTGAGATTACATAGACAAACTACTCATTACTCCTAAATTATAGAATTTCTAGATCCTTTCGATGGTTTGTTTTTAAACAAAAAAATAATCTATCAATTTTTCTATCATAATTGATAAAAACCAGAAGAATAACTTACAATCCTTGTGAAATTTATTTCAATGTCTATGATAGATTCACTTTACATTTTATTAAACTATATGAATTATATCTCCATATTTGTATAGAGAGTTAGATGGAATTAATTCTTAAGAAACATTATCTTAATGTTACCACAATCCATCTCACCAATTTTTTCCTTCAGCTTGGTGTTCCATATCAATTCCCATGATCGACCATACTCACCCTCTAGATAAAAAATGGGTAGATTAACCTTATCCACCTCAAAATAGTGAATTATAAAAAATATCTTCTTTATTGAGTTGATCCACTATTCCAACACTAGTGGTGTAGAAGATCCACTAAATTTTGGTTGTCATTTCCTCATAAAAGACATGATATCATGTTTCTACATATTAGGTGAAGGAGTATTTTCTACATTATTCGAGTTATTATTCATAGTTGGAGATATCTAGGTAAAAATCTCGATGAAAGTTTCAATAGAATATCTCAAATCATT
This sequence comes from Viscum album, assembly GCA_963277665.1. NCBI lineage: Eukaryota > Viridiplantae > Streptophyta > Magnoliopsida > Santalales > Viscaceae > Viscum > Viscum album. The sequence continues at coordinate 1,127,352,609 of OY728156.1, read as the reverse complement.
GGGGATGTCATTCAAAAAACCATTACATTGTCCCGCTTATGGATTTTGGACTGGATTCTCCAGGTTCCCACTATTTTATAAAATAGAAAATGTTAGAATAAAACATATATCAACAAGTCGTGAATACATAATTTATTGCTTTGTAAAATTAATTATAAAGGAATATCTTATGGAATCCTAATGTTTAAAATATTTTAAATAGTGGTTATTTGGTTCTTACATATACATTGACTCATACTAAGTTTTTTCACTAAATTTCTCTTGTTTTGATTCCCAAATTAACTAAACTCTACTCTGATACCACCTATAAGAACCCTTCATATTCTTACAGAACTGTAATATCATTATGAAGATATAAAAATAAAAGAGTTACACAATCGTGATTCAAAGGTTTAGTGAATTGGGAAAATTATAACCACGTGTAAATTTTGCATATTAAAACATAAGAATTTATTTAATTCCTATTTTTTCCTTCTTGTTAGACTCTGTGTTCTTCTTTGAAGAACAATTCACCTGAGGATATACATCAAAAGGAGTGATGTAAAATTCATGTAAAAGGGTGAATATGGTGCATGAATCATGGGTGAGCATAATCATTAACATCATAATATAATACAAGTATCATAACCATAATCATGAAAGGGAACATTATATAAAGAAATTGGATGTGGATATTTAGAAAAATGAAACATCATGTCATAGTTGTCAAATAAAACACATAGTTTTGAAAAAATATAGCATCATATTTACACATATTTCAATTTATTTTCAAAGATTCATCACATTATCCAATTCATTGGGAAATTATTTAATTTTATTGTCACCTATAACATCATTAAATTTTCATTATCATGGATGCCACATCAAATGTATATCAATCATCGATATAAAATATCTCATTAATAGGAATGGGTTTCATTTCATAGAAAATATATTCATTAATAAACATTTTGGGTTCCCAAATAAAATAGGTATTATCATACCTGATATATGATTTATCAATCATGGGTGAGAAAGAAACAATATTAGAATAATTAAAAGATTTATTTTTTTAAAGAAGAGCTGTTTTGGAAAAAACATTGTATTATTCATGAAACTATATTGAAAAAATGTATATACTATAAAAAAATAAGATATGTAATAGATGTCATATTTTTAAACATTAAAAGAACTTATACACTGAAAATTACGTGAAAGAGTGAAAACCAAAATAAATAAAGTTTTGCCTGGGAATTTTATTACCATATGTCTGAAAACATTATTCATTTTAATATCATGACTAATAAAATTAAATTTATCGATTTTAAAATCTATACCTTTTTATACATATATTTGATTAACTATTTTTTTATTAATTTCATTTACAGGCTCTTTGATGAGTTATAGAGTTCAACATGATCATTCAGAAGTGTTCATTTTCATGGTTTTCATGATCGTTTCAATTGTATATAAGTATGGAAATTTAGGTAAAATTATAAGAATTATCCCACAATAAAATAATTGGTTATTAATGATCATAAATAAGTTTAAATGGTTATATATATCATTTAGGAATATGGTATGAGAATGAATCATTAAAAAAATAGTGTTAATCATTTGGATTATTATGGATGTTTTTTGTCTGGAACCCCTCCCCAAAAAGTGTACCCCTCCTGGGGTGGCAATGTTAGAAGGGAGATAATGACCCTCGAGTCCCGCCTCCAGTAGGCCCCGGGTTGGTGACTTGAACCGAGGGTATAGTAAACACACTGAAGGGAGGCATTACCCTCTAAGAGAACACATGCGAAAGAGAGAGATAAGATTGACACCAAACAACTCCAACTCAGACAGAATTATAAATGAAAACTGAAGTGCACATATGTAATGTTATTTAAAAATAGTACAAATGGAAGGGAATACTGTAAGTACCTAAAAGAAAGTAAAATCATTAGAAACTACAAGCCGAATAGCTCCTGCAACCACAAGCTAGTAAAAACCATCTTGATCTCAAAACTGCTCCAAGTGACATGAAAAAATAGTTTATATACACATAGGGTGAGTATAAAATTATACTTAGTAGGATCCTCCCTAGGGACTCTCTTGAAAGAGTAAGGAAACCATGCTAAAAAACAGTGAACAACAAGTGAAAATAACTTGTCACCTAAACAGGTATACTAAGTTCCCATCCTCACCATGGCTACTATCACCAAGTAACCCATAAAATAGTATATAATATAATAAAGAATATCAAGGTTAACCTGGTACTATTTCCCTACTAGTTTGCGTAATTCCCCCAACGTCGGACATCCTAAGAATCTCTCTCCAAAAAGGCTTGCCTACAGACACTAGGGTGAAGCACCACAATATGCACCTCATGCCACAAAACCACCACGTCCACGCAAGAATGTAACCAGGTAGTTTCCTATAGCCGCCATAGCTAGTATAATGTTATCATATGCTGGGTATTATACCTTAAGACATTACAGCACATACACTGATTACGGATCCTAATGCCACCATAGCCTATACACGTTACACCTATAGTAGTCGATAAGATACTATATACAGAATATATGTGTGTGAATAACCACAAGCCATTACAGCCCTCTATACACATATATGGGGAAAACTAACCACTGTGTCTACCTAAAGATGTAATTACCAAGAGAAGATAGAGGGGCCAAAGGGGGTAATTCCCCATCCATCCATCCACCGGAATATTGGGGAAAACACACCCTAGGGCTCAGAATCCATAGGGTTTCAGTTCCCCTAACTGATAGGGTGGTGTAGCGGATAGAAACAAAAAAACTAATGAATATACTATATCTCACAGCCACACTATGGTCATTACCTAGTCTTACACTCAACTACAACAAACTTCTCTCAAACTCCCAGCTTCCACTTCTAAGACTAGGTTCCTATATGCACACAACCATTTTGAGAGATTTATTACCTTACTTCGTTCCCTTTGTATCAGTTCCACTTTACATTAATTAATTCATTAAACATTAATTAACAATTAACAATTCCACATTAAATTTCATTAGCATCACACCAAAAGTCCAATGTCCCTTTAAAATTGTAACCTCAAAATTTTGTTCCAGCAAGCTCCAACCTCATGGGTTCACAGAATTTATTCCATTACTTATTTACATCATTACTTTCCCTTATTCCTAGGCATTGTAGAAAATCATTTTATGCTACTAAACGCAAGGGGGTCAACACAGTGAGTAGATAACTACCCGTAGAGTCTTTTATACCTATATCAAGAGCATAGACCCATCCTCCCTTGAAAATCTTGACACGGAAAGCATGTGGCACTCCCCGTGTGTCTTTTCCCATTTTGGAAGAAGGGTAAGAAATAATAGTTGTCTTGATCAGTGGGGAATGTAAAGCAGATAAATATCTAATAAGATTCAGATAACATCCAAACATTCACATCCAACCCATTCCATCATCCATGGAGTCCTCCCCGACACCCACATGCATAAACTGATGCATCGTTCCACTCTAGGTGTCATATTCTGCCACCACCAATAGGCCTCCCTTCTCCCACATATCACAACTGTCATCCAGGCTCATATCACAATACAAGCAGTAGGAAAAACAAAAATCATACCAATTGGGATCTTGACCCTCAAAGAAGCAAGAGGGTAACTCAGAACTCTACAAGTATTATCTTTTATCAAACTACTAGTTCTTTAATTCATCTTAGATTAACCAATTTATTATTCGTAGGTTCTCTATTTGGAAAACCTTAACAGAAAGCTATCACAAATAATTAAACATGTTTACTGCACCAATATGATTAACAACAAATTACAACATCATCAAACGGATTCATTCACATACCACTTTATCTTTAGAAAAGAGATTATTATTCAATTCCGACTTTAAGTTCTTTAACAATCTCCATCATGAACGAAAATCTAAATAAAAAAGCTTCGATATCACACTATCTAGAAAAACAAGATTCAATATCATATAATCGATATAAATTTATTTTTCATGTTCAAATATTTATTATTTCAATTCAGTTGTGATGTAGTGGGATAAGACATTCTAACAATATCGTTTCACGCTAAAGAAGAGAGAAGAAGTGAATACACTACCCCAAATAGTTCGTGAAGTTTTTTATACGAGAATGAGCCACACAATGGGTTAAAATCTCCTCCCCTATGACAGCTGTACCCACCCAAGGATGCAGAGGCACCACCACGTCGGCCAACACCCAAGAATATCCCATTTGGAACATGGGGGTAAAATTTAATAAAAACGGCAAGGATAAAGAAGGTCACGAACCGAAAATAAAAAAGTTAGATCATACCTTATATCTCAGAGTGATCAATATTTCATGGTTTCATCAAAATAATGTGGAAAAAAATCCTAGTAGGAATTTTTGATTGCATAACTCCTATGGGAAGGAATGGGATGTTCGAGCGTCTCACACATGATAACAAGGAGGAAGAACTATGAAGGAAGATATCTTATCCATTTATAATATTTAACAGAGAAGTGGTTTGAGATACGCTGGGTTTTTCATTAAAAGTGAATCGCATTAAACCATGTGGTTTGACAATGTAATAACATCTTGATCCTTAGGAGAAACTAATACTGGAGTTACGGCCTTTGAATTTCCCTAAAGTCCTCAAAACAAGGCATTAAATGCATTTTACATCAAAGGAAACGTCAAAGGGGTAAATTATAGGAATCTAGGAACACTATTCGAGAACTCGAAATTTGGGAAAAGAAAAATATTTTTCATGAACCTCACTGTTAGAACCTCACCTTTTTGGAAACACTGTTAATGAACCACATCGTTGGAACTTCACCAAATGAACCTCACTGTTCTGGAACACTATTTGTGAACTCAAAATTTGGCAAAGGGAAAAGGCCATCGTTGGAACATCACTATTCTGGAAACACTATTCATGACTCAACATTTGGAAAAGGAAAAAGTGCATCATTGAAACCTCACCGTTCGGGAATCATTGTTCATGAACTAAAAATTTGGCAAAGGAAAAAAGGTTACCATTGGAACCTCACAGTACTGGATACATTTTTCATGAACTCAAAATATGGAAAAGTAAAAATTTCATTATTGAATCCTCACCATTCTGGAAACACCGTTCATGAACTCAAAAATTTGGCAAATGGGAAAAGCTCACCATTGGAACCTCACCGTTCTGGAAACACTATTCATGTACTCAAAATTTGGTAAAGGAAAAAGGTCATTATTGGAACCTCGCCGTTGCACTGTTCACATAAGGTTACCGATGACACTGTTCACCTAGGGATACAGATGACACTATTTTTAAAAGGTCACTGATGTCACTATTCATATAAGGTCACCGTAGCACTGTTCACATAAGTTTATCGATGACAATGTTCACAGAAGGTCAATGATGACACTGTTCACCTAAGGTCATGGATGTCACTGTTCACATAAGGTCACCGTTTCTCTATACACATAAGGTTACTGATGAAACTGTTCACAGATGGTCACTGATGACACTATTCCCATAAGGTCACCGATGTCACTATTCACATAAGGTCACCTTTGCACTGTTCAAATATGGTTACCGATGAAACTGTTCACAGAAGGTCACAGATGAAACTATTCATATAAGGTTACATATGTCACAGTTCAAAAAAATGGAAATTTGGAAAAGTGTTGGGGATAAGTCACCTTGACCTCCCGAAACACCCCATACACCTGATTTATGGAATCGAATAGACCAGAGATGTCTGGCCCACTACATCAGATACCACTCAAACCCTTCTCATCCTCGAGAATTAAAAACCCACCTAAAGGGAAAACGAAACGGTGTCCGAACTACCACCCATCGAGATACCTCTCAAAAGAGAGAAAGAAACAAGAAGCAACAAAAGAAATCCATATTATAAACCAGAATGGTCTATAACCATAATGGCCACATCGATACATGAAAAGAGTTAAACATCAAACAACTCTATGTAATGAACATGTGTAACTCAGGTTCCCAGGTAATCTCCTCCGTGCCACCGTGTCGCCACAATACATGGACCAAGGGAATAGAACACTCACATAAAACCTTCTCTCTATGGTCTTGGATCTCCAAAGATCACTCCTCAAAGGTCACATCATCATCAATATTATTCTCTCCCCAATCGATGACGTGAGAGTCATCATGAAAATAATGACGGGGCTCTGATACATGGAAAACATCATATATCTGACTCGTATGCGAGGGAAGTTATACTCGATATGACACATCTCCAACATGAGCTAACACCTCGAAAAGACCAAGAAACTTAGAACAAATTTTACTTCCATCACCAAACCTTCACTGCCCATGATGGAGAGTGGCCTTCAAAAACATGTGATCCCCAACATCAAACTCTAAGGGTCTCCTTCTTTGATCTGAATATGATTTCTAAAAATCTTACATTGTCTTTATCCTCTCACTAATCACCAAAACCATCGTTTTCATATTATACACTAGTCCATGTTTGAGAATTTTTGACTCTCCAACCCCAGTCCAACATAATGAAGAATGGAAAGGTTGGTCCTTCAAGGCTTCAAATGGCGCCATACCAGAGGGGGAGTGAAAACTATTGTTGTAAGAAAACTCCACCAATAGTAAGTGCCTAATCCAAGAACCTCTGAAATCCATGACACAATAGGGAACATGTCTTCAATATTCTGGTAGGTTTGCATTTTCTTACCGTCCATTTGAAGATGAAAAGTAGTGATAAGGAATAGCTAAAAACCCAAAGCATTCTAGAGACCTCTCCACATCCTAGAGGTAAAACGAGGATATTGATCAGAAATGATTTTCCATGGGACTCCATGAAGTCTCACCACCTCCTCCAGATACTTCTTCGAAAAACTTCCACTGATCTTGACTTTTTGATTGCTAATAAGTAGGTCGACTTTTTTAAATGATCCACTACCACCCAAATAACATCTTGTCCATCCTGAGCTCGAGGTAAACTAGTATCAAAGTCCATTGTGATTTCCTCCCACTTCAACTGAGTATCATCTAATGGATGGAAAAGAATACCAAGAACATGGTCTTAGGACTTCACCTTCTAGCAGACCCAATATCGAGACACAAACTCTGCAACTGCATGCTTCACCCAAGGCCACCAAAACTGGTCCCTCAAGGATTGGTACATCTTTGTCATTCCAGGATGCATTGCTAAAGGATATCTATGGAACTTTCTGAGAATCGTCTCATGCATCATCAAAGGAACAAAAATCCTTCCATGATACAACACTAGGTGTTGTTCATCCTCAAGACAATCATCAGGGATATTGCCATAATCAACTCAGACTCTCGAGAACTTTTCCACTAGATCACCCAACTAAGACTCTTCCACCTTCTTCATCAAAAATGATTGCACCATCATCTTAAAAAGACAACCTATAACCCCCAACTTCTCCCATATCAAGATGTAATGCTTATAGTCTTTCCATTACTCTCTAAGAGTCACCATAATCATGCACTGCATCACTATGTGACTTCTGACTCAATTCATCAGATACAACATTCCCCCTACCAGGTGTATAAGTTATTTTGAAGTCACATTCCTATAATAAATCCATCCACCGACGCTGTTGTAAGTTCAAGTCACACTTGGAGAATACATACCTCAGGCTCTTATGATCGGTGAAAACCAAAAAGCGCTCACCAATAAGGTAATGTATCCACAAATTCATAGAAAACACCATGGCTACCAACTCAAGATCATAACTGGAATAATTATGGTCATGAAGATGAAACTATTGATACCCATAAGAAACAGTTGATCTCTTCAAAATCAGGACACAACCTAACCCCAGATGCGAAGCATCGCAGAAAACATCAAATTGAACTCCCTCTACTAGAATACAAAGAACTGAAGCACTTACTAAATTTTCCTTTAGATACTTGAAAGTTTCCTGACATTGATAAGTCCATTTGAACGCAAAATCCTTACAAGTCAAATTAGTTAGAGGAGTCGCAACTCAAGAGAAGTCAGTTACAAACCTCCTGTTGTAGCCTGTGACACCAAGGAAACTTCACACATTTGACATAGTCTTGGGGGCTTCCGAAGACACGACTACTTCTATCATAAATGGATCCAAAGATACTCCCTACTGGGAGACCACATGCCCCATGAAACGGACATCTCGAGCCCAAAACTCACAATTTGACAACTTACCAAATAGCTGATGTTGACTAAGAACTCCCAAAATGGGATGTACATGCTCTGAAAGATCTTCTTCAGACATTGAGTACACAAGGATTTCATCGATGAAAACTACAACGAACTTGTCCAGGAACTCACAGAGCATAGAGTTCCTCAATCCCATTAACACAAAAATAGAATATTTCATGTCGAATGACAATACAATGAACTCATAATACCCATGAAGATAATGGAATGCAATCTCTGGGATATCATCATCCATCCCACACATCGGATGATATCATGACCACAAGTCGGTCATTGATAAAAAAATTGCACCCTACAATTGATAAAATAAATCATCAATCCATGGAAGAGGATAGTGATTTATTATTGTCACATTGTTCAAGGAACGATAATCAAAACACAACTGCAAGATGTCGTTAGTATTATTCACAAAAAATTTGGTGCACCCTATTATGACACAATCGTCTAAACAAAAATGCACTATAATAGACCATCAAGCTGTATATGTATCTCTCGTATCTCAGAAGGGGCCATTCTATACTGAGACATAGAGATAAAAGAAGTACCTAGTTATAGCTCCATCCCAAACTCAGTCTCTCATTGAGGGGGTAATGCTACAACCTCTTCTGGAAGGACATCAGGGGACTCTTCTACGACCCTAGGAAATGCCAAAGGATGAACCTCTGATGAACACAACATCATTTTAACTATCTTGGATGATAAGGACGGAACACGCCTATGACCCATCTGAGGATCTCACTCTTCAACAAACACCACCATCCCTCTATCTGCATCGATGAAAACAACCTTCTTACTGAAGCAATCCACAATTTCCTGCACTGAATACAACCAATCTATAATAAGGATGACATCATATGGTTGTATTTATAATCAAAGGAAATCTCTTCAAGAGCGGTGCTACCCCAACACTAGCTCACTATCTCTACAAACTTCAAATAGGTCAGCTCAACCTCCAAATGGCATAGTCAATGCCAAGGGCACTGGAAGCCTCTCTACCTCATGTCCCAAAGCATGAACAAGGGTAGTGATATAAAGGAGTGTGTTACTACTGAATCAAACAAGGCATAACCCAAAGTAAAAAAAAAGAAAAGGGTACCCTGAACAACGTCTGTCTTGCTTGGAGGTGGCCATGCTAAAGCATGAAGCTGACCATGACATCCTCCATAAACTCTTTGACCCTAATGAAAACCACCACCACACCTATGATCTACTCTCTGGGGATGTGGAGTGTCATAGGGATGTCCTCTTCATGCCCCATCAACCCTATAAAGCCTAATGCTAGTGTAATATAATGATACTGCCTCTGCTGGAACTGCCTCAACGGATGAACCTGGAGCGGAACACCTTGTGAACGATGACTACTCTGAAATGTCGGGCACTCTCGCTAATAATGACCTCAACCACCAAAAGAAAAACAAGCGCATGATCCCTAGGCATAGTACAGAGAGCTGCTTCCCCCAGAGAAACAAGTTATTGAGGGCTGGGACCTACCCCTGGCCGAACAGAGACTCTTCTTCCCTGAAAACATGGAACCCCATACCATCGCTCAACATCATGAAGAATCATGAAGACTCCCCTATCATGAGGATCTTGTTCCTCCCAATTTCCTCTTGAAAAACTCTAACCTCTCTAGCACCTCAATATATTTATTCAACATAAATGGGGTGACCTGGTGCTGGATCTCTGGACGTAGAGCCTCCTCGAAATGCCTCACCCTGGCCTCCTCATCTGGAAACAGGTCTGAATCTTATCTTAAAAGGTTCTTGAAATGGATTCCAAACTCTTGAACACTAGATCTCCCCTGTAAAAGGGTAAAATGCTCCTGTAAACTAGATGCCTTCACAGTCAAATAAAGAAACATGACTCTAAACATGTCTCTGAACTCCTTCCACGAGATCGTTGACTCTTCACGATCCCTAGGGGAAAACAACCACAACTACCCCGCTGCTCTATGCAGCGTCTTCAAAACCAAGGACACATAGGGCTCCCTCCGATCACAGATAAAACTGAATCCTATCTCGACCTCCACCAACCAGTCTTCCTTGACTGCATCTGAAACATATCCCTCCCACGTCTATAGAATCTGGTGATTAAACTCTCGAAGTGTCCTCCTCCAAGTTTCATCATCATCAACCTCTACCCTACAGCGATCTGCTGGCATAGCCAGATAGACATCTTCTATGTTATCCAGACGAGGACGTCGACCAAGATCCATACCTATAAAATAACAAACAGTTAGAGATCCTAAACTTGGAATATGGAAGTCTTGACATTAATTAATTAGTTTTTTTTCTTTTATTCATTTTAGGTTAACCTATCCTAAGGTCTACCCATTAAATCATAGGAAAAAAGAAGAATAATGCATGATCCTTTCATAGGACTCTATCCTGCAACTAGAATCACCTCGTTTAATGGCCATTGTAAACATAAAGGTCATATGGGCGTCAAAATTCCTATGTATCATCCGGTCTTGTGTATTTACATCACTTTCTAAACTTGAATGACAGATTTTCCCTACCAACTCATGCACCCTCAATTGTTCCTAACTCCAAAATCCATCCTATCCCCCAAGTATTCTTGGATAACACTCTGTCTTGGCCCTCTCCCCACAATGTGTACCACTCCTGGGTCGGCAATCTGAGAAGGGAGATAATGACCCCCCGAGTCCCGCCTCCAGTAGGCCCCTGGTTTGCGACTAGTACCGAGGGTATATTAAACACAGAGATGGGAGGCATTACCCTCTATGATAACAAACGCGAAAGAGATATATAAGATAGTCACCCTCCAACTCCATCTCATATTAAAATATAAATGAAAACCCATGTGCACATATATAATGTCATGCAAAACTACTACAACTGGAAGGGGAAAACTGAAACTACCACAATGAAAGTAAAAAACAGCAACAACCACAAGCACAAACAACTCCTGCAACCCCAAGCTAGTAGAAACCATCTTGATATCAAACTTACTCCAAGCTACTTGAAAAATTGTTTATATACACATAGGTTGACTATAAAAGTATACTCATTAGGATCAGACATGGGGCCTCTCGTGAAAATGTAATGAAAGAATTCTAAAGCACAGTGAACAAAAAGTGAATCTATCTTGTCACCTAAATAGGTATACTATGTTCACAACCTCACCATGGTTACTCACTCCATCTTACGCATACAAGAGTTTATAATATAATAAATTGTATCAAGGTCACCCCTATAATACTTCCTCACTAGTTTGCCGCTTTGTCCCAACATCGCATGCCCTAAGCATCTCTCTCTAAAAAAGATTTCCCACAGACACCAGGGCGAAGCACCACGATATGCACCTCATGCAACAAAACCACCATGTCCATGAAATAAACTAACCAGGTTGTTTCTAGGATCCACCACAGCTCGTATAACGTGTATCATATGTTGGGTATTAGACCTCATGCCATTACATCCCATACACCAACTAATGATCCTCAATCCATCATAGCCAATACACGTTACACCTATAGTAGTCCGTAGGATACTATATCCAGAATATATGTGTGTTAATAAACAGAAGCCATTATAACCCTCTACACACATATATGGGGAAAACTAACCATTGTGCCTATCAAGAGAATTATCTACCAAGAGAAGAGGGTTGGGCCAAAGGGGGTAGTCATCCATCCATCCTTCCACAAGAATGTTGGGGAAAACACCCCCATGGATCTGAATACATGGGGTGTTAGTTGCCCTAACTGACAGGGTGGAGTAGAGTATAGAAACAAAAAAAGTATAGAATATACTATATATCACAACAACACTATAGGAATTACCTAGTCTTAGACTCCAGTGCAGCTAACGTCTCCCGGACTCCCAGAAGTCACTTCTAAGACTATGTATCCTATAAGCACACAAACATTTAATGAGAATTATTCACTTACTTGATTCTCTTTTTATCAGTTCCACTTTATGTTAATTAATTCTTTAAACATTAACAAATCATTAAAAATTCCACATTAAATTTCATTAGCATCAAACCAAAGGTCAAATATCCCTTTAAAATTGTAACATCAAAATTTTGTTCCAACATGCTCCAACCCCCTGGGTTAACATCGTTTATTAAATTATTTATTTACAACATTACTTTCACAGATTCCCAGGCATTTTAGAAAAACATTAAGCTACTATACACAATGGGGCTCAACATAGTGAGTAGATAAGTACCCATAAAGTCTTTTCCACCTATAGTAAGAGTGTAGACCCATCCACCCTTGAGAAGATAGACATGGAAAGCATGTGGCATGCCCCATGCGTCTATGGCCGTTTTGGAAGAAGGGAAAGAAAGTCCAGCTACCTTGAGGAGTGGGGAATGTAGAGAAAATAAACAAACAATATGAATCATCCATCATCCAAACATTCACATCCGACTCGTTTTATTAGCCACAGTGTCCTCCCCGACACCCACATGCAAAAAACGATTCATCTCTCACTCTAGGTGTCAACTGCTGCCACAACCAATTGGCCTCCCTTCCCCCACATATCACAATAGCCATACAGGCTCACAACACAACACAAGCTATAGATAAAACAAACATCTTATTAATTGGGCTCTTGACCCTTAAACAAGTAAGAAGGTAACTAAAAACCCTATACTTATTATATTCTATCAAACAACTAGTTCTTTAATCGATCTTGGTTTAACCGATTTATAATTCATAGGTTCAAACTTTGGGAAACCTAAAGAGTAAGATATTATTAATAATTAAACATGCTTACTGCACCAATTTGATTAACATCAAATTACAACAACGTCAATCGGATTCATTGACATTCCTCTTTATCTTTATCCAAGAAATTATGAATTAATTATGCCTTTACGTACGTCAATAATTTCCATCATGAATGAAAATATAAACAATAAATCTTTGATATCACACTCTCTAAAAAACATGAGGCATTATCATAAGATCAATATAAATTTATTTATCAGTTTTATATATTTGTTATGTCAATTACATTGTGATCCATTTGGATAAAACATGATAACAATATAGTTTCACACAAAATAAGAGAGAAGAAACGAATCCCCTACCTCAAATAGTTCTTCATGTTATTTATACGAGAACGATCCACACAATGGGTTCCAATCACCTCCCCTGTGATAACTGTATCCACCCAGGGATGCAGTGACACCACCACATAAGCCAGCATCCATGAAAAGTCCATTAGGAACATGGGGAAAAAATTAAATATAAAGGGAAAGGATAAAGAAGGATATGAACACAAAATAATGAAGATAGATCATACCTTATATCATAGACTTATTGATATAGCTTGGTTTTAACATAACAAAGAGGAATAAATCCTAGGTGGAATGTTTGACTATGAAACTCCTATGGGAAGGAATGGGATGTTCGAGCATCTCACACCTGAGAACAAGGAGAAATAACTAGGGAGGAAGATATCTCATCCCTTTAGAATATTTAACGGAGTATTGGATTAAGATACTATTTGTTTTACATTAAAATAACATCGCATTAATCTACATGGTTTGACCAAGTAAAAATATCCCGATCCTTAGGAGAAATTAATATACGAGTTACGGCCATTTAATCTGCCTTAGAGTCCTTAAAATAAGTCTTTAAATGCATTTTACTTCAATGGAAATGTTAATGTGGAAGAACGGTAGAAACTAGAAATACTATTCAAAAACTCAAAATTTGGAAAAGGATAAACATTGTTCAGGAACCTCACCATTGGAACCTCACCATTCTGCAAACACTATTCATGAACCTCACCGTTAGAACCACACCATTCTAGAAACACTATTCAAGAACTCAAAATTTGGAAGAAGAAAAAAGGTCAACATTGGAACCTAAGCGATCTCGAAACACTGTTCATGTACTCAAAATTTGGCAAAGGAAAAAGGTCACCGTTGGAACCTCACTATTCTGGAAACCCTATTCATGAACTCAAAATTTGGAAAACCAAAAAGGTCAGTTTTGGAACTTCACCGTTCTAAAAACACTGTTCATGAACTCAAAATTTGGCAAAGGAAAATGGAAAACATTGGAATCTCATCGTTCTAGAAAAGTGTTCATGAACTCAAAATTTGGCAAAGGAAAAAGGTCACCATTGGAACCACACCATTCTGGAAACACTGTTCTTGAACTCATAATTTGGCAAAGGAAAGAGGCCACCGTTGAAACCAAACCATTCTGGAAACACTGTTCATGAACTCAAAATTTGGAAAAAGAAAAATTTTACATTGGAACCTCATCATTGCACTGTTCATAGTACGATACCGATGATAGTGTTCACCTAGGTCTTCCGACGCACTATTCACATAAGGTCACCATTTCACTATTCACATAAGGTTACCGATGACACTGTTCACAGAAGGTCACCGATGACACTGTTCACATAAGGTCGCCATTGCATATTTCACATGAGGGTACCAATTATAATGTTCATAGAGGGTCGCCGATGAAAGTGTTCACATAAGGTCACCGATGTCACTGTTCACATAAGGTTACAGTTTCACTGTTTACATAATGTTACTCATTACACTTTTCACAAAAGGTCACCAATGACATTGTTCCTATAAGGTCACCAATATCACTATTCACATAAGTTAACCGATGTCACTTTTCTCTTATGGTCACTCTCACACTATTAACATAAGGTTACCGATGACATTGTTCACAGAAGGTCACCGATGACACTGTTCACATAAGGTCACTGATTTCACATTCCACAGAAATGGAAATTTGGCAAATTTTTGGGGATAAGTCACCTTGACCTCCCGAAACACCCCGCATGCCTAATTTTTGCAAAGTAATGGACCAGAGAGGTCTGACCCATTACATTATTTATCACAACGAACTCATTTGGTTTCTTAATTTTGTATTATGTGAATATGTTAGTTCTAGGCCATAAAAATTTATATAACATAAAATTTACATGTTTTTTTAAACATGGTTTTATGACCATATTTAAATTTGCTAAGGGATAATGAAAACATGTCATACTTGAAAGTGATAAATAACCACCTCACACAAAATGCATACATTTTTATAATAAATGGCAGTGGATAATGGGTTTGATAATAGATTATTCAATTAGAAAAATAAAATTCCATTATATGTGGGGTACATGAGTTATCATTCCATTTGGATGAGGGGAGGTTATGATATAATAAAAAAATAAGGAAACTTGAAAAGATATTAAAATAAAAGAATGAGGATTTTATCTCATGAATCCTTCTCCTTAACAGACTCATTTGGGAAATGGGTTTGCTCTTTCGATGAGACCAAGAGGTGATAGACATGGGGGATGGTCTTGAAAAGTGTATTGTGACGAATTTGGACCAAACTAAAATATTATAAGGTGTTAAGAGTAGAGGATGTCAGGGGTGGTATTTATAAAAGAGAAGAGGGATGTTTTATCATTATTTAAATCATTAGTTTATTATTTTGGCTCAATATAATGAATAGACTAATCTTTATCACTCAATATAACAAAATAATGAAGGGGGGTTTGAGATTATGGTTCCTACATATTTTATGACTAAATGAATTGTTTATTTAACATATAATGTATATATAACCTAGATTACTATATTTTACTATTCACCAAATATCCAAATATTTCAGAAAAATATCAATTTTTTCTAATAACCATTTCTAGAGATGAATCTCTAAAAATTAATATAATTTTATGAAAAATAGTTTTCTAAGTATAAGAAATTTAATTTTCAATTGAACTCATCATTTACATGGAAAATAATTATTTTAATATTATTACTCATTTATGATGCATTGAAAACATAATTAAGGCCTCATAAATTTATCTTATAATCGTATGAAAACAAAATATTATTAAATAAATGTATTTTATGAAAATTCATTTCCTTTTAATTAAGTATTAAAATTATAAAATTATAATAACTTTTTATCACATACAAAAATACCAACACATAATTAATAATTTCCAATAAATTTATTTAAATATACTAAAATATCATAATTTCATTTAGAAGATTCTTAAATTTTCATTGTACTTTCTTGGGTGATGTTACTATTCTATATTTCAGTTAACTGTTAATGGGGGTGATATTTCTATTCCAAAGGTCATGTTATTATTCTATTGGTATTAGTTTCTTAAACTTCAAGAAACACATCATATACTGTTCATTCTTCATTAATAAGGATTGTGTTGTATTCTCTAAGTGATGTTTTCTAATTTAAAAAATACTAAGTAATTATAAGAATGGAATTTCCATTGATAAAAGTTTCAACCATTATATAAATTCATCATCTTCTTAAAAGTAAAATGAGAATTTATTTGATTTTATTTCGGGTTAATATCATTTCATATAGAGTCCTTATGTTTCATACCGACAAGAACATACCAATAGATTATGTTTTTAGATATATCAATCAACAAAAATTTTAAAACACTAATCAATCTGATTTTGTTGAATTCATTAATTCTAGTATAAATTTCAATTAAGTAACAAATAATTAAGGACAATATTTTACTTTAGTTATATTATAGATTTTGACTTTTTATATATGTATCTTGGGTTTTAAATATAACTTTTCCTCACACATTTCTATTCATGTATAAAATATAATAAGTTTCATGAATATATCTTGAAATATAGCTGATCTTTGAATCATAGAAAGATAGAGAATTATTATAACATCTAAATAAGATAATCATAGCATGTTTATCAATTAATAAATTTGTTTATTTGATATTATTTATTTTGATAATAATAATAATAAAATATATTTCTGTATTGTTTAGAAAAAAGTGGTTTTATGTATGGATATTTAACATCAATATAATATTTAATACAAATACTAAAATAAATAAATTTTTTTTTTAATTAATGATGAATATTTATCTTTATGACTTATAAGATACCATATTGTTTTTCATGTGAAATATTACTATTTATCAAAGGAAAAATAAATAAGGGTATTCAGGATCATCAGTTAAATCACATAGATATATTAGTTGTTTCTTTACAAACTAAACAGACTATACAGTGGGTATTTTGTTCAATGTGGGTGATCTATTAATCTTCTTGTATTTTCTCAAAAATAATATATGGAATGTTTCAAGTTGAGGATAATATCATATTATAATATTTAATAACATTAAATAAATTAATTATATTATATACAAATTTATAATTGATTAAAAATAAATGATATTTCTTGAAGATATTTATTGGATAGAAAAGTGAAAGGGGAATCAACACATTAAGAATATATAGTTAACCTAATCAAATAAATAGAGATTATATCCTAACCGTGAAATATATAATTATCATTAATTATATAGGATTATATCCACACACATATGATGTGATCAAAAATGACTTCAAAAACAATTCCAATAATAATTTTATGATTATGCATTGAAAAAAATAGCATTCCTACATTACCAAGTGTTCCAAAAAAAAGGAAAAAACTGAATCAAATATGTTATATAAAATGAAACGATTACAGTATTATAACATATTCTATTATGGGGTTTTTAAGTATTTTTTAGTTAGAATCCTTGAAATAAAATATAATTAATTAGAAACATGAACAGAATCTTTTAAAATTATTCTATGGTCAAACAATTAATCTATTCATTGTAAATAATTATATCGAAAAATAATTATCTTAAAATTAAATATAATACTAGTAATGGATAACATATATGAAATATATATGGTGACCAAAATAGGATTTAATGAATTTAGTCTATAATAAGTAAATAATGACCTGTGTCTGTAGAAGAATAAAGCCTGCAATATTGAGTAGAAAGAAATTTTAGTGAGAAATAAATATTTCATAACATAATTACGGAAGGTAGATAAATCTAGAGATATTGTATTAATATCATTAAGAATGATTAATTGTTTTTTTATTAGAATTAAACCTCATATCCATTTATTAATAAATAAATACTATTATTCTAAAATTATATTTACTAGAAAATGGATATCAAAATTACATTCCTGAAATGACATAACTATAATAATTCTATGATAAATGAATAAAATTGTATTATAAGTAGATAAAAATCAACTAAATTTTCAAACGATTAAATATCCATTTCTGGACTATATTTGGTACCGATATTATGTAATGAGAATTTTAATAATCCAATAAGATAATTTTGTTTCATTAAAAATAAACAATTTTTTTTCTACATGCATTTTGGTGGCAGTACCAATGTTTTATGAGTTATATATAGAGAATGGATTCAGTTATTTCAATATTTTAAGACATATTTGGATAAATTCATCTCCATGAATGATGTAACACCCCAAGATTTGGGACATGTTTTTCAAAATTAATGCAAGGTTTGATAGATTACCCCCATAAAAAAGAACTATTCTAAAAGGATTCATAAGGTTTTAGAAGAATATTATATAGGATATTTAGTAATAATTAAACCAATGTTATAAAAAAATATTTTTATCAATTTTATATTTTTTAAAAATATGATTAAGAACACATACTGTTTTAAAATGTAATTTTCCAACAAAAGAAGATTCTATTTATATATTTGAAATGCTAAATTTTTAAAATTTTAAATTTTAAATTTTTTTTAAAAAATTAATTTTTTCAATAAAACATATCAAAATTATCCTATGAGTAATTTTAAGGTTTTTTTATAAAATATTATAATTTTAATAGAGTGGTGAAAAATAAATTTTTCCTAAATTTTTTTATTTTATAACATTTTCAATATGTGATAAAGACTTAGAATCTTATGAAATATTTTAATTGATTAAATACTTATTTTATGAATAAAACATTGTGTTTTAAAATAGTATTTTGAAATTAAAAAGTATTTTCTATATTTTAGAACATGAGTAACATTTCATTCTAATTTAAAAAAGCCTCTTTGACTTTTCTTTTAACAAAATATTTTAATAGCAGTATTCATTTTTGGCATTCTTTGAAATCCTAATAACACTTATTTATTTTATAAAGAAAAATTCATATCATTAAAAAAATATACATAAATAATTTTACCCTACCAATAATTTGTATGCATAAAAAAAATTTGTAAATGATTTTTATGAATTACATGAAGAAATGTTAAAATTGATTTTATTATTTACACATAGGAATATTATTTTTTAAAATTAGTTTATGATTTTTAAATAGTGGGTAAAAATTTAGTAAAAAATATTCATTGTTTTTCAGTATAAATAAACCACTAATTTGATTAAAGTTAATTATAGTGAAAATGTTGAAACTCTAATATTCGGAAAATTCATTTCATTATTGTTTAATTTTTTATCTAATCATTTAAATTAATATGTTTTCATTAGTGAAGCATATATTTTGTTTTATCACAAATATAATTCTATTCAATCACGATGAATTTTTTTTCAATACTACATAATATTAAAAAATATTTATGGAGTATCCGACATTTTATTAAAAAAATATTTTCTATATATTAACTCTTCTAATTTAATAGTGAAATTTATTTTATTTAAAAATTGAATTTTATTATATTTTGAATAATTTTTTTATGAGAAAAAAAATTGTATGTTTTTTATTTTTAAATATTTAGTAAAACATAAGTTACTTCGGTATTAATAAGTTCCCTTAGAAAAAACTAAAAATGGTAAAGGTAAATTATGTAATAATAAATGACATACAATATTTTTAAAACATATGGGGAAATACTAGGATGGGATTTCGTGATCCAATATCACCACAAAATCCATTATTTACATCTTTTTCATTCATATACACATGACGAATGTAATAAAATCATTGTAAAGTAAAGGGTATTCAAAAAAGCCTTGTTTTATTCACTTATAGAAGGGGATGCTTCCACCACGTAATTCCAATCCAATTAAGAAGAATTTATTGTTGAAATGATGTAATTTTTTCTTCTCATATTAATCTATATCAATTTCATTTACTTCTGGTCACCATAATTTTTCAAAATCCCTTGATTTCCGATGATAATTTTTGGATATATGTCAACTTATAAAAGACATTATTCTTTACTCCGTAACCTTTCTTATAAGTCCTTATATGTGAAACCAAACCGAACCATAGAAATTTATTAATATTAGAATAAATATTAAAATTGATTTTTATTATATTAATTTATTAACCCATTATTTATTACATTCTATCCTAATAGTAAAATAAAATATCGCCGATCGTGCATTGTGTACACTACCGCCTCTATTAAGTAGCATTTTTTACATTTTTATTTTCATATGGAATCAATGAAAACCAAAATTTGATTCATAATCATAAATTAATATAAATAGTATCATTATTATTATGTAATAAATCTTCATAAACCATACTCACCCATAGAGTTATAGCACATACTTGTATGGGTTTGTTAAACATCTTAGGTAAACAACAATATAAAACACAATCATATTTTTCTGTGGTAAATTAATAAAAATATTATTAAAAGTTAATAATAAAATAATTATTTGTTATGTTTCATTTAATAATATATAATTTTATGTCATTATATTAAAAAATCATCTCTGATATCTAAAATTAAATAATAAAGACAATGTTGATTCATTTTTCATAGAGACATATAAAACTGTTAATATATAATTGAATATGACAATAAAATATCAATATTAAATTAGGTATAGATAAATTTCTTAAAAAAATAAATATAGTAAATATAGTATAATTAATCAATATGTCATATGTATGTGTACAATGTATCTGGAACAAATTAAGTGTTTCTTCCCTCAAATTTTGACTTAATAATACATATATCTTATTATATGTCTTGTTTTATTAGGAATGGTGTATATAATTCCTCATAAATATTTTTCATCATGATCCTCAATTTTTTCATTTTATTAAAAAATTTCATTTGAATTAGTATCCATCAATGGGTGTTGATTAGAATGTTTCAAATGATAAAAGGGTTTCACTGTCTCATTTTCAAGACCATAAAATATGTTTTTTATTGAACATCATCACTTATTTTATATTTATATTTAGTAAATTATTACCTTCATGTATAATCATTTAATGGTAACTACCGAAATATTTTTTAATTGTTATATAACCATTAAAACAATTTTTTTTAACTCCACCCCCTTAATTGAGTTAAAATGATTATTTCTAAAAATATTTATTTTTAGACTAATTTCTTCCACCATCTGATTTTATTACATAGTATATTCTCATGATATCAATGAAAAATTAAATTTTTTATTAAAATATCACTTCTTATTTAATTTCATCACTATAATATATATATTTGTTGAGTATATTTCTCATCCTCTATAATGATGGTTTCCCCACCATGTCTATCATTTCATTTTAACTAATATCCCCATTTATAATTTAAAACCAAATGGTGTGTTATATCATGTGAACATCATATTTTGCATATCATATTTTAAAAAAATATGTTTTATTAAATTTTTTGGGATTTGATTCTTTAATAAAATTATTTTTAAATATCCTAAAGTTTTTCAATACATTAAAAAATTTATATTACCTTCTCCTATTTGTATTTTTGATATAATTTATTATCTATTTCAAGACATTACTAATTAATATTTAATAAAAATTAATATCCTTAAATACATAAACCATTTTTATCTCCATCATTTTTTAAATGATGTTTCAAAATATACGAAGGAATTTCTTTCTTGGACATTCATTGTAAAAATAATAAAATAAACTTATATTTAAAAAAATTGTCCCAATAATTATTGTTTAGTCATTTTACATCAACAATAACATAAAAATAATTTAAAAAGTAAATTATTTTTAAATTATTATATGATCATTATTTAAAATGGGTTTCATGGGAAAAGGTTCATCATCTTTCTTATTTTCAATGTAAAATTTAACTATTTTTTAAAAATTATTCATCATGTACTGATTATTTCTTAAGTTTAACATTAAAAAATGACCAATGTTAAATCTTTACAAGATAAATGAACTATCATATGCTTTTTATTTCTACGTTATATATAGTGTATAACCATAAATCTTATTCTAATTGATTTTCCTCTATGAATAACCTATTTTGGATTCCATTGATTGTATTTTTATCGCTAAGATTCAATAAAAATAATTGATTAGAAAAATTATTAACAAACAATATAACATTTATCAATTAGATGTAAATAACATATTAACTATCATCTTGATTTTCTTTTATTTATCAACAACATTAAAATGTATCATTGTATAGAAACTTATTTTCCATTGGAATATCATGTTATGATTATTGAAGGAATTATTAACTTTTTCCAAATATTGTTTCATTCTAAAAGAATATTAAAAACCCATTATCTGTGGGGTTTTGAGGAAATTATAATGTTTTTTATATTGAAAAAATATTTATGCTTGATTTTTTAGTAATATATCACTATCTAATGAATCATCTTAAGTTTATATCTCCTAAGAAAGCCAAGTGCAGACATAATGAGTGTATTCACGTAGTTGTGGGCATAATAAGATTGCTTGAATTTTTAGTCATGTTCTTAATGGGTTTTTTCAAAATGGTTTAGACAAAATGAGTTTTCTCACAACATCATATTATTATTATGATTGTGGAACCATATTAATATTATTATAGTAACTATTTTATTCATTATAAGATTATGTTTATTGATTCATGTGTCAATGCTAATTTGATTCACATGTAATGTTATTCCATACTTTATTCCATGATTTATTATATATATTTTATTGAGATTAACATTATTATGTATCCTAATTATATACATATTCATATTTTAGTCTCACATATGATCATTAATTGTAATTACTTATGTTTACCCTTACGGAGCATTTGATCTCACACTTTTCATATATTTTAATTTCTTCAAGTTTTGAATAAAAGAATTATGTAAAATGTGTCATGAAGAGTATCTTGTGTGGAATATCTATGGGAGATTTTGAATTCTTATTATCGATTTTTTATTTTTTTTAAAGATAAAAAAATTTATATGGAATAAAAATAGCATGGGATCTTTTAGTTAAATCTGTTTAAAAACACTCTTAAACTCTAAACCAAAAAGTTCCATTTAATGTAAACGTTATACTATTTTCAAAAAATCTTATAATTATGAATCTTTATCAAATCTAGTGTGTATAGTGTGTTTTTTAGTAATAAATTATATATTGTGGTTCTCGGTGGATAAAATGACTTAAAGAACAAGTTTATTTTCTTGGGATCAATATCTAAAAATACATATATAATGGTATGCATAAAATTATTTAAAACTCATACATCGATAAGGTCTTTCCTATTGTAATATAAAACAATCCAACCCAAGATCTTCCCTTATGTCATATGGAATAAATAACTCATTACTTTTTTTCAAATATATGATTCTAATAATAAAATTAAAATAATACATTATGATTTGTTTGCTGGATCTATTATGAATATGATTCAATTAACTATGACTGATCATATTAAGAAATATTATGAATAAATACAATTTTAGTATCTAAAAAATCATCAATATTGATAAAAATGTTTTCTAAGATTATGTTAAGGATATATAACAAAATAATAGTGTAGGTGATAGAGTCTAAAAAGATTTCATTTATTGGATATATCAGTAATTGTTAATGATAAAAAGAATGTAAAATTACCCAATGGTTTCAAATTTGAAAAAAAAAATATATGTATATTTCATCTTCTATTGTAGTTAGAACATAGTATAGAACCAAATAATAATGATCATATCATAATGACAAGATATAACACTAAGTAGTTATTTTTTCAAATATAACGTATCATGTCAAAAGATAATGAACATAGTTTTGAAGATCATCTATAAAAGAGATTTACAATGACAAATAATGTTGTAGTTAATGGAGTGTCCACAAATATAAATTTGAAATACAAGATTACTAAATGTAAAACATAGTAGAATCTTGGATATAATGTGAAACCTCACATGTGGTTTCTTTATCATGTGGAATAGTCAAAATGGTATATCATTTCAAAATTTTTCCTATAACCAACAGTCATTATACATTTATTATTCATATTAAAAAACAATTACTCTTCATTAACCCCTATGTAATAATTTTATACGAGTTTTTTAGGATTCTGTATTAGTTTGTTGAATAATTCCAATGTTGTATTTCTGCTATCCTATGAAGAACAGTACTATAGATTCTGGGTGAGGCATTCATGGTATTCTAGAGGCTTCTTGATGAATGTTTTAAAATGGTCATTATAATCTGATCCATGCATTGAATACCCTATCAATTATATTTCTATTGTATTTCTGATACATATGCTACATTTTTTCAAACAAGTTTCTTTATTTCCAATTTTCAACCTTATTGAAAACCCAATCAAGATGGAATCTTCCACGAGGCATCCCTCAAGACCCTCAGTTTCTGGGGTGTGTATTGAGTTTGACGTTTAACAAGTCCCTTCTTCCCAGATTTGGATAAAAATGGTATTTATGGATTCTCTCAAGAAGTGGTTTATAACCCCCCCCCCCCCCCCCTCATTTATTTTATTGATTTCCATAATTCAACACACTCCTCAGAGGATTGTGGTGCTATGCCAGATCACTTAATGGTCCGCAAAAAGAAATGGATGGAAATGGGAAAGAGAAATTTAGAAATAGCTTATCTTTGACCTTTTGGGATTCAGAATTCTCATGGAGGTCAAAACATTTTTGTTAAGAAGTGAAATTAGTTTGAGGATCATGAGGTGATGGAACATCGGACTGAGAATCCAATAATAAATACACCAGTAATCAATGATAATTCATCTTATATGTATGTTGTTCACAGTGCTCTAGGATCCTCTTCACTACATTCCACGCATGTGGGAGAACAGGTGGAACCTGGAAATCCTTCTGAATCCTTGAAAGAATAGGTGGGAAAAAGTAAAAAACCTGACTGTAATGACACTTTACATGATACATGTGACCAATACTATCAACATGAGGAAGAATAATTGATTTCAATCACTATAAAAGGAAAACGTCTGATGATTGATCAAGATGGTTATATCACACTATGTCCCTTGATGACTCGAAAACATTAAGTCTACTCTAACAATGAAATAAAAATTGTCATTAGGTCCTTTGATGCTTCCATGTCATGAAATATCAACTCTTCTCATCATATTGATCTTTTCATTTTTGTAACAAAAACTGATGATGATGATACAAAAGAGTTAACTTATGCTGAAGATATAGATCCTACTCTAAATTATGAATATAGGTTTACTACTGACAAGGAATATGAATTGTTATCTTGGATGGAATAACAAGATGATGTCTTCCTCAAATAGTACAAGGATTATAAAATCACTACAGATGCAAATTAGAAAATTAGAAAAATACTTCTTTCCAAAATGGAAGAAGAATTTAAATGAACCCAGACTTCAACAACTAGAAAATTATTTGGAAATGAATCTGTTCCTTACACTTTTCTTTTCTGGAGAATGTGGAATTCTCTTCTTTTGGATCCTTGTTTGGATTCTTGTGCAACCTTCACAATGGCATGGAGTAGTTTACTTCTATTATTTGGTTTCATGTTTTTTTCATGATGGTTGTTGTATCTACATGATGGCGTTCATGATGGCTGCAAATTCATGGCTTTAGGGGATTCTACTCTAAATCCGTGATGGTCAAGTAGGTGAATGCTGTTCTCTAAGGGTATGTTGATAGCAGTGGTTTTTTTGTATATTAATGTCTCTGATAATTGTACTCCCTCAATCCCTTGATGGTGTAAGATTATTACACCTCATGTTTTTATTTTTTATTTTTTAGTTTAAAAAAGGTATTAGGGTAATGAATTGAATTTCTAATGCATGTCCTAGTTTGTATTAAAAATAGGTATATCTTGAGGACTGGCCAAATATTTTTACATCATAGTACTATTACACATTTTTAAGTCCAATTTTTGATCACGTGTAATGGTCCTTAGAATTGATATCACCATTAATGTATGTTATAAATCACATTCAAGGTTGAATGAGGAAAACCTTATCATATATAATAATTGTTAATTTTCAATTATTAGGTGATTCATGAGTGTTATGATAATAATTGAATTATTAATTAAGGATTTTTTACTATTTTGATATATATGAAGATATAATTTTCCCTTCGATTGAGATGAATGTTCCAAACATAAGTATATAGAAATATAAACCATAGTTAATTTCGACATTTTTAATCAATGAAATATCGATAAATTATTGATGCATCATGACACATGTTTATATACTAATAGAAGAGGTATGAGATAAAAATTGGATTATTATATGTATTTTTCATTAATATGATGGATACCATTTATATAAATGATTATATTTTTTTCACAGAGCACTTTCATAAACATGTTTTAAACTCAAGAGAAATGTTCTATTAGTTTGAATCATGCTTGTCTCTAGAGAGTATACTGATATGGTTGTATTCAATTTTTTTGGTTTTTAAGTTTGTGAAAATATAAATGCAATATTAAACATGATTGGGTTTTAATGCAATTTTTTTAAAGATTACTAACCATGTATATATCATTACATAACCTATTTAATCATTATTCAATTTTAAGTCTTGTTTTTCGCTATAATAGAATGATTTCTCCCATGATTTTCTTATATTGAAATTTTCTGGTTTACTATAGAGTTTCAATGATCAATAAAACCTCAAATTTTTCTTGGAATAATAATCATGGGTCTTAGATTAACCATAACTGAACACACTACTCACAATCAAAAGTAATTCAACATTCCAAATAAGGATCTTCATGAAACCCAGTGAATGAAGGAAAACTAATTAAAATTTTGAGAAATAATAAATACCCTATTCCCAAAATAGTTTGAATTAATATAGACGGAAAAATAATTATATAGTTCAAACATAAAATTATTTAATAGGTGTATAGAGGTTATCTTCGTGTCTCATCCACTAAGGTCTTAATGCGCCTTAGTAAATTTATTATAAATAAAAAATAACGTTGGAACAAAAATACCAATAACTACAGAAGTAGGTTTTGAGAATTATAATGTGTTACCATGCATTGTGCATATTGATTTATTTATGAAGAACACTTCAGGTACTTGGAATCATCAATTTGATAAAATGGTCTTTTTCAAATTATTCAAGAATGTTCTTAAATTTTACCACCCATCCCAAATTAATTTTTATCATTAAATTGATTCATTCATGATGCATGTGATTTTTCATAGAATCTATAATCTTCCCAAATCGATTAACACTCCTCCCATTAGCAAGCTTCATACAATTAAGTGGTGAATTGATTTATTTCAACACAACGTAGGGGATGTCACCATATACTAAAAGCAGTATGATGATGAACATATTGTAAAACATATCTAAATTGAAAAATGGTAGACAATGCCAAGCCTTAGATTGTAAGAGTTATTATTCATAAAAAATTGGAATTTTTTATCATATTTCTATTTCTAAATAAAAAAAATTAAACAAAATTGTGTTAAAAATATATATGAAAAATATTATAATATTAATAATTTTGTGGTGATGGTCCACGACCATGTTACTGCCAGCATAGAACCAAACACTTAATCTCGTATAAGGATAATGATGTTTCATGAAATCTAAAAATAATGTTTGGTCTAAAATGTAGGTGGTTCTATTTCAGTGATATTATGCTTCCAATTTGAGGCATTCATCTTTCAGTTTTCTTAGGCTAGGAAAGAATTGGTGATGCACATAAATAAATTGTTTGGGTACTTTACATCGTGTCTCTTTCATTATTCTAACTCAGTTATTCACTTAATAAGTATTTGGGGTGGATCTTAGTTTTTTATTTTATTTTGATATTTGGTTGATATTGATGCCTCATTCATCTTTAAATTCATTCCCTTGAAAAAACATCAAAATAAAAAAAAATCAATCCGAGCCTCAAATTTAAACACTGAATTCATGTATTCATTTTTCTTTATGCCTGTTCGTCATTAGAAATCTTTTTCCTTCCTTGATTTAGTGGTACATTTCCGAATGGAATTATAATCTTTAACTTGAAATCATCTCTATAAAGTATTATGGTTTTTGGAATGAAATCCTCTTTAGTGGTGTGGAAAGGTCATCAGTGGAAAGCTGATATCCTCTAGAAATGTGGCTCTATTGGTTCATGGCATAGACTAACAAGCTTCAGGGTATATAGTAGGTGAATCTTTAGTTTTACATAGATTTATATGATGTGGGATTTCATTCACATTTATTTAAAACTTTTGGCACAGGAGGTTTTCAACTATCCTCCCAATACTTGGATAGTCTTCCTCAATGGTTCTTAATGGTTTGATGAGATTTTCAAGATATATTTATCTCGATGTAGATTAGGATAGAGGGGATAGTGAACTTTGCTGGACATGATATGGTTAATTGTTATTGATCGTAACGAATTAGGACAATGTTGTGGGAGCATCATCAAGGAACAATAGATTCATATTTTCATTCAATATTTTTCCTTGAGACTTCTTCAGTCTTAGAATATTGCCATCTTTTTATTTCTATATATCAACTTTGGAGTTTGGTGATCTTTTTTATATAATAGTTCTGTATCAATAACTTGTTCAGTTTCATCCCCATTCCAAGAATCATATTTTTATCTCTATTAGAAAAATATGAGTAAGTTTTTGATTGAGATGATCAACCAGGAGAAACAGTGTGGTCGACTATTTTTGTGTGTGAAAAATGTTCATTACTCTATTTTTTTTGTAGTTTATCATTGGTTAATGTTATATATAATTAATTTTCACATCATTTTGTTGCATGGAAGATCAGTCACATTCTATATTTATAGTTGTGGTCAACTTGATTTTTTCATAAAATTTATGAAGTCCGGAAAAATATCATTAATATCCACTCTTCATAAGTTTAGTTAATTCCTTTAGTTTTTTCAATAAAATTATGAGCTATCTTGAAAATCACATATTGTGGTCACTCTACAGTATGCATGGTTTCTTCAATACAATTTGAAAATTTATATTTTTTGTTTCTCGTATACAACAGGTCAATTTGAGTCTTCTGTTTTATTTTCGTTTCTAAATAAACTGAATGAAGAGATTTAATTATTGATCCATGAATTTTACATCATTTTGGGGTTATTATTTCTTATAAGAAGATAAGTGGTAGTTGATCCATGCATTTTACATTCCCAGAGTGTGACCTACACACCTCATGTTTTTTAAATAGATATTTCCAAAAAATAATTTCAAAAAACAATAAAACAATATAAAATTTTAATTTCATACTTCAACCAACATATTCAGTCAATCAATTAAAACATAAAATTAAAATCATTAAAAATTGAAATTATATCCCCATTTTACATTCAAAAAAAACTCCATATGGATTTTATATTAATTCTCAAATAATGAAATAATTAAAAGGCGAAAATTTATCCATTTAATATTTACAATTCAAAAATTAATATGTAAAATTATAAAAATAAAAATAGTTTTAATTTCAATTATACGTATTGAATTTATATTTAATTTAAAATGTGAATAAAACTGGTAAAATCCTCATTTTGACCCAATTTCCCTTATAGTGTAGAATCTTAAAAAGTGACAAAATAGTGTGAATTACTAAATATTTGAAGTAGTGATGGGTTTATTATCAATAAAAATAAATTAAAATCTTAAAATCATTTATTCTCAAACAACTCCCCCAAACATGAACTATTTCACTCCATTGAAAATTTCACATTGAATTTTAAAGATATTGATTTTCCCTCCTTACACTGAATATAGATCCGTAATTGAATAATATCAAATAATTTCTTCACTTAATGAACATACCTTCTATGTGACTTTCAAAAAATGTTCCAATTCCATTAATATTCAATTTATAGTTATAATGGTGAATTAATATACCTTCCTAAAATTCTTTCAAGGAAAATTCTCATTTTAAAAAATCAATGATACTTCCGACGATATTTTTATACATTGACTTTTCTATTCAATTCATTAATATCCTGTCACTTTAGTGAGATGGTATCTGAAAAATGGAAACATTATTCATTTCCTATGAGTTATTATCTGGATATGGTAACTTTATTCATTTCTATTTATTTTTTTCCAAGAAACCTTTTGAGGAATTATTCGACAATCACTTAATTAAATATGTACAGTGGGATACTCAGACACCCATTTCCATTTTCATAGAGACTCACTGAAGAATCCTAATTTCCATTCTTACTCTACATTCAAAGGACGTATATGAATTTATTTTATGTTGGATCATTAAAGATAAATTCAGTTTCTAAGGGTAGTTAAATCTAGATTTAGTTCTAAATTTATGTAACTAGGTGTTATAATTCATATTCCAAAAAGTTGAACTCATTTTCACTCTATTTCCCAAGTCATTAAATAAGAATTTCCATTTAACAGATTTTATGTTCACTTAGAGACCATTTATATTTAATAGTTTAGAATCAATTTAATCATCACTAATTTTCATGGTATTTTAATTTTATAGGATACCATTGAATATGAATTTTCTATTCTCCCTTTTTTAAAAATATTTATTAATAAAATTTATACAAAAATGGTAGTTACAACTAAAAACAACCTTGTCCCTCTCACCCAAAATTGATTTATCCATAATTCCTATTTAATTTAAACATGAAATTGTTCATGACAAAAAGTTCCAAATAAATTAAAAATCTAAACCAACTAATGGGTAAAAGACAAAATAATAGTCCTAAAATTAAGAGTGGTAGGAAAGATTAAGTAATCCTCTTCCAATTATTTCTAGAAATCCTCCTTGAATATTTTCAATTGTATTGCATCCAACATGAATGAATTTTTTTTATCCATACCATTGAATTCAAAAAATCATAAAATCTAAATTTATTAGTTACTGTTAATGGTCTCCCCACATTGAATAAATCATTATTGGTAAGTAATATATCACTGTATAAAATCACAACACACTATATCCAACATAGAATTTTAAACTAAAACCAATTTATCACAAGGGTTGTATTTTTACATTTGATGTAGTGTGTTCTCATACTATTACCTTCAAACCACTTAAACATCCACTCTGTTTTTTCTCCTCTACTATATGAAAATTCAAATATCTAGTTGTAATCCTTTTAAATCACAATGTATTTTCTCTATAGATCAACCAAAAAGTAATGATGTTTAACAAGTTACTTTCCTCCCTAAAATATAAGAAAAAATTTCCATTAACATACAATTAAAAAATCATTTTTTGTTGTTATGCAGTTAGTAAGGGAAGTGTCTATGGTTTGTGGTGTGTGGGGTATCACTTGTGAATGTGGATTAATATTTTGGGAAAGCATGTCACCTAGTAATCAACTGTAACAATCACAAAAAATCAATGGGTAACTCCTGTTTGGTGGATAGAAAATTGGGGAAGTAATAAAGCATTTAACCAATATATCAAAATCTATCATCCAATAATCATCATAAATGAAATCAATTTCCTTTCTGAGTATATTAGTTAGGGGAAAATATATTTTACTAAATCCCATAATAAACCATTTAAAAAATAAAATGTGGCCGAGAAATGATCCACTGTGTCACACTATAGTGGATAATGTGTTGTGGATATAATAAAGACTCCACTTTTATCCAATTAAAGTCAGTATTTTGAAGTTATGTGGACAAAACACTATCCATTTTCAACCATTAAATGTAATATTCAAAAACAAATACCATATTTTTCTCAATATATCTTTTTTAACATTTTCTAGAATCACTAAATTGATTTGAACAAAGTTCTGCAGATAGAAAATTCATCAAGGAATACCTCTATGAAGCACAGAACTAGGTCCATGAATATCCATACCCTAAAGAGATGAGAGGTACCTCTAGTATTTCAATGATCCAAAGGTATACTTTAGTATTAAAATATAATGAATTGATATCTAAAATAGGTCTTTTATTAGTCCTCAAGTTCTATTAGAATATATAAAATCTTAGAATGTCCAATAGGGAAGTGATAATGACCCTTCCCAACTAGAAACTCTAATATCTACTTTAATATGTGTATTCAGAAGTACTGTTTTCTATTAAAATGGTTAAATATATTATAATTCATGAACAATCATTATCTAATATTAATATTCATGTGAACATAATGATTTGTTTTAGTTTTCACAACTGTGTATCCAATTTTCTTCAAGACTATTTAGATGGGGGTACCAAAATTAGGAGACTGAGATGGGTTGTATTCTTCCAAATCTCAATGGTATTTTTACCTCTGTCTATTTTTAAATATAAAATGTTTGACATGATCCCTACTTTGGGATATCTCACTGGTTTTTATTCATCTTCCAAAAAACTCCTCTGGATTCATATGGTGGGGCTGACCCTTAGGATGTCCCCAAATGCTTAGTATATTGACAAAGTATTATCTGTTATAATTTTTAGAAATGGGATTTCATGTCTAGGATCGAAGATACATTTGATTATAACTAGAGGTTTCAAATTTTCCTTTATAAATGAATATTTTAATTTTTATGGTAGCAGTTTTTATTCTAAGATGGGGTATTGTCAATGGATGCTTCCATTAGGGTTCTATCCATGTTGTAAAACCAATCATGTAAAGTAGAAATATTAGTAGTATATTGGACTAATTTATCAAAATAGTATTCATAGATTTCATTAATTTGTTCAGCACTTGATACTATCATTAGATTTATTACATTGTTTTAAATATTTATCAAGAAATATTTTTGTTTCCAAATCATCTAATTGTCTAATTATTTAAATTATAATTTTATCATTTATCATTAAATATAATGGTAATTCGAAAAAATTAATTTAACAAATTTTCTTAATGTGGTAATTACATTGAGTTGAGAATGTTGAAATGAACTATTTACTCTTTAGTAGTCATTGAATAGAATCATTCATTAGCATTTATTATGGTTTTTGAGGAATTGGGGAATATTTTCCATATAATTATTGTAGATTCTTATTTATGTTTTTCCTCTCTCATGCCAAAAATTTTTATGTCAGTAGGGAATGGGTATCATTGTACACTTTACAAAATAGCTTTAGGAAAACCTATAGGATATGTAGTGTCTTGATTAGTGAGTTTAAAAAAACACTGTAATATGATTAAATATTTTTATATAATCAGAAGAATAATTACACAATGTAATTACATCTATTGATTTCCCTATATCAAATTTTTGAAATGATACCTAGTTATCAACATTTTTTAAAAAAAATTCAATGATACCTATTGATGGCCCTCTCCATGTACTCATTTCATAAAAAATATTTCACAATTTTTTTATCTCTTTTACACTTCTAATTTTATTTGAACTAAATTTAAATTTAGTGTTAAGAATTGTTTGAACTTGAAGCTTACATAAGTCTTGATTTACCAAAGTATTGAAGGGGGTTATGAGATTGCAGAATTATTATATTAATTCCATAATCTATGATTCTTGAGTAGTTGAGTGGTCTATTAACTATTTGGATAGTCAATTACATGTATCAACATTGACTTCATGTATGGAACTTTTAAATTTAATTTATAGTAACTTGTGGTTGTCTAGAAGGTTTGAATTTATAATAGAGGTGGCGGTAAGGGATTTTGGGAAGCATGTCGGAGCTATATCCTATGAGTCTATTGGCTCTAAAATTCAAATTTATTGGTGTAAAAGTATCTAAATCCATAGTTCATATTTTTTAGATTCTAGAATTGTCCCTCGAATATGTTGTAATAGATTTCTCTCCCTTGAACATGAGAGCATCAATCGATGAAATATCTCTAAGAGTATTAAAGATGGAATAACTATTGAGCAGTGATGGTTGGGGGAAGATAGAAATTGTTAACATCTAGTTATCAAATAATAGCATTTATTTATTCAAAAAAATAAACTAATGGTGATTTGGAAGTTTGTAACTCACATATACCTCTAGTTACAGTTCTCGTGCTACATTTTAAGGAATTTGGGGTAATTTTATTAATTAGTTACCTAACTGCAACAAGTAAATTATAAATTAGAGATCCTCTAAAATAATTATATACTATTTTATGATCACATTCCATCAATAATTCATTAATTTATAGAAATATATTCTTTTCTTTATAGAGTTGGTGTGGGTTGGTTACAGTTAGTTTCTTGAACCATTCCGAAAATAGATAGAGAGTTTATTCAGTTCCTTATTTGATTTAATTGATATCATATCTTAGTTGAGAAATCATTTTAGAATTGATTAATTTATTGAGAAAGGCCCTATGTAGTACATCCAATGAGGTAGATTCTCTAAGTATTAGATTATAGAGCCACCATTGGTTACCCATTTAAAAAATAATGATAAATCCTTCTAGAAAATTTATTCCTTAGTTCCTTCTCAAATTATAATTCCATTTAATACTTATTTAAAAACATTTAAAGCCATATATTTATATTTTTCTAATAATAAATGAATTTTATGAATAATTCCTATCATTCCATTTTTTATTTCACATTATTATTGATCATTTAATTAAATTGTCCTTTTATTAATTTTAAAATTTCATGAACTCGATTCCCTTGAAATTATGTTCTCTTGATCAAGATTATCTTCGATTTTGTATCTACCTAATTATCTATTGTGAAAGTAGAAAATAAATAATTATAGTTATCCTATATAATGGTGAAAAAACTCAAATTTCTATTTTTCAGATATTTTAAGAGATTAAAGTCTACTGAGCATAGTTCTCTCAACCACGGGATAAAAATCAACTAGTTTTAATTAACTATATCTAATCATTTTAAATAATTTTAATCAAAATTAATATTAATAAATCAGATTCCCTAAAAATAGTACCAGTTTTAAAGAGTCTCATATTATGGGGTAATCCTGAAAACAATATATAAGCCCTAGAAATATGTATTATTAGTGGTAATTTGGCTTATCTTCAGATATGACAGTTCTATGGGTGTGTTAAACTTTTTCGGTGGGTTTAGTTAATGAAAGTAACACTAAAAGTTTGAACATAATGTTTTTTATTCAATTTTTTAAAATGTTTCCAAAAAATATATAACCCCTTACATACCCTATTAAGTCATTGATTAATTTTTCTCCTATTTTTTTTCCCTAATCAAATGAAATATCAGTCTTTCACACACTCATTTAATTTTTCTTAACTAGATGGATTCAATTATTTTTTAACCTCTAATTTATCATAACACAACAATTATAAATCATTTATTACCATTAACTTTAATAACTTCTCATGATCTCAAATAATATATAATACAGAAGTATCCTTCAAGTGTGATCCTAGGAAGAAGAAAAACTATTTGAAAACTTGAGGAAAAAGAAATATCTTATTTCATTAATATTTTGAATAAATATAATGTATAATATAATTTATTAAATATATAATATTCAAAATTCATTAATAGGGGATAAAGGTAATCTCTTTTGGTTACACGCTTAGGGATTACAGTTCCATCCATTAAATAGTTAACAAAATAAATAAAGCAGTAATTACAATCGT
Source organism: Viscum album (assembly GCA_963277665.1). Classification (NCBI taxonomy): domain Eukaryota; kingdom Viridiplantae; phylum Streptophyta; class Magnoliopsida; order Santalales; family Viscaceae; genus Viscum; species Viscum album. The sequence goes on along the minus strand of OY728156.1, from coordinate 1,127,316,948 downwards.
AGCCATGGTAGATATAGCTTCGAATAGTGGAGGAGAGAGTCCCCATTATAGTTAATAGTGTGTAATTTATAGAATAATGACTTGGGTCATTGGTTATTTTCATTTGATGATCTTAGATTTATTCAACATCCTTAAAAATACTCTTCAATTTTAGTGTCTATCCCCTTTGAATATTCCTTCATGGAGATGATTCCATCTTGAGGGTTGTGATGGGTTTTCAATGGCATTGTGAATATTAGTAAATTGATTCTAACTCCTCCCATGATCAAGTTAAATAAAATTTATAGGTGAAGTAGTTTAGATCATTGCAACACAGTGTATGTAATTCTATGATTTTAAGAAGAATATGATGAACATATTGGTATTTAGATCTTCATTCAGAAGGGTAAACACATCCTGGTCTTGGGACACCCCTATAATTGGCCCTTAAAACTAGTCTCATAGTCTTTTGTGTGTAAACCATTAGAGGGAAAAAAGTTGAATATTATATATTTCAAATGATTAATAAAAAAGTATAATAAATAAGGTGTTTCGGAGAGGCGTGGTAAAGTTATGGTTAACATGATATATATAATTTAATCTTAGATAAGGTCAAAGATAGTGATTAAAACCTCAAAATGTTATTTGCATTGTATTTAATGTGGTTTATATTTTGGGATTTTGGGATTCCATTTTTTTGTAGTCATCATTAATTTATTTTGAGTAGGGTAAAAAATAATGGTGTGCATAAACAATTTAGGGATACATTCAATCATGTATGGTTTAACATATGAATTCGTCGATTTATTTTAACCAATACAAGGGGTGTGTTTGTTTTCTGAATCCATATATGAAGAGTTAGGATAGATGGAGATATTTTTGGTATTTTAATTCCTCCAAAGGTAAAAAAATAAACCTAGTAAAATTATTTAAAAATATTGAGTTTTTTTCTTGAATTTAAGAAGGGAAGGAATATCTTTGGGTTATCATAAATCTTTGTCTAATTTTGAAAGCATAAAATATCCTTAATTTGGTTTAGTTTTCATTAGTGTGGATGTAGTCTTTAATAGGGTAGATTCTTCAGTAATTTTTTTCAGTTTTGGATCAATATCATTCCTAGTAATAAGGTTAGACACTTGGTGGAATGTTTAACATAACCAGTGGTGTGGATTCAAATGTGTGTGATATCATCTATGGAGATTTGGTGAAAATATTAGTAAATTTTCAGTTACTCTCATATCTACATGGGTGGTGTTTAGTCACTAATCACCAATAGCACTGTTAATAGATTTGATCAAATATCCTCCTAAGGAATGGATCTTCATCTTTTGTGGTTTGCAATGAAAAAAAAAGATTTATTGAGGTAGTTCATCCAAATCATGTTCAAGATGGTGGTGATTAAGTCATTAGAGGGTGTCAAATAGTCTGATGGAACATAGGGACATAGAATAAGTTCATAACCATGATTATATCTTTATTTTATGTTATATTTAGATTTCACTTAATTATCCAGAAACATTGATTCTTCATAATTGATATGTGATCAACTCTTTAATTAAATCCTTCTTCTCATGGAGTTTAATGATATTCCTTATAGAACATGCTGCATCGGAATCTAGTACAATTTATTCTACCTCAAAATCATTGGTTTTATATCTTTATCAGTGTAGGAGGGTGGTTTCATCAGTTGGGTTGATTGACAGGGAGAATACGCGAGGTCTTTTGTTTTCTTATAGTCCAATACTTCCACCCCTTTTAAAAAATATTTTTTGTTATGAGATGGTTTATATAACATAAAATGTAAAAGATTTTTTTACTATGTGTTAGGTCCAATGTTGTGTTATATTTTAGGTTGTAGTTGAATTATCATTTCATTTCATCTAATGAATATTGTGAGTGTATTTTCTAAAAAATTATCTCTTAATATTATTGATTTCTATTATCACAATTACCCTTGTCTGTTTTACTAATAATGTTACTTTAAGGATTTTTTGAGAGTATAATTCTTTGGAATTTTATATTATATACAAGTTAAAAGTTTTTTAGGAATTTTAAACAATTTTTGAAATTATTCAATAATTTATATTCATTCCCTACATTTTCAAGTATAAAATATAGATCAATAACCCTTTGTTCGAAGAAAACAGATAGATAATTTACCCAAGCTATGGAAATTATTTGTTTCAATAACCGTACGTTTGAAAGAAACACTACATTTTAAGAAATAAATGTATAGTTCATTAATATTACTTTTGTGTCCAGTACTATATCGACAACCCCACATTTTAAGACAACCATATATTTAAATCCCAACTTTCCATGATTTTTCATCACAAGAAGGAACCCTATGTTTGAATATTCAACAATAGAGTTTCAAATTTATAGATATTTTCCAGGATCTCTATAATTGTCTCAATAGACATAACTCTCTATTTAAAGTTTTTCTATAACTTATTGAAAGGGAAATTTTTAATGGAGTAAATAATTACTGTTTATAAGGTATTTTATGACTCCCATAAGTAATTTAAATTGAAATGAATGTGATTTGTTAGGTGATATTTTGTGATCTACCCATCCAAAACCTAGAAAAGTTTCTCTTCATATATATATATATATATAGTATTTTAATTTTCTATATCACATATCTGAAATTTATTTTAAATAAAAAACATCTAAAAATATAAAAAATAATGAACCTCTTTGTCCATTTTATGAAGCTACAATTTCAAGACTTACATGTTTAAATATTTTACATTATATGTTGTTAATCAACTGTTTCTACTATTTGTTTGTTGAAGATAATATTGAAGATCATTTTCTACCAACATCTCTTTGAATCTATTATTTCATGAAGTCAGTCATATTTTCTGGATAATATCAAGATTCTGTAATTTTATGTTTTAACTATGATTGTTTCCTTGTTTATTAAATCATAACAAACTCTATTAATTTAATGGAGTGTTGGCTGTTTGGTTTCAGTTGTGGACAAGTGTCATCTACTTCAACTAAGCCATGGATTTTTACTCCCTATAAATGAATAATAATGATTTTAAAAAGTATTATTGTAATAGTTTGAAATGAATTCACTCATTTTTTAACATCATGTGATTAGAGGAACTTTATAGTGAAAATCACCAATCTCACATAGAGATAATTGGTGGAGTGGAATAGTTTATCAATGTTCCCTAAGCCACTCTAATAATGTAGGTGTTTTTCTTTTATGTGTATTTTTTTATTAAAATACATAAAAAATAAAACAATTCATGTATTCAGAAATTATTAAAAATCTAATGGTTAGAATCTATCCATGATTATCAAAAATAAACAATTCACCCCCACACTCTTGTGTATCATTGAATTATTTTGACCCAGAAATGAATTCTTTCCAAATGTCACTAATATCAAATCTCTAGAAGAACAGTCACTACTTTTTAGTTTTCAAAACTTTATCATTTTTTAGTCAAAATTTAATTCATGTGGCTTCTCCCTAATAGGCACATTCTCTTCTTTAATTTTCCAAAATTTTTAGTTGCAGTCTCCAGCACCATTGTCGCCGTCAATTACATTGTATTGGATTTGGGGTTTACATATTTTGTAAGATTATAATTAATGGTATATAAATTCCTTTTCCAATATTTTTTCTATTAGGTTCAACCATATAATGAGACTTCATATTTTCCCTATTCATTTTCCACTCTTGGAGCATAACCAACACAACAAATATTTTTGTGAAGGGAATTTCTAATAAAATTTAAAAAATGATAAAACCAACTAAAATTTCAATTTCCTTCTATAAAATATAATATCAATCATTTTATTAGATAATAAAATCATCATCATTAAATTATCAAATCTCAATAATTTTTTATATTTAGAAAACAAGACTCAAGGAATTAATTCTATATTAATTAAAAAATTGAAATAATTAAAACTAATGATTTTATCCATTTATTAATTTAATTATTCTTTGAATGTTTAATATGTTAAAAACAAAAATAAATTCAAATTCATATTTTATATATAGATATTAAATTTAATTTCAAATATGAGAAAAATATATAAAATCCTTATATTAATCAATTTCCCGATTAATTTAAGAATCTAAAAAGTAAGTGAAATTATATTAATAACCATGTATTTGAATTATTAATGGGGTAATTATAAATTTATATTAATTAATAATATAGAAAAAATTTAATATCAATAACTTTTATCTTACACTTTGAGTGTCCTACAAATTTTGAAGATAGTTCTATTAGTTTGTTATTTGTACTCACTACCACTGAGAAAGTAGACCTAGAAGGTAATAATGTTAGTATATCTATAAGCTCATCAAATTTAGTTAAATTTAATATATTATATTAAAATAAATACATATTTATGCATCGATTCTTATTAATGTTATTTTAAAGGTAATTAAATACCATCTAATTATTAATTAATAATTACATGAATTACATTGTTACTTTTTTTTAAATATTCCAAATTTTTATTGAGTAAATAAATAAGTGAATGTTTGTACATTTCTTATTATTCATCTAGAAATTGTGTAACGATATTATTCTTTATAAATATTTTACTTGATTAATTGTTAAATGGGATTTATTTAGTTGTATCGCAAAAATAAATATTTTTAAGAAATATTCTAAATTAAAAAAATATGAAATGAAACATTATATATTTATATATTAATTTACAAATAGTTTGTATTTCTTTCTGATAATTTAAATATTTGTTGATAACAAAGGGTTTGGACTAGGAATAGTAAAATGGGGTGGACCATTTTATATTTTTATAGCTTCAAAACATAGATTAATTGTATCGTTAAAACTAATCTATTAGGTTTCATATCCATAGACTTATGTTTTCGAAATAAATAAATCAAAGGTATCTCTCGTTAATCCCTTCAATCATAAGAGGTAATTAAAATAAATATTATATAAATAGTATTGGGATATTTGAATCATCTTGATTTATCATACTAATAGCTGCTGAATCTAGACTAACATCCTCACCTTTATGAATCTTCTGAAGATATCAATAGGGGGATTTAGGTTTCAATAACAAAGTAATGTATACCAAGACATTAAAAAGGAATCAAACCATAAGATAATTTCTCTAGTTTTGTGTATGATTTTTAATAAATAATCAAAAATTGATATGTAGATCATATTCTTTGGATTTTTGCATTTTTAGTTTTAAGAAAACTCTATTTTTCACCCATTGCACCACGCTTCCATCATTCAAGGATCATTATAATACATTTTATAATTTTTATCATCAGATACCATATTATGTAACATGTATTAATTATAATTCAGAATATAAATTATTTTTAGCTACAAATTTAAAATTATAATTCTATTTTATATCATTATTCAAATAAATAAAACTTACTAGAAAAATACATATTCATTAATGATAGGATATATCATATCAAGGATGTAATTTACATAGGATCACTCATTAACCTGATCTAACACGAAGTAGAAAAAGTACTACCTAATATAAGAAAATAACATCCTATGTATTCATTCAAGAATCCTACACTTCTACTTTATTCTCGGGATTCATGATTTTATTTTTTTATTCTAGATCCACTAATCAAACCTATATGTCGAGGAGGAATAGTCAATAATGATGAGACACTCTCAATGACTCTTGATGTGGATACTTCAAACCCATTCCATTTTCCACAACTGAAATGATCCTTCCCCAAAACATATGTGATAATAACAGCCTAGTAGGCTAACATACTAGTCTAACTAGCAGCATGATGAGGCTTCACAGCCTCAATTATAAAATAAAAAAATTATGGGAATTAGATTACATATTTTTTTATAAATATATATTTACTAGTAATTAAATGATTATACTCTTCAATTGTATCATGTAAAAGTGATTTCTACCGAAAATTTATGGAATGATTTTTTTTCATTATTATTAATTCATTTTATTAAAATATTCTTAAAAAAATATAATATTAATTTAAATATCATTAGTATTAAATATTTGATAAAAATTTTGCAAGATGTTATAAAATATCTTTTGGTAAGAGGAACAATTCATATCTATATATAAATTAATCCAATCCTGAGGTATCAATTTTATAATAACCCAATATATTTGATTATATTATCCTTTAAAAATAAAAAAATGTTTGAAAATTTGTGTCACACGCAAAATCGAGCTAAGAAAAACCCTGACATAATATTATTTATGTATGGATTTAATAAATTAGATAAAAAATACGTGGGTAGGAAAAGGGATAACCTGATTATCAAAAATATTCATAATTTTCTTATATAATTATAGTTTATTGACTCATCCATATTAAATAGACACCTTATATTCATTAAATTCATTTTATGAATAAAAAATACTTTTGGATAAAAAAATTATTACTTTTTTGGGGATAAAATAATGAATTACATTAAATTTTAGAAATTGTAATTCAAAAAATACCCAACCTTTTTTATAATTATTTTATAACATGATTTGAATTAATTTTCCATATTTTTCATAAAATATTCATTTTTTTGTTGAAAATTGATAAATGTTTATTTTTGAAAAAAATTCATTTTTTTCATTAAATATGGAAATCTTAAAACCCAGTTCAATTTTTAATTTGGTATTATTTTGAAATAATTCCTATTTTTAGAAATAATCAATTTAACTTTCTGTATTAATTTTAAAATTAATTTCAAACACTTCTATAAATTGACCATTAAAAGTTTGTTCCATATTTAGAATAAATAATTTCAAATTTTTTTAATAGTTCGATGTCATTTTTAGTCATAATGAATAATAACGACATTGAAAATTTATATATGTCATTTTGGTTCAATTTTCTCTTGATAATGAAATTAAATTTATTTCAGGTAAAGAATAAATAAAAAATGTAACTCTCTTCATTTTAATATCGCTAATATATTTTCATTAGATTTAAAAGAACATAAGAAGTATTGTAATGTTTTATATACTTGATGAATAAATTATTGTTTTGATAGTAATTTGTTTAAAAAATTAAGTGATCAAAAAAATTCCATAACTGCTTACCCAACTCTAATATAGTGTCTGTCGAAGCAATAAAAAATCTAGATAAATGATATTCAATATAAAAAATATAATTTTTAATTAATTTTCATCTTACATGAATTTAATTGGTAATTATAATGTATAATTAAAGATAAATTCCATTATATTTTAATTTAATTTTTTTCATGAGGGCTTTATTATCATATTAAATTATTACGCATAAAAATGAATTTAATTATACTTTATAAAAAATACATTATTAAATGATTTAATACATAAAAATGTTGAGAGAGTAAAATAGGGATGGTAAATGGTACATAATGTCATACATGAATGATTTGTGAGATACATAACATTATAAGGAAATTTATGACCCTTCAAGACTAAAAAATGTGTTCAAAAATATATAGTTAAAAAGAGTTAATGATTGGTTTAAACCAATACACAAGGTTTATAATTCCACATAAATTGTATACATTTTATTGGTTCATTAGATTACAACATTATCTGGTCAAATATTAAAAATTTTTAAATTGTTGTGGAACAATAAATGATTATAATATATAGAATATTTAAATATTTTTATTATTTCTAGTTGTGTCCTTTCCCCCACCTATAAAAAGTCACCACTTCTCCTCTCTTATTTATATCTCTGGAGCCATTTAGCTTGAGAATCCCACATCCAACTCCCTTCCAAAAAATTATCTCCATGACCTCAAGTCATTAATTTCAAAAAACCACCTACCAATAATGGTTATGTTTTAAAACAGATGTTTTTTTAATGAAGAGGAAGATCACACATGTTTGAGTTAATAGAGAACCAGTGTAAGGGTAATTTCATATCATTTACCCTTAAATGACACATGTTTCACAGTATACACATAATTTATTTTATAATGTTTTTATAGTTCCATATCTATATATTTTATCATGATTTCATCTTTATTCATGGTATTAAATTCTTTTTATTCGTGTTTTATTTTCTATGGGTTTTGATTCAAATATTACAGAAGTGGTGAGGATTTATTTCATAATATAATTTTAAATCAAGATGGTTTTTTCAAAATATTTATTTAAATAATTTTATGTGCATATTCTTTAGTCTCCATTTCATTTCATATACACCATTGATTCATAGAAAATCCATGTAATATTTATATTTTCTTCCCTATCATACATAATATAATAGAGTATATGTTTTTAGAGGACCTATCCTTATTTCCTCTTTAGTATATGTGTTTACCATCCATACTATTACTCATTTAAAAAATTAAAGAAGCTTATTTCTTGTTATCCAACTATTTTTTAAATCCTTTTTAATAAATATTTTAATTTCTGTTTAAATATTTAAAAATGAATCATTTAAAAATAATTATGATCAATTCATTTTCTCAAATTTATATAAAAGTACAATAAGAAATTATATTTTATCAAAGACCTCAGGAATTAATAATCTAATTTTTATGACTGAATTTTTATTTGAATACACTTTTACCAAAAAAATAATTTTGTTTTTATGGACATGAATTTTATCAATATTTTTAAATTTTTATTCATAATGTTTCTAAGAGATAAGTAAATTTTATAAATATTTTTAATAAAATTCTAGAATATTGTTTTATTTATATTTTTATAACTATCGACATTATTTGATTATTCATATGATAATATGGGTATATACTCTAAATATTCCATCCATCCTATTTCAATGGATAGATTATGGTTTTATATTTTTTTCATTGATGGATGTACTATTCTATATTATTTATTCATGATGGATAAATTTTGATTTAAATTTAATTTTGAGGATAATTTTTATTGATCATTATTTTTATGAGGAATACATAAGAAGATATAGTGATAGGTGGGGAAAATTTATAGATTTCCTCTTGATGCATCAATAGGTATCATGAGGCAATACAGGTGGCCAAATTACATTAGTATTTTGTTTACAACTAACCATTTATTAATAATAAAATCTTGGTAAATAGAACTTGTTAGTAAGATTCATGAAAAATTGGTTCTTGTCATGATTAGAATTTCATAATTTCTTCAATTACTGTCATTCTTTTATTGATAATTTATTTTATATTTCCATGTTATCATTATGAAGATATTATCCATGGATACTCATTTATTTAAATTTGTCGAATAAATGGTATGTGTTTTTATTTTCCACCCTTCCATATTTCTTATGCCGTATTTATCAATTATATATTATATTGTATATATAATTTATTATTCCTCTAAGATCACCCATTATTTTTTCTATTTTTCATGCGATATAATTAATGCAAATTTGAATTATTTTTAGGGATGCATGAATGTTTATCATGTTAGGAATTTAATGTAAAATGTAATCTATAATTCCTTAATGTATCATATCTACCAATGAATCTAAATTGGTAAATTTTGGATGGTGTGATCCCCTATATCTGATACCAATGTGATATGATTCCATCATCTCTGGGATAATGAATTTAGGGTGTCAAAATTGGAATCAATATAATTTTGTTGGGGACCCTAGAAACAGTATTTTAAAATAACATGGATAACATTAGAATTATGAAAATAAATTAGATATTTTAATAAATTTTATAGATTTAGTATTTTGGAAATTCATATTCATGATGAATTTATGCTAACGAATTGAGTGATATTTTTTGGGTAAGGAACCTTTCAAAAGGAAGGGAACCAACTCTCGTGATATATTTAGGGATTTCCCTATTTTTTATTCTAATACATTGAGTGTTGAAGTTGAGTTACAATGTAAACATAATAGTAATTAATAAATGTTATGGTTGGTATCTTTTCCCATTTGGAGAAACCAAATTAGAGATAACCTCTAGTAAAGGATCTTATGATTATAGAGAGCACATTATCTCTAGTAATGATAAAAAATCAAAACCAATCTGAATATCTAAATAATAATAGAGAATTGAAGTTACATGAATGATAATGTGATAAAGTCTATGGTAAGAAAAGGAATAAACCTCCCATGTTCCCAGAATGTGGGTAAAAACATGGGAAAATACATAAAGGGGATGGTAGTATGTTACTAGTGTGGTGAAAAAGGCCATCATGCAGATATTCTAAAGGAGAGAATGAGTATATTATTTTTCAATTCATTAATTCTTATAATACAGTGTTTTTTTAAAAAAAAACCCATTGTATCATGGATGACCTAAATTACTATTTTAACTGATGATATCTTGTAAATACTATAAATATCTTTAAGATTATAAGAAAAACATTATAATCATTACTGAAAAATTTTAGAGAAAATGTGTTATATAAGAAATTTAGTATGTGTAAATATTTATTTATATATGTTTTTTTATGGAAAATATCATCTATATAGATGGAATATCATTTGACCTTTATTATATAGTGGATAATCAATGAGTCTCCCTCGTGGGTGACATTAACTTTTATGGATTTCAAAATAGGGTAATTATGGTCAAAATGGAAAATATGTGATTATAAAGTTGTGGTATTTATCAATGGTGTGTTTTTAAAAGTATTAACATTAAAATAAAAAGATTTTTATAATAATTTCTAGTTGTATGGAAAATTTATTAAATTTGAATTTTGAAAAAAAAAGATAATAAATTGTATCAATCGCCACGAAAATTGTCTTGTATGAAAATGTGATATTTTTTAGGATATTTATTATAGAATATATAGAAAAACATTATAATTATTATGGAATATTACAAGGGTAAAATTGGTGAAGTTTACTTCATTTTGTAGTTTATATGGGAAAAATTATGATTTGGAATATGTGATTGTGGAATATAGATATGTCATTATATGAGTATATAATTATAAAAATTATTTGAGAATTAATTTTTATGAAAGTATATTAATTTTGGATATTATTTTTTCTTAGCGAAACAACATTGGTTTTAGAAAAGATAAGTAACATTCAAAGTTATGGTCAATTAAAACATTAATTCAGTTCTTCATGTGTGAAAATTTCATCATGATTATAATGATTGAAATCGAAGGACGAAATATCCCTTATAAAATGGGACGAAATCATTTATGTAAATGTTATCCTATTTTTTATCGAAATTTGAAAAAATTATCAATCTTAAGGAAACTAAAGAAAAATTTGTTGAATTTGATATCAAAAGTAACACTTAAATACCATAATTTTATTTTAAATACATATTTTAATGTATGATTCATATATAGATACATATAAAATAATTTTTTGGTAATAACAGAAAAAATTAAAGATCGTGATATAATCTATATATGATTTTATTACTGTGTTATATTTTGTTTCGAAATGATAAATTAAAATAGTGAGAATACAATTTTTTAAGGATATTATCATGTAATACCCCATAATATTTTATTTATATTGTATTTTAAAAGTAACACTATGTTCCATTATGTGTACAATATGAAACACCATGCTTAAAACTGTAAAGTAATATTATTTTATTATTTCTTTCATAACGCACTCAATCAGTTACTGAATATGAATAAGAATATTCAAGAGATAAATGGGAATATATAAAGAGAAGAAGGACTAGTCATTATTACCACCTCTAATGGAGACACGACCAGCATGTAAGTTGAACTCCATGAAGATAGATAGTGACAACTCTTGTCAGCAGATGGCGAGTTGTGTTTTTTATCAATCCTTGGATTTTATTTTGAGCATAGAAGAAGAAGTGGGATATCTGGTTCTATCACTCAATTCTATTAGAGAGGATGTTTTCAAAATTATGGGGATGTATTTTAGGACGACTCTTAATTAGGATCAATATAGCTGAAGCGATAGGCAGGACCTGATTCATATTGGGGGTTTCAATAATGGGAAGATCATCTTTAAGGAGTACATCTGGTCCAGGAACAAGTTATCCATTCAGTTTTATGGTTTGATAAAGGATGAACCAAACACAAAGGTAACCAATATCTCTTCAAAATGATTTAGGAAGATTAAAAATGATAGACTTAATTTGACTTTCAATGGATTTGTTTTTCCTTGTGTGGTTGAACTCATGGTTTCTCACTTTTTTCCTTTAAAGTGTTTGAAATTAAAAGAATTTAATTTTTAGTTGAAAAAATATGAATAAGAAAAAAAACATATCAAATATTTTTATATCATGATTTTAAAATGAATATGTGTCCATTAATACACAACAAGTATAAAAAATTCATTCAAGTCACCATATGCCTTAAAATTACATTTTCATCAAAAATGTTTTTAGTTTAATTTTTTCATGGATGTTATAACTAATAAAAAATTAAGAAACCTACTTCAAAAAATTTAAATAATTTTTGAAATTATTATTTCAAAATATTATTTTGATAAATTCTCTATATTTTTTGGGAAATATTTATTTAATGAATGAATATTGAAAACAAATATTTTCTAAAAAGTTTCATTTGTTATGCTTAAATTAAGTAATTTAAAATCAATTTTTCTGTAAAATTTTTTATTTTATGAAAATAATATCAATTTAATAATAAATATTTAAATAATCGTATAGGAATCATCATTATATTTTATATAGATATATGTCCATTTTTATTCTTAAAACACGATTTTCTAAAAAATCGTTCTCTTTACATTTTATGCATTTATATGAAAAATAATATATTCCACTTATAAAAATAGAATAATGAAACATTTTTCCTTCTTTTAATTTATTAATCTAATGTTTGTAAAATTGCGCAATTTAATTTGTTATTCAAAATGATTAGTAATTGTCGAAAAAAATTATCTTTATGGTATTTGAAAAACAAGTCAATTAAGGTCAAACATATGGAATAAGGTAATAAAATCAACCCAAAACATGAATATAATTAATTGGATGATATATATTTGTTCATATTCATAATATAACATAATATATGGCATTTTTGTTACATTTTAATTTGATAATTAAATTTATATTATTTTAATTAAAGAATAAATATAAAATGTCACACTTTTTTTTAAATCCCTTATATATTTTCATTAAAATAAGATAAAAAATATTATTTAAATATGTTAAATGGGATCATAAGTGGTAGAAATATCATACATGGACCATTTTATATCCAACTTTCGCATTTAAAGTAAATATATAACCCTTAAAGCATAAAAAATGTATAATCATGGTTTAGGATAAAAGTATAAATGAGGGGGTTTTTTCCAAAATTGAAAAATTCAAATGATAAATAAACATCTATAATTTTTTGTGGTAAAGTTAGTTCAACCTTATCACGTCTTCCTTTCATCAATATGGCGAAATATAACATATATTTAAAAAAATTATGTAGTAACATGTGTTTCATTTCCCTCACATATAAACCAGGACTACTTCCCCTCTCTTATTAACACATCTGGATAAACATAGCTTTACCACACACTTCCCAAAACCATTAACATACAACATTACAATGATTTAGAGGTTATTTTCTCATTAAAATACTAACCATGAATTATTTAGGTGTAATCCAATGGTACATTTATGAATACATGAATTATCAAATACATAAGAGTAAGTAAAACCTATGATTATTGTGATTTTGTATAATTTCCCCATAAATTTAACATTATTTACATTACACATATAATTAATTTTACATGGTGTATATATTACCCCCTTTAAAATTTAATATTAGGAATTAGACTTTTCGTATTAAAAAAATTATTCAATTTTTATATTTTTAGGGATTTTGATTCAAAATTAACCAAATAATTAAGGATTTATTTCACAATATCATTTTTAATCAAGAATATTTAGGGTAAATTTTTTATTGAAATAGTTTTTCATCATATCCTTTAAACCACATCGATTTTTTTCCTATATTTAATTGATTAATTAAAAATTAGTTTTTCAACAATTATCTCATTGCTAATTAAAATGATCAAGAAAATTACTTTTATAAATACCTATTTTTCCTTCTTTCAATGAAGAACATATTATTGCATTTACTTTTTATGTTATCATAAGAAATGATCTATTCAATGACCCAAATATTTCTAAATGTCATTTTAAAACCTATTTTAATTTCTTTTTAGTGTTTTGAAAATGATTATTTTTAAAATAATTTCCAAATATTTCATTTTCATTACATTTTGTAATGATAAAAAATTATTTTTTAACATATATGGCATGAATTATTTTTCCCACCATATTGACTGTTCTGTTCTTTGAATATTTATTATAGTTTTCCAGGGTTATCTTCAATGAAATTGAATTTCTCAATATTTTTGAAAATTTTGTTTTTAATGATATCAAAATTAAATGATTCTTTTATCTTGTTTACAAAGAAATACTCAAATATTATGTTAAAATTATATTATTATGACTCAATATTCTTTTATTATTATCATGAATTAAAATAGATATACAATAAACATGACATGCATATTTTTTTCCGTAATGGATTTTGATTTCATTTTTATTTTATTAACTAGGAAAATCATTCATATTATCAATTCAAAAAGGATAAATGATTCTTTATAATTGATTATGAGAATAAAGTAATCAAGCACATTAGAAGAGTATTTCTTTGACCCCTTCCAAATTATTAATATTGATATTTTTGTTGAAAATAATTTCTTGTAATATTCTCTATAACGTGGTTGATTCCTTGATGGATAGTACATGAATGTATATATTTATGAATTTATTTCTTGAGATGTTGTTTTTTGTTATCCATGTGATTTATTTGTCGATAATATCCATGGATGTGCATTGAACTAAAATTTCTAACTGAATAGAATGTTTTTTAAATATCCACCTTCATATTTTGATTGTTCTGTGTTTATTCATGATATATTCACCTATATGTTACCTTGACTATGATTACGATCTAACCTATGATTTTATTCATTTCCCTATGATATAAATATTTAATCTTTTAATGATTTCAAAGAATACATAAGAGTTTTTTATTCTATTTTTTCAATTTATAAGGTAATATAGAAGTTGAGTCTGTATATGATATTTAATGACTGCTCAACTAATCATTTTATTATACTATGATACCTTGAATATTTTACAAATGTAATAAGTAAGAACTAAAAGATTAAATAAAATAAACTATAAAGATTTACTTTTGACCTAACTTGTGTATTTTATTAAATATTTCATTCTTACAATCAATGAAAATATTCCCTCAATCATGATATATAATTTGAAGGTACATTATAAAACAAGACATATTCCCCTATATCCCTTATATAATCCTTTGATATCATATTATGGTACCCTATATAAGTCAACTTTCATATCTAATTTATTATTTTCTACCTCAAAATATTTTATGTATTCATGTTATTGGTTATTTTGTTATTTTTTTAATAAATATTCTTAAAAATTAGTATACATATATGGGCAATTCAATAAACATTATCATTGGAAAAAATGTTATTCTTCATACACCCTTGTGAGTGATTTTATATTATCACTGGAATCAAACTCAGTAGCATGGGTCATGATCCCTCATTATTTATATATTTTCTCAACCCTGATAGTTTCAAAAGACTGCAATGACCCGCATAGTTATGGGTTGTATGATTTAGGTAAAATTAAAATTTTAATCTTGGAGAATGGATCATTTCTTGAATTAGGATTTTTTTAATTATAAGAGTTCAACCATATTATGTAGATATTCATGGTTATCTCTGAAGGTCTAAGTAGTTTTTCAAGTACTTGGGTAATCCTTGTGATCTTTGAATTAGAATTTGATTATTATAGAAGGGTTCTACCATATTTCATAGTTAATATATAGTTATATAAAACTCCAAGTCCTTATAATTAAGAGGCTAAATTATGTACCATTAACGTTGGTGAATTCTATCATCCACAAGATAGTATCACAATTTGGGCCAATTGATAAAAATAATTTACATATTTGTATTTAAAATAATTTATTAGAAAAAGATTCTGGGCCAATTTTATTAAATTTATAAAAATGATAATACCTACCTCAGTAATTGATTATTTTAAGTGATTGGATAAAAGGCTAACAAAGAAATATTGATTTTTTATTCCAAAATTCATTAATCTAACCAAAACCAATGGATAATCCTTTGTCATTGAAATGAACTAAGTCCAAATATATTATGATCATCCCTTGAAGTGAAAAAAAAAATAATTTATATTATCCAAAACATAATTTTCACATCAAGGTTATTGTTCCACCATCTACACTTCTCTTGATTTGAAATTTTTATAGGGATAATATTTATATAAGTGAAACAATAAATTCTTAATCAATACAACCATTAATGAATGACATCTGTAAAACTTCAATACACCCATCCTAATAATATATATCCATTACACCTTAAATGAAAATCCATACATGACATGAGAAAACATTTTCATACTAGAAAAATTCATATTAATAAGTGAATATATAAGAAAATAATATATTTAAGACATAGACTAATTTACACAAGATGTTAAATTAAATAATATCAATGATCACAAATCTAATGTGTTAAATGTAATAAATTCATAAAATGACACCAATTGAAATTGAGTAAATTTTAAACTGTGAAGGAAATTTGGAACCTCTCAAAAATGAGTTGAATTCTCCTTAAATAAACAAATCATTGTCATAATGTGATAGAAAGTGTCTTGGAATAAGCATCTATCATTTATAAGAAATATTTTATTTTTCATCCCTTCTATTTATATGTAATGTTGAAGGAAAAATAAACATGGAATGATGGTTTATTTCTTCTTTCTTAAATTGCATACCCCTTAAGGATCACATCATGTGATCCTATGAGAATTGAATGACCAATATTTTAATTTTACTATTGATATTTATGCCACATAGATGTAATCTATTTGATATTCCAAGTGGTGTTTCTTCTCTAGAAGCTATTTGTACCTTCATAAAAACTATTAAAGTTCCCACAACATCATATTCATCCTCAAAGTATTCATTTTCACATCTTTTACAGGAAGAGAACATAAAAAATCATCATGATCATTTACGAGTGGTACAACCACCGGTGTTTTGTTGAGAGTAATTTATTCACACCTACAAATGATTCATACCAATTTTCCACGTTTTTTATAGACTAATTTATGGACGAATGAATCTTAGGAACTGACTACATCGTAATTTTTTCAATGTTTTTTGTCGTACTATAACTCTATCATCTCACATATTTCCTCAATATATTATGAAGCAGTATCCATCTTAGGTATTTATAGGTGCATCAAGATTCTATATGACCCGACATGAACATTACTACCCAGTTAATATGAATCATATATGTTTTTTCATCAACATTATAATGTTTGTATGATTTCACTATTTCTTTTAATGTTTCAATGTTTCATAGTAATCCATGTTTTGCAGTTCGAATAAATGTTATATTTTCTATTGTATACTTGTTTGGATTCATTCAGGGAATAAATAAATAGGTCTTTGGACTTTATTCCAGGGTTCATAAACTCATAATATTATTTAATATAGTCACACTATGACACTTTATATCATCGATTGAATGACTATAATTCCATCATAATTCTACAATGGATCAAAATATCTGCAATGAAAAAATACTTAAATATTTCATAAAAATTATACCACATTTGGCATTATACTTCATTAAATCACTAATAAAGCTACTAAAATTGTACTTATATACTAAAATAATTAAATATCGCCTAAATTGAACAATTAAAACCTCTCAATAAAAATCATCTCAACAAACATGTTGATGGATAAAAACATCAAATATAGAACATCCATATCCAAACCTATTAATATATAATGTTTTAAAACAACCCCATTGAATTTAAAAAACATATTCTTATTAAAATTATGGCTTAATTTATGAACATCCCCCTAAGAAACCATACACTAAACCCTACATCAATATATGAACACTGCACTGATGTTGTTGTTGAAGGAACTATCATGAATCATGTTTCTATATTTACATTTGATAAGGGGTATAAAAAAACATAGATCCCAAAAACTTCTAATGTCGAGGAAAAACTGATATTTCTTTCTGAAACAGATGAGATAAGTCTATTTTCTTATATTTTATGATTGGTTCTTATTGGTAATTTAGTGAAACACAAACTGTTATTAAACTCCTCTAATTTCTTATTTCACCTCTATTCTTAGGATGAGTACAAAATACATTTGGTGAGGTGCTCATGGTCATTTGGGGGTTGTTCTATAAAAGTTCTCAAATGGATCCCTGATTTCGATCATTACACTAAATATTTCATTATTCCGATATGGATCAGTTTCCCTCAGAGACTTCTTCACCTATTCAAACAATCTAGCTTATTTCTAATTTTTGGCATTATTGGAAATACATTAAAGGTGAAATTTGGTATTATGAATATCTTTAGACTATCAGATACTTGGGTATTTTTTTTGAGATTTATTTTTATCAAGATCTCTCAACAATGATCTGAATTCTGATTTGTAATCAGGGACTCTTTCTTAAATTTTTATATAAAAACCTCTATAATTATTAGATATTATTTCTTAAGATTTCCCATGATTTTAAGGAATGTTATAATGGGGAATCCCAATATCTTTCTTTTAAACTTACAAGATCTGAAAAGGGAAAACCAAAATGGGGAATGGTGGGGTTGAATGATATCCTTATAATTGATTTTGGACCCTATGAGGTTCAAGACCCTACATGTGGGCATAGAAAAATAGATTTCAAACCTATTAAAGATAATACATTAGTTGGGGTTATATAATAGCCTGTGAAATATGAGATTCATTTATTATCAGTTCATAAAGTGTCATTTTTTATATTGTACATATTTTCTTTGATGCCTCCAATAATTCTTGAAATTATAATGGATATCTGGAGGATCACATTGATCCTCACGAGGCATCCCAATATGAGGATAATTCCCACTATAAATCTAATGAATCTTTAAATTATTCTATTGATCATGATTGTTGGATTGAGGTGGAATTATAGATATCTAGTTATAGGAATGTTAAATAAACCAATGATTGAATATATGGGTTTTATCACTCTGAATTTATTGAAGACTCTGAAATGTATAGATTTTTCAAACATAGAATATAAAAATTTCACAAGATCTTTTCACACCTATATTCTTTAAAACATAAAGTTAATCCCTCATATTATTGATAATTAAACATCAAGAAAACACACTAGTGAAGATGACTTAATAGGATTAAATTTTGATGATGATATTGATCTTGTATGGAAATATTAATATAGGGTCACAAAGAATCTAGATGAGGAAGAAATTTCTTGGGTGGAAAAACAAGATACAACGTTCATACAAAAAATCAATAATGGTGAAGTCACTATATAATTTTATCTTCATACCAGAGAATGAATTCTTTCTAAAATGGTGGACTAATATAAAAGAAATCCCAATTTTAATTATAAAGATAATTCATTGAAATGAAATGGTTACCCTTTCATGACGGGTTCATTTGGATTTTCTGATGGATCTCAAATGAGTATGAATAAATATTAATGGTGGAATGAATCTTCAACATCTAATTTATTAAGATGATAATGTTTAGAAATCCATTTTTTATGACATCTACTTTTTTATTTTGTTTGTATGATTAAAATAAGATAATATTTGAAAATAATTTTGAGTTCTTCCTATGGATTATAGAATGGTTTTTATTCCTATATTGAGTAGAGTATTGGGGGAAAATTTTGATGACGTAACTTCTCTGATGATGAGCTTTCTAGATCCTCATGTTTTGAAATATCAATTCTTATGAAGGCTAGGTTTGTTTAGATCATTACTTAAGGTTATAAAGGTTGTTTCTCTTATATTCCGTCTTATTCTCATGGCTTCTATATTGGTATAAATTGATGGAATGATTTCTTGGATATTGATGTGGGATTCTATTTTGGTTGATTTCTATTTTGTTTAATTTGAATGACAGTAGAAGATTAATTATACACATCTCTTTTCACTATAGATTTGATTCTTTAAGAAATCTTGATAATGAGATATCCATGTGTGATCAAGCTTCTTCAAAAACTTCAACTAGAGCTAAATGAATATATATGAGGCATTAAGTGGTACAATGGCTTGAAAAGGATTGGAGAAACCCCATTGAAGACCTTCTCTAGTTCTCTCTTCACTGGTTGGATTTAGATAGAAATTATATATAAAATATAATTTTGATTCTTATCAGTGAAAATTCTATTCACAAATTTTTATCACTACAACATTTACTTTTCTTACTATATTTTTAAGGGGGTATGATTTTTGTTTCCGATTCGTAGCTCAAATTGTCTTAAAAACAACTCATTCCTCCTAGGCATCCAATCACGCATTATTATTAAAATGTAATAATATTTATTATTTCTTTCTAGTAACATTTAAAAAATATTTGTTATACATCATGTCCACATTGTGATTTATCCTTAAGAAATATTTATAGATACAACTCAAGAGAAAAAAACAATAGAGTTATTCTTAGTCACTAGGGAACAAAATTTATCCATACTTTAAAAAGTAATATATATATATATAATAAAAAATTACACCACTAACTTCATAAATATTTTTCATTAGCGTACTATAGAATATTTTTTAATAGTTAGTTTCTCAAAGTGTGAGAACTAAAATTAGAGGTTCGATGAGGAGGGGTGAATGTTTTTCAGAATAAATAAGGATATTCGATATAAAACAAAATGAAAAGTATATTTCCTTTAAAATTACTCTACTATGTGTAAGGTTATTTCAATATCCTCTTTCCCATTATTTAAAAAATAACAATTAATAAAAATAGTGAATATTTTGGTCCTCTTTTCCGGTCAATTTTTTTTCTATCTATATTTTTTAGGAAGATGTGTTTTAGGTAGGCCCCAACTCCCATTTACGTTAACCACGTCAGGTACCTCAATCCCTACAATAAATATAATTTTAAAAATATTTGATATAAGTATCATAATATAGTAAAATTTATTCAAAATATATGTCAATCCTTGGTATCTCACTGGTCAGTTTTCCATTTACTCTTTATTTTCATCATATTTTTTACATGTGTCTTTTCTCTATATAAATATAAATGATTTAATAGACTCATGTTGTAATATAAGTGTAAAATATTCACATATAATAAATAAATAACTCTCCCACCCTTGTTCATGATATTTATAAATAATAGAACTATGAACCAAAAAATACATTTTTTAAATATCCAAAAGATTGTTAATATAGTGACACTAAGGGATAAGGATGGAAATGACTAGTAGGATTGCAATTTTACTTCATATCAAGGTATTTTTTGGTTAATATGGTATTCAAATAGGAAAAAATACATGTTCAACTATAAAATTAAATGTGATAAAAACAAATAAATCATTAAATACAATCCCTAAATATAGATCAAAATCAAAAAATTATTATAATAAAGATATAAAACATCTTATAGGGATGTGAATCATGGTTTGTCTCAATAAAAAGGTTAAGTGAAATAATATAAAAAAAGTACCTTAGACTACCTCTCATGAAGTTAATTTTATAAATCTAGAAACCACTCAATACAAGATTACTATGTAATCCTATGATAAAAAAAATGTTTATAAATTTAATACCAATATTACTTTCAATTAAAAAACCTAAAATATTTCAACAAAACCATCAACCAAAATTTTATTTTAAAATGAATTCCATCTAAAAATTATACTTTTATTCCAATGGTTGAAATGGAATTCTTATATTAATAAAAGATGTCTAATGAAAAATGTCTCATAGACCAATGATTCAAAAATTAATGTCAAGTGGGTTCTAACTAATCCTATGAATACCCTCCTCACACTTATATGATAATAATTTCCATACAGTTTAGTATAAAATTATGAGGGTTAAAATGAGAAAAAACTCATAGAAAAATAATAAATAATATTTGGTAATGAATACCTTCCCTGATTAATGAAGTTTAATTTTAAAAAAAATCATCATTGTGAAAATATAATTTTTCATTAGTTATGAAATAATTATGTGATTTCTAAAATATAAATCCTTCACATTCAAATATGTGAGTTCATAGAAAAATGAAATTTTATTCCACAAGAATTTTAGGTTAAATGTGTTTTTATATGAACTACTATGGATATTAGTGTATGTAAGAATGAATTTAAAATAAATAGAAATACAAATAGGGAGGATAAATAATTGTTCAAAAAGATAAAACATATATTTTTTGTGGAAATCCTATGAATTCGATCGTCTATCCCCATGATCTCTACTAGACATTGCAATATTATATGAATGAATCAAGATCAAAAAATCAACTACCTCAATAATTCATGGGTATAATGTAGGAGATGATAAAGCATCGTTCAAAAATTCAATCATGATAGTTTAATACTAGATATATAGAGATTTAATTTTTCATATAGATAGATTTATAAATGAGACCACCTTCTCTAGCTTGGTAGACAAACCCTCTCCCTTATCAGGATAATCAATGAAAAAAATCCAAAAATGCACCTGATTTTCAAATGTTTAATGGAATGTTAATATATAATTTTATGAATAATGATAGAGGGAGATCTTGAGAAGCAATAAGGTAGGGTGACTGATCTAATGTCCTTATTAATGATTGTATTTGTAAATGATGGTGTTTTGGAGATAGATGTTGTGAATGGGAAATAGGATTCACTATAAACTAGATTAATTTATTCCCACTATCCGAAAATTACACCCTATGTTTCTCAATACATAACCTAAGTGTATAATTGATATATTGTTATTGTACCATTATAGTGTGGAGTTATGGTAAGGATTATTAAATTCTTGTGACTGGCCAATTTATAAATGGATTAGGGTATTTTTAGTCTCAATTTGTTTTATGAATTGATCCCCATGTAAATCATCAATTATAAAACAAAAGTGCATTCATCATCCCTTGTTTAATTAGTCCCCACCCTTTTTTTAGTTTCATCTTGAAGAAATATGGTCTGTCAAATTTAATTTCCCCAATGGTAATATGGGATGTAGGGCCTTAAAAAGTATAAAATTATTATGAACCATGCTTATAAAACTGTTTCCAAGAAATATCCCTCTATAATTATTTATATTTCTAGAAAAATATAAGTAATATACTTATCCGTATTAATTTACTTCCCCTCAGACATTGTCGATAGATTTAACACCAACGCTATTTGACAACTCCTTGATTGTATCCTCTTGAAAATAAAGATTTCACATAGCCTTATACACAATAATAATAAATGGACACTTAATATGTGTGTGTTTTGTCATCCTAGGTTCATATTGAATGTTGGGATCCACTAAAATCCCAACCCACTTCTTTTGGGTTTAACTTTTGTTAAAATCTCTTATCAATTTATTATATTTATTAATATCCAAAATAATATATTTTATACACTCATAAAATCATTAAACTCACCTATGGAGACAATCCACTTCATCCAATGCATCCAAAATGTAACCCTCACATGGGTTTTCTCCAATGTTGAAAGAAACTCAAGAAATATGAACCTGAAATGAACCTCCCTCTCTAGTTGAATTTTCTCTTAGTGAAAGGCTCATAGGGATTCAAACATTTATACCCCTGTTATGATTTTTTTCAATAGCCTCCTGGTTTGAAATATATTTTTGGAAAATGGGATTCTTTTGTATCTTTTTGTAGTTATCCTGATTCAAGTGTTCTACAAATTAAAGGACGTTGTGAATATGTAACTAGGTTGAATCCTCCCCCTTATAAGAATTAGAATTAGAGTGGGAGGATGGATGTGATATATATTAGCATGATTCCATGGAAGGTGGTGGAGTATGATTCAAGATATGATAATGGTTGAGCATAGAAATTGAATTTTGATTTGGGTTTGGGGGGATCCAAGTGGTGTGACTTTTGTAGGGAAGTTTGATAGGGAACATTGATTGAGGTTTGGTATCTTAGGATTTGGCGTGTTCCATGGATAAGTGGTTAATAAATATATGGAGTAATTTTTAGTCATAAGAGGATGTAAAAAATTTATTTAGAGGTAAAATAGTTCAATATGGTAGAGAGGAAGAGTGGAGGATTTTTTTTTAATATTGAAAAATTGGGAGATATTAAAGGTAAGGGATGAATATATGTTTGTATAATCATGTCATATGTGGGGAATATTCCAAAAAATATTTAAATTTGATGCACATTTTGGTTACCTAGGTCTTATTTTATTTTGTAGATCTAATGAGAAGAAGTGTGACACATCATAGGGGCTCTAGGTGATGCGAAGGTGGAGAATCACAACGTAAATTAAGGTTAAGAGAAAATATTTTTAAACCCATGAATTCATCAGGGTGTAGTGAATCACATAATTCCATAAACATTAAATGATATATATCCTACACTTTCTGGTCTTGATACAGGATTGTTCACATAATCTATCATGGCCTTTATGGAATGACACATTCCGTGCATTTTTAGTCCTTGCTTTTGAATTTCACTCAGGATGAATCACAATGTGAGTCCCTTATACACATCATGCCCATATTACACATTCATTATAGCATTCCAAATATATTGGTTTCATGGTGAAATTATCACCCTAATAATTTCTAAATTCATTGGGCTCCACTTATCGTCTTACTATATAGCCTAAAAGGAACTGTTATGTTATGAACTATCCCAATAACTATTAATGTTTATTTTCATTGAATCTATCAGCATTAGTTGATCCAGAAATGGTGTATGGGATCATCTCAAGAAAATTTAAACACTATGAATTCTAATCTACTGTTTGAGAATAAAAATATCAACTCACAAACATAACTCGTTTTCCTCATAGTCATCTCTTCATTTAACATTGATATATATACGTAACTCTCATATTAATTACTGAATAAAAATTAATTGATCACATCCTAATTCAAAATTATCTCGTTATAATTACACTATCTATTCACTCCCTTAAAAAATTCCATTTTTTATCATTTCTTATAAACAATACTTTTGTGGAATACCTTAACCACCATGAATATTTTTTACAACCCCCACCACAACATCCCTAGAAACAATTTCAAATGTGAGTTAAATAATTACACCTTATCAATAGGAATAGTTTTTCTCTAGATAATGTGACGGTTCTTCTATTTATTTTTATTAATCTTATAAATATTGGATATCTAATAATTATCGTATCTCCACTCCCCTAATTCCTTTGGCTATAAAAATCTCTCCCCACCCACTTTATTTCCCACAATATTTATATTTATTACAACCTAGTAAGAGTGGTGTTCAACATCCACTTGGATAGAGAAAGTATTTCTATAGACATGATAGGGTTGTGTTGTAATAGTAGTGATTAAGATCAACTAAGAGACAAAGAGGCTTTTTATGGACACATAAGATTAGGTTTTACCATGTAGTGTCTAATAAGAGGTTTTTGTACACCCACAATTCATCGTCCAACCTTATATTATAATAATTTATATTTTTATTAATGTTCTTTTACAATATCTATTTTATCTATCAGTTGGATAGTTCCACTTCCCAACTATTTTGTGGGTGATATTGGGTGTTGTTATTTTTTTAAAAAAAATTACCACATGAGTTAACATCATAAAGTGATTATTTAACTGAATACGTAGAAACAAAATGAGTATTGAAGGAATTAAAAACCCTAAAAATATATTTTTCATTAAAAACTGCTTGATTTCTTGTATTTTATTGATAAAAATTTCTTTATCCTTCACTCAATATGATAAATATCCCACACTCATTAGTTTTTTGGTGTTTATGAAATATTTTTGCAAGGGGACTGTGAATTTTATAAACCATATCTCATATAACTCAACATCAAAAAAGGGGGTTGGGAATTTAATTTCTTGTGTCAATGTTTCAGATTCATTGACAGTAATTACATCTCTAAAAAATATTTTGAATTACGATGAATTATATACCATAATAATTCACATTAAATTATCTTATTCTATATTTAGTTGGTTCCATGATGTCCTCCAATTGGAAGGGAATACAATTATTCTAATATGATTTTAATTTTATATTTCAATTTACATCTTCAGATTAAACCATATCTTCATTTCATGAAAAATAATGGAGCGGCGGAAAAGTAATAGACTTCAATATAAAAAATTCACTTTTTTCAGGGTATGATAAGTAAGGGTAAGGATTCATCATGGTCATGGAACTTGATATTCCAATAAACCTGAGAATGGATTGAATTCATTATAAGATAATGTCACATCTTGTAACCCATTGAGAATATCTTTCATGTTCTTATTCACCATATCATAGTTTTATTCTTTATAGGTGGTAAAATTCCACATTCTCTATTACTTTAATATCATTAACTATTATATTTAATATTTATAGTAGTATGATCTACCAAATTAGTATTATCTTGTAATACATCATATATATATCTTAAATTTTGTCTGATTAGTGTAGAAAAGAATAACATAGGATCAAAATCTATTATAAAAACACTATAGAAATAAATTACTTGTTTATAGTTTTTTATTTTATCTAATTTTCACTAGTAAATAAGATAGAATTATAAATTCTGTGAAATATGTAATAAACTCACTATCCCATCACTGATCCTATGAAAAATTGCTTTCATCATATATTATCTCAATGTACTTTTAAAAGATGAAGCTATTATTATTTGGTATGTTATTGGATTTCATTTCAAGATAGTAAAGGTTGCACCACATGAATCATCAAGTTTAAATGGAATATAGTTTTTCAAATATATATTTTTATGGACAATAATAGTTATAAAACATATTTGGTAAATTTCTGGTATAATCTTGTTATACCATGAATGCAGTGAATCCCCCTAACTATGGTCCTTTTGGGAAACCCCATTATAATTTTTATTTTCACAAGATCCACTATAATTCCATAATATTATGTTTTATTTCCCAACATTATACTTTATTGTATCACAAAATTAATCTTCCCAATATTCAAAATGATGACTTTATTTCACATCACTTTAGAACTACATATTGATTTCTCAAACATAATTCAAAAGTGTTCCTCTATACAAAATCATTATACATTAATATCGTTAATATTTATTATTCCACGTCATGAAAAATATGGTTTATTCACCTCTTAAATTTCCTTGATATATTACACATTACAAAAGGAAAATATATATTGTAAAAACTCTCATATGAAAAGGTTACTATGTTTTTTTATTAAATATTTAGGTCCACTATAATTTCATTAATGCGAAAGTATATATCCATAAAACATTAAAATGCTTTCTCAGGTGGTCTCTCCAGCATCTGATCAATGAATGAAAGTGTAAAATGATCTTTTCATGTGATTTTCTTCCATCCCATTTAGTTGATACACACTTTTAATCCCATAATCAATATTATATTAATTACCTCAGTCTTCTAATTTTGTTTAAAAATTAAACTAATCATCTTAGGTACCACTTACAGAGGAGTAAGCCATTCAATTTACAAGATTGAAAATATCATACATGAATATAGAGACATCAGTAAATCTTTATTAACTTCTTAATTTAATTTAGGAGTGATCCTCCATTCTTTTATATATTTTGTATCTATATAATCATCTAGTAGTAACATACAAGCTCAAACTATGCGGATGGTTCCTATTATATCATTTTTTGACTAATAGATTTTATAAATCATGTATCCTAAAACTATGAATTGTTTATGATATTGATATTTTCTAAGATAATATTATAGTATAACTACATGGTTATACTTTATTCTCATAAATTATTACCTTAGTGTACAAGGTATAATATTTAACTCTAGTACCATTGGATTTGGAATTAACAGAATGAATTTTTGGAATAAGTCTCCAAACAAGGGTTTTTTCTACTTCACATCATAAATTTATTATGTTCTTTAACCTAGACTAATACCCCTTTATATACTACCATTTCATCAATAAGGTTAATCATTTAGTCCTACACATCTTCTGGTAAACATGGTTTTCAAGGTTCTTCTACAACTTCTTCCTCTTCAAAATTGAATAGTGGTGGCTCACCCATTTATTGATTATCCATGAAAATTGATTAAAATTTTATGAGTTTGTTTGTTTCCAAACTACATTAAATAAATAAATAAATAATTCCCTCACACTAGATATAAGACATCAGAGTTTCATGAAAATAAATTCCCTTCTATTCATAAGGAAATATATACAAAAAATTATAATGATATCTCCTTCTTCCTCCTTTTTAAGGATTAACAAATAATTATGATAGCTAAATTTATCCACATTTACAAGAAAATATTTAAGTATGTCGGGGAGGTATTTCACTTGGATATAAATGATCATCAACCTCAATCTAGTTATCTTTGTCTAATATTATCCCAACATCCATAAGGAACTAATTGACATCAAATTTATAGTTGTCCCCTTGTAACCTATCACTTTCCTAAATGTCCACATACCAATTATACGTGGAATTGAAAAACCTATTAGCCTATCACATTCATATAGAGAATATAATTTGTACCACAATTGTATACACTTCACTAGGGGAGATAAATCTCTAATATTTTAAAAAAAATTGTTAGATTTTAATTATTTAAAAAACATTTCATGTACCATCATTTAGATTATGGATTTAAAAATGGGGTGTTATTGAGGGTTTTTTTTGAACATATCCAACTATTTTTTGTATCATGCTTTCACATTCCCTTTCCTCAACAAATCTAGGAGTTTAGGGGGGTTTATAATGATTTTTCATCATATATTCTTTTTGTTATTTTTACTTTTTTTACCCTGATGTGAATCTCTTAATTCATTCTTACTCTTCAAATTATTTCCTCCTAATATATTATACATCAACATAAATTAATTTTTCAAATTATACATATTATTCATTTTTCTTTTCTTCACAAGAACCTCCATATTTATGGTGCATCTTTTTTTCGTTTTTCTCAACCTTATCTAGTTTTTTATCTTTGAGCTCATAGACATTTCTCAATATTCCATCTTTTTCCTACTCTTGATCATTTTTCATTATATTAACTAGAAATACATCTAGTAGAAATAAATAAATTGTTAGAAAAATATATCCTTAATGGATTTTATGGTTATAATGGTAATTCAATTTTTTCATGTATATTTCATTGTTTTTCATCATATGATTTACACTTTCATGAATTTTTATAGAATAATATAGGGATTGGATTATTAGAACTATCATGGATACTACTTCAGGGTATATAATTGTATTTGGGTTTCATAATGTGTTGGATAATTATATTCTCTCTAGGAATAAATTTTATGAATGGATATTGTGATTAGAGATGATGATGATATATTGGTCTCCCTTGATTTCTAAAAAAATATTGTCCACTTTGAATTCAGTTCCACAGGGTATTTGAATTTTATTGGGGGAATCGTTTTATAGGATCTGTAAATATGATCGAACATGATTTTATCTAATATTGTTTTAATTTAGGTGTTGGTTGTATTTTTCTCTTTCCCTATACTCTTGATGAAAATTTTTACCACCACACATCTCAAAAGGTTTCACCTCTATGGTTAGTTCTACTAATGATGAATATTTTAATGTAAATTGAAATGTTTCAAGTTTCTAGGTGAGGGCCTCCACCATATTAGTTATATCTAGGGTTTCACATAAATATCCTGTAAATTTAAATGATTTTTAGGTGAGCCATCACATAAGATATCACTAATTGTTTCTAGATTCTAAATCTTCTTTATGATATTGGGACTGATCTTCAAGTTATTTTCATGGAAAACAGGTTGACCAATGACTTCCACTAACCCATATGTTGATGTTCATATTTAATCCCCGGTGTTGTACTCTATAGGCATCAATCACACTCTATTATAATATTCCATATGTTCAAACTATGTGTTCAACCCATATGGGGTGGTGGGATTATGACTCTCTTCTATAGTTATCTTGTTTCATATGAATAGGTCCCCCTCAATATTATGTTCATAATCAACTAGCTCTCATGTGGGATTACTTCATGTGGTATTATTCAAATTTTGGAAATTTTTAATAGTTTTTTATGCTTCAAAACTAAAAGATTCTAAAATGTGGAAATCTATGATTTTTTTAGGAAAATACTAAATTATGATCCTTCAGAGTTGGAAAATTATGTTTTTGACCGATGAATCTTCATTATATGGATAAAAAAATTAAAAGGCTTAAAATTATTAAAATTAAAATTGTTTCTTAAATTTGGGTTCAAAATCAATTTTGGAATATTTATAAAAAGGATGAATCCTCTCTCACTCATAGTTTATATAAATTGATTTGTCAAAAAGTCATTATAAATTTAAAATATTTTTATACCAAAATATTTTCACCCAACCTAAACCATTTAAGAATCCTCAATAAAGGCAATTCACTATGTATAGATTCATTAAACATGACAATTGTAGTTAAAGGAATATACGTAATATTGATCATAGATTGATTCGGTAAAAAATATTAGAGTTCCTTCAGCAGAAATCCTCTTAACTAGACTTATATGTAGTTATAATATTTAATAAATATAATAACCCAATTTTAATCAACATAACCATCCCTAAATATGAATATTAAGACGTAAAACAAATCATACTTCATCTCTCTATCCCACGCCACTCCAGTGACTAGCCATACATGATAAGAGAAAACACAATCACACATTTTCTGTTCATCATAAAATGTGAATAATAAAAAATTAAAGTATTTAAACCAATGAAAAATTGATATAAGAAGAATAAAATTATTAAATTCATAATGTTCAAAAATATACTGTTTTGGATAAAGTTATGGTAAAAAATAAGTTTAATTTAAACTAAGGATATTTCGTAAATATATATTATATTTAGTTCCTATAAAACTCAATTGACTCCTTATTTAATAAACAATCAATCTTCTAGACGACATATGTTTTCGTGGAACGAACCTCCCAACTCTATAACCAAGCTTGTATTTTATATATTTTATTGAACATGTCATAAAATGA
This sequence comes from Viscum album, assembly GCA_963277665.1. Taxonomy (NCBI): domain Eukaryota; kingdom Viridiplantae; phylum Streptophyta; class Magnoliopsida; order Santalales; family Viscaceae; genus Viscum; species Viscum album. Next base: position 1,127,285,983 of record OY728156.1, on the reverse strand, counting down.
CTCATACTTTTGTTGCATGACTGGTTCTTCCATCATTCTAACTTTCAATCCCCCTGAATACAGTAGAATGAGATCCGCGAATGATTGTCTAATGTTTATTCTTTTTGGACTATTGATCAATTAAGTCATGGTGTGTTTATCACACTCATGGAATTACAATATTTTCTCATTTTTTGCTTAAGTGTATACTCATGCATACATTGGGTGTTTATATGACAATGTTTGTGTACTCAATGAACTCATACACATAGATCATAAAAAATAGGTCTTACCCAAAATCATCATGATCATATACATATAGTTAATACTTATATTTCATAGTTTGAAGCGTTTATATTCATTTAAAAATCAATTTTAGGATGTTTCCAACCCAACATGATAGCCTGAGTGGTGGTATGAGGATATCCTATGAATTTGATTCTATCTACTCTGAAAAAAGTCCAATATCTATTGAAAACTCAATCTTCTTGTGAAATTCCTCTATATCTTATGAAGTGTCATTCATATTATGTATTTCCTGGTCATTTCATGATAGAATATTATAGAACAAAGAGAATTATTTTTTATTTTAGATGACTAATATAATGTTTTTTCATCGTACTTAGTAAGATTTTTTTGGGAATTAATGTTTCTCCTCGGGTTTCATAGGTGGTCCATGATCCATTTAATGTGGTATGAATCAATATTAACATCAATATAGTATCTTTTTAAAAAAATCATTTAATGGACTCATTTCTATAACTCCATGGGTCAATATTAACATAAATTCAATATCTTTATTTATACTTATAAAAATTTCACTACATTATAATGTATTATACTCAATATCAGTAATAATAGTACTAAAATAATATAATTGAATCACATATATCAAATATTTTAATATTCAATGTCCACATTGGACCCTTATACATTAGTAATGCATCCTCGTTCAATGTATATGGTCTTTTTTTTAAATATGATTCTTTTGGTACATGAACCATGGATGAATTTACATAGAATGCAGTGAACTAAAATCCCAAGTGATTTTTTGATGATAAAGTGACTGTATTTAATCAATTGTGTGTGAATTACTTCTAAGAGTATATTTGATGGTAATTGGAATAGATATGTAAATAATAATGACTCATGATGACTTGTTGAAGAATATGGTTTTATGGTGTTAAAATAATAATAATAGTGTTGGTAAGAAGGAATAATTGGATGAGGAGTTATTATTAAATTTATGATAATTTTATATAGATTTTAATAAAAATATAGAAAATGAATCCAACCATAGACAAAACGTGAGGGAGTCCATGGTAGAAAAATGTAATGTTGTGTATAGGGGCTAGAAGGGGTAGTTCATCTCCTTATAGGTTTCATCAAATCAATATTTGTATTATTATGAATTTTTTTCTCAACTACGAGGCCAATGTGGGAAAAATTGTATAATGGACTGTTCATTTTTTTTCAAATACGTGACATGTGATCACTTTAATGACATCACATAATATTTAAATTAAATTGGATGACATCATATTCAAACTCTGACCTATTAAATTTAGGACACCTAGTTATTCAGGAAAAGTCTCCTTGTGATGAATTCATGTCACCAGTTTTTACCATCATACCATGAGAGGTAATCTCATCACTTCCTTGAAAATAATTTGATCTCCATGAATGAAAAAGAAAATTTCAAACCTTATTTCAAATGAAACACATGATTTCCATATTTTATGACATCAATGATTGATGTAGTGTTTTATTGTGACATTTTCATGTTATTATGTCTATTGTGATTCTTGATAATGAGTATATGAATAAAATATTATATTATATGTGTTACAATATAACACATTAATTAACATATGTGGAAAATTGAATTGGAATTATTATAATATAATTTTCAACTTCTATTTGGGAAAAATCTATAAGGTTAAATATTACATACATAATTATTATATTAGTCAATTAGGATCCCTTATATTGTTAAAGATAAGAGATTCAAGTTTCATAATTCTATGAAAAATACAATATAAAGAGATAGTTGTGATTATATTAAGGAACTATAAAAGGAAGAATTTTTATTCTATGATATTAATGTTCAATGTATTTACATAAAATTAGATAATAAATACATTAAAACTACTCTATAAATATCAAGACTCCAATATGAGTGAAGATTGATTAAAATTAGAGTAATCAAACATCAATAACATGCATTGTATTCATCAAATATACTTATAAAGGATTTATTTCATTTAATAGCAATCTGAATAAAAAATAATTATGAAATTTAATTTTTGTTATATAATTATCTTCACCAAATTGTGTCTTCATAATATTTATCCTATTTTTTGTAATTCTTTTCAATGATGAAAATATTTATGCACATAGTTAATATATAGATAAGGAAATAAATAACTTTAAAACTCATTAAAAACATATGGCTGAAAAAAGGATATAATGTAGGACCAATCAATATACAACTACATGGGAGGTTGGTTCCAAGCATGAAAATTTTCATGAAGAAAAAGTATTGAGATTCATGAATATATACACTTTTATATTGTGAAGAAGGAAACCCACATATATATTGTTGAGAGAGGCAGTGAGTATTTGGGGACATGAGTGAGTCCACATGAATAAGATGTTATTCAATCATTCATATGTGAATTAAAATCCTCATGAAATATTGGATTTTAAGTTTCCTCAGATAAATAAGTAAATATCTTGATGTTATTAGAACACATTAATACACACATACTTAAAGTTATAGTAAAAAAACTCAAATAAATGCATCCCAAATACTTGTGTATTCATTGAGATAACTAAAACTATTTTCAAATGAGAGTGCTTTTTTATTATCACTCATCACTATTCTTTAATTCTTGGTCACATTTTATCTAGTTAATTATAGAATCATCACATATTAATCTATTCATCAACAACTGTAGGGGAAACTTGATTTAGAAGTGATTTTCATGTTTAAATCAATTATTTTTTTATGAATTCTGAAATTATTATTCCAATAGGTGTCCAAAAAATTGTGTATGACTCAAAAAATTTGAATATTTCATGGTGTAACAACTTATCACTAATATCATTGAATCTATTGTAAGGAAATATAACCAATCAAAATAATGATTAGTCTGTTATTGAGATTGAGAATTATAAAAAATTATTTACCTTAAATATGTATTTCATAATACATATGGGTAAGTACGTGAGATCATATTAATACGTATTGGATCCTAACAGGTCAAAAATATAGACTTAAAAGAAACAAATACATAAATTTTCATCAACTATTCAACCCCCCCCCCCATCAATAGTGCTAATCCTTCCTTGGAACCTATCGGAGAAATCCCAGGTTTCCTATATCAAGATACAAGAAGTGATAAATATGGATATTATAAATTCTAAAAACATTATAGATATATCAACACTCAATGGAATGAACTGTCATATGTGGAATAATATTATATTTCTCTATTACCTATTTCTTGGCCTTAAAGTTAAAAAATTTACAAAAAATAATTTTTCCATCATTACTATGTATGATCTTATATTTATTGATGAATTAATAAATCTGTATGTTTATGGAAATGAACATAATTTCATTTTTATGTATCATTCTAAAAAAAATTATCCAAAGATTATGTGAATACAAAATTCCAAGGAGATTTGAAGAAAACTGGAATGTATTTATGAATGCAATATTAATGTCAAGAAGGAAAAATAAAAAAAATATGAATAAAAATTTTGAGGGAATTAAGATAAATAAATAAAATTAAATAATTTACAAGAGTCAATATAATTTTCAAAAATACTTACGGTTCTGAAGAAAAGTAAAATAGATCCACTTTTAATAAAAACATGATGACAATCTTTCCAAAAATGTATGATCCATTTGTTTTATCTCTACAATATAGAGATGATTTTTCTCCATATTAATTGAAAAATATTCTCATTTTATATTAAATAATAAAGCTTCTATAATTAAAAAAATATTATATTTTATATGTCTTCTCTTTCTAGGAGAAATATTAAAATTATAGGGAATGAAGGTGCAAAATCAGCTGAATAAAAAAATAAATATTAAAACAATAATTAAATTAGTCCACTTATATCAAAGTGATTCATGAAGATAAATGAAAAGTGTAAAATAATACTAAGAATAGGGTCCTATAATTTTCATAATATTTCAAATATAATATATTTTTTCATGTAAAGAAGTGTTTAAAAAATAAAATTGATGATAATGATGAGAATCAATAAAAAAATAAATTGGAAAAGTCAAATAACTCAACAAAACTATGTGTAAGATAGAATATTTAATTTTAGATAAAAGAAGAAGTTTGGTGTACCATGAATAATGAGTTAACTACGTATTAGGTGTCCAATTATAATATTAATATAATTTTATGGCTCGTGTTGAAAATGGGATTAATATATCATGTAGTGAAAATGATGGATGTGAATAAACTTTTCTATAAAAAATATTGATGATGGAATATGAATATTTTTTGAAGAATAATATTAAGATCAAGGGCGGGAATGTTCTACTAGTAAAATAAAAAAGGATATATATTATATGGAAAGGGGGAATATATCAAAAAAGTGGCAATAAAAATTGATGAGATCAATAAATACAAACTAAAAGTATCTAAATAGTAAAAGTTGGAAAAATTACATTAATGAAATGAATTCTATCAAAGATAAATATGTTTCCAAGACATAGTCAATGTGTTCTTAACCTTATAAATATTTAAATAATATTTGATGACATTTAAATATGAATTTTATGGTCATGTATGAATCATTACAACCCTGTGAAAATATGGTTCGTGTCATGAACCAACATAGGTCGACCTTGAACTGGTAACCTGATCCAATATTTGGAATCGCCATATGGTCATTATTATCCCCATAGGCTATAAAATAGTGCTAGGTATCAACAGAGTACAAGAGGGATTGATTTCACAAAAAAGTAAATAGAGAATCATGAAGAAAAATTAACCAAACATCCCATTATTTGAATGAAAATTTGTAGAACATCACTTATACACAATATGAAAATTTACAACAAATACAAAAAATAACCTTCCACAATGAAGAAAACATTATCCCCATGTGACCTCACTGTTCACTCTCCAACCAAATGATCAGTCATCGCCCAAGGTGACTGAACTCAAGTTGAAACCAACACGAGGGCTAAAAACAAAAAAAACTATAGGCATGAGTATTAAAACTCAATAAACTACCCTAATAATCTATTCCCAATTCACTTTATATTTTATAAAATATAGATCAATTTCATGTTTGAACTAAAATATATTAAATTATTTTTTTCGACACATTTTATTTAAAAACAAAGTACAACTCATTTCCATTATTCATTTCCAAAACTAATTTCATTTCAAGAGTAGCACATTATCATTTTCAAGGGGAAAGTGATGTCTATATTTTTCATCATGGAAAATAGTGAAAAACAATACACGAAATAAAAATTCATAAACCTTGTTAAATAAACACATTAATTATCAAGAAAAACATTTCACAAGATGCACTACAGTAGACACAGAGTAAGAAAAATGGAACTAATTATAATTGTAACACATTCATAACTAAAAAAACCAAGAGTTAATTGTATTTGGTGAACCTATGTGATCGAGAATAATTCATAAGAAACCAATACATATAAACCCATATATGGTATCATTCCACGCATGATGAAATCAAAAATCATAATACACTCGTCCACCCTTTCTTAGGACATACTGATGGAAAATCCCATAGTAATAAACACAATATATCCACCAACTATGGTTTGTTGTTCTGTACGGTGACCTACCAGTGCAGAAATAATTCTTAGAAAATTCTCATGATATTCCATCATCTCGTGTCTCATGTATTTAATGTGTTGATCCAAATGATGTTAGTTAAGCATCAAATCACAAAAAATACATATAATAATAATAATCCACTACATGCATCACCCCGAGTCACACCAAGGAAAGGTCTCATGCAAGATAATAATCAGAACACAAATAGTCCAACCCATTACACTCTAAAAATAGATCCCAAATATTCCACTATTGGGAGACATAATAAAACATTTTATCAAACATGCAGTGTGCACAATTTTAACAAAACAACATGATTTTCCATAAATTGAACCATTAACCACTACTTTTCACACCATAAAATTTATCCATGACTTTTATATCAATACTCAAAATGTAAATAAGGTAAAAACATCATGAAATATCTGAATCATAAATTATAAAGGAATTATCATAGGGTAAATTACCTCAAATACGTGGAAGAATACCAACAGACACCCGAGAGAACTTGTCGTAGGATCCAAAACCCTTTATCTTTGATTAAAATACCTAGACATCCAAAAAACCATCATAAACATGAAATAAAATTGAGCCCCAGGTTATGAATTATTAGGTAAAAAGAAATAAACTAATAAGGAATATTAGATGGAGGAATAGGTAGGGGAAATGAGAGTAAAAAATACAATGGAAACTAGCTAACCCTTCAACTTCTCTTAGATCTACTCCATGATATGAGGAGGAATGGCTTGGGAAGCCTAGGGAGAGCTCCTTAGGTCCCGAAGTACTATGGTATAGGGTTTTTTACTTGTTTAGGTTGAAATACCAAAAGGGGTAGATTAGTAATTTTAGAAAATTTAATTTTGTGTAAACCTACATAGTTTATTTAACGGTTCGCCAAACCGTGCAGCAAACACAGGAGCGACTACACGGTCACTCTTAAGCCACCGTACTCATGTGCTCTAAGCATGAGGTCAGTTTTATTCCTTTCGTATGGTAACCATGGTTTGGCTTAATTTTTAATCAAACTACGCTCCAACCATATATTGGTCCTTTTTAGGAAATATCAATGATTTCTTAAAAAAATTCCAAACGTCACAAGGATTAACCAGGAGGAAAATACTAGAAAATTAAAACTCATCAAAACTCAAAAAACGTCACACCCAAAACCTATAAAAATATTAGGATTCCCAAATAACATGAACATAAACCAAAACATGAAAAAATGGGTCTGATAGTTTCAAATAGGTAGGATAAACAATTTACATTTAATAGTATAGGTTTTGAAACCAGATTTGGACAAATATAGACTAGTATGATAACTAATAAAGCCTACTATAATAGAGGAATACCTCAATTAGATCATTTTACAATGAACAATGATAGGAATGTTAGGTAAGAGTAAAATAGAAATAAATTTCTAGACAAAACTAATATCAGTGTAGAAGATATGAGTTTAGATGATACTACTGGTTCTAGAGATATTTTAGGAACAAATCCTACTCATACCGGTACAACATAAAACTATGTAATATGAGGTAAGAACCAAGGGGATGTTATTCTATGAAAATTAGAAATTATTTCCAAATAATGTAATTTGTGGCTCGGAATTCATCTAATATAAAATCATTGAACAACATTACATACCTAGAAATAATATATAGGCTATGTGACTATTAGGGTCATATATCTACGATAATCATGATTGGTATACTAACAATAACTCCTAATAATGAGAGGGTGAATATAATTTTGAAGAAGGAAAAAGTAAAAACATTTTTTTTCTAAATTTTATTTCAAAATATTATGAGACCAAATTCATGGTTACTTTATATTGGGGTTACTATCACTATAATGGAAGTGAGAAAATTATGAAAAATCATTGGGAAGTTTAGAGTAAGATCATAGAATTTTGGAAATGATTATTCACTAAAAATCAAGGTATTTTTCTTAATAGGAATTAAATATTGAAAATATGAAGTTTACTGATGTATTATTTTCTGAACAGATAAAACAAAATTCACTAGATTTAACTAAATATTATGATAAGTGATAAGAGTATTTATTTAATAAATATTAGTGTTTAATCAAATGTAATATGGACATAAGGATCATTACTCAAGGGATAAAAATGGAAAACTATATCAGATTAGGGATCCTATGAATTCTTATTACTTGTGTACCAAAGATGAAAAGAGTTTATGTAATATAAGACTTGGTCATAATTCTCCTAGAAATATGAGTCTGATTTTAAAACATGATATTATAATAGATCTAAGAAAATGGTTTAAATGGATTGCAACTCTCATTAATGACTGGGTATTTTTTCTAGGAGACTACTTGATCATTTTCAAATTCAATTATGTGGTCCCATGATAGAAAATTTTATCAAATGAGATATATAATTGATTACAATCATTCATCCATGTACATAGATAAATAATTACATTTTACTTAATAATATTTCATAATCCATAAAGATTTTCAAAATATGTTTAAGGAAATATGATAAAGATATGGTACATTACAACCAAAAACTGGGAACAAGTAATTGAAAGGTGTCTACTAATGATTCTTTTTAATTTTTTATTTTGAGATATGAAATTATGAAACAATACAGCACACCATGTTGATCTTTCATTTTAGAAATTTCATTCTAGTTCATAGTATCAGCCGAAACCATATGATGTGGAACTTCCATTTAAATAAGATTTCTCGATATTTTATAGGGGTATGATATTTTTTTCCCATGCACGTGTTTCTAATAGAGAAACACCAACATGGATGGTTATCGACATTGGTGGGCCATTATTGAAGGATAAATGGAAGTAGATGGATGGAAGAGAATTTATAAGGGGAAGTTGTTGGTAGGTCTTGAAGGGAAAAGTAAGGTTGTAGAAGGAAGAAGTTTGTGGGTAGAAATCTTAGTTGATATGCACAGGGGTTCATTTCCTTGGTAAGTGTGTTGGGAATTGAAAATGTTGGCAGTGGTTGGGTATCCTCTTCACGTATAGCCTATAGGGAAAGATCCATCGATAAATGGTTCATTTCGACCAGGTATAAACTCTATGATCTATGTTTCCATGATTAATTTATGACTTTTTCCTATATGACATTTAATGTGTTTCTCTCTACCTAGAAAGAACAAGTTATTTTATTTTTATTAAAAACAAATTGTTCTTTAGAAAAATGATTTAAAAAATATAGAACATAACATAATCCATATAAAAATATAGTATTATAAATGAATAACAAAAGAATAATTGATATGAGAAGGACTATATTAGGTAAATATAACATCTCAATGCATTTTTTGAGGATCTGTATTATTTAAAATACATATATAGAATAAGTATCTTCTTAATCTAGAGAAATAATATTCACCATATGAAATGTGGGACAAAAGAAATCAAATTGTTCCATTTTTTTATATTCCTTGAATTATAAAGAAAAAGATAAATAATTTGTTCAAATTTAAATAAAAAGATGAATAAGGGGTCATAAATGTATTCTTATTCAATTTTATTATTTTAGATATTGGAAAAACATTAGGTGATATAATTGAAAATTTTTTGTCAAAATTTTTGATAACCTGATCAAACCTATTATAAATTTTCAATCATATTTAGAAAATTATGAATAAAATAGCAGAAATATGTTAGAGTACAAGACTCATGAAGTGAATGAGAAGTTTCTAGTCCTAATTGACATTTATTTTGATTAAATCACTGATAAAGATGAAGCTATTATAAATGAGAGTGAATGGTATTAAATAACAATGAAACATTTTGCAGTTAAAAATATTATTTTAAATCAATAGAATCTTTTGAAAACTAGAAGGATATTTATATTTGACAATCAAACTCTAATAATATCATAAATTGATCATCATATAATAGACTATGAAATTAAACTAGAGGACATGGTATAGTCTATAAGCGAGTAACTTTCCTAGATTTATGAAAACACCAATTTAGAGTATGTTCTCAGACCAAAATACTGTTATTATCACTAATTGTCTGTTTCTTGATACATTTTGAGACATGCTTCCATAGAACCACTGTTAAAAACACATCGATTACATTTATGGACTTGAAACAAAACAAATGAAACTCAATATTAACCATCCATGATTATAATATCAATACAAAAAATTGATTCATGTATATACAAAAGAACTTTTATTATTATTTTTTCGAATTAATAAAAACCATCACGTATTAATTCCTATATCTTTTCATCAAAATCGCAATTTTTCACATTACACCTGTATTTTCAAATTCCCTATGAAGACTTCTGCATCTCTAAAAAAAATCTCCCCACATGATGACCTTATATACAAATCATACTTAATTGCATTCTTCATAATTGGGGGAAATGGTAACGTAATAAAGGGTGATCTCAGATTATCATTAAGGGTATGGAGAAAAGATATAAATCGATGAACCTATGTAATAATTAGATTAGAATATGGGTATGATAGATTAAATGAAGTGAATGAGAATAAAAAAATAATTCATACCTATCAAAAAATGGATCAAAAAACATGAGTTATGTAATTATTTTTAAACATAATACAATAAATATATGAGTGTAACTTCACAAACCATGTCAAATCAGTTTTTTTTTTCAAAAAAACCATTAAACTTCATAACCCATGTTAGTATCATGGAACCTCATACCTCCTCCTTAAATCACTTAGTCTGGATAATGACAACATTATCTTAGCAATGAAATTCATCCAGTTAACTCCCTTGTCTCTTAGAAGTCTCTTATATTTATTAAACTCTATAATCTCTTAAGAGTAACATCCACCCCTAATAGCATTCTCCCATTACCCAATAAATTGGATAGATATATCAATCTCCACTAAAATCATGAACTATGTTGCGATCACCATACATAAATAGTTATATTAGGATCACCCATAATTGTCAATAAGTTCCCCAAACCAAAACATTAATAGTGTATATAGATTCTAACTTTCATTCTAAAACATATAGAAACTGCCATAATTCTCTTCATAAATTTGTAACATATGGAAAATATATGGATTTAATAATGATTTCAATGTAACATAATTAACTTGTGAGAAAGTAATGGGTTCTAAGGAATCATCCCTAAAAAGTCATATTCCTAAGCCATAAAGATAGAAAATGGGGATGGTATCATAAGTTCACATCCCCAGTGAATCATAAAAATCCATAATATAAGTTTATATATAATAAAAATACATTTAAAAGAATATTTGAACATTTCATTATAAATATGGAAAATATTATTTTATATTGATATAATTAACAAATATTATTAAAATATTTAGAAAATTATTTTATTTGAAAATAATGGTGGAAACATGTAAAATAATACTCTAATTAAATAATCATCATAATGTTAGGATAATAAATTCATGTGGTAAATGTTTAAACAAATATTCTCTTCGTACATTTTATAAAAATTCATAAAAATCCTATTTGGAAAAAATTATAAATATTCGTTTTATACCCATTTAAAATAAATTCAATTACTTTCAAAAATTAAAGCAAATAATTATTTTATCATATAAAATAATGTTCTTGATAACTTTTTAAAGAACATAGACATGGAAGAAAACATTTCCTAACTAAAGAGGTAATAAGGACATCTTTTTTTAAAGCATTTCAAAATCATGTTAACTACCGAAGAGAGTACAATAAAAAGAGGAGAGTAAACCCCCATGAAAGACTAATAATTATTTAATCTATATAACCACAACATAGTGTCGTACATGAAACATGAATTCCAAAAAGGATTTTGAGAGAAACCCCTTACAAATATCATAACATTAAAAGTATGACTCAATTAATGAAATGGTTAAGCTTGAAAAATATAAATACATAAAATACATGCTAAAAAATAATTATACGCAATTTAACACATTATTTTGGTGAAACCTATCTAGTGAAAAAGTGATATAACCCAAATAAAATAGTTAAGAATCCCATTACCTCTAGTCTAGACTTGTTTCATATATTCTCTTAACCTATTATATAATATATACATATTAGTTATTAATATATAATATTACAGTATATATAATTTTTTGTACCATATATTATTCAATTATAACATCTTATCCCTTAAATATCATAGTTCTTCCTTAAAATCATTTTTTTGGGTGCCAATAATTATGTATTTCAAGCAGGTTTTGGTATAGTTGTTCTAGTCCACCCACATAGTTCATGGATTCACCTTCTGCAAAATATTGATAATGAAATTAGAACCAATTTTTTTATTTTATACTCATTTATAAATATTCATATAAGGTGGTGATTTCAAATGAATTACATCACTTCATGGTGAAGGTAGTTCGTCTATAAGCATGAATAATGTTTTTGACTATTTGTTGGATTGGAAAAAGTATGGGTAAATAATAATTAAAAATATATAAAAATAATATCATATATGTAATATTTATACACTAAACATACCCTCATTACCGTCCATATAATGTTGAAATAGTAAAATTCACTTCGATTCAGGTAAATGGTGGTCCACAGATATTGGCGGGTGATGTTGTTGTCTTATTGTTGATTTGGGTGTCAAAAGGTGGATAATATTTAACATTTATAGCATCAATATAATTTTATAAAAATTAAATATAATCATTATGTAAATATATATAATGAACTATGAGAGGAGGATATGAAAAATAAAAGGTGTTCATCATGGAGATGGTGGTCTATAAAAACACATGACATCATTTTCATTTTACATTGGGAAGGATAATAAAAATATAATTCTTATTATAATATCATAATAAAATATTATTAATATAATTTTATAATTTCACTATTTAAATATGAATAAAGAATATTTGGAGTAATTTTAAGAAATATAAATTTAAAATGATTCAGTGAAGATGATTACATCTTCTTTAAGAAACCTCAAATAGATCCCTCCTTAAAGAACCTTGGTTGGTGTTTTAAGAATACCATAACCAATATAACATGTAAACATAATTAGAGAAGTGTTTTAAAAATATTATAATTCATATATGTAGATCAATTATGTGCGCATAAGAGAGGATATGAGGCTCCCTTTTATTAGTTAGGTTGGTTGAAATATTGTAGATACATATATATCAATATTTAATATGTGTCCATCACATGTATAATGGATATAAAGTTTAATATAGTCCAAAATAATTTGGATGAGGTAAAATAAATTCAACCAATAAGGTTTATATTATTTTAAGTGGAATTTTGAATCTTAGCAGTATGTTATACCCCTTATTGTCCCTTTTAATCTTAACTATGATAATACAATACTTTTTCTTTTAGGGTCAGTAATGTAATTATAAATTGTAAAGTGGATAATAAGTTTATGATGGGTTATATTATCAACAATTTCATATCTTATTTACAAATGATATGATTTTTAATATCTTAAAAAATAATAATTATATACTGTTGAACATAAAATATACTTAATGTAACTTTTGGGACTATTCAACTAATTTTTATTTAAAGAACCACGATTATAGGGGAATTTGAATTTTACAATTTAAAATATTATCTATATCTAATTTCTATAGATAAAAAAATTTCAATACTTTATTTTATCAAAAACACAACACCTTAAATATTATAAAACTATTTAATTTAAATTTTTACCTTGTTGCACTATTATTGCATCAGAACTCTGTAAGAGTTTATGTAATAAACAAATTTCTTATAATTAAAAATGAATTACTATAAAAATTAAAATTTATTTAAATTCAAAATTAATATTTATAAATGTTCAAAAAATTATTTTTATTCTAATGAAATAAATTCATAGATATTATTTTAATGATAGTGAAATTTTTTAATTATTTTTTACATAAAATAATATAATGGTTATGATAAAAAAAAATTAAAAACTATTTACATATTCTAAAATTTATAATATAAGTATGACTTATCACATTATTTTAACCCTATTTAACCAATTTTACCCATTACCGATGTGTATAACATTTTCATGTTTATTATAACTGTGAATAAAGAATATGTTGAAGTTATTAAATTATATTAAGTATGATCATTGATTATATTTAACCAAATTTAAAATAATAAATAACTATAATTGGTGTATATTAATTTTAATATTCGCACATAAAATGCATAAAAATCATTTTTAGAGAATTTGTTTTGAGAATAAAAATTATTATATTCTTTTTCCTTTACTACTTGAAACAATTATATTAATATTATTAAATATTATTGAGTATATTTTCTTTAAATTAAATTAAAAATATTCATAAATATTTTTTATTTTACTTTACAAAGAAAATAATCATTCTATACATAAAAATAATTTTATACAAAATAACCCTTTTTCCATCGAATTATTTTATCCTCCCTTATTTTTAATTGATTGTAGAGACACCATTTGTTTGAGTAATAATTTTTTATATATCATAGAATATTTTCAGAGATAGGAATTAAGAATTAATGATATTCCAAGGCCCTCTGAGTATAAAATTGATGTTATATTAATATTAAATATATTATCATTTCTTAAAAGATTTATTGAAAAAAAAATTAATAAATGAAAAACATATCCTTATATAAAAACGCTCATAGCATGGTTGAGTAAAAATATTGGTTTTACCCTATGTATGACCTATGGTTGGTTGACTCTGGACGTACGATTAAGGTAGCCTTTTGCGGTTAAATTTAATTGAAATAATTTATTTCTTTCTTTCTTTATTTTATAAAATGACCTAACTAAGACCTTTTATACATACCCTCTTAGTAAAATTTTCCATGTGATAGCCGCATAACACTTCTGATTTTTATTAGGAGGTTCAGATCATTCATCGTTGGTTGAGCAACATCGAACGACAAAGGATGATCAGATCGAGAAAGATTAATTGGTATTGAATATAGCTTATCTTTCTTATAACTGCAGAAAATCGTTTTCACCAATAATAAATCCATAATCAAGGTAGTTACTATTAATTTGGATTTTATCACTTTTTATTAAATTACTAAGCATGGTTTGATTATCCAATTTTAATTTTATATTTATTCATTCATTTTCATGAGCCAAGATGCTTTTTTTAATTGATCTATTAAACCCCGTGTTTGATTCAATATCACCCAATTTTTATAATTTTTGCCAAATAATTCTTTGATGATAATGGTTATATATTTTTCATTAGTCATTTCCATTGTTTGTGAATTTTATTCTTCAGTGTCAGCCTATGAGGTTGTAGGTTGACATTGTCAAGTCGTGTTAGAGAATGATCGTACCCCTAGAATAATTTTCATATCACAAATGATATGTGGATATATAAATTTCATATAAATTTATGATTTATGTGGGATGTGAGTGATACGTTGTGGATTTGGGATCATTATTGGTGGAAGATTGAGTTGAAGGTGTACAAGAGGAGCATTGGGGAGATGTTGTTGTTATGAATGGATATGGATGGTAAAATGTGGTGTGGGGGGAGGTAAACACTTCTCATTTTTATGTTAAAAATAAAATAAAAAATAATATTTTTATAAGTGGTGGTAGAGGCACAACCTTCTTTTTTTATATTAATATGAACTATAATAATTGTATTAATAATAGATAATATTTTTATTGTTGTTAATATATTGATTATTCCATAACTCCATCATACGACATCAGATTGAATATCCATGTGTAGCTTCATGATCATCATATTAATGCCAACATTTGAAGACCAATTCGGGATATTTTATTCCTGAACATAGATTGATTAGACGAAGCGGCATACATACATGTTATAGTGAAATGCATTTTTTTAACTGGGTGTCCAATTTGGGAAATTGAATCTCCTACCACGAGTTTTTTGTTCACGAGCACACCAACAGTGTTATCAATTTGAATATTCATGTTCATTTGTGATGAAATGTATGTGGATAAAAACTCTTGTAATATGGACATATGATGAGCCATGTGCGCTCGGTAGGATTTTTTCTAGACTCGTATTTTGACCCACAAGTAGAAAATATTGAGTATTTTTCATCATAGAATGTGTTAGTTGACATTGTAGTGTCATTCACAATACGATGTGATACATTATGAGTTTTATTTTTCTTTTGTATATTCTTGATTATGGAAGTGCTCGTGAAGGATCATCGTATAGATTCTAGTAAGAGACAGTACACCCCTATTTGGAGCATGGGTCATCTATAATTGTGGATGGAACTACTCTATCATACTAGGGTATGGGGGCTCCATTATTCTTAATTATTATATATATTGTACTCCCTTATTTAGAGTGTGGTTCCTCTATCAGTAGGTACAATACTCCCTTATCACAAAGAGGCACAAATCCCCCATATTCATTACATAGATAGAGACCGTACCACCCAACATGGGCACAAGTCCTCAATCTACCGAGTGGAACCCCATGACATAAAAGGAAATGGGACCTCCATACTTTGAGAAGAATATAATTATCATACTAAGGGTGGGTCCCCTATCTATCATATCAATAAGAACATCCAGATGAAAAGTACATGTGTCCTCTACCAACTCAGTGGAACCCCCTGATGCACTAGGGTCTGGTTCCTCAACCTACTATGTAGAACAGTCCTGATGGACTAGGGTGTGGGTCTTATACATACTTAGTGGAACCCCTTGATTCATTTGGGTTGTGAAATCTCAACCTACTGAGTGGTACCACCCAAATGCATTGGGTTGTGGGTCATGTACCTACTTAGTGGAACCACCCAGATGAACAAGGTAATTCAACCTCTACTTGTTGAGTTAACCGCCCCACCCCCCCCCCCCCCCCCCACACACACACACACACACCATGTAGTACTAAATTTTAGGTATTCTACCTACTATGAGTAACCCACTAACATACTAGAGTGTGTTTCCTATTCCTACCAAGTGGAACACCTTATACAGTAGGGATTGATTACTATGTGGCATAGTGGTGTGGTATGGGTCCCCATCATGGTTAAAAAGATGGATATATGAGATGTTGGGCCTCAGAGATGGTCGATTTGTAGTGCTTTAGGGATTTTAATTGTTCTTAGCTGGGTTGTGTAGATTGAGATCTTCTTTCTCTCTCATTTGGGAATCTTCTAGAGTATATCTTTGTTGTAATTATGGTTTTTGTCTCATATACTGATTATAATATCCTCTTTTCTATGATATGAATACTTCTATCATGTCTTATATTTCTCTGTCTTCGGTTTTGGGGCTCCATATAGGGTTTGTATGTAGTCACCTCCATATGGGATTTTCCTGCATGGATCATGTCTTATTCTGGTGAAAGATATATTTGAGGCAATTTCATATGGACATAGGGATACATGGGTGCATATAGTATATATGGTGGTTGGGCATAGAGATATTTAGTTGACAACTATTATATTTACACAATTAAAGTTTTTTTTGCATGTGACATACCTCCTTTTTGGTTGTGTATTTCTGATTTTAAATTTCAGTTTAAACTATCATACCCTTTTTTATTTTCCTAGATGTTATTTTTTACATAGTTTTTACTCTACATGATATTGACTTATATTATTATTCATATTCACTTCTGTATAGAGACTGTTGGGTGTGATCCTACAGGTACATTAGGAAAAGGACTACTATATTTGGTATTCCTTCTTTGTAATGACCCATAATTTTATCTAAAGAAATTTTTGTATTCTAATAATTCCATATACTATAAATCACTAAACCATCAAATATGGAACACAATACAAAAATCATAAATGAATAATGAATTCAATAAAATAAATTAAAGATCGTATACCAATGGAACAGGAACATGACTATTGGAATAGTAATATAAACCTTATGAATAATAATCAGTCCAATAGAATAGTAACCTCACCCAAGAAATTAATAATAGAATTTAAGTATTTTATAAATGAAAATATGGTATAATTATATCATATTACAAGTAAAATAATTTTTTAAAAATTATTATTTAAGTTATGATATTATTATAAAATATAAATTATTATTTTAAATTTAATAATTAGAAAATTATTTAATTGAATATTTATTTTCATTAAATTAATTAATAAATGGTTATTTTGTGGTATTATTATTATTAGACAATTTTATGAGACCTGGATTATTTTTTCAAGGTTTTATAAAATCTTTTCTTATTATAAAATTAGTATTAACCAAATAAATGTTTAATTTAATTAAAAATAAAGTGTATCATATTTATAAAATTATTTCCCAGAAATGGAGTCCATTTTTGAATTTTTAATGTTGAAAAATGGTTTGGTTTAATGTTTCATATTTTTATAAAATATTTGTATTTTTAGTGAATATCACAATATGATATATATATATATATATACATTGTAAGGTATATATACTATTTTTTGAGTCATCACTGATGTAAGAAGCATAATCATTAATTATCCATCGCTCTATAATGAATTTATTCATGTAATCGTCATTATTTCTTATCTTGAGGAAAAATAATAAACTAATGAATCAAATATTGAGATACCACAACTCTCTGCCACTATAAATATTACCCATCTTCACATATTCTCCTCGCAACTATTAAGAATTTTTTATATTACGAATTCTAAAAAATTCCCTTTCTTGGCCTCTTTCCCACATTCAAAAATCTTAGTTTTCAACAAAATATCGAAACCAATTTCCCTAAGGAGGTTCTCAAGGAGGAGAATTCAAGAGATAAAATCAACATTAATTTTCTTTTATTCTCTATCATTTTATTTTCTATTATTATTCTATCATCAAATACCATAATCTAAGTGGAATGGTGAAACGGGTATCTAAAATATACTATAATTGTGCTATGTTAATGTAATAATCTATTATTAATTATTTCCCATCCCGTTTTAAAAAAATGAAAACATCGGTAATGAAGTGTTAATTTATCACGTCCAAGAACAATAAGTTTTCAATTTCCATTACACCATTCAAGAATAGTTATAATACCTTTTTTATGGTATATATAGATTATAATATCTTTAGTACATCCTATGTAATATTCTTCATGGATTATATATACATGATATTAATTAATATAAAAAAATAGTTTATGATGATAAAAAAATGCCAAATTGACGAATATAATTAATTGTTTATCTATTAATTCATCTGCTAATATGGAAAAAAAATGATGTATAAATACATTTAATATTATAAAATTTCATTAATAGCATATAATTTTAATTATGTAATACTATACTAGTTTTAAAGGATTTTTCGTACATGTATACAAGTAACTAATCATTAAAACCAAGGAAATGAATGCTCCGAAATCATAAAATTGTACCTTATAAATCATCAAATCATCCATAAATGAACTTAATAAAATTAAAAAAATGAATAATTTTTTATTAAAAAATTAATTAATGGATGTAATATTTTTATCCAGGACATTATGATCATGTGAAGAACATATTCGGACATAAGGTAAGGGATTCTTTCTCAGAATTCCATTATTCCATTAGATTACAACTTCTATTTCCTTAACCAAATTAAATTCATATTTATTTGTATATAATTATTTATAATTCTATTTATATATACCAAAATAATGTATTCATATTATTCCATCCTTCCTTTTCTTTGAAGTCCCAATTTAGAAAAGTTTCTCGTCTTAATTCTTCCAAATAATTAAGCCTGATAAAAGGGAACATCCATATTTTTTGATCCATTTTTTTGTGCACTCCATTATATGTTAAAAGGAACCTTTATTATTCTATAATCACTCGAATTATCATGAATAACTATTGTGGTTCATTTCTAGATATATACTAATAATTATTCTTTGTCTATTTTAGAGGCTCTTTTATATTTTCCTTTAACTACACTTAAATGTTTTATTTAAAATATTCTTAAACACTAATTTTAAATTTTTTCACTTCATTTAGACATAAATTATAATTTTCTATTCATATTTTTGATTATAAATCTCCATATATGATTTAAATTATTTCTTTTATTGACTCCATTATGATATTCTCTTTTGATATTCCTTCTGACTTGATTATGATACCCAATTCATTCCACGAGAAAACTTATGTTAATGTTTGATTTTTTATGTACAATTATTTATGTGGAACACTTGTTCATTTATATTTTATGATAGATTAACCCATATAGAGCTCCAATTCATTGGGTAATTTTTAGTCTCTTGATATTTCTTGTGTAATGGTCTTGGTGGTTAACCTTGACTCATGCCCTATGTGAAATAGTCTTGGTGGCTAGCCTTGACTCATGCTACTCCATGTTTAATGAGCTTTGACACATGATTATTTCATTTTTAAAATTTAATACACATTATTATTATTCCATGGTCACATTATCTTCTGTTTTGTATGTTATGCTCTCATATTTTTATTCATTTTTTATGTCATCGTGTTATGCTTTCAAGCCCACACTCATGGCTTAATTATTATGTTTATCACTTACTAGTAATTTCAGATCTTCTATTTGTTCATTTATTCCCTAAGTTTTTCTATGAAAATTTAAGGGATAAATGGGTGTTAGGTGTTCATTATGAATATTAAGTATAGTATGTCTTTATTTTTTTCATGCTTTCTAAAAATTTATCTAATATTCCTAAGTCACTAAAAATTATGATACATGCCCTATAATTGATGGTTAATTACTCTGAATCAAGTAATACTATATATAAATGTCTAGGTCCATTATTGTGGGTATTAGAGAATAGACTATTTTCTTGAGATTTGGACTAGTGAATTTTAGTAATAATTCTAGGTATAGTTATATAACCATGGATAACTGATAATGAAACTTAGGGTATCGCAAGGTATGATATACATTTTCATTACATATTTATCCATCAATTTTCAATGATTCCTTCTACTATTCTTTATAAAAAATTATGCAATCCCCCTGATTTTACTTTCTATTTATCGGTTTACGGATGTAAAAAAGAAAAACTCATTCTAACAATCAATTTCATTGGAAATGTCATTATTTATCTAATTATTTTCTAAATATGGAATGAACGGTTGATGAAAACATCATGATATTAATTGATCAATTGGCTCATGTTTTGAATAATAACTTCAATCGAATGGAACAAAATCCTTCTCTTAATAAATGGAATGTTTAAAATGAATAATTCATGTGACAGAGGCATCTGATATTTAGTGGATCTTCCGATCCCATCATCATGGAAGAATGGATTATTTCCCTTGAGAATATATTCTCTAATGTCCAATGCATAGAATAAGAGAAATCTGTACTTCCAGTATATCATTTTGTTGGTGAAGCTGATCTTTGGTGAAAACTGATTGAAAACATAATGTCCAATGATGAAATTGATTACAAGGAAGGGGAATATTTCCTTAAACTATTTTCCAAAAAATATATTCTCAAACCCTTCATATTAATATGGAAAGAGTGTTCCCTAGACTGAAGAAAATGAAGTATGAGTCTATTGTGACATATAAAGTAAAATTCACAAGGATTTCATGATATTCCATTGGATTTTAATGAGCACAAAATGTATGGTGCACAATTCATTTGTGGACTAAATCAAATTACATGATAAGCATGGTAATTGGAGTCATTAAATGTGTTGGATAGATTTTTTCCCTCTAGGATAAAATGGAAATTGGAGACTCACAGTAGTCTCATAGGACTCGAGATAAAAATTGGAAATGATGTTCAATATGGTTGGATCAATATATAATTCAAATGATAGAATAAAAACACAATACCCCATGTGTACAATGTTTTGGAAGAAGCATATTGGTAGCTATTTAAACCGAACTTTGAAATAATTCAAATATGGATGAATGGAGCATCTGAATAAATACTGCTGAAGGGATATGAATAATCCAAGTAATATGGAATAATAATGGATGGTTTAGATCCATAATTATTCTATAGTTCACTGTATCAACTTCAAGGAACATGGTAATTATAAAAACAATTTTCTAATGTCGATTTTTGGCAGGGGAAATCAACAACATCTACTGACAATGTAGTAAGGAAGGAAGTATTTTATCACAACTTATAATGTGATAACTAAAAATGATGTCCTAAAAGGAATGATGGTTATTTATTCATGAATTGTGAATTCAATATTTTATTTTGGTTCTACACATTCTATCATATTATCCCTATGTGTATAACTATTAAAATATTTCCCAAAAAAATTGATTGTTGGGTAATCTATGAGAACATCAAATGAGGTAATTATTTCATCCAAATTATATAACTTTTACATAAATAATGATTGTGGATTGAACCACCTAGAAAATATTATCTAACATATCATCAAATGGGGTAATTATTTCCTAAAGTATCCTCTAATTTTTTACATGTGTAAGGATAGTATGAATCTCTATTAGCGTAATTGTCTAATCATGGATATTACTAAGTTATTAAAAATTATATCATTCTAAAAAAATTTAAAAAATAATAGAATCATTCTTGATGACATGCTCATTGTCAAGGACTAGGCTGATGTGATCCCCTGAAGAGTTTCATATTCTTCCTCATGATCAAAATTTTTAGTACTAAATTGAACTTGTTGTTGTATCTTTTCCTATATTAAATAAACCATACATAATTTCCATCTTTTATCTAGGATTACTAAAGGTGTAGTAACAATAGAATGTGGATTGGGGTTTTATATGCTTGAGTGTTTCACTGTGTGGTTCAATATTCTTATTTTTCAAGATGATGGATGGATCAATGCGAAACCCAATTGATTATCATGATCCTTATAAAATCATTATAATGAATAAATATCCCCCTCCAAAGATATATGATGTTTTTGATAAACTATGTGTGGCATAATATTTTTGTATGGTGGAACTTTAACTCGGATATTACCAACTAAAGGTGAATAAGTTATTTATTCCAATGATTACCTTTTGAATTAGATATGGACACTATAATTTCACATGGATTCCCATAATACTCATTAATGATCCCTAAATTTTCTTGAATTTAGATAATATAGTATTTACATATTACCCAAAACAAATTTTGGGTAGTCTTTATTGATGATATTCGGCTACACTCTCAGAGAAATGAGGAAGATAATTATCATATGAATACCAACAGAATTTGGGTATGGAAAAACTATATGAAAATTAGAGTAAATGTATGTTCTAGATTACGAAAGTATCATTCTTTTGGAACATAATCACCAGAAAATCGATGTCTGTGGACCCATCCAAGAAGAAAACAATTGAATAGTGGCTCAAGAAAACATCTGTAAAATAGATCCACATCTTCCTTACCCTAACTGGGTTTCAATGATTATTTTTTAGTAAATTATCATGATTTTATAACTGATAACTCTTTTTTACATCAAAGGGGGAAACGTATGATAAGATGCAAGAATGACTGAAAATATTTAAAGAGATTAAAAAGAGGATTATCACCACACTGGTACTCACACTTTTGAACTATGGGGAACTATTTTTGGTGTATATTTATGATTAAAAGAAGGTATTAGGTTGTGAAATAATTTAAAATGATAATTTTAGGCCTATACCAAATGGAATTTAAAAATTCTTCAGCTAAACTATCCTATGCATGATCAGGGGTTGGTAGTTGTGTTCTTTGCAATGAGAAGATGTATAAATTTAATATATGGGGATAAGTATGAGATATATAATAATCAAAAGATTATGAAATATATATTAAATTATAATGAGCTTAATATTAACTTGATAAGATTGTTAGATCTCATCAATAATTACTACTACTCAATCCACTGCCATCCTAGTAAAGAATACCAGTTCATGGATTCTCTATGTAGAAGTGATCTTGTATCTTATTCAATAATAATAATTGATATGGAAACAATTTACTTATTCTTTTAATAGATGAACATGGTAATCATTAAGAAAAAATATCATCAATCCTTTTTCAAATGATTTCTCAAGACACCGCTAAATGAGAGAATAAATGATGCTCAAATTAATGTTGTGGAAATTTAGAAAAGTGTGGAAGCTATCAGAAATGATAAATCATAATATTTATAAATTGATGGGAAATGATTATGAATATATAGTTCCAGAATATGTGTACCATCGAATATGGAGATAATGAAATTGATTTTGAATGATGCACATAGAAAAAACATCCCTATTCACCCAAAGAGCACAAGTATGTATCAAGATCATTGAGAAAACTAGTCATTAGACAATATGAAAAAGGGTACCACTAAATATACATAAAATATCCTATTATGTCACCAAGTGATTGATGAAAAATAAAATTATAATGATATTATTAAACCATTACCCAAATAAATATGGAAATGGGAAAACATCACCCTAGACTTTTTCACTAGACATATGAATACATATAGTGGAAAAAATTCTATAAGGGTTGTTGTGGATCATCTCACAAAGATAGCCCATTTTATTACAATTAGAGAGGAATTTTCAGTGGATAAAATTTCATGGGTATATATTAGAGAAGTGGTAAGTATACATGGGGAAACATTGTTAATTGTATCCCATCAAGACATGATATTTACCCCCAGGTTAAGGAAAAGTCTCCATCATTCTCTAAACACTAAGCTGAACTTCAGAATGGCCTATCATCCGAAAACGGATTTCCTCTCTGAGATGACTATTTTGAAACAAGCTGAAATATTGAGTGCATATTCTATGGACTTCAAGGGAGAAAGGTTTGAACATCTTACACTAGTCATGTTCTCCTACAAAAATAGTTTTCACACGAGCTTCTAATTTTCTCCTTATGAATCCCTTTGTGGAAAGATGTATATCCTCATATTGTTATGATGATGTCAGTGAACCTAAGCTACATGGACCTAATATGGATAATGAAATGGTTAAAACTATATAGTAGGATATGAAGGAATTCAATATTTTAAATAATAATTATGTAGATAATCATCTATGAGAATTGGATTTTATGGTTGGAGACACAATATTTCTACAAATATCACCATATAAGAGGATCATTATATTTGGGTAGAAAGGAATGTTGTGTCCCAGGTAAATCATCCCCTTAATGATTCTCGATCATGTTTGATTTGTGGGATATTGACTAAAACATCCACCAACCATGTCTTCAGTACAAGATTTATTCCATGTATCCCGTCTTGAGGAAGTACAAACCAAATTCATCACATGTAATGAATCCATAGGTGGAAAATTGGAATTTGATCTCACTTAGGAAGCATAGTTGGGGAAGATCTTGGACAATATATATAATTTTCTACACCATAAGACTACTCACCTGGTCAACGTACTATGAAGGAATTGTAACTTTAAAGAGGCAACATGGGAGCTGGCCGAAGGAGTGATAGATATATACCCTCACCTGTTTTGTCTGTAAAATAAAATTTGGGGGAGAAATTTCATAAAGGGGAAGAATTTAATGACCCAAAATTTTATAAAGTGAAATTAACTTCTTATAACTCAGTCAAAAAATACAAATTACATAAAATCACATAGAGAACACAATATATTCATTATAAATTAATAAAAAATGAAATAATAGGAACCTATACTAATGAAATAGTTACATAAACTTTGGAATAGTAATATGAACCTTATGAATTGTAATCTAGATAATAGTATTGTAAGCTCAACCATGAATATTTTAAAAAAATTACATCTCTTATAAATTTAAATATGATATAATTATATCATATTATAAGTAAATAAATGTTTTATAAATTATTATTTCATTGTTGATATTTTTATAAAACATAAATGTTTACTTTAAATTTTATATTTAAAAAAATTATTTAAAAAAATTATTTTCATAAATTGTATTTATAAATCAATATTTTGTTGTCGCCTGATTATAACATAATTTGATGAGACCTTGATAAATTTTTCAATGTTATAAAATCATTTATAATTTTAAAATTGAAATTTCCCAAATAAATGATGTTTTAAATAAAAAATTAAATTTCACATATTTAGAAAATTATTTTCATAATATGGAGAACATTTTATAATTCTAAACATTAAAATATGGTAAGGGTGAATTTTGGGTATTTTACTAAAATAATTGAATTTTTTTAAATGTAAAAAATTGTAATTTAAAATATATACATTATAAATTGAATAAACTATTAATTGATTCTTAACTGATGTAAGATCCAAAATATAGAATTATTATTCCCTTATTCATATATATTTTTATGAAATCATAACTATTTCTTTCATAAACAAAAATAATACAATAATGAAAACAATATTGAGAAAACATACTCCTATTCCACTATAAATACCACCCCTCACCACCTATTATCCTCACACCTAATAAGACATAAATATTTCAAAAATTCATCCCAATCCTCTTACCCAGAATCTTCCCCACATTCTGGAGCCTTTGGTCTCAATGAAAGACCAAAACCAATTTCCTTAATGAGGTTCTCAAGGAGGAGAATTCAAAAGGTAAACTACTATTTCTTTTTCTTTGATTTTCTTTCAATTTCTTTTATTTTATTATTCTATTTTAACCTCCACTTATCCATATAAAATAGTAACTCCAATATAAAACATATAATTCTTTTTTAATATTTTAATGTAATAATTGATAATCATTTCTTAACCCTCCTAGGTTTTTTTTGAAAATGAAAACATTGTATGTGATGTGTTAATTCAACACATTCAAGGATGATGAGTTTTCAATTTCATTTAACACCATAAATTATTTTATTAAAGAAATATGATTCATGTAGACTAATACATATTTATTATAGCCTATTTAATTTTATGGAAGAATTATGTATACATAATATTAATTAACAAAACAAAACTATTTCATGATGATAAAATAACCAAATAAATGAATATTAATAAAATTTTATCTAATGATTCATCCTCACATATGAAACCAAAATTAAATATAGGACCACTTAATATTCTATAACTCAATTAAAAACACATAATTTAAATTTTTTACAACTATTCTAATTTTACATGATTTTCAATACATGTATACAAGTAACTTATCATGAAAACCAAAGAAAAAAACGTTCATGAATGATAAAATTGTATACTAAAACTCATCAAAAGCCAGTGATTGAACATAATAAAATTATAATAAAAAAATAATTAATTAGAAGGTTATAAATGAATAAATTAATATATTTAAATTGATTATCGAGGACATTAAGATCTAGTGTCGAACACTATCAGACATAATTTAAGGGATTCATTCTGATCCTACATTTCATACATCGGGTTATGATTTCTCTCCATTTACCCCAATGAAATTTATATTTATTTTTTGATAATTAGTCTAAATTATGATAATATGAACCGAAATCATGTATTCAGATAATTTGACCAATATTTTTGGTGAAATAAATTTTTTAAATAGGTTCCATTATCAATTATTCCAAATAAGCACGCCCGATTAAAGGGAACTTATTGATTTCTAACCCCTTTTTGTAATAACTCCATAATATTTTTTAATAAACACTTTTTATTATAAAGTCACTACTTTTTACAAGACAAACTACCTTGGTTAATTTTTATTTTTATACTAACAATTGTTTATTTTCCATTTTAACGAATCATTATTATTTTTCTTGAACTATCCAAAAATATATATTTTTCTAAACATTCGTAAAAGTTTTTACATGTTATCACATCAGTTTGACATCACATATCATGATATATAACTGTTATCTAGAATTAATATCCATATATTATTTAAATCAATTAATTCCTAGTCACCATTGTGATATTCCATTTCAATAGGCTTTCTAACATGATTATGATACACAATTCTTTACACGGGTAACCCTTATGTTTATGCCTCATCTCTTCTTCATGATTAATTATATTCCACACATATTCAGTAACATGTTATTATGGGTGATCTGAGATATCAACCCAATGAATTGATTAATTTTTGGTCTCATCTGATTCCATCAACAATGGTCTTGGTGGTCAACTATGACTCATGCTCCATGGGAAATAGTCTAGGTGGTTCACCTTGACTCATGCCCCTAAATTTTCAATGAGCTCGGAATCATGATTATGTCATTTTTTATATTTCTTCCATATTACTATGATTCCATTATTATACAATCCCATGTTCTATATATTATTCTAGCATTATGTTTCTGCATTTTTATTTCATAATATTATGCCTTCTAACTCATGTCCAATTATCTATTCTTTTGTATATTCCATTACTATGTTTTTTAGCTCATCAATTTCTTCATGTATTCACCAGGTTATCCTATGTATATTTAAGGGATAAAAGTATGTTTTTGATATCATTAAGAAGATTAAATAAGATATTTTTTTATAGGTTTTATAATTATGTATTTAATAATTAAAATACCATTGATTTTGTCATCCATATCTACTAATTAATGTTACTATTTCTTAAAATAATGTAATAAGATTCATTAAAATCTAGGGATATTATATTTTTATCCCTTATCACCAACCCCTGGCCTATGGAGGCGGGCTTAGATTACTTTCATCCCAAATTACCACCTACCTGGAGGGCCCCATTGGGTAAGGTCATTACAGTGTAGTATTCGAGTGGTTTTCCCTCATGAGGGTTTCTTGATTTTTTTTCCCATATGAGGTTTCGTTGAGAATTCAATAAAATAGTGCCATGGTGTCTTGAGTGTGGAATTTTGGTTTGGAAACAAAGTGTTGGTGTGGAAGCTAACGTATACATGTAGAAAATATAAATAAATTTTTTTCCACTCATGATGCAAATACATTAGTTGAAAGAACATTTGTACATTAATCATATAGGATTGCGTCCTCTATCTATCCTTCTTGAGTTAGCTTAGAGATATTCCCATTTACCTTCATAGATCTTGATAACAATTGATATGTCCCCCAAAAAATCTCTACCTTGGATCTTGGGATATTTTCATGATGAAGATCAATTGGTAAAATGTCCTCAATTTCGGAACCCTCTTATGAGATTTCTTTTTTATGTGGGAAGCAAGCAATGCTACCACAGTCAAGTATCCCATTGATCCTTTAGTGGATCAAACGGATGATAATCTTCATGTTAATTAGTCGATGGATCATGTGTTATATTATAATGGTATGTAGAGTATTATTTCATCACATATGGTCTAGTGATGGAGACCACATATAATTTGTGATGAGATGGAACCTTAGGAAGTTGTGTTCTGAGTCAAGGTAGTTGTTAGGGTTTTTTAGCATGGGTGGACCCCTGCTGATCAGATATTTTACATGGTGACTAGTCATCTCTATGGGGTAGTTTCATACTCTGAAAGAAATGATATATGACCTAAATTTTATGAGTGTGTATCATAGATTTTATTTATATAAATATATAAGGTTTCATGGGGATCTGAAATTCCCCTTATTATATGGTAAAGGACTACCATGAGCTTATGGTGTAAATTTTCTTCTTGGATACGATCCCTATTGAAGGTGGTTCTAGAGATGATAATTATCTAGGGTGTTGTATGGAATTAGTAAAGCCCTAATTTGGTAATGTTTGACATGGTTTTGTACTTGTACGCAAGAGGAAAAAATCCCCCATAGTGACATGACCTTGTGAAAGGATTCAAACCCATGAGGGAGAGTTAGTGTTTCCCAAAGTGGATGGCTCCATGGTGTTAAAAATTAGTTCTCGTACTTATCTGTTTCTATAAATTCTAATGGGATGATTTATTCATGATCCCAGGTTATGGATTGTATTTAGGAAATTAGAAATAGGGCTTGATGCAGTGGAGGCATATTATCTCGAGGCTTCGGGTGTGTTTGAGGTTTGGCCTCTATTTTCTCTACTTCAATTTCAGTTTTTGTGCTTGGTCACATTACCATTTCCATTGAATTATCCCATTTTCAATACCATGTGATACCAATGCGGGCCATTTTCCTTGAACCTTTTTCTAGAGGCTCCTATAGAGATTATTGGTGATCTTCAATTTTGACTACTAGTGAGACCTCACTCAGAATGGAGATATAGAGAGAGAGTTATAGAGAGAGAGCTTCATAAAAAATATTTCTAAAATGTTATTGGGACACTAAGATGTTTTCCTTGATGTGGGAAACACATTTACCATCCAATCTAATATTATATCTTCTAGTGGGGGTATTTGTTCATTTAGTTTGCTGGGAAGAATAATTCCTCCTTTGATAAGGAGTAATCACTGGGAGGTGTATGATAAGCTCATTCATATATGGATATAGCCCTATTAATATAAAATTGGCCTGTGTCAACCTTATAGAATCATATTCCAGGATCATGTAGTTTCTTGTAAGGGTAGAGAAGTAATTGGGTGTACATATTGGGGACATGTCCATTTTAACTAACTATAAAGAATTTTTCCATGAACCAACCCTCTAGATGTGCCGATATCTATAGTAGATAGTGACAAGACCCAGTAGAGTAAGGAGAGTAGGGGGAGTGGTTGGGGGAGTTTTCATAGTAGGGGATATGTAAAACCAAGTGTGCTTTCCTAGGCTTCCCATTGTTTTTTATTGAAGAGGTGGATTAGAGATTGAGTTTTGGGGTGGACTTGTGTCTTGTCATCTAGGTGACTATCTCTGTGGAGTATCCACTCTCATGAATGGATGGACAATTTATCCTATGGATGGAAGTAAAGTGGATCTCATAGTTTGATCTAGAGATGGATTTTTACCAGCTCTAGGTTTGAGAGGACAATGTTTCGAGTATGGATTCCTAGAAAAGTCAGGGTTTATTTGAGTTCTACATGATACAATTTTGGATATTGAACCCCCTAGAAGAGTTTCAAATAGATATGGTAAATATACTTAAATATTTTTGGATTGGTTCCTGGTAGTCTTCAATAGTAGCACACTCATATCATTGGAAACAAACTTAGACAATGTGAGAAAGAGAAGGATGGTACTAGACATGACTCAGTAGAGATAGTCATCTAGATTCTCTAATAAAGTCAATTCTAGGTTCTATGGTCAAATTCATAGGATATGTCTTCAGATATATAGGATTGAAATTTGACCCAACAAATGTTGAGTTGGCAAGATCATGAGGTCCCCCCAATGCATCTATGTGGTAGTAGATTCCCAAAACGTGGTTTTATGTCCACTGTTTCCAATAGATGTGATGGAGCTACTTCAGTCATTGAATTTGATACCTATGGGCGAGGATGGTACATCCTACATCCAATAGAAGGTTAATACCCCTCTACTTTTTCTGTAAGTAAGGGAGGCACAACATCGTTATATCGACTTGGTGATCTTGTGTGACTAGACATCCAATGAATTTGTTCCTGATAGACTACATAAAGGTGGGGAACATGACATCCCATTTCAAGTATGGTCAGTGGTGCAGATCAGGATATGTGAAATGGGTGTGGACGAGGATGATTTAACATAGTAGTAAACCCATGGGAAGGGTTTGTGTTCTGATATTATTCATCATTGTGTTTGGTGCCCAAGGATGTTTTTGCCTTTTCTATATCAACTCTCATTGTCTCGCCTTCTTATAGGTATAGACTAAGGATATGGGAGGAAGTGGAAATTGGGTGGTTTTTTTCTTCTCGTGATGGGGCATCTATAACTAGGTAGTTTTTGTAAGGATACATGAATTATCGTAGGCTAACTTACCAGGTTGACCCACATCCTACCCACCTAAATGTTGAGCTCAGTGGATATCTCAGGACACCAATGCATATATGAGGTAGTCCAGCTTCATGGAATTATATCTATGATAATTGAAACAATGATTCCCCCTTAAAATAATTATAATGGAGATGAAATATTAGGCCTCTTGGAGTCATATCTTCCTTGACACAATGCTTTTACCCCAAAAAGATGGCCAAGGAGAGCGAACCATTCTGGTTCTGAATAATGAGCTATAGGATTTCATGTTATCATTGGGAAAAATCTAGGGGGATCACATAACATTTTTGGAGTACGTATCTCTTAAATTACTACTCCACCATCATCCCTTCACAATTTGAGGCCCTGTAACGATGACAATAGAGATCACCAATATGATAGTCAGTTCTAGTGGGATTCCACACTTGTAGTCCTATGAGTGGTTCTAGTGATGGTTGTGAAATGAGTTTAGTCAATTCCAGGGAATGTATATATTTTTAAAAATAAAAAATAAGATTCCTTTGTGGATTGATGATGGGTTCCCTTGAATTTTGATGAGGAGATCATCAATTCCAAGATATCTCAGCATGTCAAGGATTAAAGGGATTTTTATTGGAAGGAATGATATATATAAGGATGGTAGGACCTTTTTCTAGTTACTACATTAGGTTAGTAAGGTTGTGTAAGACTTGACAATGTGATTGAAATTACACAGGGTGATTATTGTTTTCCAATTGTTAAAGAAGATTATATGTGTGCATTAATATTTGCACAGTGTTGAAGTGGATGATACAGGAGTGGGAGAGTTGGATGTAGGCTAATTATCCAGAACATTTTATTTAGTTTTTAATTTTTTAGGATGGAAATTCTTGAATAGGGGAATAATTTAGATACCCAAAAAATTTCATGTAACACGTTGTAATATTTCTAAGAATATTTTGGGGGTTATGCAGTGAAATAACTTAATATTCATACTACCAATGATCCATGAATATATGTTAAAAGAATATTAAATATATAAATATCGTGAAAATTTATTTTTCTAGAAAAAAGTGGGAAATATCCGAATAGAATCCTTCAATTAAAAATATGATTCCCTTGGTGATTTCTAAATGTTAGATTAACCCTTAGTGAAAACTTAGGTTATTTGACATCAGATGTCCATTTGAGGGACCAGTTAATGAGTAGGTATAATTGAAATAAATATATAATTTTTTTTATCAATAGACATGTTGAAAATCCTTTTTAAATACCCTTATATAATGATTTTCAATGGGTTATATACAAATCAATTTTGAGATATGAGAGGAGGTTTAGAGTTCTACTCATTGACGTATCAACATAAAACAATGAACATTGATCAAATCGATGTGGATTAAAAGATTATGAATTCAGTGGGTCTTCCTTATCAATATAAAATAAATTATTCACCAAATTTTTAGCCATAAATTTTAAAGGGGTTAGAAATTTTTTATTTTTTCTTTCTATTTTTGAATGGCTGGGAATGGATTAATTACAAGCTATTAATAAATGATTCATTTATTCCTATACATAAGTTGTGATTCCTTGTTTTGTAATTGATTCATTAAACACCTTTATTCCCTTAATAACACCCCATTTAATTTTTTTTTTGCAAAATAATTCTTGGATAATGATGTTATAATATGTTCTTACGATTTTACCCTCTATGTTCATTTTCTTATTCACCATTGGTCTACTGGGTTGTCAATCATCATCGTCAATGTGGGTTCATGCATGATCATACTCCCATGTCTATTATGGTAACATGATTTACACTCATATTAATGGTTGTTGGATGGATTGATGAATGATGTCAGATATTGGTGAACCTTCACGGATCTGGGATCCATAGGGGTGTTGAGATCAAACCTCAGGTTCATCAGGGGCATTTATAGGTATGTTCCATTGATATGGGTGGACATGGATGGTTTTTTGCTAAAGAATGGATAGAATATGATTTTTGAGTGGTCGTTGTGGTTGCTGAATGTAATTATTATTAATATTATTATCAACATGTGATAGTTGTTATTTTCTTTAATAATAATAAAATGTAATATTTATTATAATAATTATTAATATTTCATTAAAAAAAGAAATAAGGGATCAATACACGGGGTGTGGAAGTGATGTGTGTGGACTAAAGCATATTGTTTACACCTGTGTATATGTGGGATGAAGAAGATATGTGGGGTGTGAATAAAATTAAATAAAATTTATTTTTAAAAGAATAAGAAAAAAGTGGGAGATAAAAGGGGAGGTGCGCACGCATTATCATGATTTTGGGATAGGGGAGGCACACCCTAAATTTTTTTTTTATTAATGTGAACTATATTAATAATAAATAAATTATATTATATAATTATTATTAATATACCAATATTTTCACCACTTGTTTAAACAATGTCATATTGACAATCTATCTGTGGAATCTTCATCGTGGTATTAAAGCATAATATTCATGTCCTATGTAGGATTTTTTCGGTCTTGTGGCATGGGACCATGAAGTTAAAATCATGCATGTTATGAAGAAATGGTTTTTTATTGGGTGTATGAATTGTGAAAGTGACCATAATATCCTGACTATGATTCCATAAGGAAAACAACTCTGTGATCCTTTTTTCCATACATTATCATTTTTGGTGAAATACCAATTGATATTATGTTTATATCGATGCACTAATGAAGAGCCTCATGTTCTTGTTAAGATTTTGTTCAGACTCACATTTTGGAATACAAGAAAACTATCATGAGTGTTTTATGGTGTAGAAATAAATGGTCTCAACCATAGTGGGTTTTGAGATGTGAAATTAAATTTTTATGTATATATGATTATTTTGGAGAAACATGACCATTCTAGTATGTTGAAATGATGATCAAAGGGATCCAATAAAGAGAACAAACTCCCATGTTTTGGGTGTTGGTCCTCTAGCTATAGGGATAGTTCTCCCCTATAATACAAAGGATCGGGTCCCTCATACTCAATATTAAAGGTAGATTTTCTACTCCACTATTCTAGTTGTGAGTCTACTGTATATAGGGATGGTAGTCCCCTTTCATACAAGGCTGTGAATCCTCTATATTCATTACACAGAGAGAGATGGTATTCTTATATAATGGCTCGATTCATCAATCTACTGAATGGTATCCCCAATCATCATCGGTTGTGGGTCCTCCATAATTTGAGTGTAATTACCCTATCATACCAAGAAGTTTTTCATCTATCTTACCAACTGAGTGGATCCCACATATGCATTTGGGAAATAGTCCTCTACCTCCCGAGTGGCACCCCAATAACAAAATAGGTTTTGCATCCTCTATCAACTGAGTGGTACCCACTTGACACACTATGAAATGGGTCATCTAAAAACTAAGTGTCGCCTCCCATGAAACACTGGGTCATGGGTCCTCTACCTATTGATTTTAACTCCCCTATATGCACTAGGGCATGAGTCCTTTGCATACTGAGTGGAACACCCTTAATGCCACAGAGTGTGTTTCCTCAACCTACCATGTGGAAGCCCCTGACGAACTCATGTGTGGGTCATGTACATAATGTGTTTAATACCCCCCCCCCCCCCCCGACGTATAATGGTTTGGGCCCTCTACCAACTAAGTGATTCTCCTAACACACAAGAAATTGGTTCCTCTACCTATTTTGTGGAACCCCCTTATTCACCTGGTCTTGGGTGCTCTCTTAGAGATTGTTCCACCTCAAATATGAATTATAATGTCGAGGTGTGGTTCATTTCCATAGTAAACATTTTAGATACATGAGATGTTAGGAATTAGAGATCATCCTTTTTTATAGCTACACATAGACTCAATTTTCTTATTTGGGTTTTCATGATTGAAATTCCATTTCACACTCATTTTACCTTTTTATTGATCATATCTAGACTTATGTTATGGATTTTGTGTCATATACGAATTGACATACCTTCTTTGTGATGATATTGATATTTTTGTCATGCTTTCTATTTATCCCTATTTAGTTAATAGGGTGTCCTATGGGGTATGTATATACTCAAACCTGCTGTTTATTTTCCCGTTTGTGTCATTTCTTATAACGACAACAAAGAAATCATGAGTGACATCATAGAATATTAGGCGTAATCTGGTGTATATAACATGTATGATGGTTTATCATGGAGATCAAGAGATTATCTATATTCACACTACTTTATTCTAATTTTTCCCAGATGTTACATATGGCCTGGTGTGTCAGGTATTTTTTCCATTACATTTAGTTTTTCATTGTTATACCCTTTTTTATTTTCTTTGAGGTTACTTCATGATTGGTTTTCACTATGAGTGATGTTGTATTTTTTATTATCCGTCTAGAATTTTGGGTGGACAAGGTTGATTTCATGAATACAGTTACATAAGTAAAAATAATCCCATATTATTTATTCCCTCTCAATTCCTATCACCATCCCCTAGCCAATGGTGGCATGATTGGGGTTCGGGAGGACTAGTCTTCCACTGGTCGTATAGGCCCCGATGGATCGATTTATTATATAAATATGAAATTAATCAATGATTATTTGTTTTTTTATATTGAATTCAAATATATTTCAATGAAATATGAGTTCATCAGTAATCAGTTAACATTAGATAGAATAGTAAATTACTTTGAAAAAAAATGATCTTTTTGCTTTAAAAGAAAATATTTTTAACTTCTAAAATGGAGTACTTATTTCAACGTAAATAAAAAATACATTTTCATTATGGAAATATTTTATGAGCATTTTTTATAATATATTCTTTAATATTCATACCCATTAATCAAATTTCTTTGTGAAAATAATAACATTAAAAAAATAATATTTTCAGAGTATATTGTGGTTTGTTTAACATGGTGTTGTGTGTGATACATACTATCAAACATAATATTTATTTAAAATAAACTTAATTATAAAATCATTGGTTGTAAATTTATAGATAAACTAAATTTGAAATATAAGGTATCAAAAAATTATTATAGGCAATTTTAAAAAAGGGTATTCTCAAATGGAGGGATTTGCATTTGATGAATCTTTATCCCCAATAGAAATATTCGATACTATTACAATGTTCATGCTAGTGGAAACAGAAAAACATAACAAGTTATATAAAATGTTTATGAGAACCTCATTTCAAAATATTGATCTTGAAGAAGAATTTTACATTGAACAACTGGTGAGATTCATCTTATAAAATGGCGGATTTATGGTTTTTAGGTTAAAGAAATATATGTATGGATTGAAACATACCCCCTAACCCTGATACTCTAAATGAAATGGTTATAAAAAATATATTAAGCTCAAAAACTATAATTTTTGCAGTACCATTTATCTGATAGAGTTTTCCACATGTACACTCAGATTCTTTTTTAATAACCCCAATTATCATTGAGGTATGGAACCATTTATTTTTAGTTTTAATACTTATTATTATTCTTGTAATTGTTATTTACGGTTTAAATATGGTTTTAGGAAAGTTCAAGGTTTTTTAGAGACTCTATCACAAGTTTTTAGAGAAAATAGAAGTCGAACATAGTTAGTGCATTGTCAGGTTTAACGATTCACCTCCATCCTTAAGGCCAAATAAGGATAGCACCTAGTTTTTCTAAACCATACAAGGAGGTTTTAACCATGTAGAGTTCAGATATAAGGTGTGCATGGGCTGCACATGGTGTTTTTAACCATTCAATATAGGTTGTGTAGGGTGTGCTCTATGGGTCATGGGGTCTATACAGTTAGTGCATTGTTTTCTAACTATGTGTCCATGCCATGTGACCAATTAAATTTTTTTGAATTTATAATTTTTTGGTAACTTATTTAAAAGAAACACCCTCTATTTATTTTCTCTCCACGTCACATTATCAACCCCTCTCCACCAATTCAATAATCATTCATCAAAACAATTTATTATTTTTAATATATTCTCTATATGGACATTGAATCATGATTTCTTCAACTCATCGGATACCTAATAGTATTTCTTAATTCATTTTTTGTCTTTCCATTATTTATCTACATATCAATAGATTTAATTTTGTGTGATCTCTTATAACCCATTCTCAGTGAGTTTAATTTTATTATGTTCCCATTTTATCCAAACTAAACTAAATGATTATATAGGTTGAGTATTCATTTATAGGTATAACGTGGGTGGCTATTTCATTTCCCTAAAATACTTTTTATTAATAATTTCTTTTAGTGATCGTATTGGTTTTGTCGACCGTTGATACTTATATTCAACTACCTTAAATTCAATCATTGTAATTGAAAAATAAGGCCCTATGATTATGATGTGGTATTGTTAGAGATTAATTCCTCGATTCCAACTATCCAATTAATGTGTGTTACTTGTTTTCCCATTAGTGACCAATATTATGACTACGTGAAAACCCATTTGGGTGTTTCTGACTTCAATATTATTATGGTAAGTCCGTATTTTAAATAAATAAATTATAAACCACGAAATGGATATTATGTATATATATATCACAAGGCTTAGATCTAGTGTAATATTTTTATAAATTGTTTTCATGTACTCATAGACCTTGTCACTTGTGATAAAAGGTGGTGGAATAAGTCTATGTAAATTTTAAACGAAATAAGTAGTACATGGACTATGATGACTAATCAAAATATATGAAATTTTTATATGGTGCCTAATACATAAAGAACTTTTTCATATATATAGAAACTTTCAGACTTGAGCATGACTTAGATTCCCATGTGGATACCATGAGCACTCAAATGATGTTAGTCTGATGCATTGAGCGTGTTTCCAAGGGGGATACCTTCCTCTTAACATGGACCGTATCTATTATAGGATTCCCAACATGACATTGTTGGATCCTTTTACTACTCTAGATATTACATAACCATGGATACACTCAATGGATTTATTGAGATGTCCTAGGACATGTGATGCCATGGATTATTATCCTTGGGCCCCAGCCGGTCTTATCTTGAGATTTACATTGGACTTGATCCATGGACTTGGTTATAAAAATTAGTATAAT
The DNA here is from genome assembly GCA_963277665.1 of Viscum album. Taxonomy (NCBI): domain Eukaryota; kingdom Viridiplantae; phylum Streptophyta; class Magnoliopsida; order Santalales; family Viscaceae; genus Viscum; species Viscum album. Next base: position 1,127,247,563 of record OY728156.1, on the reverse strand, counting down.
TCATTGGGTATACCCCTCAGATTGCACTTACCCATTTTTTCTATGTTTCATGGTGGTGTACCTTAATTTAGCCTAACATTATAATTTCAAGGGTACCGCGATTCATTTGGCATAATTTCCTATATTAATATTATTATTGATCATGGACACATGTATTTTATTTCCTATTATCATGAATACATGATTAAATGAATACATTTTCAGAGACATCTAGTATAGTCTCATGCTTGTTTCGTTGGTATGGGGTCCCATGAGGAACAATAGCTTGACATTGGTCATAATTATTTCTCAATAACATTAATATACATACACACTATTTATATTTATATTTAAAGGCTTGATATTTTGAGACACTGTTGTTGGTGGACTACTATGTTTATCTCACATAATTATTCTATATAAAATGGATTCAAATTTTGAGTTTATTGTTCATGGTTCATTTGTATAAACTTGTAATGATTCATTTATTATTATTATTTCCTATATTTAGTTATTATGTTCATTTTTTTAACACTAATTATCACTCTAATTATTATTATATTGTATCACCACCATACCACCTTAGACCATCGATGCAATTCAGAAGCCTCTCGCATATAGGGAGTCATGATTGAGGCCATATATCCAACTATTTTTCCTTCAATTATTAGGTTACTGAATCTAGGATGTAACATAATTATATATATTTATGACATAATATTTCTATAGATAAAGAATATCTCTTAGAATAATTCTCTAATAAGATAAAGAAAAATATTTAGATAACCGAGTTAGATGAAATTATATATAATGTCGAACTAAAATTTTATTATAATAATAATTAAATATTTTTACCTAAAGAGAAATATTCTCTTTAATTTTTGAAACATATTTCCAATGATTAATCGAAAGATGTTTCAACACCAATTTTGACTATAACAAAATTGTGTAGGGATTAATCTTGAAGTACTGTTAACCAAAAAATAACTTAGAAAAATTAACAGAATCCTACATTATATAACATCATCAGTAAATAATAAAACTAATTTAGTGAATCTATATAAAGTGTTTCAAATTGATCCTAAGGAGTCCCATTTCATGGATTCTAGTATAATATTGAGATATCAGAAAAGAATGATAAATTTTAGGATACTATACCGACAATGTGAAAACATTGACATGTTGGGAATTATATGAGATGATTGGGTAGGTGGTCATAATAATAGATGATCCAATTCAAGTAGAACGTTATTTATAGGTAAAGGAAGTGTGATTTTTTATATTAAATAATTATAATTCCTTGATTGTTCATAGTTGATGAAAATTATGTATCATCTTACACATTCTTGTACATTTATGATTTGGATGCCTGTTCAACTAATAAATATGAAATTTGAGGATGGGAAGTCACCAAAAATTGTTTTTGATGATTAAAATGTTATTGATTTATAAAAGAACATAGTGAAACATTCATTTTCCAATAACATTTAAATTTAATATCAATTCATTAAATAAAATATGGATGGTGGATATATCAAGTTGTAATACATATCAACTAAAACTCAGTTTCTATATATCATCATCAATGTTATTCCTAGAGAGTGGTTTTTTGAATTGAGGATGAAATTCTATGTTCCTCCTCCTCCTATCTCTTTAAAATTTATGGATGTGACCCACCAAATGGAATTTTATTCCATATTAATAGGGGTAGAAATTTTTTCCTTTTATTTATCAATGGGGGTGATACCATTCTATATATGTGAGTCTAATATTTTCATAATTTTAGAGGGTGGGAAAATTTGGTATGTTAATTTTGGAAAGCATTTTAAAGTTACTTAACCTAAAATTTCTTATTAGTGGGAGGTTTAATTATATCAATGATAATATCATAACTCGTATTGTATTATAAAGAAATTTCTTCGTGAAAAAGTTTTTCCATTGATTACTCTTATTTATTATTTTTTAAATTTATGTGTTTATTAAAAATATATGAAAAGGTGGATATTGAATATCCAATGAAATTGTTGATGAAGTTATAATTATTTTCAACCAATTTTTAGTTAATGTTTTTTAGTATTATATTTGTGTTACATTGGAATTTAATTTTTAATCTTCAAGCGGTATGATGGGTTAATGAATAATATGGGTTTCAGGAGTTGAAAAGAATAGTGAATATGTTGGGAATATGGGATTATTAAAAGAGGATTTGTAATTTTCATTATGAGAGTTTTTTAGTGTATAAAAAACTATTAAAATTGATTCTACACATATTAGAAGTTAGAGGAAAACCTTGGTGTAAATAAAAAATGATGTCTATAGAGGATGGAGAGAGTGGAACATCTCTTTATGGGTTTCATCAACCAAAGTATAGTTCACCTATGATTATTGAACATTTTTAACTTTCCTTCCAATCCAAATTGGTATGAAGTGTAGAGAGAGATATTATTATATATATATTTGGTCCATTTTAAGTTTTAAAAAACTCAATAGTATTTAAACTATACTAAATTGTTTCACCTTTAAACTTTATTCTATATGGTTAGATCCACCAGTTTTTTTCTTGAAAAAATTACTTTTAAATGATTTAAGCCACGAGTTTCATCTCAAATAACCATAATAGGGAATAATTTCTTTTCATATAATGTAAACTAACCACCATACATGAAGAATAAAAGGTCAATTAAGGCTTTTAAAAAACATGTGACTACCATACCAAAGGAATTCAATGACTGATTCTATTTTTTATTGTGTTCTTTTCATTATGTTGTGCCTATTAATACCTTAATCATGAGTGAATGAAATAAAAGTTTATTTTATTTGCATTATAAGATAATCTAAGCATGAATATATATTAATGATATAATTGAGTTATTTTAAAATTATTATTCGTGAAAATATTGATCTATAAACCTAGGTTTCATGATGATCTAATATTTAATAAGATTATTCGAGCAGGAGCATGTGAGATGTTAGAAAAAGACTTGTGACTTTTTATAGTATGAATTTTTTTCAAAAAAATACAAAATCATGAATATTTAAATCAATTGTAAGATAAACCATGTTACCACCACTTTTTTTGGAATTTAAACATATGATGGTACCATGACTCGAAATAAAACTCATAACAAAGGGTGGTGAAAAAACTCTATAAATAAAAATTCATTAAGATGGGTGATTACTAAAAAACTATATTAATAAGATGTTGGAGGGAGGATTTATAATCATGAAATAATTCCCCAGAGGATTTATATCACGTAATACTCATATAAATGAAAAATCCTTTAAAATTTACATCATGTTATGTGAATATCTCCCACCTGAATGATTTTCTTGAAGATTCATTCTATGAGTAGTACCCCTTTGGGAACAAATATAATAGTTTCACACATAGATATTATAGTATTGTGGTAACAGAGTACCCATGTACTCATCAATCACATTAAGTAGTTTAAAAGTGAAAGTTAATAGTACACTGTGAAATGTATAAGTATTTATGAGGTTCAGTCCATTCTTGAATAACTACACATTGAACTAGATTTTATTATTTTTTATATAATCACACGGGTTATGGGAATTAAAAAACTCCCTATTTATAGTTATGTGAGGTAGTGACTATTTGTAGACAAAAAAATACCATTTTATTAATTTTCTAGACACTCATTCAAATGTGAAGGCGAAAATATGTGAATTATGAGACTACCTAGTCTGTAAAAAGTAAAATTAATTATATTTTAGGAATGGGAACTTAGGAATACATGATTTTAAAATAAACAGTAATAATTACATAGAAAATTTCATGTAATACTTTTACATGAATTGAGATACCGAAAGAAATTTAAATAAGATAGTGTTATTTGTGATGATCACATAATTATATTTCGGAAGAAGTAATCACAACATATTATGTTCATCGTAAATGATCAAGGAGAAATATATTGAACAAAACTAGTAGGACCAACAAATATTCATAAGTAATCTTCTTTTTCCTTGTAATAATTTTATATTTGGTGATGAGAATATATTTTTCCAGTGGGACTCTACGTCACGAACAAACATGGGTACCCTGGTAACCTGATTACCAAGATGTCCCTAACATAGCCAGATTGGTGTTCATGATCCCCACGACTAATAGACAAGCACCTGAATCACACAATGTGAAAGTGGGAATGATTTTACCACTAAAAATGGAGAATAATATAAACAAGGCAGTATTCATAACAAAATAAACTCCACATGGAGTAATTTACTTGAAGGAAATAAGGCATAAACTAGCCCAATGTACTACAACACAAGTACCTAAATAGTGGAAAACATTTCCCACGTCTCTAAGGAAAAAACTCACCAAGTCCAAAGATCAACAACTGGACCCACCACCAATTGATCCTTTCCCCATTCTCAAACCAAGATTGAAACAATCTACAAACACCCAATGGCACAAGTAGGGTGTAAGCTAAAAATCCCAGTAGTGTCTCACCAGATATTCAATAACAGAAGCCAGCAATTGACTAAGAAATTGAATGCTTTCAATTTTAATGTTAACAAGGTTAAAATTATAAATCATAACTAAAAATATCATGCAATATGGTTCTTATGATGGAAAAAAAATTAATGAAAATTCATTACAAATGGTTGAACATTTCTAAAATAATGGATTAAATAAAAAATAGTCACATAAAATAGTTCATGTAAGTTTAGCAGGCATGTAATGCAGTTTAGAATAATTTGAAATCATTTATATCCCATATATAAATAAAAAGTGATACCATGGCCATCTACAAAATATGTATGATAGTATTTATCGCTATAGGACACTACACTCTCTAAGGAATCATAGAAACACGAGTACAGATAAGTCTGTTGGAAACTAGATAGAGAGGACTCCAGACCATTTCATAAGGGATGTAACCTAATTCATGTATGTTTTAGAACATCTTAATAGTGCAGAGTGCGCCCAAATAACTCACCAAAAACCCAAGGCATGTATGTACTCTTACACAATCAATGATGTAACATTTATTTTATTACTTCTCAAAATACAATTTATCCCAGTCTTCCATTGCAATGACAATTCCCCATTTAAAACCAAATTGGTTATAATAAATAACATTCCAGGTTCTATGATAATACCATTAGGTTTTTCAAAACATTATAAACCATTTTCACAAGTTTGATATCAATTCAAAAAACAATTCCATCTTTCCACTATTCATTACAATAATTAAATTTACCAATTTAATAGAAATAAATTCAATAGAATCTATAATTGAACTTTAACAACTTAAATTAACCAAATTCCAAAATCACATCCCAATTCAATATAATTGGGGGGGTTTCCCATATTTTATACCAAAAAAATTTCCAATCTTTCAATTCACACAAACTTGGTTTTACAAAATCAATTGAAAGTGAGTATACGCAATTGAATTTAAATCAATAGTTGAAATAAATCAAGAAATTCAGGGTTATTCAAATTTTTTAGTTGGGAAGGAACCACCTACCTCATGTTCATCTATGTCAGCAAAAAATATAAACTAACCTATGTGGATAAATACACCTCCTCAAAGCTATATTATCGTATGAGTTGACACACCAATGTTCAATGTTCATCAATGGTTCCTCGAACCAAAGCATCTATTTTCTTCACAAGGAAATAAAATATCACATGTGATAACATTTCCTCTCTCATGGATAATATATGGATTGTTTTTTCATGTAAACGCATGTGTTTGAAATTATCCTTCTATTCTTCTTATAATTACACGTTGATAATTTTTATTTAATAAAATTATAATTAAATTCAATTGTAATTATCAAAAAAATATATCTAACTATATATATATATATTAATAAACAATATAAGTGACATTATATAGTTTTAATAAATTATCCCATATTAGTTTATCGATATATATATATATATTTATTTATAAATCATTATATTTTGATAATGAAACTAATTATATTTTTGATATTTTATAGCAATTTTTCATTCAATAATTTGGTGAAATTATCATTTTTTAAATAATACAAGTTATTGTTTGAAAATTTATCCTAATTATTCATTTCTTGATAATACATTTTGATTATCCTTTATTTTAACAAGATTATACTCTCAAAATAAATTATTGATGTAATTATTATAGGATAATAACTTATAATTATCCATGTTAATTATATTAGAAAATTATTTACATATCTCCAAAAAATTCATTAATTTTTTTTGATACTTATCATCAAATATTTCACAAAAATATTCATTGATAATTTGGGTTTCCTCAAATAATCATTCGGCCATTTTTTTGGTTAAAAGATCCCATAATAATTTGTGGAAAACCCCATGTAATACAAGTTTAATCATTTTTTTTATTTCAACCTTTTCCATTTGGATAATGAATATAAATTAATTTATCCATGACACCTCACACATGAAAAATTAAGAAGAACCACACCGATGAAGAAACCATAACAGATCTTTGTAGACCTACTAGCTAGGTGTAAGGAGGTTTGAGGTGAATTTTGATTGATGAGATCTATTAAAAATAGGGGTGAATGGGGTATATGAACTCAAATTGGAGATTTTAAAACCTATAATTAAACACCCAATTTAATCTAAGATTCAACAAAAAAATTATTGCGGAGTGATTATTTTACAATCATTAAGACGTTATAACTAAAGTGAATTAAAAAAGTAATGATTGAGAAGCTTTTGTGTGAACACATCCATTGAAAACGAAGTTTCTATGGGGTGTGGATAATATGAAGTAAGGAGAGATGAAAAAAATATTTTTTATAACTAATTTAATAAATAAAATATTAAATAGATTAATTTAAAAAATAGGTGGATCAAATGCACATTTCTCAAGAAAGTTATACCCAATATTGGGTAAACACCTCTTTACAAACAAAATGATTTTCTCATATTTCTCAAAGTATGAACCATTTAAGATATATTAATTATTTTTTTAATTGAAAATTGGAATTAAAAATTAATTTAAATAAAAAGAGTTATTTTTGTGGGGGAGGCGTTCAAATGTCCAACGCCTATAAATGTTATACCCACCTATGATAAACAACTTGCTCCGGACATGTAGGTGGTCTCAAATTTCCAAAAGGATTCACAGTTTTGGTGATATTTAATTGTTTTTATTAAAATAATATATTGAATATTATTTAATAACACTGTCTCCAAAGTGAGTCATCCAAACCGCTGGCGCCTTCAAATATTATGCCCATCCTAGGCTAAACACTGTGTTTCGGATAAAATGGTGGTCTCTTATTTCTAATATTACACGCCATTTTTGAGATATTTATTTATTTTGAATGAAAAGTTTCAATTAATATATTATTTTTATTATTTTTATTTATCCTTAACCGAGACCTTGCGGGCATCAGAATCTCATACTAACTTAGTGTTTGAATCAAAAATTATTCAAGTGAAAATTCAGTGATGTTAAATAAAATTTGAGGAATTTATCAATATTTCACTAATAAATGATTTTTTTACCACTTCAGATAATAATATTTTAACACAAGAAGGTTTGGTAAGACCTAAAATAGTAATGGGACATTAAAACCTCTCTATAATATGAAATTTTTTCACTAGAAAGCCTTCGAAGAAGACTCCACGTCAAAAAGATGAGGCCATTGTTCTCTCATCAGTGCCTCCCTAACCCATGTCTCATGAGAATCCGAACCATGATTCCATATCACATGGGCTATAGGAATCATCTTCCAATGGAAAATCTTGGTCTTGGAATCAACAACCCTGATTGGACATTCAATCACATATAATTTAGGTTCCACTTCAAGATCGTGCCTACTCTGAACATGAGATGGGTCAGATAAATATTTTCAAGGTTGATATACATGAAACAAGTTATGTATCGATATTAATAGTGGTGTTAGTTTGAAATTACATGAAACATTACCCACCAGGTAGATAACCTCAAAAGGTCCAAAAAATGAGGATAAATCTTACCTTGTCTCCCAAACCAACAATGACCCAACGGGCGTAAAACCGACAAAACACATGTTCACTAACTGAAAATTCCAGAGAAATATGGTGGCGATTAGTATATGAATTATATTGCCTCTGTGTAATAAAAATTCTCTTAAAATCAACTAAATTATAGCTTTTGTCTCTTGGACCAAAATCATACCAACCAGGGAACTTTTAGCAATATATAACTAACACAACAGCAATTTACAAGGACAGATATACAAGGCCTCAAAAGCATCTATTCTGATATCATTCTAGAAACTGTTGTTATAAAAAAACCCAAACATCAAAAAATATTCATCCCAAGCCCACCAAAGTTGATAATACTATCATGAATCATGCCTTGAACAAAATTTTATAACATGGACTTCTACTATTTTAGTTTAGTTGGTGTCGTATAGTAAGAGGTAATTCAAACTAGTTGTGTACCAGGAATCAATTTAATGGAAAACACAACCACTCTTACCAGCAGTAGATGTGAAATATCAGAGGGAAATATGATGGGAAACTCAACAACAACAGGACGGCGATCATCACTAATTGAATCTCACTCTAGATCCAAGGGAAACATTTATATCTCTTTACCCACCACCGAAAAAAAAAGTTGGCTCTACTGGACCTTGGTTCCCATTCTCTTTAAAAGAAAAAAAACACACCATTCTATGTGGGATGTTAGATACATTGAGGTTAAAAATTAAAATGGTATTTATTGGTAGTTATCCTATCTTTTCCAAGTATGAAAGCATGAAGTTTCATGTTGAGGACTAGAAACCTCAAAGAAATGTCAACATCTGATAGAGAGAATACACAAGCAGGACTATTGAAACCATTCTCTCCCTTCGTAACAAGGGATATAGTCATATCCATTATAAAAGAAAAAATATCCATTGGAATAAAAAGAATATTAATGGTATGGGTTGAAATAAATTATTAAGATACACAAGTATCAAAAAGAGAAGTCACCAAATAGAAAACAATAGTAATGGTATCTATCACAGTTACTGGACCCGTATCAGTATTTTTGTAGACTCTTCCACTAGGTGAAGAATATTTATTCTGGATGCAAGTGGATGGAACCCATTTTTAGGTGAATCATTTTATTTCCCTATAGTTTTAGGTGGATCTGATGATTGTGTTTCATTGATCAGAGTGGAAATTTTATGGAAGAACTTCGGTAAGTTACTTAAAAGTCAGTAGTAGCCACAGTTCTAGGATACCATGGTGGAAAAACTATTTGAATTCCCTGGTTTACCACACTAATAGAAAATCAAAGGGATTCTATCAGGAACTGTAGGAGGTCAAAAATTACCTTGTTTCCTAGAACTTCTATGAGAGTCATCACACGTACTCTTTCCTTTAATAGAGCACTTTCTACCACTAGGATTAAAAGGAACTACCATCCACACTAACTTTCTAGCTATGTCCAAATCAACCATCAGAAACCCATCTAAAATATCATTTTAATTGGGAAGCTTCAGTAATGAAACTGAGAAAGGATATCTAATCGAAGCCCAGACTCGACCCTTCAAGCCTTCCTCCTCACATTAGATATAATCTCACCTACAAACTACACTGTGTTAGCAAAGATATTTGAATACTCGTTCAAAGTTTTTTTGGCATGCTCAATCTTAAAAAACATCACAGGCTTGACCAACACCATTGGATCCTGATAGAACCAGTCTGTGAGAAAAACATTTATGTCCGTCCACTATAATCTCTTGTGTTTATTTTCTTCCACCATCATGTCCCACCATCTCTCGCTCGGCCCCTCTAGTACAAAGGTGGCACACTTCACGTTAATCTCATCTGAAGTCTACAATAACTCAAATAAAAATTCTATCATTCCCATCCATTTTTTATCATGTTTAGGATGTAACACCCCAAGCTTCCATGGTACGATTCACTTTGAATAATACAACAGCTTGCATTGTACGCAACTTTGAGATTCTGACAAACCGCGACCAATCAAACTGACCGTTATGAATAGTTATACACTCTTTTTGAAATTTTATAAATATTATCCTTCAAAATGGTCTTCATTTTTGGATTAGTAATATTGAAATTATCATAGAGAGAATTTTTTGTATTTTTCTGAAAACTTTTAATTTTTGATGAATAGTGAAAATACTAAATTTTAATTAAAAGACTTTTTTAATCAAAATAATCTATAATGTTAAATTATATATTTGAATTGTTTTTAAGTATAATTAGATTATATTTTTATCATTTAATATTATTTATGCCATTGGATGTAATCACATGATTAAACTTGACATAAACAAGTGTCAATCTTTTGATAGTTATTATTTCATAAAAACACACTTTTTGTTTTGACAACGAGAATTAATTTTAAATTAATTTCTTCCACTTATGTGTTTTGAATTTGAAAAAATGTATTCCATATTTGTAATCAATATTTCCAAATTGTTTAAATAGGTAACTTTTATTTTTAGACATTATGAAAATTTATTTAAGTAAATATTTTTTTACCGTGGTTAAAGGGGAAAATCCAATAAATAAGGTTAAAAAATAATATTATATTATTATTAAATTACCCTAACACATGTCCTATCCCTATTTTCTGATACAATTCCAACCATTTTCATCCTTGGGTCTATTTCGGGACCCCATGGAGCCACATGGGAGTGATAATGCCATTTTATATTAAATAATCTAAAGTAAAGACAAAAATAATAAAAGAAAATATATTTTAGTAAAACAATTTTTATATGAGGTTATATAATTGATCTATTCAACTATAAATATTAATTAGAAATTTATTAATATTTATTACCTCAAGATATTTTATTTATAATTTTTAGACATAAAATAAATATATTTATATATGACACAATAATGATACAGTATTTTCCTTATTAATGAAACAATCAAATAAATGATATTATAAATAATAAAATAAATATATTTTGATTTTTTTAGGCCACACACAAATTTTATTGGTTACTATGAAATTTTAGTGTTGATTAAATGTATTTAGTTATAGTTAATGAAGTTTTTAAGACTTTAACAAAAATTAATTATTAAATAATGTTAAAACTGATATAAATGAGTTTTTAAAACAAATAAAATTTTATTGGTTGATATAATAATCCTAAAAATCTAAGGTTCAGAAAAAAGACTTATATAATGATATTGGTATCATTAATGAACTACTTTGGGTTCTATTAGAAGATTATATTAAGTTTATTAATCATATAATATAAAAATACAAAGAGACATGGTAAATGTCAAACTATTTAACTAAGGGTTAAATCTAAATTATATGGTTAATATAGTGAACCAAACCTGTATAAATCCTTTTGGTTGAGTGTTTTTGGACCAATCCTCATATTATCCTTTAAAGTATTCATTTTTGAGGCTTTATAAACCGAAAAGTATTTTATTATAAAATAATATTTCAATCTTTTCCTATGGTGCCCCTCACCCCTCTTATATAAGGGAACTTCCGCTTCTCTAGAATTTACACCTCCAAATCCATTTGGCTCAGCCAAACCCTGCCCAAATCACCTCTAAACTATCCTCCCTTCATCATAGATTCCATACTTTTGTCATAAATCCAACCTATGGATCCCTTTTGATCAAATCCAATGGAAGAACTCGAAGAAGAGGTAAATATTTCATCACCTCTTTCAAGTTCTTTTCTTCTTCCACTTCAACTTTATGTGTTGTTTACAATATAAAATAATAACTCCAGTATATACTATATATAATGATGTTATTATAAATATTTTACAATCATTTTCATCACTCTATCCATCCTATAAATGACAAAGTCACCATACATGCGTACGTACGGATTACCATCTCCACGTTGTGGTGTAGTTTGTTATTCAAACACTTCATTATTTGGATGGTTATAATAATGAGTATAATTGATGTATATAATAAATGTAACATGTTAATTATTATGTATATATGATATAACACAAAATTATATATGATGTTTCCATCAATATAATGATATTTTCACTCATGCGAACATACAGATTACCTTCTCCACGATGCGATGAGATTCATTTCCATGTTCACCATTCAATAATGATTATAAAAATATATATATAATTAATTGGTATGTAATATATGATATAATAATACTACTGGAGATATATATTTATATCTATGTTTGTGTGTGTGTAATTACATATATCTTATTCACTTAGTTTTGTTTAATATGATAAGGAAATGGAAACAGCGTTTATGCATACGTACGGCATACCGTCTCCATAAACGGTGTTTCCCATTTCATATATATGTCTATTGTACATATTTATATTCTAAATAAATATGATAGGTAAATTGTTTTTTATATTCTTGATGTATTTAAATCATGATCTAAATGATACGATCAAGAATAACAAGTAAAAACGCGTAAGATAAAAAAGCGATTATTACCCGATATATTAATTTAACATGGAAGTCATTATTAAATGCGCAGTATAAAGTCATAAATGAATCATATATGATATAATAAATATGAATATGGTTCTGGTATAATTTATTCACATACAATAGTCATTTTACTGGAGGTTAAACGTACCCTCTACCGAAGGAAAGTGCAAGGTAAGGGTTAATTTTACAATATCTTTATCATTCGAGGTTGTTTTTACATAAGTATCTACTAGGACCTCTTTACCATTCACATCCATGATTCTTAAAAATGTATTTTAAAAGATTTTTACTATTTACTAGACAATAGGTAAAAGTTATTTATATCCTTATTTGAACTTTTATGTTTTGAAAGGAATCTTTCAGTTGTTTTCCAAACAAGGTAGTTTACGACCAATTATACAAAATTAAGGTAAGAATGTCTTTTTTAACTTCTACGAAAGGTGTGGTTATTCTACACCATTATAACATCGTCAAAGCTTCCCCTACAAGTTTATAAGAATATTTTCAAAATAAATGTTTTATTTTATAATTATGTATCTTTAAATGACTTCAAAAAAAGAAAGAGATATTTCTCTCAAATACTTTTTATTTCATCTATGTAAACCTTCTTTGATGGATTCTATTCTTGTTTGAAGTCGATTCATTATGATACAAATCTTCTATATTTTATTGATGTTTTTGCAATATGTTTGACTGTGGCTGAGTTTTTTTATACCATTCATGGTTTATGGTTAATGTATTGACATTTTGTATCCTATTTTTAATATGAATGTTTATGTTATATTTCAACCTTTTCATATGAGGAATGCATTGGACTTAGTAAGTGATGGGTGGAGCCCGCTATAGATCCTCGATGCATAGGTAGGTATCATGAGACAACTAGATGTGGAATTGTTCGAGGCCTTTCACAATTTGATATATGGTTTTGGCCGAGGCCTAAATCATTTTTAGACATCTTGGCTGAGGCCTTGACAAAATATTTCATAATGTCTGTCATCATACATTCCCTCACTAGGAAAATAATATTAATGGTTCATGAGGTCCTTCGACTAGTAGAATACCCATTATTATGTTCTATTACGGAATTATTTTATCATCTCATATTCCTACCAAAAAAGTGTCAGTGTTTATTATTTGTAAAGGTATGTGTTTTCAATTATTCACCAGGAATAATATTTATGTTATCTTTCATTGTATTGCTCACCCTTACTGAGAAATTGAGCTCACCCATTTCTGATGTTTCATTTTCCCAGGATTATTAGAAGTGTTTTATGACTGATAAGTATGGTTAAGCTGGGGGATTCATGGTGTTCTCAAAGGATCATTTATTTTATGTTTTATTTTCTAATGTGTAATGTAAAGATCATGTATTTAATCAATTTTCCAAGACTACTAAACCGATCGGTTTTTCTGGACTTTATTCACAATAATAATTCTAGTGTATTAAAATAATGCACCGATACTAGGATTCTGGGGTTAGGTCATTACAGTTGGTATCATAGGAATTTTAGAAACAACCATGGAAATAGATTTTGATATACTCTGATTAAATAACATTACCCTAAGATAGACTTTTAGGATTAGTATAGAAGAACCTCCTAGAATGTTGATGATGTAGAGATATTGTGGGTTTTCCAAGAAATACATCCCTATTTAGATACAATCAGGTAGAGGTGGCTTTAGAACAGATGTACCTAGGAGTGAAAAAACTAACAAATAGTTCCAAGCTCTACCCAGGGTATCATGGTGCACGAAAACGGCCATTGTTTTACTATTGGTTACGAAACTCCTGGGGGATATGCTTAGGATAATTCACATTTTAATTTCAAGTCATTATTAAGGATATAAGAGTAAATACATCCTCAAAGAAAACATTTTTATGATTATGGATTATATCCATAATCTGTTCAATATACGTTAGGTATTTTAAAAGTTTGGAATTATTCATTGAGATTCATAAACTGACCAAGTGTATGTCATTGTTTAGAAATGGTGCCCAGTAGAAGGAATGAGAACTCCAGCAATATGTCTGATCCAAAGAGTAAGAAGGATAAAATATTTCATTGTATTAAGAAAACATTTAGAAAGGAAATAGTCTCCCACGTATTTTAAAAATATGAAGACATAGTATCATGTGTTAATAAGATAAGTAAATAATTATCTAAGTCATACGGATTTGAAGGGAAGAAAGAGACGAAAAGGATGGTAGAGAGAAAGATGGATAAAGGGAAGAGGGTAAAGAAAGATTTTCCAATATGTGATAACTGCAGAAAGAATCAACATGGTAAATTATTGAAGGGAATGAGAGTTTTTTAAAAGTGTGGAGAAAAAGGACACAAAGTACGTGAATGCAAGGGTAAGAAAAAGGTTTCAAATGTACAATTCTTCATCAGTACGAAGTTGGGACACTAAGTGAATCAATGTACAAGTCATCATAGTATACCACAAATGATGATATTGGATAATAATAGAGTTATTATAATACCACTAATGAATAGGAATGACTAGTGTTCTTATGTTGTTATTAAAGAATTATGTCATTTTAGTGTTGTATCGATGATATACCAGTTATAGAAATTACGGATATAAATAAGGATTGTACTATAGTACTATTTCATTGAGGATTTGAGATTATATGGTTCTATGAAAAGTGACTCGACAATAAGTGAAAATTTTTGGAAAATACATGGTTGGAGGAAAGATAAACCTTAATATGGTTTGATACTGAGGTAGTAATGTTGGAATAAGAGATGGTTTATTTGGAAAAATTATAGTGGATATTCTTGACTACCATGGAACTGATTAATGGTTTGTTTATTTCATCATTGTTAGAGTATTCAAAATTTTTGGTTATAAGGAATATATCTAGTATTATATAAGTAATAAGGGAGTATGAATTTAATCAATAAGGTTTTATGGAAATTCAAGGTCTCTCCATGCTTTAAAAAATACATGATGAAGGTATTCACATGTTATTACGTGGCCAGAAGAATCTTTATTGTGTTTACTATCCTTATAAATCTTGGACTGTTAATTAGGAGAGAAGTATTTTGGACAAGACTAAAAGACGGAATCCATTATGTTTCACATTGGAAACTATTTTTAAGGTTAAATCATTTCTTGAGAATATTTTTTGATTGTCATAAAATGGACAACCTGGAGGTCGGGTGACAACCCGTCGTGTCAGGCAAGGCCATGAGACTTGAACCCACAACTGAAGGGTAATAAGGGTGCATCACCTACCACTGGCCTATGTGATGTCCTAGTTTAGATAATGTAGTTTTTTTAATATTCTAACAAATGAATTATAAATTAATTATTTTTGTAACCCTATATGGTTAGGATTAATGGAATAATTTTAATTTATATTATCTTTTAGAGTAAAAGATGAGTTTGTGGTAGAAATTTGTTAAAGGACAGAACTCTACTTGTTAATAATTTTTTTTTCCTCTTATTCTATGAATAAATTATTTATAAAACATTATGGAAGGTATCTTAAAACCAAAAATGTGTTATCCTAATACCTTATGTTCTATTGAACCGACGATATTTTAAATCATCATAGATTGATGGCTTTGAGGCCATCAATTTTACACTTGTTTGTGATTTATGACCTCAATTACTCTCTATAAATATTTAAGTTTTTTCTCCAATTATGTGTCTCTAATTTCCACCAATGTCCACCTAATCTAGATCATAATTTTGTGGTGACTTTTTAATTTCCCTTTTCCTCTTATTAAGACTAAATTTAATTAACCCAATATCCGATGTGGGATTTCCACAAAGCTATTTTTCAATTTTAACCTTTTATTTTTTTTAAGCAATTTCAAATCACAAGGATGCAATTTATTGAATGAGGGGAGATTGAAACACCCCTAGATTGAACGATATGTTTCACTTTCAATAATGCAATATATTTCATTGTACGCAACTTCGAGATTCTAACACACCTCGACAAATCAAACTATCCATTATGAATAGTAATAACCACATTTTGAAATTTTATAAATTTAATCTTTCAAAATTGACATAATTTTTGGATTCATAATATTTAAAATATATTAGGGTGAATATTTGGTATTTTTCTGAAAACATTCAATTTTTTATGCATAGTGAAAATACTAAATTTTAATTAAAACCAAATTTTTTAATAAAAATAATTTATAGAGTTAAATTATATATTTTAATGGTTTTTAAGTATTATTATGTTATATTTTTATCATTTTATATAATTTAAGTCATTGGATGTAATCTCACGATTAAAGTGGACATAAACATGTGTCAATCTTTTGATAGTTATTATTTCATAAAAACACGCTTTTTGTTTTGACAACGGGAATTAATTTTAAATTAATATCTTCCACTTATGTTTTTTGAATTTAGAAAAATGAATTCCATATTTGGAATTAGGAGGTCCAAATTTTTTAAATATTTAACTTTAATTTTTAGACATTAGTAATATTTATTTCAGTACATATTTTATTTATTGTGGTTAAAGGGGTAAATCCAGTAAATAAGGTTAAAAATTAATATTATAAAAATATTAAATTACTCTAACCCGTGTCTTAACCCTATTTGATGATACATGTCCGACCATAGTCATCCTTGGGTCGATTTTGGGACCCCATGGAGCTACATGGTAATGATAGTGACTTTTTTTGTTAAATAATCTAAAGTAATGACAAAAATTACCAAAGCAAATATATTTCAGTAAAACAATTTTATATGAGGATATATAATTGATATATTCAATAATAAATAGTAATTACAAATATAATAATATTTCATACCTCAGGATATTTTATTTATAATTTTTATACATAAAATAAATATATTTATATATGGCACAATTATGATGCAATATTTTTCTTATTGATGAAACAATCAAATAAATGACATAATAAGTACTAAAATATATATAATTCGATAGTTTTGATGCCATCCAGAAATTTCATAGGTGACTATGAAATTCTATGGTTGATTAAATATATTTATTTCTACGTAATGAAGTTTCTAGGACTTTATCAAAAATAAATTATTAAATAATGTCAAAATTGACATAATTGAGTTTTTAAATCAAATACAATATTATTGGTTGATATAACAATCCTAAAAATATAAGGTTCTAGAAAAAGACTTATATAATGATATTTTTATCATTAATGAACCACTTGGGGTTCTATTAGAATTTTATAGTAAGTTTATTAACCATATAATATAAAAATACAAAGAGACATGGTAAATGTCAAACTATTTAACTAAGAGTTAAATCTAAAAGATAAGGTTAATATAGTGATCCAAAACTATCTAAAACCTATTGTTAGAGTGGTTTTTGACACATCCTTACATTATCCCAAAAATAATTTATTTTGGAGGCATTATAAATAGAAAATTATTTTATTATAAAATAATATTTCAATCTTTTCCTAGGGTACCTCTCACCCTTCTTATAAAAGGGCACTTCCCCTTATCTCAAAATCACAACTCTAAAGCCATTTGGATTGGAAAAAACCTAAAACAATATTCTCTAAACTATCCTACCTTAATCATAGAGATTTTCCTTGGGTCATAAATCCAACCTAAGAAGCCCTTTTGATCAAATCCAATGGAAGAACCCGAAGAAGAGGTAAATATTTCATCCCCTCTTTCATGTTCTTTTCTTCTTCCACTTCCACTTTATTTGTTGTTTACATTCTAAAATAATAAATCCAGTATCTTCTATATACTATTATGTTATTATAAGAATGGTACAACCATTTATATGACTCTATCCACTCTATAAATGACAAAGTCACCATACGTGCGTACGTACGGATTACCGTCTCCCTGTCGTTGTGTAGTTTGTTATTCATACACTTCATTATTTGGATGGGTATGATAATGAGTATAACTGATGTAAATAATAAATATAACATGTTAGTGATTCTGTATATATGATGTACCACCGACTTACATATTATTTCACCATCAATATAATGATATTTTCGCTCATGCGTACATACAGATTATCGTCTCCACGACGTGATGAGATTCATTTCCACGTTCACCATTTAACGATGATTATAAAAATATATATATCATTAATAATTATTTAATATATTAAATAATAATTCTAATTGAGATATATATATTTGTGTTTATATTTACTTACATATATCTTATTCACTTAGTTATGTTCAATACGATATGAAAACAGAAACCGCGTTTATGCGTACGTACAGTATATCGTCTCCATAAACGGTGTTTTCCATTTCATATGTATGTATATTATACATATTTATATTATAAATATATATGATATATAAATAATTTTTTATATTCTGGAATTATTTAAATCATGATCTAAATGATACGATCAGGAATAACAAGTTTAAACGCGTACGATAAAGAAAGTGATTATTACCCGAAATGTTAATTAAACATGGAAATCACTATTAAAGTGGTATCATATAGTCATAAATGAATCATGTATGATATAATAAATATGAATATGGTTGTGATATAATTTTATAACATAATATGGTCATTATAAAGGAGGTTAAATGTACCCTCCACCAAAGGAAAGTGCAAGGTAAGGGTTAATTTCACAATCTCTATATCATCAGAGGTTGTTTTTACGTAAGAATATACTAGGACCTCTTCATCATCCACATCCATGATTCTTAAAAATTTATTTCAAAACATTTTTACTATTTACTAGACAATGGGTTAAAGTCATTTATACCCTTATTTCAACTTATATGTTTTGAAAGAAATCTTTCATTCATCTTCCAAACAAGGTACTTTACGACCTTTTCAAAAAAAATTAAGATAAGAATGTCTTTTTTAACATATATGGTGGGTGCCGTTATTCTCCGCCTTTATAACATCTTCAAATATTCCCTTACAAAATTCTAAGAATATTTTCAAAATAAATGTTTTATTTTATAATTATGTAACTTTAAATGATTTCAATAAAATAAAGAGATATTTCTCTAGAATAGTTTTGATTTCCTCTTATGTCGACATCCTTTGATGGATTTTATACTTGTTTGATGTCGATTCATTATGATTCAAATCATCCATGTTGTATTGAAGGTTTGGAGATATTTTTGACTATGGATGTGTTATTTTTATACCATTCATGGTTTATGGTTAAAGTATTGACATTTCGTATGCTATTTTTAATACGAATGTTTATGTTATATTTGAACCATTTCATATGAAAAATGTATTGGACTTAGTAAGTGACAGGTGGATCCCGCTATAGCTCCTTGATGCACGAGTAGGTCTTAGGAGACAACTAGATGTGGAATTGGCCGAGGCCTTTCCCAATTTGATATATGGTTTTGGCCGACGCCTAAATCATTTTTAGATGACTTGGCCGAGGCCTTGAAAAAATCTTCCAGAATTTATGACATTATAAATTCCCCCATTATGAAAATAATATTGATGGTTCATGTGGTAATTCAACTATTTGAATATCCAGAATTGTGTTTTATTATGGAATTATTTACTCATCTCATATTCCTACCATAAAATTATTCATGTTTATTATTTCTAAAGGAATGTGTTTTCAATTATTTACCATGATTAATATTTATGTTAGCTTCCTATGTATTTCTTACCCTTAATAAGCGTTTGATCTCACCCCTTTCATATTTTTAATTTTACCAAGATTACAAGAAGTATTTTATGATTAATAATTAAGGTTAAGCTATGGGATTAATGGCATTCTCAAAGGATCATTTATGTTATGTTTTATTTTATATTTTGTAATGTAATGTTCGTGTATGTAATCTATTTTCCAGGACTACTTATTGATCGGTTTTTCAGGACTTGATTCCTTGTAATCATGCCAATGTATTAAAATATTTTACTAAATCTGTCCTTTTGTGGTCGGGGCATTATAGAGGAATAATAGAGCCTTTTAAAATGGGTGGTTTATGGAGAAGTAACTCTTGAGAACTACATTAAAGAATTACCCTCTGAGAATCCACATATGGTGCCTGAAGGGGGATAGGGGGTGGTGCCTACACCAAATCATGGATAGTGTGCATGATCACCTCAACTAGGTCTAGATCCACAATAGGATTCTCTTATTGAGGTTCAGAAGCATCATCCTCCATGATTTTATTTTATTGTATTCTTGGTGGTATGATGTTACACAACATCATTGAACACATTAGGTAGTTCTCAAATTGGGAAACATGGGAAATTAGTCCCAAAAGACTATTTAGATTTCACTTTATCCAAATCAAAATAGGGAAATAACTTTAATTAATACATAATAAGTCTTTCCCTAATCCAAGGGCTTTCTTAGTCCCCATGAGTCAACGACTAGTACCTTGAATAACACAATGTGAAAGTGTAAACTATTATGTCAAAAAAAAATATTGAAGGAAAGACATAATTCCGTATGCATAAAAAAATAGACCCAATAAGGATTAGTGTACAAGAAGACAATAAGGAATAATTAACCCCAAAGTATTGCAACTAATGTACTAAAATAGAGGAAAAATAGCCCATGTACCCAAGCACTCAACTCATCAAGTGAAAAGATATACAACTGTATCCACCTACATGTGACACATTCCCCTTTCCTGAACATGGAAGAAGGTAATATAAAATCACCCAAAGGCACAAGTAGGGTTTTAGTTAAAAATACCATTAGGGTATCACCATAGATTTCATAACAGATTCAAACAATTTATAAACCCAAGTAATGATTTCAATTTTGATGAAAATTGGTTTGACAATCTAATGCATAATTAAAAATATCTTTCAATAAAGTTAAAATGATTGAAAAATATTTTAAGAAAAGGCTTTAAAAATTATTGATTATTTCCAAACAAATGGATTAAATAAAAAATAGTTATATAACATAGATTATATAAATTCGGAAAAAATTTAAAGTAGTTCAAAAGCATTGGCATACATTTATATCTCAAACATAAAGAAAAAATCGAGCAACAAGACCATATTATAAATTGGTATGATAGTATTTTGGAAAATAAGACATCGCACTCTCTATGTGATCATGGAAATATATGTACACATATGTCCTCTAGACATTGGTCAGAGAGGACTCATCACCATCTTTTAAGTTATGTGGCATACACCATGTATTTTTTAGAACGTTATAATACCGTAGAGAGTTTCCAAATAACTCACCAATAATCTAAGGATTACAGGTTCTCTTACATAGTCAATTGTGGGAAATTTATTTTAAGACATCTTAAAATTAAATTAATCACATTCTTCCATTTCGATGTCAATTTTCCATTTTAACACAATATGGTTTTTAATCAATAACATGAATCTTTACAAGATTAAACCGCCAGCTTTCTATCAATATATTTTAATTCATTTTACCATTTATAAAATCCATTCAAAAACTAATTCCATCATTCCAATTCATTTCAAAAATAAAATTCAACAATCAAATTTGAATCAATACCATCAAATCCATAATTTTAATTTCACAATTTAAATTTAACAATTTCAACAAGAACAATCGCAATTCAATGGAATTGGGGGTTTTCCCGTTTTTTCTACCAAAACCATTTCAAATCTTTCAAATCACTGTAATTGGGTTTAATCAAATCAATTGAAAGTGAGTCCAAGAAATTGAATTTAAATCAAAAATTGAAATAAATCAATCAATTAATGATTAATAAATCTAGATAATTATGACCAAACCACCTACCTCAAGGTCATTGATGTTAGAAGAAAATATAAACCGCCTTGTATGATTAAATACACATTCTCATGGCCTTATTATCTTATTTATCAACACATAAATGAACTGTCCATTTCAAGGGTTCCTAAAACCAATAAATATATTTTATCTCATAAGGAAATAAAATATCACATGTGATAAAAAAATATTCTCTCCTACTTAACATCTGGATTATCATTTAATTTCCATGCATGTGTTTGAAATAATCCTTCAATTGATCATGAAATTACAAGGTGATGATTTTATATTTTATAAAATTATCATTAACCTACAAAGAAAATATCTGAAAAAATATGTCTAACTATAGATATATTTGTTTTTGTAATGAAAATAAATAACATTAGATAATTTTAAAAAATTATCCCTAGTGTTTTTATCGATATATATATATAATTCACTAAATTTTTATAATCTAGACAATTAACTTTTGATAATTTTAAACAATTTTTCATTAAATAATTGGATGAAATTATTATTTGTCAAATCATCCAAGATATTATTTAAAAATTTAACCTTATTATTCATTAATTTATTATTCTTCAAGATTATCCTTTATTTTTCCAAGAATATATTCTCAAAATAAAGTTTTAATGTAATTATCATTGGATAATTAATTATAATTTTGTCTATTAATTATATTAGATAATTATTTAAATATCCCTCAACAATTTTAATAAATAAAAATTTGATACTTATTATTGCGTATTTCACATAAATATTCATTGATAATATGGCTATCATTATATTATTATTCACCAATTTTTTTGATAAAAACATCCCTTATTAATTTTTAGAAACCCCCTTGTGATAAAAGTTTTATCATTTTATTTTATTTTAACATTTTTCTCATTTTTGAGAAATAATATAAAGAAAATGTAAAAAAATCTAGCTTTCCTATGGTTCCTCACACAAGGAATAGAAAGAAAACCCATACCAAATAAGAGACCATAAAAGATCCCCATATACTTACTGGGTACATGCAAGGAGGTTTGAGGTGGATTCCAATCGATGAGATCCCTTAAAAACCGGAGCTGATGGGGTTTATGAACCCAAAATTATGGCCTTTAAAATCATCATTTAAAACACCCAATTTAATGTGAGATTCCAAAATAAATTATTACGGTGTCATTAATTTACCATCATTATGATTCTACAGCTAAAATGTATTTAAACTGTGATCATTCGGAGGCTTTCTGGTGAACCTGTCCATGGAAAATAGAGTTTCCATCGTGTGTGGATAATATGAAATGATGAGAGGGGGAAACAAATTTTTCTAATCAATTTAATTATTTATTTATTTAATAATTTAAATTTAAAAGAGGGCAGGCCAAACTCCCATTGCTCAATAAATTTATACCCTATTTAGGGTAAACACCACATTCCGCACGAAACATTGCTCTCATATTTATCAAAAGATACACCATTTGAGATATATTAATTATTTATTAATTTAAAATAGGAATAGTTAATTAGTTAATGTAAATGGGTTATTTTTGTGAGTGAGATGTTAAAATGTCCAATTATTACAAATGTTATACCCTATCTAGGGTAAGAATAATGTGTTGGAACTATCAGCGGTCTCATATTTCCCATATGATTCACTTTTTGGGATATATTTATTTTTTTTAATCAAATTATATATTAATTATTATTCAATAAAATTATCTCAAAATCAAGCTATCCAAACATCTAGTTCCTTCAAATGTTATACCCCTACTATGATAAAAACCACATTTCAAAAATAATGTTTGTATCATATTTTTCATACGACATGTCATTTTGGAGTTATTCACTTCTTTTAAATAAAAAGTATTCACATGATACGTAATATTGAATATTTTATTTAGTCTTCACTGAGACTTTTCGGGCCTTGGAATCTCATAATTACTTAGTGTTAAACTCTAAAAATATTCAATTGAGAATTATGAGATGATAACTAGAATTTAATTCATTTATAAAATTTTTTATGTGAAATAATTTTTTCCCACATAATATGTCAATTATTTAACAAAAGAGGGTTTATAAATACTTGAAATAGTAATGGGATGTTGCACTCTAGAAATCATAGTATAACTCTGAGATGATAAATATATTATGTTGTAAACAACTATTATTAACAATATTGAATTTATAAATAGTAGTTCTAACATGTAACAGTAAGGATTTGGCTCTTAATGTGACTGAACCTAGTAAAAACATTCATCCCTTTGATATTTATTCATTACTACATCCATGTAAATACTGGTGATCATATAAGAGTGTATCAAATCCTAATAGTACAATATAATTTTATTTAAGAGAAGGTAAATTGTAAAATATCCCCACTGATTCAACCCCCACCCCCCAAGGGTGTAACAACTATTTTAGAACGCCATGAATGAAAAAATAGAACCACAAAATATGTTCTTTAGTTCCCTTGAGTAGGGATGAGTCGTGAATTGGGGAATTTTTACAATGATTAGGTTGTACAGGATGTCGGGTTACTTATTGATATTGAAAAATGTTTATCGATAATGTTGTGATTACACCTCCCTCGAAGTATATAAACACTATGTAGGGTATTGGCTTGGAGTATTTTCAATGGTTTGGTGGAGCATACTGCACTAAGAAAACCCAATTTGGGAAATTTGATTTCTATAATCTCTATAAATTTATTCTAGTATTACCTTAATTTTGAGTCCTCAATATTATTATGATTATGTTAAGGGATGTTATGCCTTATAAGTGACAAGGATGACCATAGTGTTGATATTGTGATCGAAGAGCCTGTGTAGGGTGTCTAAGTATGGATGTTTCCAAAGATACCCCGGTGATTTCTCTAGTATCATGTTGACCTTTGTTGGGCGGAGAAAAAGGGAGTGATGGAAAGAGGGGGGTGAATTACCTTTTAAAAAAAGATTAACAAATTAAAATCAAAGTTGAAAGTGCAGCGGAAATAAAGAGGCAAGACACAAGAATTGATAACGGAGTTCGGCCAAAAACCCGGCCTACGTCTCCGCTCCCAACTCAACCGTTGAGAGATTCTACCGCTTGCTTTTCAATGGTTATAGCAAGAAACCCACTAGCCTTTTTACAGGTGAAGGCTAGCTCGCCTATTACAGCTTGATTTTAATGGTTATGCAAGAACCCACTTGCTTTCAATGGTTGAGAAAGAACCCACTAGCCTTCTTATAGGTGAAGGATAGCTCACCTTTGATTCAAGCCTTTTGAAAGGTAAGGCTTGACTAACCTCTTCACACCTTGAAGGTGGTGTGAGAACCCAAAAAGAGAGGATGAGAGAAAGAGATGGGGTTTGTAGGTACAAACCCAAATTAAAGCTCAAAAATGATAAACAATAAAAACCGTAATTGGGGAGAAGCCTTGGGCGCCAATGGATGATTGGAGTTGAAGACGTGCACTCCCAAGCTTCTATGGTGGTGCTCCTTGGATGTGGAATTGGATTGGAGCAGTTGGGGTTCCTTGGAGGAAGTCCGCCGGAGGTTCGCCAAATGAAGTAAAATGTGTCCGTTGGCTTCCGTATGGCTTGGTTAGAGTTCTGGGGCTTCAAGGTCCTTTATTTATAGAGGGGGAACCCTCAAATGGCCTTAGGGAGTCTTCGGAGCCGTTGGAGAGGTCTTCGGAGCCGTTGGAGGCCAAGTGGACAGGCTGGTCAAAAGCCCAACGGCTAGTTTGACTGGCTCCACCGGCTGACCGGTACAGAGCCACCGGTTGGCCGGTGTGTGCAAAATGGAGAGGCCTTCGGGCTCAGGCTCCACCGGCTGGCCGGTGCTGAGGCCACCGGTTGGCCGGTGGTGAGGCAGTAGCTTCCTCTTCTGTGCAGGTGCCACCGGCTGACCGGTGCTGAGGCCACCGGTTGGCCGGTGATGAGGCAGTAGCTTCCACTGTTTGGGCTGGGTGCCACCGGCTGACCGCTGGTGTGACACCGGTTGGCCGGTGGTCTGGACAGAGGGATTCCTTCTGTCCAGGCCTCCATCGGCTGGCCGGTGCTCTTCCATCGGTTGGCCGGTGGACTGAATTTCAGTCCACTTTGCCTTGTTGCTTTCTTGGCCCAATTTCTTGGCCACCTAAAATCATGCCTATCCTCCAAAAACACTTAAAAGAGGATTAGATAAATAAGAGGGTGATTGTGATCATGAAAATTAAACCACGAGGGGTTCGAGAGGTACAACAACCTTATATAGGGTTAGTTAAAGGAAAAAGGTGTTATGAGTGAAAATTGTAACCTTATAGCCCAAAATAGATAATGAAAGCCTAATATAGATATATTGACAGGAATGGGTCGAGCACTTAGTAGTTCAACCTTAGTGATGTTAGATGGGTTTGGGTGGAAGTCCAACCAATGTTTTTATAATATTAGATGTGAGTCTGATTGATATTGGACTCCGATAATAAATGTCGTATAAATATTTGTATTAAATATCTCTTGGGTGGTTTTCTATGATATTTTTATTACGCTTGATATGGTATGTGATGCCTGAGATGCCTATAATATAATTTTATGCCTCGTAAGATATGATATGCCTGGGAAGTCTTAGATATGGTCATTATACATGATAATATATGATGTCCTCAGTTTCATAGGATTTATCAATGATTCCAGATGTTATATGAGGTTACTATGATATCTATGATCATGTATTTATAAAATATTTGATATTATATTCCTAGGACGCTTAGGATCCACAGTGATTCCTGATGAAATATTAGATACCTTCTGTGTTCTTAATATCTGTTGATGATTTTTTTTGATAAACATATTTCATGGAGGTTTCTAAGGATATATTCATTACACATGATACTATATAATATGGATGATTATTAATCTTCCCCCACCCTGCCCTCCCCTAAAAATATTGTTCACATGAAAACAGTTGGTCGGGTGGGACTTAATTCCCCTGTATGAGATATAAATATGAAATGCTCTATGTGGGGTGTTCTTCCCATTAACTTAATGTATTCAATGTTCTGGAAGATATATGGAATTTTTTTAATCTAGTATGTTATATATTTGGTGTTACTATAGAACCTAATGATTGATGATATTATTTATTATTTTTACTAATTTTTTAATTTTTTGATCATATCACATATGGAGAAACAATATATACTATTTATTTTTGGAACCCTGAGGGCGGGGCCCAAAATATTTCTACTCACTACCTTCTTGAGAAACCAATAAACATGGGAACCTAATAAGTTTTCTCTATTCACAGGATCTAGTAGTGTATTGGATGAGTGTTTCATGATCAAAGGGATAAGTCATATGGAGTATAGAGGCCAAGATGAGGTGAGGATTCAACATGTAAGTGGAGCATATTTATATTAAATTCCTTTCATTTATTTTTTATATATCAAAAAGTGTGTACATGATTAGTTTTGATGTATGCTTGTATGATTCCACATCACATTTATTTTAGAAATGTGGTATATTTATAATGTGTTATATGATCATCCATGGTGTGTTTTTTTGTTGTTTCTACTATTTCATTTACTCAAATGTGTGGATATAGTTTCCAAATGGTAACACCCTTGAAAATACCTTTTATTTAGAAGCTTTTGGTTTTTGGGGTGACATTCCTAATGTCCTATACCATCATCAATCTAGGAACTGATTTGTGGTCACATGCTATAGAAATTACATACACATAATTGTCTGATTAAATAATTTAAATTTTGAAACTACTATATTAAAAAAATGCATGAAATAAGTTATAACATGTTGTATGATATAATGAGAAAAATTAATTAAAATTTAGTGATGTTAATTTGTATACATGTATTCCAAATATTTATTCACCCAATGAATGAGAGAGCATATTAGATGAAATTATATTTTTATTCTATTATATTAAAATATGGCCACTTTAATTGAATATAGATATTTATGTTTTTGTACTATAATATGACATAATTAAAATTATCATATTATATCATTTTTTTTAATTTTTTTAATATTTTTTAATTTTATATATATATTAGGTTTTTAAAGATTATGTAACAAATAAAAAATTATTTCAATATGAGTAAAATTAATAATATTTTATGTAATAAAAATGACAACCATTTACAAAAAAATTAAACATGATTATTTTTTCACTTTTCATATTAATTTCCAAAAACCGTTATAATAATATACCATATGAGATTTGTTTTAAAATGATTGAATATAAAATCATTTAATTTATCATTTTCATATTATTGTCAACCTAGGCTGTTAACATGACTTTCATATCATCACACTCCCTTTTAAGAACAAAATTTTAAATAAGATTAGAGGGAGACAGGTTATTCGTTATTTTTTGATGAGCATAAATATCACAAAATAATTCATCAGCTTCATTACCCATATATAAAATTCAATGAAATTTCACATGGACTGAAGCACTCCACAATTCATCAACTTTTTTTCTACATAATATACCTTTATATATTATAAAATAATAATATATTTATCATGTTATTTATTCTAATTTATATAGATCAATCAAAATCAATCACTATAAAAAAATTATAATAAATAGTTTTTTATATTTTAGTGAAGATTTACACAATTTCATTTGAATTAAACAACCAACAATTTCACATGGTAAATTAATTAAATAATGTAAACACCATTTTATATAATATTGTCATTTTAAAATTTTCTATAATGCTAGTATTATTTATTTTAATTATTTTTTATGAAAAATTATATTAGATTTTTAGCTATAAATATTATAAGCATAAATTCCCCAAGTCTACATTAAAGTTCCTCCAGAAAAACATTTCAAGTAATTTTACATACCAGCATGAATATAAACATTCATCATCTAAAATATGGTATAAAAAATAATATTAATTAAAAAATTAGATTTTATCTATATATTATAAATATAAAATTTATTGTAACATACAAGACATATAAACCTCATAATAATATATTTGTTAACCAATTTTTTAACTCTTTTTCATTTTGAGTTTGAATTTAAACTCATTAATTTAACTGTATATTTACAAATACAAAGAATGGATCTTCAATATCATTGTTTAGTAGCACATATCTAGGTTATTGTATGTAAAATGATTACGTTATATAAATTGAGGATATTTTCCAACAATTGTGACCTAATATTAGAAATATTGGTGACTTTCTATTGGATTAAAATTGAATTTCATTATCATTAACACATATAAGACGATTGGATAATTTCTCAATCATATCCAAATACCTAAAAAATGGTATCACCCAATAATGGGTAATAGTGGTACATTGAATGATTTTACCTCAAAACTAGTCAATCATGTTTTATCAATGATTTATTCGGCCAAAAAAATATCTTCAAAAAATAAATAACCTATGGATGGTAACTGCAATATTCATTATTATCCTTATCATGAATCCCTTCTTTTAAAATATAATCTAATGACTAATTTTTCGTCGAAATAAATTATTGGTCGTAAATAATAATTCATTATCATTTTTCTATCCATTTTAAATGGTGTAAGTCCAAACCTTTTTTCCATATTGATAACTATAGAGAAAATATGATTCAAAATTTTGATAGTGGGGATCTTGGATAAATGTTGTGTATAAATGAATTTAGAAGAATGGAAAGATTTATATTGGGGTTAGAAAACTAGTGGAATAGAAAAAAATTGGGTGTCTTATTGGATATCATTATGACATATTTATTTATACAAGAGGAGTTAATTTCTATAATTATATAGATTTAAATAAAAATTAAGGGATTAATTCTTTATATCTTCTGACCATACCAATTAATGAATATGACATGAATGTTTTCTTCCTGATAAAGATTGATTATTCTACCTCCTCTTCATCAAGAACATCTGTATCAGTATTTTATGTTGATATTAATAAATTAAGGTATATTCCACACTTTTCTAGATAAAAGATGTCATGGGGGATTATTCTAATTAATTATATAAGAAAATTTCATACAATTTATATAAAATATTGGTATTAGGAGAATTTTACCTCCTATAATGGATTATTAGTATTTATTTACAGGATAAAAACTACTGATTTTTTGACATCTATTAAAGAATAAATTATTATAAATTATACTCAAATGGAATATTGTTATCAATGGATAAAATAATCTAGTTCTGTTTTCATCCATGGGGAATCCATAGTATAATATCCCAAATTAACAAGTACAAAAACATCAAGGGATTCACCAATTATTCTGAACATATTTTATATTTTTATTGTCAAATGGATCTAAAAGGTTATTTTTTAGAATATAGTATTCATTAATGATGAGAACAAAAATAACTATTCTTTTTCATCTTATAGTCATCTAATGAGTATTTTCCTACTATTATTGAAAGTAATATAGAGGTTGCCTATTTTTGGACTGTAGTTAATGACTCTGATGTGAAATAAGTCTCTTTTAAAATTTTTTTTGAAAATTGAAACTATAATTAAGAGATGTATTAACCATAAGAATTTATTTTAAATGATATAGGTCGCCTACCATGTATTATGGTGTAGAGGTGAAGTTTGAAAACAAAATTAAGATGGATTTTGATTTAGTCCTCCCACATGAATAATGAATTTACACAAAATCATGATTCTAAGTGAAATAAACAATCGGATAAAGAGGGTTATTTTTTGACTATGTTTAAAAAATAAATATTTATTAAAAACTAAAAATCACTTCTAAACTATAATATCATGATATTGATAAGAAATAATTAATAACACTTAACATCATTCATTCATGATGATAATTAAAATGGGATCCTATTAGGTAGAATATATTCATTCAAGTAAAACCATATGATGATGTCAAGGCATAAGAAGTTATATATTAGTGACAAAAAATATCACTTTTATCACAATATTTAGAATATGATTAAATTATAAAATTATATATCTACTAATATTAATATTTACAAGGACTAACTATTTAGGTCCACTATCAATAGCATTTTAACTGGTGAAAATTTTATTTTGGAACCATGAAAAATTAGGACATATTACTAGAACCTGATCATATTTTCCCCTCAATTAAAATATATTTTTAATGTGAGTATTTTAATAGTCATTAACATTATAAAAGAAATATAGGAATATATGTTTATGTTTATAAAATATCTATTTGTAAGACTTAATTATTATATGTTATTTTCAGGCACACCATGTCTTTCCTTCATTAATATTTTATATATTTCTTATCATGGACCACTGTATTCCTCTATGAAGAAATATGAAAATAATTAATTTTTTATGATATAAAAATAAAGATAAACACTTCATCTATTTAAAAATCATCAATAAATCATTTGGGTTTATATTTGTAACTCATGTGATACTATAAATAAACATTATATCTATAATAAATGAAACATAGAAGAATAAACCATATATTTATATACTTAGAAAAATATAACTAATAATGAAAAAATAGTATCAAAATGTGTCCATATGGGATATAACCATTGATAATTTAGGAGTCCTAAAAATTTAACATCCACTTTTAAACTCATATTTATATTAATCATCAAAATACAAAATAGTAAGGGAAATATCCTCTCCAAATGAAAAAAAATCATTAAAATTCATTCCAATTGTTTTTTAGTTAAATGGGATCCAATTTTTTTATCAATATTATATAAAGAAGTGTAAAACCTATTTCTTACAAATATAATTTTTGGGGGAATAATTGAAATAATAATAATTTTAATGGTTTCATTATCAAAATTTGAGGTTCCTGAATTTTTACACCATGTTTATTATTATGTTTTACATCATTATATAATTAACTTTCACTTAAATATCTATAAAAATATATTTTTTTCGACATGATATAAAAACATTTTTACTATGATTTTCTATAGGGAAAAAATATTATAGGATTCATCTCATCCTCAGTTAACCATATATTACACTTTATATTCATTTATTCTCATTATTTTTGATAATCAAGTTGAAACTTTTATTTCCCAATATAATTATGAGTTATCTAAAAAACAATATAATATATATTATTTGCAATGGTCATAACATTAAGATTTTGATACAACAAATAAAATTCCCAATGAGTAAGATAGAAAAATTATATTTGATTTTTTCTTTTTTATAACAATTACACATGGGGAGGTTAAAAATATTTCTCCAATTTGACTCAATTGATTTATTTCCAAAATTCTCTATCAATATTTGAAAATTGTTGTGTGAATTTTAAATCTGGTAATATTTTTTTTGGATGTAACAAATCATTAAATCAAAAAAAATTATGATGTTTTGATGAAAATAAATAATATATATCAAAAAAATCAATAATTACACCTGAACCTCTACTTTTTTATAAGGTAGTCATTTATTAATGAAATAAATGTCGCAAACAAGAAATTTTATGAAGAACATTAGGCATACACTCCATGTTTTGGGGTAAAAAACAATTTCTTTATGCATAGTTTTAGTGATAAGTAAGATGAACAGACATATACATATTTTTATTTTACATGAAAAACATATGTTAAAAATTACATCTCACAGTAATCACATAATCCCAGGAATGATAGATTTAGTTTTCTCTAGATTATCTACATAAAGAGATTATTTTATGATACATGTGAGTTTTTAATCCTATTAGAACAACACATTACTTCATATTAAACTTCTAAGATGTTGTACTTGTTGGTCAGAGTAGTTAACTCAAGAGGGGAGGGGTGAATTGAGTAACTATAAAAATTTCCGTTTAAAAGATATTAGTTTTACAAATAATGATTTACCCAAAAATATATACAGCCCAGTTAATCAACGTTATACTATTATAAGAGTTTTACTGTTTAAACAACTTCTCAGAAGATTGATTAATTCTTAGTAATCTTAATTGGTTTTATTAATATTACTTTTGAAGTTATCCTACTAAGACAAATCAGATATAACTTCTTTCCTAGACTAACTATCAAAGTGAATTTAGTTTTTTTCTAGATTGTGCAGTAAAGGAGTAAAACAGGGTAGATGAAATTTAAAATGCACAGAGGATATAAAACAAGTGGTTCAGACTCAAGCTGAGACCTAATCCACTACACATGTTGATCACCATCCACCAAGCAGTTTATATAAATAAACTTTTATCCACACCCTGGATCGGGTTAACAATAGTACATAGACTATCCAGGCCACACAGGGACCTCTTCCATAGTTTTCGTGGGAAAACAAAATAATGAGCAGGCCAAACAAGGAACTCTTGCACAATTGTCATGGGTAAACAAGGGTAAAGAATTTGGTGTGAGGATTTTGAAATCTTCCAGTTCAGCGCAAGAGTCAGTGTTTGTAAAATATATAGAGTACACACACTGCTAGAAAGAAACTAAAATAATCACTAAGAGAGGGTAAATGTGAGTTTAGAATTCTCTATTGATTAGCATTGCAGCTCAGAACTCCTTGTACAAGACAGAAATGCTTCTGAGTCCTTCTCTGGTTTTTTTGTTCAAAAACAGAGAGTCGTGGTTCATCTTGAGTTCTTCACGAGTAAAGATGGTCTCTTGATCCCAGTACTTCATGTGTTCTTTAATAGAGTTGGATTTCATGCATGATACAATTTCTTCCTTGAAGATCATACAATGTTTTTTTTTGTCGTGCTTGTCAGTTTGTTTTTTGTTTATTATAGAGAACACTCATTTCTTGGGTTGTCGCACATTGTATCTTACATATGTTTCTCTTGGGAACTCTTCACTTTATCTTTTAATTCTTGGGTTTTGGCCTACAAGTTCCATTTTCTTCGTACCTCATACCTCGTACTATGTCTACAAAGAAACGTTGAATCTGTTCGTGCACTAAAGGAGACAAATATGACCGTTAAAAAGATAAATAGAAATGTGACAAAACAGTTTAGGAAACAGTGTCAGAGTATATATGAAATTAGTGTCTCCTTCATGGTATCTTCTTCACGGTGTCTCCTTCTATAGAGACCCAAAGCTTGATGTACATGGAAATTACATTACTTTTTCGAAATACATAATATATGAAAAAATATAGACACACAAGGATCGTAATAGTTTAGTGTCTTTGTAAACTTGCAATATAAACTTCTAATCATGTTGAAAGATCTTCAACAACTCCCATAACGATCTTCCCCTTTTTGTTTCCTTACCTAAAACCTTTCTTTATTTCTTGGGGAAAATAAAACATAAAAATGGTGAGCTCAAATGCTCAGTAAGGGCAAACGTAGAGAACATAAAACAATCCATACATATTTGAAATCAAAAACATGAACATGAAATTTAAACATCAAAATATTGAGCAAAGACATAAATCATGGAAGTACGTAAGGAATATATCATAATGGAACATCAATCATGATAAAATATCATAGGAATAAAACATGTAATTGTGGAAACCATTCAGCACTTGTTATGATTTCTATAGTAGCCAAGGCATTACTGCCAATACCATCTTAGTGGACAAAGTCCCTTTCTGAATCGAGTTCACTCTTCGTTTCAGTCTGGTAACACTGAACCAGATTAACTTACCGTTCCAGCCATGTCTATCTCATGAGATATAAATCTTTACCCAATGCATTGGAGGGATATATTGGTCCCACCCATCTCATAATGAAATCATTCTTACTTGTGCCACAAAATAAACATACGTCATTCATAATAACCCAACGAATGAAATGGGTTTCAAAAACATCATCCCATCATCACATAATCCATATAAAATAAATGGATATCATTTCATAATAAGAAAAGTGAAACCATGTAAATCATAGAGACATTATACTTGAAAGATACACATATAAAATAATGTCATATTAGATGGAAAAATGGTTTTGATAAAACACTTGAAATGAATTCTTGAGGAAAATATCCTTTCTTCTTCAAAATCAATTTATTTTCACAAAACGTAATGATATTTAAAAGAAATAGATTTTTTTTTAAATAGTCATGAAATATTTTGGAGGAAGCTTCATGAAAATAAGGATTCATAAAGTCGTAAAAATTCTTTCATGCCGTATAAGTTAAAAAAACATTATTCTCATACTTTTTCCAGAAAAGTCAAAAAAGTACCTCGTAAAAGAAAGATTCCTTCCATACGATTTGGTAAAGGTAGAAAAGGGTAAAAATGACTTTAAACATATATGGATGAAAAGTAAACATTTTATGAAAACATTTTGAGAACATATCGAAATTGATAATAATCATAACCCCAGTAAATACTTACGAATAAACAATCTCGAATAAGAATGAGATTTGAATAATTATCCCTTACCTTATGTCCAATATGCTTTGTATGTATTAGAACCTCTTGTATAATGATTTAAATAATTTCATTGACTTATTACAGAATCATATTCATTGTTATGATATCATATATGCTTCACTTATGACTTTATATTACCCGTTCTTTTGTAAATTCCATGTTAAAGAGCATTTTGGGTAAAATCGTTTCATATGTTGTCCATGTTTTGACTTGTAATTATTCATATGATTACTTAGATCATGATTACTTAATTCCATAACATAAAACATGATTTATATATAATATATATTCAGAATATACATATATATAATAGATCGATAAATGGAAAGAAATACACCGTTCATGGAGACGGTAGGTCGTACGTACGCATGAACGCTGTTTTCGTTTCCTTATTGAATTGAATGGAATTAAGTATATGACATACATATATATATAAATAAATACAGTAGAATTATTGTGTCATATATTTCATGATTACTTATTATATATACTTTATAATAATTCTTGAATTGTTAACATGGAAAATGAATCTCATCGCGTCGTGGAGACGGTAATCCGTACGTACGCACGAGCGATGTTATCATTCCCATATTTATTGAATCAAATTGGACTGAATGGTCTAATATATTAGAATCAGTATGATGTGATAATAATCATATTTATTTATTCTTTACACCATTATACCCATCCAAGTAAGGTGGTGGTGGAAAACATATTACACCACGGAGTGGAGACGGTATTCCGTACGTCTACACACGCGGTGATTTCGTTTTCCTTAGGATGGATAGAAGGTGAAATAGGGTTGTTTCATATTTATAATAACATATCAGTATATGAGAGATACTGATGTTATTACTATATAATGAAACAACTAAATAATAGGGATTAGAAGAAGAATGGAGCTTGAGGAAAACGCTAGAAGGTTTTACCTCTTTCTCGAAGTTCCTCCTTTAAACTTTCTCTTAGGGAACTAAAATTGGTCTTTGAAGAAGAACAGGACCTCTAAGATGTTTCTAGGGAAGTGGAGAAGAGAACTTTGCAGGTTTTGGCCAAGCTTGAAGGCTCAATATGGAGTGAGGAATAGAGGGAGGAGGTTCCCTTTTATAAGGGAGGAGAGGGGCACCTTTGGAAATATAAAAAATATTAGTTTATATTAAATCTCAACCCCAATTAAAAACTTCCAAAATGACTCATATCCGAATTTTAGATGAGATAGGGTTGTAATCGCATCAGGAAATAAAATTTAGACATGTTAGGAACTTATTTTAAACATTATCAACTTGATTTATTTATTTATCAATTTAATTTTATTTTTGGTAATAATACTCTAAATTTTAAATTATTATATATAATTACATATGTGTTGTGAATTTTCCATAATTTGACACTTTATGACATTTTAGACCATATAAATTTTAATTTATAATTTTTAAATATTTTTGTAATTTTTAAACAATTTTATAATATGTTATTTTTATAAAATAACAATAGTGTCAATTTTGACATTATTCATTTATTTGAATTTAAATAAACAATATACAAAAGATATGTTAGAACTAAAAGATTTAATAGATTCATAACATTTCATATTTGTCTATAAAATTAGTGTAGCATGTTAAATAGTTCATATAATATTTATTTTAATATTTTTAAAACCATTTATTTGATATTTCTCTTAATAAAATAATTTCAACATCACTATTATGTCACCTTTAATGAAAATTATTTAATACCTAAAAATACTAAATAAATTCATATGATTTAGATAATTTTATTATATTTCTGGAAACTATTTATATCCGAAGTTTCATTAATTTTGTCACTAAATTAAAATTCTTATAATTATAAGATTTAAGAAAGTGACATGTTGTCACTTTCTTTGGTTTTAATAATAATTAAATTATTTTCAAGGAAAAAAGTCCATTAAATGAATCTAATCCGACCCTTAGGTGATATGGGTCGACTTTTAGTCATCCAATAGGATTTTGACAGGTTCTAGGGTAATTTTATAATCTTATATTTACCCTTAATTACCTGATTTACCTTTAACTATGGTAAATAAAATTTACCATAGTTACTATTCATAATAAAAAGTAGATTATTAACATAATCTGGACCCACTGATTCCAAATATGGAATCCATTTTTCCAAATTAAATACACAAAAGTTGCAAAATTAAAATTAAAATTAATCACAATGTCGAAAGGAAACGGGTTATTGTTTAAAACATTGCAAAACATTGAATTGATTTAACCTACGAATTCAAGGTAAAATCAATGCTAATGACATAAATAGTATTAAACAGTAAAAATATATTCTCTTTATACTTTAAAACCATTCAATATTATAATTTAACCATAAAAATTGTTACGATGAAAAAAGTTGTTTTTAATTAAAATATAGCGTGTTTTTACTATTCATTAAAATATGAAAGTTATCAGAAAAATTTCAAAAGATGATCGAATTTAAATTTTTATATCCTGATTCAAAATAAGAAGTTTATTTTGTAAAATTTAACTTATAAATATGTCAAAAAGTAGATTTAATGTGGGTGCTCCATCAAAAGGCGGCAAAACTGCATTTTTTGAAAAATACTTTTCCTACCTGAAAAATTTATTTTGTTCACAAAAAATGTTTTAGAAAATTTATAAGATGAATAATAAAGATATAAAATTAAAAATTTAGTTAATACTATTCATAACGTCTCGTCTATAATAAAATTATAACAATATATCGTCGTTTAGTGAAACCTGGTATTGCGTACAACACACGCTATCGAGGATGGTCGTGATGGCGTGTAATGCTAGCCAAGTCAGGGTTGTGTGTTGTGAAAGACTCCTTTGTTGTTTCATTATAACAGAATCCAACCATTTTTCATTTATACATTAAATATATATATATACTCAATGTTCCGTAGAATGACTATTATCAAACGAACATGAAATTGTGTATAACACAATCTATTAATAGTGTTGTGTATACTGCAAGCTAATACGGTGTTGCGTATAGCACAAGATAATCTTGTTGTAGCATAAAACACATGACATCAAATAAATTAAAGAGAATACTTATCATAAAGTATCGGGTTCTTACACCTTCAGGGTGTCTCCTTCACGGTGTCTCGCTTACGGTTTCTGGCTTCACGGTGCCTTGATGACTGTGTCTTGCTAACTGTGTCTGGAACTTAGGAAAATCAGATTGTCTGTCTTATGGAGTCAGTTATTAGTGTCTTGCATCACGGTGTCTGAGACTTAGGCTTCGCGGTGTCAGGGTTCACAGTGTACTGCTCATGATACCTAGGTTCACAGTGTCTTGCTCACGGTGCCCGGGTTTATGGTGTCTTGCTCCCTGTGCCCTATACTTAGACAAATAACTGTATTCAGACTTAAACGGTAATATGCATAGAATGAATCAAGCTTAACCATTATAAGATATGAGATAAATTGAAACATAAATACACATTATTAATAACATTTGTGAGATTTGTGATCATTAATAAGATTTGTAATTATTATTGAGATTTGTGATCATTAAAACATGATTAATACATGAGGAGTCCAACAATCTCCCCCTTTTGATGATCACAAATCAAGTACAGTTAAAAGGTACATTAAATGAAGTTATAGAGAAAATAACATATAGAATAACAGATAACTTCTCACGTTTTCTCCCCCTTTTGGTATTATCAAAAAGTAAAAATAATATAGGGTAAACAATGCATATGTCATTAAAAGTGTTCAGAATACAACATACAGCAGAAATATAAAAAATCAATGACATCCCAATCAAAAAAATAGTAGTCACTAGACTTATTCAGGGATTGGCCTTCTCTTTTCCTTTATTAGTAGCAGAAGAAGAAGCCATAGGGGCATTTGCTGATATAGAAGAAGGCATAGAAGTGGTAGACAAAGAAGGTAAAGGGAGACCTTCAAAGACTGATGGAGCCAATGTAAGAGATGTAGAATATCGAGGTAGTTTTTAGTCAAGGAAGAAAGGCCTTATCTGACTAAGAGCATGTCCAACAGATATGGTTGTGGAAGATATGGTAGAATTGAAAGTCGGTAAACCCGGTCTGAGGAGAGGAGCTGATGGAGCTACAATTGTTGTGCTTCGATCATGGAGATATGGCCTCAAAAGCTTGATGATGTCTGTGGTTATCTCCGCTCCATATTGCATAGCTTTTTCAAAATCATTTTTATTTTCCATGAACTTTTCCAACAATCTGGTAAACTCAGTCACCTTCTGGACTTGGTTTTTGAAGGCTTCGGTTACAGGAGGGATTCTCAGATTCTCCACAAGGTATTTGAAGTGATTGTTCATATCAGTTTTAGAGAAAATCTAGTTGAAATAGAAGTCCACTTTATTAGAGATTTCTGGCTGAGCATCATTGGAAATCATTGAGTGAATTTGAACCAAGTCAAGAACTCTATCACTATTCTTAAAAACTTCAGATAAAGGATCCATATCAAATCCACTTAAAGCATTGTGAATATTTTCCTTGACTATTGATCTGAGCAGGGAACTGTCCAAAGAAGGAGTAGAGGTTTGATCATAGGAAGTAGAAGCTTTAATAGCAGCGGTTAGAGACTTGACTTGATTCATAACCTTTTGAAGATAGCTAGTATATTCATCTGTGAGTTTGTTCAGGTTCTCCACAAGTTCTCTCATGTGGTGCAACATCTACATGTACCTTTCTCTAATCTTTTCATCAAAGGATAAGAGGTATAGATGAATCTGGGACACAATATCTCTAGAAATGTGAGAAACATCAGGTTCAAGAGAAGCAGAAACAGGTGCAGGCTCTGATCTAGAATGTAATTCTCTCTAGAGGTCTTCAACCATGCTTTTTAGAGTTGAAACATCAGTACTGAGCAACTTGTTCTCATCCCTTACTTCTTGAATTTCATGAATCATCTTGGGTTGAATCTTCCAGATAATCTTTTCTAAAAGCGGTGTGGAATCTTCCTGAATCAGTTGGGTCACCAGAAGAGGTTGAGAGGACAAGAGTCTCTCAACTCCGGCTAAGATAGTGTCTACAAAGACTTTAAAGTCATCCTTTCTGACAAAAGATTGAAGTTCAGGTAAAGGTGTAGGTGAAGGAAGTGGTACAGGTGCAGGCTCATGTTGAGGTTCAGGTTCAAGTGTAAAGAGTGTGATAGATTTCTGTTGAAACAAAGAAGAAAGATCAATCCTAGTGGCAGTAACCTGTTGAGTTTCACTCACATCATAAAAGATAGAGAATTTATACTGAGTGTCCACCCAAAAATACTCAGTTGGTTGAGATGCTTCAACAGACTCAGCTTCACCAGTTTCCACATCACCGGTTTCAATATTTTGAGGTTCCTCCCCCTCAACATGTGCTTCCATTTTAGGACCTTGATCCTCATTTACTTAATTTAAATCCACTGGTTCATCTCTAAATTCCTCAGCCATTTCTTTCCTAGCCAACTGAAAGGATATCTCCATCCTCTCTTCAATAGAGGGTATAATCTCAGCAACCGATTGTTCAAAAGTAAGGTATTCCATATTAGCTTCTTCCTTAATAGGGAGGTCTTCTTGATTTGTTTCTTACAGAGTAGGGAGTTCTCTTTCTACAACCTCTTCCATGACAGGGAGTTGTTCCAGATTTGTTTCTTCCATCAAATGCTGCTTAGGTTCTGGGATAACTAATTCTCTTGCTGCCTCAGGTTGGGTTTCTAGATTTACATCATCTCAAGGGATATGAGGTTCTTCTTCAAGAACTATAGGAGGAGTAATAGGCCTTCCTTTCTCAACAACAACTTCTTCCCTTTGAGGTACTTCAGCTTCCTCTTCCACTTCTTCTTCGTCTTCTGGATACTCAGCAACTTCATATGGTTGCAAACCAGGATCATAAATGTCATTTGGCCTTGTTAGATAGTCTATAGGATTGAACATCTCATAAAGATTATCATTATCTTAAACCCATTGCTTCTTACAGGGGTTCCAGCTTATTTTCATCCTCCTGATGGTAGGTTTAGATAAGAAATAATCATAGTCCATAATTTCTTCTTCATTTTGTACACTACTCCTTTTGCAACAAGCATTGCTGAAATCATTCTAGAGTAAAACAGAGATGTGGATTTGGATGTGACCTTGATCAATTCACACATATGGTGAATAATGTATTTGCACACATTTATCTTATGTCCATTCTTCATAAGATGAATGATAAATACATCCTGATACTTTAAGATAGCAAATTCACCTTTCCTTGGGCTAATCATATTTTGAACAAATTTGAACAATAGACTTGTATCCCCATCAAGTTCAGCAGCTATGACCCTTCTCTTGGTTCTATTTCTACTAAGAGTTTGCAGTGCATTTTCCAGGACAAATAAATCGGTTGTAGTTGGGGGTCTCTTTTATAATCATCACAGATCCCTTCGTGAGGTATCCTAAGGCATGCAGTGCATAACCTCGATGAGAGGGAGCATCGTTGTCCATTGATCTAGATTCTCACAACAAAGTTTTCACCATCATCCAAGTAAAATTGTACATATTGATATAACTGAGCTACCAACCTTGGATAAATGGGTCTATCCTTCCTAGAGAACCATTCGAGCTAGCATTGTTCTCTTAAAACTTTTAAAACCATAGATTTTATAAATAACGTCCACTCAGGGAAAATTTACTTTTCTGGTACAACAATACGATTTACCAGGATTTGATTCAGGGTTCCTTCGGGTGCCAGCTTTGGTGTTATATTTTTTTTCTTCGAGCGGCACTTCTCAGATGAGTGTGAATATGGAAGCTTTATCCTTGGAATCCACTGACGGTCTAGAGAGAGAGATAGAGTTGATAGGTTGAAAGGGTTTAGAAGGAGTGAGTGGGAGAATGTTCGGGTGAAGAACCTAATGAAAACCCCTTTTGTTTTATAATTTGGGAATTTCAATAGTCAAAAAAATAAAAACACGGAAAAGTAAAAAAGTGGTGAAATAAAAATTACCGTGATACGGGTTAAAAGAAAAACATAAATAATTTTCATGGTGAGACCGCGAATAGTCATTATGGTGCCGTGGTAAATGGTCGTCATGGTGAGAATGTCTGTAGTCGTCACGGTTAGATAGTGAATGGTCTGTTCAGTCATGGTGAGACAGTGAGTAAACTGTTCAGTCACGGTGAGACAGTCAATGACAGACCGTGAATACAAGGTGCTAACGGTGAGACCGTAAACATGAGACAGTAAATGAGAAACAGTGAATATGAAATAGTAAAGTATTAAACAGTAAGACCAGTAAGATATCTATTTGTGATTGGTCACGACAAGATCATGTCTGATGTAATCTATTCTCTCAGAATTTAATGGTTTTGTGAATATATCAGCAAGTTGATACTCAGTACCAATGAATTCCAAGGTGATATCACATTTTTTATAATGATCTCTCAAAAAGTGATGTCTTACATCAATATGTTTTGTCCTAGAATGTGAAACATGATTTTTTGAGAGGTTGATAGCACTTGTGTTGTCACAATTTATTAGTACATGTCTGAATTGATATCCATAGTCTAGTAATGCGTGTTTCATCTACGAAATTTGTGTACAACAACTGCCAGCAGCTATGTATTCAGCTTCTGCAGTAGATAGTGCAACATATTTTTCTTTCTTACTACACCAAGATACTAGTGACTTGCCTAAAAGGTGACATGTTCCAGATGTGATTTTTCTATCTAACTTACAGCCACCGAAGTCAACATCATAATAACTAACTAGTTCAAATGATTGTCCTTTAGGATAGAATAGTACTAAATGGGGTGTATGCTTGAGGTATTTGAACATTCTCTTTACAACATTTAGATGATATTATTTTGGATTTTCTTGAAAACGAGCACACATACACACACTAAACATAATATCAGGATGGATAGCAGTTTAGTAGAGTAGAATTCCAATCATTCCTCTATTAGTGGATTGATCAATAGATTTTCCATCTTCATCAAGATCCAGTTTATAGGTGGTACTCATGGGAGTGTCACTACTTTTTGTGTTATCCATTCAAAAACGTTTTAGAAGATCACAAGTGTATTAACTTGGATTCAAAACAATTCCATCATTATTTTGAAATATTTGAAATCCAAGAAAGAATTTTAGTTCACCCATTAAACTCATTTCAAATTCGTTTTTCATCATTTTAGAAAAATCAGTACATAATGAATTTTTGGAAGATCCAAAAATAATATCATCTACATAGATTTGAACAACTAAAACATCATTATAAATTATTTTTATAAAGAGAGTAGGATCAGCTACTCCTTTTGTAAAACCTTTGGAAATAAGAAAAGTACTTAATATATCATACCAAGCTCTTGGAGCTTGTTTTAAACCATATAATTATTTTGATAGTATAAAAATATGATTTGGAAAATGAGGGTTTGTAAATCCAGGATTTTGTTTAACAAAAACATCCTCATATATATACCCATTTAAGAATGACCTCTTAACATCCATTTGATATAGTTCGAAATTTAGATGTGTAGCTTAAGCAAGCAGAATTCTAATGGCTTTAAGTCTGGCTGCTGGATAAAAAGTCTCCTCATAGTAAATTCCTTATTCTTGACTATAGCCTTGTGTGACTAATCTAGCCTTATTTCTAACTATATTTCCAGCATCATCTACCTTATTTCTAAACACCCATTTCATGCCTATGAAAAACGTGTCCATGGGTCTTTCAACAAGTTTCCAAACATAATTTCATTCAAACTCATTGAGTTCTTCTTGCATATATATTACCCAAAATTCATCACTGATAGCATCATAAATGTTTTTATGTTCAAACTGTGACATGAAGGCTTGATGTTCAACCTGATTTCTAAGAGAAGCTCTAGTTTGTGTTACTTTCTCTAAGTCTCCTACAATAGCATCTGGGGGATGGTTTCTAAGGGTTCTAAACTTTCTAGAAAAAGAGTGTCTAGATATTTTAGGATCATCAACAGATTCAGGTTCATTATGACTTGATTGTATAGAATTTCCAGAATTGGAAGTTTTCACAGATTCTTTCACAGAGTTATTTCAGGATCTTGAGTTCATGTTCAGATTTCATACGTCATGTTCCAGATTTTCTAGGATGGTTCTAGGCTCATGTGGATCTGTTTCATCAAAC
Organism: Viscum album; assembly: GCA_963277665.1. Lineage (NCBI taxonomy): Eukaryota > Viridiplantae > Streptophyta > Magnoliopsida > Santalales > Viscaceae > Viscum > Viscum album. The sequence continues at coordinate 1,127,203,113 of OY728156.1, read as the reverse complement.
TTGATATGGACATATTCATCCACACATTTATTTGTCTTATTGAATACTCTATAATATTTACATGAAATTGAATAACCTAGGAAAATTCCTTCATAACTTTTGGATGCAAATTTGTCAAGATTATCCTTAGTGATAAGAATAAAGACTTTGCAACCAAAAACTCTAATGTAATTAACATTTTACTTCCTATTATTCTAGAGATCATATGTGGTCTTCTTAAGAATTGGTCTAATCAATACTCTATTGCTTATATAGCATGATGTGGTAACCGCTTCATCCAAAAAGTAAATAGGTAGGTTGTACTCACTAAGCATAGTTCTAGCAATTTCTTGCAAGGTTCTCTTTCTTCTTTCTAAAACACCATTCTGCTGAGGTGTTCTCGGGGGTAGAGAAATTGTTACTATAACCATTTTGTGAGAAAAAGGATTCAAAATCTTGATTTTAAAACTCACGGCCATGATCACTTCTTAAAGATATAATTTTAAGTCCACTAAAATTTTCTACAGATTGGAATACTTAATAAAATAATAGAAAGCTTCACTTTTGTGAGCCATGAATAAGGTCCTGGTATATCTAGAAAAATCATCTACTAGAACATAAAGATAGTTATTCCCATATAAACTAGAGACTTTACATGGTCCAAACAAATCCATGTGAACCAATTTGAGAGGTTGAGGAGTGGAAACTTCTTTCTTTGGTTTGAAAGATATTTTTTGTTGTTTTCCCTTTAGACAGGGATTACACACATTGTCATTTAGAAACTCAAGTTTGGGTAAGTCTCTAACTAAGTTATTCCTACTCATCTTTCTAAGGGAGTGAAAATTACAGTGTCCTAGTCTCCTATGCCAGAGCCAAGATTCTTTATGAAATGCACTTAAGCATGAAACATTTTGAGAATTTAAGGAATCTAAACTAATAGAATAAACATCCTCATTCCTTAGTGAAGAAAAAACTAATTCATATTTAGAATTAAAGACATTAAAGGCATCATTTTCAAATTTAGCGTGATATCCATCATCACACAATTGTGAGATACTAAGCAAATTATATTTTAAACCATTAACAAACAGTACTTTAGAAATTAGAATCAAATGAGAGTTACCAATCTGGCCTAAGACAATAATCTTCCCCTTTGTATTGTCACCAAATGTGACATGTCCTCCATATACATTTACCATGTTCTTGAAGCATGAGTAGTCTCATGTCTTGTTCCTTAAAGACCCATTTGTCCAAGTACCACAGATTTGTGCAGGATCTCTTCAACCAGCTTTCCTACAACATGATCAAGCAAAGACAAATTTTGGTACCCATACTTGTTTGGGTCTAGTAACATTAGTAATAAGTTCTTTATGAATCTATATTTGTTTCATAGTTTTCATATAAGCATTGTGTAAAGTATTTAAAAAATTAACTCTATTTGGTCCACAAAAACATGAAATAGTAGAATATGCATCATGACTCAAGCTAGTTGAGCTATGTCCAGAACTGGGAACAAAATTATATGTCCTAGTCTTTGAACAAAATTCGTTCTACTAAGGTTTCTTTTACCAGTTTGATAACCAATTCTAGTATTATATTTAATATCAATTTGTTTTCCTAGCATTTGGGTAAAGGTATTTTTACCATTATTAAACTTTTCTAAGTCACTTTTTAATTTCTCATTAGACATTTACAGTTCATTTTTTTCTTTGAGCAGTTGATCATTTTTCTCTTTTTCAGTAGTAAGTTCGAATTTAACAAATACAGTGAGAGCATGATGTTTCTTCAATGATTTATATTTATCCTTTAATTAATTTCATGTCACTTCAAGCATGTTGCAATATTCAAACATTTCTTCATTAGTTCTATTTTCAGTGTGACTTTCCTCTTCAGAATAGTATGAATTATGCATAGAAGAGTTTAGTGTAACCTCATATGTGTTTGACATAAAACACAGATTGGATTTGTTGGCCTATTCATCATGTGATGTGTCTGAGTCACTTGAACTATCCTCAGAGGCACTCCAGGTTTCCTTCATGGCCTTTTTGTACTTCTTGTCCTTGTCATCATATTTCTTCTTATATTTGAGCTTTAGATAGTTAGCCTTTATATGTCCTTTTCACTTACATTCATAACATACAATCTCCTCAGTTTTTTCATTTATCTTGCAGTCCTTTTTCCAGTGTCCTTTTTTATCATACATTCCCTTGAAGTTAGGTTTTATGAAAAAGTTTTCTTCTTGTAAATTTTTTTGAATCTTTTGGCCAGTTGAGCCATCTCCTCATCATTCTCTAGTGATGATTGTTCAATAGTGGAACTGTCTATAGAAGCTTCCATTTTTCCATTGTATTTTTGCTTCGAGAGGGAGGTCTTGAATGCTACAGATTTCCTCTTTGGTTCATCCTCCACTTATTTGTGGACTTTCTGCTCTTCCTCATACATCATCAGTTTCCCAATGAGTTCCTTTATAGGTAGCCTTCTGATGTCACATGACTCTCTAATTGAGATAGAGTTTCCCCTCTATCTGTCAGGTAGACATCTGATAATTTGTACGATCTGTTCTTTGGCAGTGACTTCTCTTCCTAGAGAAATCATTGTGTTGAAAGTCTCATTGAACCTAAGATACATATCAGAAATAGGCTCATAATGTTTCATCTTAAAATTATTATATTTTATAGTATAATTATTAAGTATCATTTCTTTTACACTAGATGTGACTTTATGTGAGATAGACAAGGTATCCCACATTTCCTGGGCAGTTTTACAAGTAGAAATCATATTAAATTCTTCATATCCTAAGGAAAATTATAAGGCATTGATATCTTTGCAATTATTATTGTAATAAAGTTTGGTAGGTTCATCCCATGTAATTCAATCAGTTAGAGGACATTTTTATTCATCTATAATTGATGACTAGATTTCAAAACTCATACTCTCTAGATGCATTTTCATATTAATTTACCATTGAGCATAGTTTTTTCCATTAAATAATGATGATTTGTTGGTTGCAGCACCTTCCAGTATATTTTCCATACTAACAAATTACTTTAAAAGATCTAGAAATTTATAATTGATAGAAATTTAAAGATCTTTTAAGTACAACTACAATCACAGTTGAATAAGATTACACAAGTCCTAATAAAACAACCTCTGATACCAAATGTTGGTTGGAGTAGTTAACTCAAGAGGGGAGGGTTGAATTGAGTAACTATAAAAATTTCTATTTAAAATATATTAGTTTTACCAATAATGATTTCTGAAAAAATAGATACAGCCCAGTTAATCCAAGTTATACTGTTGTAATATTTTGACAGTTTAAAAAACGTCTCATAAGATTGATTAATTCTCAGTAATCTTAATTACTATTATTAATATTACTTTCAAAGTTAACCTACTAAGACAAAACAGATATAACTTCTTTCCAAGACTAACTATAAAATTGAATTTAGTGTTTTTATGGATTCTGTAGTAAAGTAGTAAAACAGAGTAGACTAAATTTAAATGGCACAGCGGATATAAAACAAGTGGTTCAGTCTCAAGCCGAGACCTAATCCACTTCAATTGGTGATCACCTGCCACCAAGAAATTTATATAAATAAACTCTAATCCACACCCTAGATCAGGGTTAACAACAGTACATAAACTTTCCAGGCCACACAGGGACCTCTTCCACAGTTTCCATGGGAAAACAAAATAATGAACAGGCCACAAAAGGAACTCTTCCACAGTTATCGTGGGTAAACAAGGGTAAAGAACTTCGTGTGAGGATTTTTAAATCATCCAATTCATCACATGAGTCAGTGTGTGTAAAATATATAGAGTACAAACACTGCTCGAAAGTAAATAAAAGAATCACTAAGGGAGAGTAAATGTGATTTCATAATGGTCTAGTGATTAGCAGTGCAGCTATGAACTCCTTAGATAATACATAAATGCTTCTGAGTCCTTCTCTGGTTTTTTTGTTAAAAAATAGAGTGTCGTGGTTCATCATGTGTTCTTCACGATTAAATATGGTCTCTTGATCCGAGTACTTCGTGTGTTCTTTAATAGAGTTGGATAGCATGCATGAGACAAATTCTTCCTTGAAGATCTTGCAATGTGTTCTTCATGGTCATTCTTGTCAGCATGATTTTCTGATTAGTACAGAGCACACTCGTTTCTTGAGTAGTCACACGTTGTATCTTACATATGTTCCTTTTGGGCACTATTCTCTTTATCCTTAAATGTGTGGGTTTTGGCCAAAAAGTTCCATTTGCTTCGTACCTCGTACCTCGTACTATTTCTACAAATAAACATTAAATATATCAGTTCATTAAAGGCAACAAATATGATCGTTAAAAAGTTAAACAGAAAAAAGGCCAAAGATTATAGGAAATGGTGTCATAGTAGATATGAAAATGGTTCCTCCTTAAATGTATCTTCTTCACGGTGTCTCCTTCATGGTTTCTCCTTCATGGTGTCTCGCTTATGGTTTCTGCCTTCACGGTGCCTTGATGACTGTGTCTTGCTAACAGTGTCTGGAACTTATACAATCAGAGTGTCTATCTTACGGTGTCGGTTATTAGTGTCTTTCTTCATGGTGTCTGAGACTTAGGCTTCACGGTGTCAGGGTTCAAGGTGTCTTTCTCATGGTTCTATGGTTCACGGTGTCTTTCTCACGGTGCCTGGGTTCACGGTGTCTTGATCACTGTGTCTTATACTTAGAAAAATAATTATATTCAGACTTAAACAGTAATATGCATAGAATGGATTTAGCTTAACCGTTATAAGGTATGAGATAATTTGAAACATTAATACACATGACTAATAAGATTTGTGAGATTTGTGATCATTAATAAGATTTTTAATTATTATTGAGATTTTTGATCATTAAAACATGATTGATACATGAGGAGTCAAACAGTACTCATCTTCATCACTAGTAGAATGTAAAGAGAAGAAATAATTTAACATAAACAATTTTTATGAGAAAATTTATCAATATTTCTTTCTATATTAGATAATAATCGTCTAAGAAAACATTATTTAGGGAGAAATATCATATTAAATTTTTATAGATAAATAAGAGTTCTCTGAAATTCAGGATATAAGGAAATGAAATCAAAAAAAAATCATATACAATGGAAAACGAGTTCATAATCAATTGATAATAAATGTGTTCCATGGAGTATAATCATACACATATATCAGGGAAATGTAACAATCCACTAAAATATAGGATTAAAAATAAATTCAACATAAACATAATAAAAAATAACCTCACCTTCAAGATTCACTACCATCAACCATGGTCTTAAGGAACCTCAATTAAATAGGTTTATACATCACATTCATGGGTAACTACTTTTATGCATTCTTGGGTGAAAAAAATAATAGTACCGCCCATATAATTCTCCTTTGAGTGATATTCACTTCCACCCATGATTTCAATACAACTAAATTTATATTATATATTAATTTTAATATATCAATATAATTAATTATTCAACAAAACCATTTGAGGGTGATATAGGACTCCACTAATCATAATCCATACATATGTGTTCTATAAAATAGTAGTTATTCATATTGTTGTGAAAACACATGTAAATAAAATGGAATTCATGTAATTTCCAAATTTCAATACATAACAAGATTTCAAAAGTTCATATTTCAATACAAAAATAAATAAATAACCCAATAAGAGTAGTTCACATAGGTATTTTCAATTCTATTTACCAAACATAACTATGTAGAAGTTATATATGGGGGTTTGTTCATATAAAACATACTTTTAAAAATATTGGATAATTCACTATAATAAACAAAATATCCCTTTAAAAATTTCTTGAAAATTCATTTAAAATGTTTTCTTTAAAATGAAATACATTTATATTGATAAAAATGTTTAAAAACTCTCCTTTGAATCCAAAAATATATTTTTAGAGAGAAAATGTTATAAAATAAAAGTGTCTTCAAAAAAATAATTACGAAGACATTCAAATATTGAAGGCTTGTCAAAAATTAATGTATTTCAAATCTTTTTAAAAATGAATAATTTATTTTAAAAATAAAAAAATCATATAAAAATAAAAAAATATTTTCAAAATCACTTCAAATTAAAATAATTTGGAATAAAATTTTAAAACATGGAATTGATAATTTATGAAGCGTAATACTTGTTAAAGAATCTAGTCACATGGAAAATGTTAAAATGAAATTTTAGAATATTGATTCAACGTTATCATATCTATAAAATTTTTATTTCACTTCCAAAAGTAATTTTCAAAAAAACTGAAAAATTATTTTTTAAAAATTATTTTTTATATAGAAACATCAATAAAGTATTCTTAAAAATACTAATTATTACCCCCAAAAAGTATATATTGTATGAAAAAAATAAGATTATTGATGGAAAACATTTTAAACTATTTTAAAATACCTTCATTAAAAAAATTGTAAAACTAGTGATGAAACATCATTTTGATTGTAGGAAAAGGTAAATATAATGGATATTTGAGATAAAATATAATTAGGTTTCTAAAATGTTGAATATTGTCCTGAATGAAATATATGAACACGAAAGAGAAATTTTCATTAAAATGGATGGGAATTATTTTTCCAAAATATATACTTATTAGAAAGATAAATGTCAAGGTTAAGTATTTGAATTAATAATTAACTTTCATTACATACATTAGTAATTATGTTATCATCGTAGAGTATTATAAATCGATCATGTAATCCATTTTCAAAAAGGAATCGTTGTGACTCGTGAAATGATGTTGAGACATGAAGACCACCAAATTAATATTATAATTATTGAAGTAATAATACTATAGAAAGGAGTTCATGGAATAATTATAAATTCTTATAAAATAAAGTGGAATTAAAATAGTTTCCAATCATAATATAGGAAATATAATATTATAATTATGGGGTTTAACAATAACCATTATAACTCAAATAAAAGAAAATATTTATTGCACAAAAACAACTTTTACTCTCGAAATCCATGAAATATATTTAATATCTTATATCTCAAGCATTACAAAATTATTACCCTATTTAAGAACCTTATTCATATCAATTATTATTTATAATCTTCAATTATAATAATTTATTATATATTTATTTGTTAGTTAAAATTTATCTGGATCTTCGGATTTTATTAATTATGATTATATCACATATACCATAAATTCTTGAGCATGATTTCAATTAATTGATTCCATATTCATCATGACAATATTTTAAATGTAACTATAATATATTAATCATAATTCTTTATAAATACTTAACTTAATTTCATTATAATTTTCTTCATCTAGTCAGGTATATGGAATCGGAGACAAGGTTTATTTGGTAATGTTTTATGAAAAAATGTGGGTATGTAATAACACCTTAAATATTAATATAAATATTTAAAAAACATAAAAAAATTAAATTTCTCAAATTTATTTCTTATAAAACCATTATTGATGTTTTCATTTTCATCTATGATAAAAATTAATATCATTGTTCACAAAGGTCATTAAATCGACCAAGACATGAACATATTATAATTGACAGGTGAGTATAGTCAGGAAAGTGATTATTTTGGAATAATTTCTCTACTAAATATATTTAATGATATTACTTTTATTTTTAAAATATTTTTAATAACATTTTAATTGATCTATATAAAAAATTAATGTCAATATGAAAAAAAAATCCGCTTCATGGAGTATAGTCAGGAAAGTGAGTATAGTCATGAAAGTGATTATTTTTGAATAATATCTCTACTAAATATATGTAATGGAATTAATTTTATTTTTAAAATATTTTTAATAACATTTTAATTGATCTATATAAATAATTAATGTCAATATGAAAAAAAATCTACTTCATGGAGGCAGAAGTACGCATTAACATACAGGAATCATTATCATTTTCCTTAGAATATAAACATGGTATAAATTAATTTATATTTTCAGTATCTTTATAGTGTTTTAAAAGTATTATTTATTTATTTAATACTCCCTTTGAACATTCAATTTAAGGTAGTTATGAATAGTGGATTGTGCCACTTATGGAGGTGGCAGTTTTCACATAACACAAACAACATTTACATTTTTTAGGATGGTTGGGATAAATGTTGAGTATGGTAATATCATAAGCCTAATAACATTTTATTATAATTATGATTCTGATATAATTATTTCAACCTGCATATATTATATTTGGAGGTTTTAGAAGAATAAATAAAGGAAAATAAATGAAAAATGAGTACTTCAGAATTTTACCTTACTCCTTGGAAGAGCTCCTTTTAAAATTGGGTTTAGGTATTTTATGTATTATATTGTAAATTAGAGAACCTACATGGAGTGTATATACTTTTTCATAATTTATATAGGTAATTTTTTGGTGAATTTGATAGTCATCAAGTGTGAGGATAAGTGTGGTGATGATAGCCCCATTCTTAAGGGGACAAGTGGCATTTATATAATATCGAAATCTTAAAATCACTATTTAATGGACAAGTGGACCAAAAATGGAATATAATGGGGTGGGGAAGTTTTAGTGATTATATGGCATCATAAATACATTTTGACACATGTTTTTAATTCTTTTACTCTTATATTATTCAATTTTATCATTTTTTATTTTTACCATGTTGACCAATGTCTACTAGAGTAATTTAATTTTAATTCCAAAAAATAAAATGAGAATTATTACATAATTAAAACGAAATTATTCTAAATATAGAATATATTTTTCCAAATAAAAATTTCACAGTTTGTATACAAATAATTTTAATATTAGTTTAAAAAATTTCTAAAACACATATTTTTAGAAAAATTACATTTTTTATCCTCAAAAATTCAAATTCAAAATATTTATCAATGTCCCTAATTTTAGGAAATTAATTGGTTTATTAATAACTATATAAGAGTTTGGTATCCTTTAAAAATAAAATATTGAATTCCATACTTTGGATACATAGAAAAAATAAATATACAAAAATTGTGTTTTATTAGAGTAAAATATAATATTAAAAATGATAAAAATGGGTTTTAAATATTCCACGTTATATTCTTAAATGATTTATCCTAATTTAAAAAAATGATTTATTAAACATTCAAAAAAAATTTGTATTCTAAAATTTATATAAATGAAAAACTATTTGAAAACATTCTTGTATTTCATTATCAAAAGAATACCCTTGTGTGTTTTTCATACTTGAATTTTGATAAGAATTGATTTGAAAGTAATGCTAAGGTTTTAACTTCTTTCACTAATATATCTTGCCTCTATTGGTTTTTTGATTCAAAGAAAGGATATAGTCAAGAATTTTTCAACACAGTTTAATTATTGATAACATATTTCACACATATCATCAAACTTATCAAAAACAATAGGTTGAAAGACTTGATCGTGTCTCTTAAATATTGATACTCTTATTAAGACTTTTCATATTCTTCAAGGGATTAAAATTTATTATCTTCTCTCTATCTCTGTCTTGATTCATTCAATGTATCAGAGAATGAAATAATGTACCACCAGTTGCATTATTGGGGTACAAATATCCCACGACACTAAAAATAACAATTAAATCATGAATCTTGAAATTTTTGGTGGGTTTTTCAATTACAAACTGCATGTTTCCCAATTTTCTTTAACCCTTTATTTTCCTGTATTATTTAGTTTTTTACATTTATGAACTCCTATCTATTACTAGTTATTTTAGTAGAAAAAATTTTATAACTTGATTCTATCTTTAACAACTCCATTTTGATATTCATATGACATATATATTACATAGTATGTTACCATGCTATTCAGGGTGCTCCTAGCCATTACACACCTAGATTGTGTGTCATGGTTCTCTTTTTATTTTGTAGATAGTTTTATATAGATAAACTAAATAATACTATATTCTTTTATAGCTTTAACATGTAATGTTTTAATATCCACTATTACATCACTCTATATCACATCTTCACTTGTTTTTGCATTTTATAAATTCTATACACTCTTGTTAATAATATTTTTTTCAATTTTTTCCAAGAATTAGGATAACTACGTAAAATCAGTATAACATTCTTCTTACACCCCATCTATGTATAGTAATTTCATTTTTCTATTAACATTATAAATTAACGCTTTTAGGATTTTGGGATAAACCTTCATTATCTGACAAACAACAACATAATGATTCTTCAATTTATTCTCAGCTAATAAAATTTCACTTCAATTTTTTTAATAACTTAATATTTGTTAGAGATCGTTTTTTAAGGATTTACATGATATTACCATATAATAGTATTCTTTTCATAATCACTCTTAATTTCATTAAAAAATAAAAGTTGGGAAATAATTTTAATAAATCCAAATGCCACCTCATCTAAGAAATTAAAGAGGAATCATGCCTTTGTTTTTAACTCTCCCTCTCAAGATGTTCCTGGTGATAAAAGAAATTAATTTCTTTTGTTTATCACATATTTCATATACCCTTTCATAATATGAATTAAATTAAAGCTTCCTTTACTTATCTTTGAATTCCAACTCCTTTTTTCTTTTTTCAATATAGTTATTTTTATTATTTCAAAGTTGAGGAGGGTTTCTTGTATCTCATTATGGGATTGATCTTAAATACCATCAAGAGGTTCAGTATTTAAGTTGAATCTATTAAAGAAATTCAATATGAAATTTATTAAAACGTTTAATCATACATACTTCCTTCATACCCTCTAATATGACTGGAAATATCATTATCCACTATTAATTGATTACTTATTCTCTCATTATTTTTCATCTAGATTTTAGTACATTTTTCTCTCCAAATAAATAGTTTGTATTCCTTGATAATTACATAAACTTTATACATATTCTATAACTTCTCCCATGTAATTTTATGGTCGGATATTCCTTGGGATGATGATATTATAATGTATCATAGAGGAAAATAAAGAATGAGAAGACTGATTTTGGTGAATCAATAAGGAGAAAGCAGGCATATTAATTTGTTTTGTCAATTTATTTTTGTCATTGGGGGATTCTACCATATCCTTCCCTGAATTGACTCAAATTTTGTATAATATTTTGGTAATACATTGGTTCTATCATTTGTAACACATAACTTATTTATTAATTTAACATTTAAATGCATTTAATTATCCCTGTATTTCATTACATAAAACAGTCATGCTCAATAATAGCTTATATGGAAGAGAAAATAAATATGGACAATTAACATGAATATAAAACTTTAATAGTAGTTTATAGTTTAATTGCCAGTCATAATTAACGTATTTCATAGCATTGTGATCTGATTATTACACACACTACAACTATCTATGGCAGTGGTACTATTATATCAATATATAAAATAAACTAAAACAAAGAAAAGAAATATTCCTTATCTAACATGCATATAATATAATATGTATTCCTTATATCATACAATGTGAAATAGACCAAAATAATCACATTATTTATAATTGATTTAGGGAATATCTCCATCAATAAACCACTTTCACTAAAGAAACATAAAATTTATGCTATTTCATCATATATTTTATCGTATATAATAAATTGTGAACACATATTACTTAATAGTATTGATAATAAATGAGAATTTTTATATATAAGAAAATAGAAGTTGTTAGAAATGCATCAGGGATACTCAAGATGTAAGGGGATCTGCCATGATCTCCATCATACATAAGTTTTACAAAAACCTCTATCAACTAGCTATCTCATATAAAATCATGCATAAAAACATGATCCACATGGTTAATATATCTATTGACAATTTTATGTGGAGAATATTAACCTTATATAGATACTCAATAATTATTTAGTTTCTAGGTATATATTTAACAAATATTTGAACACATCGCATGTCATTCATCCTTATGGACGAGCACATTACTAGCCCCTCACCAAATAGATAAAAACATTCCATGTCACTTGTCTATGTATGTACATACACTCCTTAACGATCTTTATATCCAAGTACTTGATGTTATACTCAATATATGAGAGGTAAAATATCATCATGATTCGAATCAACCAATACAAGATCAGTAACATGGAAATACTTACCATAGTTTTACAAACCACAAGTATGAAATAATATTGCTGTCAAAGTATGAGGTTTCTCAAGCAAGGTATCCTATCTTAAAACATTTAATGAAGAAATAAAAATAGGATACAGACACACCTAATATTCCAATGATATATTGTTTGCCGGTTGAATCCAGTGTTCTGAACCGAACTGAAATACGGATGTCTTTGAACTTATTTTTTTACTAAAATGTAATTTTTAAAACAGAGCATCAAAACATAATTCTGAGATTTTTATCACTCCTAAGTGATTATTTTGACATGTGTGAAGGCCTGATAAGTTTCCTAAGTATCTTGAGAGGATTTCCAAGTTTCAGACCACAAAAAAACATAATGTTTTTAAAGAAAAAAAAGCGTGCACGGTTTGTGCACAGTCTGCCAAACCATGAAGCCCACAACAGTTAACTATGTGACCCTATTTTAATAGGGATAGAGCCTTAGGCAAGGCATACACACATTTTCTTAAACTGTTCTACTAGAACAGGAGGGGTGAATCTTGGGGGAAGACGGCTCTGCACGGTTTGTGCACGGTTTGGAAAAACATGTGGGTTAAACCATGTGTGGCGCGCCATTTTAAAATTTTAAATTGTTTTAATTTAATTATAATAAATAAAAATAAATAAAATTTAAACACTCCTCTATCTCGCTCATATTTTGATGCACCATGGAGTTCTCCACTTTTCCTCGTTCTTGGACCCCTCTTGGCTCCTCCTTCATCAATCATTTTCTTCAATTTTCTTGGTCAATCCATCACGATAAGTCTTCTTCTACCTTCTTCTCCATTTTCCCAACATCGAATCAGACAAACTATCTCCCCATGGGATTCGTCTAAACACTATATTTTTAGGGTTAATCTTGATTTTGGTTTTACCTTGTTCTAGGGTCATGATAATGGTCTCTTGGTACCCTAGGGTTCATCTTCCGGCAATCTCCGCAAAAGGCGATGCAGTTTGGGTGGTTTTGATTCTCTGTCTTTGCTTCGGGGTAAGTTTTCTCTTTCTAACCAAGTTAAATTAGTGTATTTTGTATTAATGTGTCCCCAAATTGTTGCTTATTGGGTATTGAGTTATTCTGGGTGGTTTTTCTACATATTGGTTCATCGCTGAAGTACACGGCTTGGTTCCACCTTGAGGTAGGGTCACTTTCCAAGTAATCAATCTTTATAAATGCATTAATAACGTTTCATACTACACTTTTGTTATAAATTAATTTATATAATGAAATATTATTCTAAATTCCTCATAAATGTGAGTTTATAAATTTTCATGTTTTAAATGCTAAAGATGATAAAGTATTTGTTGATAAACAAAATCATGTTTTTATAACAAAACCCCTCCAACACAGGTGCACTGCCTTCTAGCTAAAATGTAGTGGTTATACCTTGTTTTTTTGACTTGTAATGATTATAATCATTATGCTTGATATTATGTAGAGATATGAAATTTTTAGAAAATGTCCCTAATGACATTAGAAACACTGGGTTTCCCTTTTTAAAATGATTAAAATACCAATGCACCATCTAAGCGTTTGGTCCAGTTTTGGATTAGAACTACCCACCTAGGTAATTTATATTTTTATGGATACTTGGAGCCCTATAAATGTAATTGACAAGTTTTAATAAATGGAATGAGTTGATCTAATTGAATGGTTAATTCCTAATGATTAACCCTCAAATGAATTTCAAAAAAAATAAATTGTTTTGAATACTAATAAAACCTTGGGTGACATGTGGATTCCCAATTAGGAATATCATGACGGACTCAATGTGTTCTTATACTCATAACATGGGCGATACATGGATTCCCATGTAATAATTCCATGGACGGACCCAGGTTCATGAGATAAGTATTGGTTCCACATTTTTGGAAACCCTTACCATGCTAAAGGAACGTATCGGTGTGGACCTCAACCTTTGAATATGCCATAATGGTTTTTTCAAAATGGTTTCAATGCTACTTGACATTTACACTCTAATGGAAGGAAAGGATTGAACAAATAAATAAAATGGTTGCAATGATACTTGACCTATCCACACTAATGGAAGGAAAGGCTTGAACCAATAAATATAGGGTTGCAATGCTACATGACCTTTCCACACTAATGGAAGGAAAGGATGGAACTAATAAATAATGGTTTCAACTTTAGTTTCCTTATCCACATAAATGAAAGGCAAGACTTCAAGGAGATGAATTATTACACGACATCATTCTCAAATAGAAATGGACTGACTAGAGCTCGCCTTGAATTCTGAGAAGAAAATACCTTTGGTTTTGGGAACCCCATTCAGATTCAGGGATACGGTTTTCATAGGTTGATACCCACCTAGACTCAGGTTCTTGTATATTCCTTTGATGCTCGGTATACTACCGTTGGGTCCCTTATTTATACATGATACCTTGGATACACTCTAGGGATCCAGAATTGACTATTAGGTGCCATTGTTAAAGCCCATTGAGCCATTTATTTTCCTAACCCTGTTTTACCTTGGTCAATCACCTTGGACTCAGTAGGATATTTATTGTGGAATTACTTTGATTATGCTCCTTGTATTACACTCTTACCCCGTAGCTAGACTTAGATACTACTAAGTTAGCTTTTTGTGAGTTTACATTACATTGGTGTTTACACTGGAACTCCCTCACTAGATATCTTTGACAGGTTTCCTTGTTACATCTTGGAACCTTCACTACATATACTATCATATGATTCCTTGGATACAATCTTTCTATCTAGCATTTAATATTAGGTTCCAAGGTTGAAGACCATCAGGCACTGCCATTTCTTAGCCACATTATACCATGGATGAAACTCCATGGACTCGGGAGGAGTCATACTCGCATGTGACTTATAAATAAATGTTAATACATAGTTAATGAACTGGATACCTTTTCATACACTATACGAGGGTTGAAGCTGGTAATTGGTTATTTAAATACATTATACTGGTTTATTTGTGCATGCTTTCAACCTGGTTAATTTATATTACTCTTTTAGTATTGGTTTAGACACTTGTGGTACTGGACTACTGAGATTTATATCACACAGCCAACTCGGGCTGCCATTTTACTAGGGTACCCAGGTGTACCTTTCTTGTTCGCAGGGCCTTAGACCTTGTTTGTTGTTGTTCTCTTGTACTTGGGAGTTAGGAGTAAAGGACTGAGTGGGAGCTCAGGATGCTCGTGGAGATGGAATTTGGGATTTTAGATCATTCTTTACTTGAGAATTATATTGTATTGTTTTGAAAAGCATGCATTACAGTTTACTTATTTCTGTAATGTATCAAAACCATTTCATCCATTCATCCATTGTATTAACTGGTGTTGGGCACTTTTTGTTTAATTATATGAAATTTGTCATCTGCTGCTTTATTATTTCTATTTACTACTTCTTCTATTGATTATTATTAATTCTATTTTACCACTTTGAAACTCTAATAAGAGGGTATAGTCTCCCCAATAACTATCCTTACACCATGGTTGCTAGTCGGCAACCTCTGTTGGGAATACGGGAAGGCTTGCCTAAGGTCATGTTGCTGCTGGTCCGACCACAATCTTAGTGGTGAAACGGGTCATGATGTTACATTGGCACTCTATGTATTATACTTTAGGTGTCTCCCAACAAAAAAAATATCATTTTTTATCAGGTGAGAATATATTGTATCTCAATGAAAGACCCACTAATGATAACCTTAATAATATATCACAACCTATAATTCTCCACGATGAACATTATTTATGGATAAATAAATTCCATTTTTTAAAAAGATAATTATCATTCAAATAATGTTTCAAATGAAGACAATATGACTTTATGATAAAATTGATATACCTAATGTATTACATCATATATTTTTTATATTATTAAACTCTTTCAAAAATTAACTAATAAAACCATATATAAGTGTTAGTATCATATTTCATATGAAACTATTCCAAAATAAATTATTTTTTCTATATCTTATGTTTCCTTAAGCACATATAATCTTTTTAAAATTTTAATCACATGTCTAGGTGATGACTAGATAAAATATTTCATCTCAATAACATACATATGTAACATATTATAGATATCCAATTTGAATAACTTTGACAGTACATATCATATATATATAATATCTTTTTTTATATAATTATAATCTTTACATCAAAAAGTCTAATATTATAATATGGATATCCATTTCATCCACTTAGAGCACATAATATGTTTATCACCATAATCTTATGAAAATACAAAGAATATTTTCATTATGATCATTATTGTAACACAATTTAAGTCATTCCATTTTTTTTCAAAATATCCTAAACAATGTTAGGATATAATTGAATATTTAATTTGAATATTCATTGGTATAATATATTATCATTTATATTTTAAAAATTTGTAAGTCCAAATATACTCCCACTTGCCAAATGAAAAAAATATTCTCTCTAGAATATCATATTGAGATTAAAAAACTAATTTTCTCATGAAATGATACATACTTCCAATAATATTACATATTTTACAAATACACTATTAAATATT
Organism: Viscum album; assembly: GCA_963277665.1. NCBI lineage: Eukaryota > Viridiplantae > Streptophyta > Magnoliopsida > Santalales > Viscaceae > Viscum > Viscum album. Next base: position 1,127,186,520 of record OY728156.1, on the reverse strand, counting down.
AAACTATGTATGGTATTTTTGATTTCTAGGAACAATTATGAAAAAAATTGTATATATTCAGTAAAATATCCCACTGATGGTCAGGGAGATATTTTCCCAAATATTTTCAGAAATATATTACGTTCTATATTAAAAATTTTCTTCCTTATCATTATTTAAAATATTTAATAGAATCTAGTGAAGTATAAAACTTATGTGTTAAAACCAGTATCTCCTATTGTTCAAAATAAATAATTATTAATAACAAAAATTTTCTTATTATATAATGGAAATGAGAAAATAATATGCATCATTTATTTAAACCCATATAATCTTGAAATATTATTTACGTTCTAAATATTCATAATTTGAATAATTTATATTGTATTTGAATAAAAACAATAATTTTTATAAATTCTTACCCAAATTTTGAGGACATGTATATTAAAAATATTTTTAAAGAATGCATTTTCTACCATATACCCGTAAAATTTGAATAACTAATGAAAAAACATTATTAATATATGTGGGATCTCCAGGGATTTCCTAAACCATGTAAGGTATACTAAGCAATCACATCATTTGGAAATATTTCCAAAACGACATTAATATTTTTTTAGGTTTTAAGATTTATATTTTCAATTGGACCACCATATATTCTTATTTTTATTATGATTTTATCCATATATATTGTCCGCATTAAAACTAGTCCTACTCAAGACTATTGAGTCAAATGAACTCTTTTTTATCTTTTTTAATCACGATAAACTTATTATATAATTTATTTAACTTTAATGTTTTTATGTTCTATTTTTATAAAAAAAATCACTTATGGAACTATCGTTTATGGTAAATAGAATTCATTAAATAAATTTCTAAAAAATTATGAAGTTATAATTAACATTTAAACAGAAGATATTGAGATATTTTTGTCCTTTTTAAAAGTACACCTAAAGATATCATAGGTTTACGTTATAGTTTTTTATTATGTAGTCAAAAAATTAGACTGAGGTATTGATGTTTTACATCATATAATTTCATTTGAGTTAATATGGCTGTATTTTTTTCAATTTTAATTTATTTTAGTTTTTACTGTGTTAGGATTCATTTTGAAATATATCATTCTTCATTTTATAATCGTTTTATACGATCGTTGTGATGGATGATATTTCTAGTGATAAATATGTTGTTATAGTACTATAAAGTTCAATGAAGTATTGCATTGGACTTTCTAATGATTGTGACAATCGATTAAAGATTAAGGATTTTTATGGTTGGTTCTGATGGAAATTTTTGAGACACTATTAGTGAATAAATTGTATCTCTCTAAGACTTTATCAAGGAATTTCCTAGTAAATATATTTTAAACCTTATTTCTTGTTACTGAACCTTATACTTCTTGGAAATAAATGTAAACAGCCTTGATGAATTAGAATTATTGGTAATTAAATTAATAAAGGTGTGTTTTTATTATTATCCATTAATATGTTTTTAGTAATTATTCTTATTATGCGTAGTTTTTGATTATTTTACTTTTATCAGTTGTGTTTTTAACTTCAAATTATTTTATTTATGATCCATATTGACATTTTCGTACTCATATTATTTAGAGTTTATAAATCATGAACACCATACATTATTTATTTGGATGAAATTTGAAATTTAATTATATTGCGCTACATTTAAATAAAGCCCTTCAAACCTTAATTGAATTAATTTATGCTCCTAAAAAATCATATAGATCCAATTTTGTAAAAAATAAATATTTAGTTACTCATGTTGGGTTCATTATAACACATAGAATTTTCCATCATAAATAAGTTTGATTGTTATGTTTTAATATTATTCTATGAAATTTTTTCAATTAAAATAGCATATTCAAGGATTACTATCAACGTTTTGTTTGATGATAATTATTCCATTTTACCTATAACGTAATATTATATCAGATGAGTTTCTTGTTTTAAATTTTTTAAGAAGGGATTTTTTTTAAATTTCCTCCTCATAAAATGATGTCTCATTTTAAATCCATAATTTTAATTAGTTAGACAAGATACATATTTTTCTTAGTAGTGATTCTTCATTAATGCTCCCCTCACCACTTATTTTTATAGGTATTACATTATGAAAAACATATTTTATGTGACTCTAAAAGGGTTTAGTGAAAAAAAACCATTATCAGAAAACATAATATGGGTTAAGTCAAAATTTTCCCTCTATTACCCTAGTCCTATTTTGGTTTCTCATCAATTTATAGATGAGTGCTCAGAATAGATGTTGGAACATAATTTAATTAGTTTCACCCGTAATAAATTTCCCTTACACAGTATAATTCATGGAACTGAAATTTATCATAACCTAACAGGTTTGATAATTGAGGTATTTAAAAGTGATTAATTTGGATGAAGTTAGAGTGTCAGTATTTATTGAATGAAATTTAATATGTAACATTATTATATCAGGAAATCAATTTATTTTTATGTATGTTTTTAAGGATTATATTTTAAAACATATTCCTTCCAATAAATAAATATGTACAGACCACAAAGTTGTGTGACTCTTTACACAGGCCATATCTTATCTTATAATAAAAATTAATAAATACAACTAAAATTTACAAGTTCCCAAAAATGGTGTCCTAACATTGTGGTTGTAGGATAATGGAGAGATGCATGGAAGGTGTTTGGCCTTTGGCCAACAAGAAATTGAGAATGCATGATCAATGTATATTGTTGTCAAGGTTGACTAATTCCTATTGAATAGAAGGAACATCAAAAATGGTGGTAGTCAAGGTATCCTAAATGTGAAAATAAAAATTAGAGAAATAGACTGAGGTTGAAAAATACACTAATGGATATTGAATTTTATCTTCATCATAGTGAAATTAATTTGTTCATATCAAACCTTCTTCTTTTAAGAACCAAGGAGTTAAAAACCCAATTTTAGTGCCAACCTAGTCAACAACACTCATCAAAGACTAATCATAATGGAAAATGGTTTTTTAATAGGAGATATTTCAACGATATAATAATTTTATGAACTATTCCACACCAATTCATTTTCATGATTAAGGCCACTCATTATTGGAATCATCCATATAATCCTTTGAAGATTGATCTATGTCAAGATGAATCCAAACGAAAAATGACTAATTCAAATTAATTTATATATTTTTAATCTGGGATACTAATTGTTTCTTTCACATTGATATGGGATTTAAAATTATTCTTCAATTGAGCCTATATGTTATGAAAATGCCAGGTTTTTACTAGAGATAACACTAAAAAACTAAAGAGACATCATTCCCCTAGTGGACACATTTCATTTTTTTCCCAGTTGAATAAAGTAATATAGTCATGAAAAAGAATTCATAAGAAGAGGATACTGGGGGAACTGAATCAAGGAAGGAAGATTTGAGCACCCCCCCCCCCCCAACACCCTTCTATTTGTCACAACCCTTGATGTTCCAAATGAATTACATACTTATATTTGTTTGATATTGTAGTTCAGAACATATTTATAACTAGAGGCACATTATGGTATATATATTTTCTTATATTTTTGAAATATTTGGTGACCTAATCCCAACATGAGCAATACATTTTGATTATCATATCATTTATATAATGAATTATTAAGGGTGTAAACTTACAATAGTAGTGTTTCTATTTCACCATCCGTTGTTTAATGGTTAATATATATAGATTCTATGTCATATAAAAATTTTCTCATGCTATAATGATAACCTATAGATATTGTGAATGTAATCTTAAACATATGTCATCTGTTTTGGAAACATATTATTAACTAGACAAGAAATATTTTATAACTTTGGGTTCTGGGGTCTCAAAAGTCTTTTGTCTTCTTCTTATAACATTTTAATTAGGATATCTTGAGTTGATGAGATCATGATGATTGACATGACAATAGAAACACCACATGTTTTAGGTGTAATTTTTTATTTCTATTTGCGAAGAAGTTTGATGGCCTCTCTACATGTGGTTATTATTGATATGGACAATTTGATCACAAGATTCGATGTGAAGAAAAAATGGTGACATTGATTTCACACAATATACCTATTTTGGGAGCACCATTACTGGAATGGCATTGATTGAATAATCAAGAAATAAAATTTTTCTTCATAAAGGAAGTGTATCAAGGGCCTAGTTGATCAATGTGGTTGATCCTTCACTAAATACAGGGAGATTGTTTAATAAGGTATGTTCATATAGTTTTATCGATGAATATTTATGAATGTATGGGTGATGAAACAAAGTGTTCATCCTTATTTATAATATTTTTTTAGATAAAGATATTATATTACACATCATATGTATATAGAAATGGTTGTCGTTGATTAGAATTTTCCTTATATCTATATAGTCCTTGAGAGATTTCTAGACTCTAATTCTAGTCTATGAATAGTATTCAATGCAATTGAGAGAAGGGCCTAAAGGGTCTCACACTCAGTGTGTTCACAATTATACCCCTATTCTAATGAATTAGAGTTCTGTACATAGTGGTCGTGACCACTATGGTCTAGGGATGTTTGAGAATATATGATTACAATAATAAACAAATTTATTTTATTTGAGTTTATAATAATTTGTATTGAATTTATTTGTTAAATTAATCACATTATTTTAATCATATACATGGGAAAATATTTAATGAACGAATATCATTTAAATATTTTAGGTTCAATTAATTTTTACAAAAGTGATGAGTCAATATAATGGATTTATTTTTTTATAAAATGTATTCATTATATCATATGTAAGTGATTGTAAAAAAATTAAAAATTTGAAATAGTTTTTTAGTAAAACAATGTCATGTATTTCTTATTTAGTGGTTAATTCATATATTAGTGTTCAGGATCAATTTCTATGTATTTTTTACATCGCTTTATGAGTATGAAAAGGATCTCATTTGGGTTACTATTCACTGTAGGATTTTTAGAGGCTCTCTCACATCACTCTCACTTACTAATTAAAAAACTAATTATTAGAGAAATTTGTATGAGTTTTACCTCATGAGTTGAGGATAAATGTAGAAATTATTGTTAGGATGTTGTAGGATTGACCGGATCTCTTCAAAAGCACTCCAAATATTGATGGTCAACATTCCCATCAACTTTTAAAGAATGTGATGGAAATCTAGAGAGTCCCAAATTTAGTTCCGTTGAGAAATGGTCACCAGTGACAAATGATTTTCGAGCATCTCTTAAAATTGAATGAGATAAATTTTATGTTTTTTTACATGCTTTATTCCTTAAATTGGGATCTTGAGCTTTCATATTAGGCTCTTTACATATGGTGATGTTGTTGTTGCATCAATCAGCAATGAAAATTTTTAAATCCCATTACCATCTAATTTCATAAGGTTCCATAGTATCTTAAATTGGTATTATTGTCATAACATGATAGTTTAAGTGGAGGGAAAATATTAAATTTTCATTAAATTCCAATATAGCGTGTTTTTGTGGCCCCATCTTAATAAACTATGTTTTGATCCGATAACAAATATTCACGATGTGGCCATCCAAAGATGTAAATCGAATCAAAATTATTTTTGTAGTTTTAAATTTTTGAGATCATATAAATGTAACTATAAGTATATATGTATTAATGTTTCTAGGAGATGAAAGTAAGTATAAATTAATGATGAATCTATGTTTTTCGTCTAGTATTCGGTTGCACGAATAGTGCTTACCATAAGAACATTTATAAAAAGTATTGAAAAGGAAATTTTCCCAAAGGATTAAAATTCATAGCCTTTGGAATATATAAATAATAATATATAAATATAAATTATCCAAAGGGGTGATGTGTAAAAAAATTGGATGGTGGAAAAAGGGGTTGTGTATGGATGAAATAATAAAAACAAAATTAATATAAAATGGGAATGCATGTTTGGATTCTAGTAGAAACCAATAAAAAAATTATTTGGGTGAGCATCGTCTCTGTTCCCCTCAACTACAAACCACTGCATGACCACCTTGGTTATCCCCCTATTATAAACATATTAATTTAAACCCCTCCACCAATCCCATTTCTCTGCTCGTTGTACACATTTAACCCCTTCCACTATGTTCATCCTCACCCTGAGCCTCCCTACCACTACTTAATCCTGTTGGAAGGACCTACCAACCTGCCTTGGAGTATACCTCCTTTTCACATTCTAACACTCTCACCTCCCATGACATGGATGACTTGGGCATGGAAATACTACTGGATACACCTTACATCCACCCTAAACACACTCCCACTGATGCCTATACATGCTCCCCCCCCTCTCGGAGCACCTCATGTCGAACAACTTGTAGATAAACAGGTTCTAACACTACCATATTCATTTGGATCATTGCATGCCTAAAATGATCTAAACAAAATTTATGGGGTATTTCTATATCTATGTTCAAATAAAAAATTAAAAAAAATTGTGGTCTGTTGGATTCTTTTATGAATTAATATTAGATAAAATCATTTAAAATCATTAAAATTTTCCATAGTTAGAATTTATTAAAAAATTGATTCTATATCATATGTTTTTTACCTTTTGACTATTTACAATCATTGATTGACCAATTTATTTCTTTATTTAGTTTATTTAATTACTTATTCCAATTTCTTGTGTTTTATGTAATAATCAATTTTATTTTGATGGCATACAAATCGTCATGCACTGCTTTATATGTATGTGTCTATGCACATCCATCAATAATTTTTTCATATAATTTATATCATATTGATTAATTATATATAAATGTATTTATGTTATAATAATGATAACAAATCAATATGAGGCATTATTATAGACGATATGAGGATACATTGGATCGGGGTGCGAGAGAAATTACGAGTCAAACATGACTTTCATATTTTACCTCAAGGGTCATGGTTGATCCATTGAACAAAAATGGACAAACCGTTATGAAATTCTCAATATCAGTCAAATTTATTACTAAATTTATGTATGATTTATTAATTTTTTAATATAAATGTTTACACAATCATGTAAAATAATAAACTCTATGCATAGATAAAATAATTTACAACACATGGAATGTTTTATATTTAATTAATTTTAAATATGTAAATGAAATCACATAGTATGAACATATCAGGTAGAATGTTATTTAATTCATTGATTTATAACAAAACTCTTTAAGAAATATTAAGTGGAAATGTCTTCTATTATTTCAATTTGGAAAAAAAATCAGTTGTATACATTTCTTTTTATCCCAAGATGATGTTTTGTCCTACTACCAGAGTGCTATTATGATATAAATTGATTTAAATAATTAATTATAGTGTCAAATAAGTATCCATAAATATATTCATTTTAGTTTAAAGGAAAATAGTTGAATAAATTGGGTTATGGATTTCTAAAATATAGGTCTTCGATCAAAATTTCATCGAGTTGCAATTTAATGCCTTCAGCCAGTCAAATTCATAGCTTAAAACATTATGAGTAGTGGTGTAGACATATGTTGGACATTAAGGATAGTTTTCTTGTATCCATTATTCTTGAATACTCAAGCGACAAGGTATTCCAAATCTAGAAGTGAGTAAAACTAGGGGTTTAAAAAAATAGTATGAGAAATTTGATGATTTAACTAATCAAAAATGTCTAATTGATGATCAAGAGAAATAAAAAACTAATTATATTTTATTTTTTAGAAACTTTAATGTAATACTATAGATACACTATGATTAATTTGGGGAATTGAACAAGTCCTCGCCAGCATAAATTTTCAAAAATATTTCAGGAATTTTGAAAAATTACTATAGTATAGATGATTCTATATGTTGTAGTCACCCTACATTTTTAACCACCTCAATATGGGAGGGTGTGAAAGGTGTTTAAAAGAGATTCATGAAAAATTAATCTTATTTTTACATCATAATCATTATAGGTTTCAGGAATATAATAAATGTCCTTTGAATATGTGACAAACGTGAAATTCAATCTTAAATCAAGTGTAATCATTTCACTACATGATCATTAGATCATTCTAAAAAAATATAGTAGAATAATGGAAGAAATTAATATTCCCACAATAGAGGGAGATTATCTTCACATATAATTTATAATTAATATATAAGAAGATAAATAATGGCCTTAACTTGTCATTTCACTTTCATTAGTGATATGATAGAGTAAATTTCTTAATATCATCAGTTAGAAATAAGATTCAATTAATGAATCCCTCTAGTGGTGATCCACATGTGAACCAAAATCTCTAATAAATACATTAAAATCATTGGGTTCCAGCACAAAGGATCCTGATCGCTTTTGTTGTTCATGGTTGACCATTTAAATTTTTTTCTTGAAGATGGGGTACTCTTGTTTCTATTTCAAATGCGCAAGAAAGGCAGGAGAGATTATATATATAACTCTAGATATCTCTCAAGATAAATCTATCTAAATATGTCTCAAGATATATCAATGTAGATGTATCTATAGATATATATCTAGAAATATTGATTGATATTCCACTCTAGATATTTTTTTGGATATCTTTCTAGTTATATATCTCATGATATATATTTATAAATCTCTATATTATACATTTTTTACACCAAGAAAGTGACTTTTGTAATGTTATATATTGATAAATAATTAATTATTTATTGTGGTGAGTTTGGGGTTGGAAAATTGTACATAGTCCGTTAACCATTTATAAAATTCCAAATTAAGCTCATGTCCATTAATAATAATATTTTTATCATTAATCTCATGAAATTTGAAACACATTTATAATATTATTAAATGTAAAATAAATCTGATTGGGTCATTAACTCAGTATACATTCCCTCAAAAACATGTATTAGTCCTCAAATAATGAATATTTAATAAAAAAATTTACTTCATTATTTCTAGGATAAATATAACAAATATTATATTCACCAAACATGAAAACTATTTTTTATTATTTATTATATTCTCACTTTATTCATAATAATAGCATTTGATTAAATTTTTGAGATCAACCAAACATAAAAAAATATTATTCACTATCATTAATAAATTCATTACATGAATTTTACTGAGATCGTGGATACACTTATTATGTGACCCTACAGGCCTCCTTTAGTGGAATTTGGAAAATACACCTAAAATATAAGGTTATTGTAGAACCCTTGGTTTGAGGTATGTGTCATTTTATGCATTTTTTTGTCTTTAAAGTTCATGGGAATGTTTTGGGAGAGTTTGGAATGATTTTTAATAAGTTTGGATACTTTTCTAAGGGTGCACTATTTGAGCACAGTTAGGGGAAACTACGCAGGTTCTCTAGGAAATCGTGTAGTGTGAGACAGTGGGATTCACACATCCTAAGAATAGTTTTCCAAACAATGTGAGGCAACTATTTTCACCCCTTCTCTCAAGTTAGTGTCATGCTCATGGTTACCACAAGTTTTTCTAAACCATGTGGCCTAATCGTGTGACCACATAAAAGTTGGGTTTCTAAATCTGGGCTTCCTCGGGCTTAAACTATTTCACACCAAATCTCCTACCACTCAAGTCTCACTCATGATTTTGGGTTCCCAAATGTTGATGGTTCTCTCTCACACGTTTTGGAAGCAAATATAATGGTTTTCTTGGTGGATTGAATGAGGTTCTTCTTAAGTATATCTCCTCTCATGGTTCTTAGGGGTTTTCTATAGATCTACATCTCCCTCTATCTTAGTTTTCTATATCAACATCTGTTTCCGATATATCTAGTGTTGTGGTTTCCTTAGGTGTTGATTTCAAGTCTTGTGGATTTTAGGTAATGGGATCTAGAGCGGTTTTGGTGGTGCATTTTCTAGAATTGGTGTGTTGTTCCCTGTGGGACAAATTTTCCCAAACCCTAAAGTTAGGTGGATTCTCTCTCAACTCCAATTGGTTATAAATAGTGGTTTTTTGTTACAGTTAATTTTTTTTATATTAATTGTGATAATGATGTCCGAAATTGGTTGGAAATCCCTTGGTGATGTTTTGGGGATTTTTGGGGAAAAGGGGGATTTGTGGTGATATGATCTTCTTGTGGGTTTTAAAATAATGGTTTTAAAATGGGATGATGGGATTGATTTTGGGAAATGTTTGATAAATAATGGTTTTTAATAAAGAATTTTTTTTATTTAAATGTTCTTTGGCATATAAAATGACTGAATAGTGATGTCAATACATGGGTGATTTATTGAAGTGAATCTGCATGTGATGGGAATGATGGTGGGCTTTTTTGTGCTCTTGGTGCTTAGTGATTATTGGATGATTAATCCTTATGACATATGTGGAATTTTTTGAAAGTGGGCAGGAAGTACCACTATAATAAGAGTATGGATAGTGGATGAACTGGTCACCAAAAAAAGATAAGTGTGTGGGAAGAACCACTAGTAAGAAATGTATTGAATGGGTTGGACGAAAGCTATGTCGTTTTTCTTGCCATGTTTTCTGTTATATCTAAATATGGGATTTGATGTGCCAATGGAAAATAGTTGAAAAGTCTTGTGGGATGTTTGTATGGCTTTTCGATCTATTTTGATAATTTTGGTGGAAATGGAATGTTATAGGAGTGTTCTGATTATTGTAAGTTTCTTTAATATTGAATGATTTATATAATTTTTTTATGTGAATGTGATAATGGTTTCATCCTAGTGTAGTGTGTATGGAAGTAATTTGGTGAAAGAATACAAAGTATAGGTACTCACCCCCTGCTTTGGCACTTGTGTGCTTTTGAAGATGTTGTATTTCGGGACACAGGTAAAGGTAAAGAATCTCATGGCTAGAGGTTTGTAGTGATTATTGGGAGATTTACTGGTTCTTGGAGAGTGGATCTCGGTGTGGTGTTTTGGAGTGTGTCTTGGTTTATTTTGGGTCTCTTATTTATTCATCGGCATGGTACTTTGATGTGGTGTTTGGTTGTGTTTGTTCTTGGTAATTCATGTGGAATTGTAGGTTTTGTTATGGTAATGTATTGGTTTCGTTGTTTTGTTGTCATGCATCATATAGTTTTTTGTTGGTGGACTGTTTGGTAGGCCGGTTTTATCTCAAGGGAAGATCATTCCCTAATATATTCTCGAATCCCTCAGGATTTATTCCCTGCCTTTGACGCCTTCATAACGTCTCTTAAGGCCAAGTATAATTCCACAACCTTCTCAAGCGAATGAGATAGGTGGCATGTTACATGTGTTATCAGTTTGTTTGGTCCTTGGATTTCAAGTGAGAATAGTTGTTCGGTCCTTTTAATGTATTTTTGTTCTTGGTGTTGACATTTTATCATGGTCTATTCCTTGAGTCAGGAGGGTATAAAAAATAGGATTATTGTAACTGGGAATGTAGAGCATAATAAGATGTATCTAACCCTTTATGTTGAACTTAAAGTTACCAGGAAGTTGGGTACATAAGTGTTTGGAGACACTTATAGGCAAGGGATATCTCATTGTTGTGGGTGTATCCAATGATATGAGCATGGCATGCATAATAGAAATGACTTACCACTTGGATGCGTATTTTATTGGGGTATAATGATCTTTGGTGTTATATTAATGTGTGGATTTTGATAATCTATATTGGTTTTCAAAATGTAAGGCTTTGAAACATGGAAACTTGTGTTATTTTGAAAATGGGTTGATTTTCAAAACATGGAGGATTTTTTAGAATAGTGAAACATTCTAAATGTGAACTTGTGTAAATATTTGTATTGATTGTTGTTATATAATTGAAAATGAGAATTTTATACCCTTTCTTGTTAAGGGGATGAGACATATGGTTGTTTTTAGGTCGACAGAAATGGAACCAAGTAGGAATCGTAGAGACCAACTAGAGGAAGCTGCCAAAATTGTGGTTTCACCTGAACCTTAGGTGAACCAACAGCTAATACAGAGTATAGTGCAAGGTTTCCAAGCTATGTAAAGTAAGAAAAAATTGGATGAACCAAACAGGTAGATTATGTGGTTCAGTTTCAAGGGAATAATCCACCCATGTTTAAGGGTGATTTTGAGCCAGAAAGGGAAGAGGCATAGATGAACATAATAAATACTATATTTGACTTCTTGGGATCACTAGAAGAGGTAAATGTGAAACTTTCCACGTACATGTTGGAAGAAAATTCCCTTATATGGTGGGAGATGGCGGTCTATGCTGGTATGGACCAAAGTGTTACATGGGAAGGGTTTTAGGAATTTATTTAATAAAAAATTCTACCCTCATACATTCAGGATTCAGCGTAAAACAGATTTATTCATTTTGAAGAATGGGAACATTATTGTGATGTAATATGGGGCTATGTTTATGAACGTAGTGAGGTTTATAACTAAGGTGGTGGGTAGTACATCGTTGGGGTCACAAATATTTGAAGATGGGTTGAACCATGAAATTTGTTCCAAGATAGCGGTGTTGTGTATATATGATTACACAGAAATGCTGAATAGAGATAAAATTTTTGATTGGGATCTTTTGGGGTATATAAAAAGGGGATGTACGTTCGTTCCCATGGGAAATAGAGGGAAATAGAACGCTGGGTTCATGTGGGAGAGGGACAATTATTTCTACGGTTGGAGTATGACTCATAATTCGACGGTAGGATTAGTAAATCTTTCTTTAAAGCCCCGGAGCAATCCAGATGTTTTCAATGTGGTTTTATGAGCCACATCAAGTGGGAATATATGGTATAACCTCAAGCATTTCATAATTGTAAGAATATGGGGAATCTGAAGCATTATTTCTGGAATTCTCAATAGTTGGGAGTTCATGACTCTCATCTGGGGTTTAATAGGTCTTATGCCTTGACAGGACGAGGGCAGTAGCATACCCTCAGCAATAGAGTAAATTGGGTCATGGTGATACTATAAATACCAAGATGCCTCAACAGGGTAATAAATATCACAGTGTTTAAAGTAAGTCGTTGTTTGGAGCTGATCTGGTGGTGATGTATGATCATTCGGCACTATCCCCATTGTGTGGTACAGTTCTTTTGAATTCCACATTGATGCATGATTTTTTTGATATGGGTGCTTCCCATCCTTTTTTATCTCCTCACATCATTGATTTTTTGGGTTTACACATGGAAATGATTCCTTGTTTTTTAAAAATAAAAACTCCTCTAGGTCAAAGAGAGAGTCAAGCATACCTATGTCAAAGATGTTGTTTAGTTGTGGATAGAATCGAACCCATGTGGGATTTCTCAGTGCTAGAGATAGACGCGTGTGATATATCCCTGGGAATGGATTGGTTGACATTTTTTAAGGCCCATCTCGATTGATATGCATGAACGGTTAGTTTTGTGGAATAGGATGGCATTAGAAAAATCTTTAGAGGGGAGAAGATTGAAAATCTGGGTGCAAGATATTTTTTAGCACCAGCTGTTGGAAAGTTCTCATATCAGTTAGAGGCCTTGTCATTGGAATCACTAGAAGGTGTTGAGTAGAGTGTTCTAGCTGTGAGAGAAGTATAGTTTATCATTGATATCCTTATAGGACAAGTCCTATCTCACTTATGTCTTACTGAATGGAACTAGCAGAATTGTGGGAATTAAAGGTGCAATTGGAAGAGTTAGAAAATAAGGGTTTCATCAGTCCAAGAACTTCTCTATGGGTAGTTCCAGTTTGGTTCGTTAAAAATGTCGATGGAACATTGAGGCTCTGTGGTGATTATTGTAGATTTATCAAGTTACGATAAATAAACGATATCCACTTCCAAGCATTGGTGATATTTTTTGGAAAATTTGAGGGGATCTCAATGGTTACTAAATATTTACTTGACGTTAGGGTATTACCAAATGAAGGTGTTGAAGGAGGATATTTTAAAAAAATATTTCATATGTAGATATGGCCATTATGAGTATGTGGTTATGCACTTTTTTCAAACATATTCACCAGCAGTGTTTGTGGCATTGATGAATCTGATATTTCATAGATATCTGGATTCTTTTATGGGGTTATTTTTGGATGATTTACTGTTGTATTCGAGGACAAGGGGAGATCCTGGTCAGCACCTGGTGATAGTATTAGGGATTTTTAGGGATCATTGGTTCAATGCCTAATGGTCAAAGTGTGACTTTTTGACACATATGGTTGATTACCTTGGACATGTTATTTTTGAGAGGGGTGTCTCAGTGGATCTGGAAAAGATATAGGCTGTTATCTCATGGAAATTGCCAAATAATGTTTTCGAGATACAGAGATCCCTTGTTCTAGTTGGGTATTATTGATGTTTAGTCTGTTATTTCTCACGATTAGCTTTGTCGATGATAGCATTGAAAAGGAACTATATCCCATTTCAATGGGATGAGTAGTGTCATAATTTATTTAAAGAGTTATAGAGTTTCCTTACATCATCACCAATCTAGGTTTTTCTAGAACTAGGGAAAGTGTATGTGGTGTATTGTGACGCATCAAGATCATATTGGGGGTGTGTTCTAATATATGGGGTCGTGCAGTAGCATATGAATCATTGCAGTTGATGTTTCATTGTAAGAACTACCCAACACATGATTTGGAATTGGTAGCAGTGGTTCATGCTTTAAAAATGTGGCTTCATTATCTCTTCGGTGAGAAATTTATAGTGTTTACTTAACATAATAACATAAAACATATCTTCTCACAAATAGATTTTAACTTAAGGAAAAAGAGATTGATGGAATATCTCTTGCAATTTGATTTCGACTTAATGTACAGAAATGTTAAGAAAATATCAATGGAAGATGAATTAGGTAGAAATTCATAATCTCATGTGGTAAAAAATGCATCATATCAGTGGTTTTTGATGTCATCCATAGCTAACTTATGGTTTGAATGTGAGGGATGCGGTGATGGAGTGATCTTCATTCCAGTTTTTTTCATTCATGACATGGTTGGCTTGGTTAAAGAGGCACAAGAATCTGATTCAGAGTGTATTGCGATGATGTCGAAACTCAATGGTGGGGAGACCATTGAGGGCTAGGGACTAAATAGAAATTCAATCTTGCGATTTCGGAATCAGATGGTGGTACCAGTGTCTTTTTAGGAGTAAATTCTTAGGTTTTATCATCATTCTATGTGGAATGTTCAACCTAGAATTTAGAAAATGTATAGGGAGTTGCAACCACAAAAAAATGTGGAAAATAATTCACATATCTAGTTCCAAGGATAGAAATCCAATTTATGCCAATATGACATATTTTTGAATCATCAAACAGATGTACAAGTAGGATTATTCAACATTTCAAGTTTATATTGTCCATTTTAAATGGGTACATAATAGTAATGTGGTGAAAGAACCTAAAATATGATTCATGAAGATGAGTTTTAGAGTGGAGGTCTATAAGGAGGATTCATTCATAACGGAATCATAAGTAGTGTAGTTTTCTTATGTCTCATATCTTGGAAAAAAAATTGGACAATTTTCTTTCTAGAGACATAACTAACTATAGGGTTAAACAGAAATTCAGCAGAGGATGACTCTTTAATTAGGGGATCATAATAATTTCATTTTTGTTCCAATGTAGAAAATGTCTTGAAATTTTGAAGGGACCACCAATATGGGATTTGGATTCCAAATAGGGGATCTAAATCTATTCAAAAATTAATGAAAATAAATACAGTCCAATAAAAATGGAAGAGTGTGTTTCAATATACTTTTTTTCACATAATAATATGTGATATTTAATATATAAACATAATATAAATTGAATGTTTGACTTATCATGTATATAATTACTTTTGTACATGATGATGTTAAAAATATTGGGGAATATTAGATGGTTGATACTGAAGGTATAGAATAATTAGGGGATCAATAACATATTAATGAAAAAAATGAAAAACATAGCATCACAGTGTTGAATAAATTTTCAAAGTAAGAATATAGAGTATAAGTTTTGAGTTTAGTTGAAATAAATGTGGCCAAATTATTGAATATATTAAGTCAATGTAAACTAGTTATGTTGTGTTCGCAATGGGAATGAATGTTTCAAATAATCTGGGGTCAAGGTGCCATGTCTATAATGTAATAAAGTAAACAATTTGGGAATATATACATGTAATTTTATTATATAAATTTTCTATTTTACTAAAATATTATGTAATAAAACATTGGTTTACTTTTCAGTAATACTTGTACATTTGGTTTGTTTCATACCATTTCAATAAGATATATGCCTTAATGGCCTATAGATAATCTCATGGATTCTTCTGAAAAATTCTTACCAATGTTCATCTCTGGGATGCTAAGGGTAAAGTTAAGCCCCATCCACCAGTTACATATAAACACTTTATAAAGGAGGAACCATGAAATTCTTACATCAATCATTATGATGAGAAATAATTTCAGGTGCATTGTTTTTGTTAAAATATTAGTTGACATCATTTACATTATCCAATTTCATTAAAAATATCAATTTATAAAACAAAAAAGTAGTGGGGAAAATAAAAAATAAGAATTAAAATTGATTTACATATATCAGAAATCATGGATGGGTTATGCTTCACTAGAGAAGAAAATGGTATGTATTTTAAATATATAATAAATTTTTTCTGATATAAAACAAAATAATTTCATTTTTTATATGCTGATTGATAAATCAAAATCTGAAGCCACTTCCATCCCATGTCATACCCTATGGAAGGAGGCCTCATAAATAAATATGATAAAATATTTTTTGAAAACACATAAATAGAATGGGAAATATTTGTAAAAATCACATAATAGTAATTTATTTTTCTTCATAATAGTATTACATTAAAATAACTATTTATGTATGTGTGTTTCTTGTACGTTTTAGACATGAATCGGTTGTGACTATTATGGATGAAAAACTAATTTCATAATATTTAAAGAGATTCGAACAATATTGTCATGTTTTTTGTGTTTGGTTTTGGAGTTTCACCTAAACTATATTTTGAGAAGAAAAAATTGTAAGAAGATACATATCAAAAGATGAAAGTATTTCAAGTGAAAATAGATTCTTTGAAATATATTATTGTCCCTTTGCGTTTGCTTGTACAATATATGTGAAAGGATCAAATTAAACATGTAGTGTGAAAAATACCAACACATGAAGAGTCAAATAACCCAATTATATTTGAGGATAGTTATTCCCCTCAACCCCATATCAAACCCAAGGTAACCAGTTTTTTCATTACACTTTCTCCTAATTTTGAATCCAAAATTATACAATTACATTATATTACAAAAGATCTATTTGGTACAGTTGTATATGATTTATATTTGATCAACACCAATGCACCTCCATATTATGAGGAGGCAGTGAATAATATATCAAGATACTTGATGCACAACAATTAACTCCTAAATGATCAAATGAGAGTGGGTATTTATGTAGATCAAGAGTTGGGGACTGATTTTCATTTTTCAATTTATGATATAGATATTACCACAGTCAATGATGTTATTATAACTTTTTTATCATTGTTTAATAATCTTATAAATATACATGAGGTACTTCCAAAACAATATTTTTCAAATTAAACCCCATTAAAGTTGATGAAAACATGTCTTAGGTGAGGTATAGTATTATAGAAGTATAAAAAATGGGGAATAGAATTTTTAGATTAAGAAAATCTAGTGAATCAAAAATGAAAACAAAAAACAACCTTTTGGGAGTTTTTTATCCTCACCACTTCCATAGAAGTGTATATTAACATTAAAATGTCATACAGACACCACATTAAAAGATAGATATATCCCCAATATTCAATATGAAAAATAAATATTTTTAAATATCATTACATATGTGGTTGGTCTTGAGAGTATAAATGAGATTCTAAAGATTGAATTGTTTGGAGTCTCAGTTTTGGTCAAATACATGTGGTTAATTTTCAATTTCTATATGACCATGAAATGATCTATTGTGTTCAGTAAATTTAATAAATATTCATATTTTTAAAATAATTTATATTAATATAATATAAATGGAAAAAACTGTAATGTGGGATTTGGATTCGTCAATCTCTATATCATTTCTAATCAAAAAATTTAATTTTAATCGAATGAAATTTATAAGATAAAATAATGAACTAAGTGTGGAATTTGAGAAAAAAATATCAAACAACTGAACATTCTTGTTTCCTAAAATTCATTGGTAAAACTCTACATTATATTTATATTAAATTTATTTTTATTTATTTCCCAAACCTATTTGACTTATTCAATAAAACACTATCTTCTAATCAAAATCAATTTGGATACAAAAAATATTATTTTTTTGGATCTAATGCATATATTTCCATCAAACTGACCACACTTGATGTGTATTTTGAATTCTAAATGCACTATAATCAATATTTTATTGATAAAATAAAAATTATATGATTTATATTGTGTTTTACTGATAATATTCTTCATTGTATGGAAATATATAAATTTAGGCTAAATCAAGGTATGAGGTCAGTCAATGAACATAAGAAGACTATGAATTTACTCAAATGTAAATAGATTAATGTATATGTTGAATGATTTGACTATAAAAACATATTTCAAACCAATTTACTTTATTTGATCAGTGTTTCTTTAGTGTCTGATGCAAGATGAGAACAAAAATTGTGGATATTATATTTTTGAATTTATGAAGGATATCATATATCATCAAACACAAGCATACCCAAATAAAAATTTTCATATGGTAATTTCAATTTCATTAAAAATATTTCTTAATTATTATTTTCTATACTTTCTAAGTTATATCAATATTTCCAATAATCTATGTACTCAAAGTAATAATTACATTTGTTTAGAAATGTGTGGACATAGTACATAGAATCAGAATGTTTGCTAACATCAAATTTAGGTTATTACCTATTATGTTTGGGAACTAGTATGAGATTAGAACGTAGAGATACACTTGGTAGGTGAGTCATTAATATCATAATGATTATAAATTATTTTTTATATATTTCCCTATGGTAATGATAATAGAGGAAATCAATTTTTTTAATGAATGAGTAGAATACATACTATCATAATGTTTACAGACATTTTTATAACCCAAACCAGTGGGACCTAGGTTGTGACTACCCCAAACCTGTCTCAAATGGTCTAAGGGATTGTAACCATCAACGAGTACAAATATCCCACACATGGGAGGTATTATTCAAATGAACGTGTACACACACACACATCTCCAAGACTATACAATGTTAAAATGTAAAAAAACAGAAACCAATGCTTGTATAAATGTATGATGTCACAATCCGAGTATGATTGTAAAGTACTAAATGAGATAAATAGGTCTTCATATATGCCCACCCAAAAACTATAAAGATTAAAACCTACTCCAATTGTGAGGACTATGATCAAATGAAACTTCTTGGAAAACAAATCCTTCTATCAACTCATTCTTTGTGCTAAATATTCCTTGTTCTCCCAGAACATCATCAAATGGGTTGTCATCTACATAAGACACAACACATTCAGGTAGATCCCATTCAGGTGTGATTAAAACATTACCAAATATAATCCCCCCCTGAAATACTAAACATTACACATCAAGAGTAGTCATCTCATAACAATGATATATCAATCAATGCAAAATGATAAAACCCCAAATATACTCACGAAGGATATCGCACCTCAGGAGGGTCACTAAAACTATTAGCCATAGAATTCATCTTGAAGCATTTCCCTTTCCAAGAGAATACTCTCCATGTGAAATTCAATCATCTTGGACACTCATTCGATAGATCATGATCAATAGGATCTGACCAATATATCTCACTGGATTTAGGGACCCAAAACTTATATAGGAGACCACACCACAGACAGCTAGGGGACACCACCAACCCAATCTTGATCAACTCAATATATAAGGAATCAAACTCCAATGATACCATGAAACCTACTGAAATGTAATTCTAGATGGAGAATCAACAGCCTACTCAAGGAGTTCATGAAAATTAAATAAACCCCACCAAGGGTATAAAATGAAAGAGAATCACACTCTGATATCAGAGAGGGACACCATGAATTATTTATAAGACTCATACTCTAAATGGGATTACAATCAATAGATGTGTACATATTTCCACACATTGTATCCTTGATAGGATAGACCAACGGAACACACTCAACTGATATTAGTTCAAACTGATGAAATAAAGTGCCCCAGACACCCTTCAATGGGAGTACATTGTGTGAAAAGTAAGGTACACAACAAGGTCAGCAAAGCCCTGGTATAACTATTTCGTTCTACCTCACATGGCATGTAAATATTAATAAAAACAGAATTTATAAATAGTAAATTATGTGTAGAGATTTCCTAGAAACTCTCTTGTTTCTTCTTCTTGTTCTCCTGTACTGTTGGACGTGCCTATGTACCAGAATGCGTACACATGGTCGTTCCCACATACTATGGCCTACCCAATCCCTTGTAACCTCCCATTTACACCCTAATAAACATATAATTAGTCACACATCATGTGATAGGTTCAATTTTTTGTGATATTCTACAGTAGCAGAAACCCTAGTTTTACAGCTTGGGGGTCCCATAATGCATGTAAAACTGGATTAGATGTTGTGCAACACGAGATTTTAGGAAACCTATGCATTCATACTTCACATCGCCACCATTATTTCTTCAATAATTATTTTATCTAGGTAATCACGTGTCCAGGGAGATACAATCCTTTCCATCATCCATTATTGGAAACTACGTTTGGATCTACTAGTAATACATTTAACGTCCCGATCTGGGTGCCACGCAACATTTCCCCGAGCTAGTACGCCACATGACCTCAAGTGTTCCTCCTCAAATTCTAGAGGCAACCGACTAATAGTGAGTATTTGGTATGTAAGTCATGGGATGACTCTACCATCATTTATTAGAGTAAAACACAAATGGAAATATGTAAATAAATGTGGAATAATATAAAACTATAATAATACTCATGTCAAAAGATAACCAAATAGGAAATATTATACTCAACCAAAAGGGAAAAAAGGCTATGTCAATATAAGTGTCAAGTGTATATAATGAGACTGAAAATGAAGACACTCAGACTCTCCAAGAGGGTTCTAAATGATCTAACGTCCCCTCATCTAAGATCTAACCTAAATTATCAATCCATCCCATAGCCTTTTATCTTATCCGGTTTTTAAACAATATAATCTATCTAGGTACTGATCAGGTAGCCCGAATAGGGTGTGATTACAACTCAGTAGGCCACCACCAACAGGGACTAAAACCAGTCTAGAAAGAATATAGTGTTTTCAGTTCAATAATAATTAAGTACAATGCATAAATTACTAGATATTAAGTTATAATTTATTCTTATACAAAAACAATTACTCTAGGGTTCCCAAGGATACATGTACCACAATACAAGCTTCATCTTGTGAAAAATCATGAAGTGTTCCCTACGTAATGACATATCTTAATACCTAATTCTTTCCAAAACATTATTTATTCAAAGGTTCTATGATATCTCATTACATGATTTGACTCATTTTGGAGTTTTAATATTCTCAAGTGATTCAATGACTCGAAGTTCCATTATTTCCTTTCTTTAAATTCACATTAATAATCCATGATTACAAAGTTACCAATATCACAAACTTAAGTAATATGACCATGTCACCATAATTACTCCTCAACATAATGGTTATTTTCCAATTCTCTTACTCATAATTCTAATAACCATGTTATTGTGTATACTTATCATTAGAATGACCATGTTCCCATTATCTTACTCATAAGTATGATAACCATGTTACCATTTGTACTTCTCGATTTTGAATGACCACATTCCCATTCACTCACACATAATTAATTCATAATTAATTATCCACATCAATCCCATTACTAATTAAAAAATTAGTTTAAAAAAATACATAAGTTTACTCAACAATTAACTAAACATTTAAATCATCATCAATTAATTCAATCAATTAATTAATCAATGTCACAATTCATGTCCCAATAATAAAATTTTATAGAATTAATTATGAAATTATAAATCTCAAATCATTATAATTTATCCCTCCATTAAACATAAAGATCATAACATCAAAGCACATAATTAATTCACTATTAATTATATCAACTTAAATAATTAATATCTCAAAATTAATCTGTTGATTAATTATCTTGATTATAATCCCTAAATATCTTAATAAATTTTCCAAATATAATATCTAACATAGAATCCCCTTAGTCTTGTGATTAATTCATCATATAATCATTTAATTCAAAAATTCTTTGATACATCAATTGGTCAATATAGTTAACCCAATTTAAGAAAATAAATTTCAAAGTGATGATATCAATTCTACAATTTTTCATATATGTATCCAATATAAAACTATGGGAATTAGATTTTATACCACCTAAATCAATTTTATGGCTGATGTTTGTCCAACGGAAATCCCCAAAATTCGAGCAACCCAATGAAGAAGATCTGAGTTCTGGATCTAAATCCATAAATCAATTTCAATGATATCTAGATATTATCAATTTAATCTAGATATAAAATCCTAGAAATATATATCATACATTAGGTTTTCATATAAATATAAATATAATAAACTCCTCCAAAATATCAAGGAAAGAGAGAGGATATGCATTGGGATGATATCCACTTACTAGGATAAGATCATATCTTCGATTTGGGATTTGGATCTTGAAGAATAGAGATAAGATGGCCTTGGAACCACTCCGGAAAGCACTTAGATCACCCAAAATCGTGAAAACCTGATCTATGGTCTAATATGAGGTGTCTTGGGGGTTAGATGGATTTTAAAAAGACTATTAGGGTGAAGAGAAACTATGTTCTTGGTTTCCTAAGAAGGGGGAAACGGTTAGGAAAATCATGCGCTAACCGTGTGGACTTTACTATCCATGGTTGCATTCTTTCCTATGTGTGGTCACATGGTTTTTCGAACATGGTTCCACTTGTGTGAACCTCTATACTTGGGTTTACATGGTAAACTCGATTGGATGCACGATTTACCCTAACCGTGCGCAAGCCCTTTTTCTAAAAATTCTCAAAAATTCTTCCAAAACACACCCCAAATCATAACTCCAAATAAATGTACTTAAATAAGAGTGATAAGTACATTAATTCAAACCCAAGATAACTCTAGAAAAATTTCAGGATCTAAAAATCTACCCACATTATAACTGCTCTTCCTTGAGATGCACTTCCAATCCTTTTTAAGATTATGATCTAAAAAGATCGGGCCATTGAGCACCCATATTTTCTTCTCTTTCTCAAGGTTCCTCTTATACACATCTATATTTTCATAACACATGAACTATCGGCACATCCTTTCCCCACAATACTTTCTCACTACAATCCAACACACATATCAGATGCTCCTCAAAGCGTCTTTCTCAAGGTCAACCTCATCCAATTTGATCACATGGGAAGGTTTAGGGTGATATCGTCAAAGTTCTAATACCTGGAAAACATCATGCTTACTGTTGTATCTCTGAGAAGAACCAATCGGCATTCCATTGGCCTGATACTCTCCACTATCTCAAAGGGTCCAATAAATATGGGTTCCAACTTGACCTACCACCATATCCTATGGTGAACCAACTTAGGATATACCTTAAGGAATACACGATCTCCCTTTGTAAACTCTAGGGGTCAGTTCCATTTCTCAGCATACAACCTCTTTCTACTCTGAGTTGTAGCCATACATTTATGAATAAACTATTCTTGCTACAATGTCTCTTGCATGGGACTCAATCCCACCAACTTTGACTCATCATCCACCATCTAGTATAGAGGATATCTACATGTTCAACCATAAAGATCCTTGTATGGTTCCATTTGTATAGTTTCATGATAACTATTGTTATAGGAGAACTACACTTAATCCAAGTACTTTTCCAAAGATCCAATGTAGTCACGCACACATGCTTGTATCATATACCCAAACACATGTATTGTATGCTCTGACTTCCCATATTTATATGGGTGGAAATTTATATTCAATAATACATATAAGACAATAGTATTCTATAAGCCCATTCAGAAGCATGAATTAAATTGGGAATCATGATCTGAAACTGTAGACTGTGGAACTCCATGAAGACGGCCTATCTTGTTAACATACAGTTCTCCAAGTGTTATACTATAAAGTTTCCTCTTATAGGCAAGAAATGTGATACCTTATTGAGTTGACCAGAAATGACTCAAATAGTGTCATTCTTCATAATCATCTTCAGGAGACCCACCACAAAAATCAATGTTCACATCATCCAACTTCCATTACAGGCTGGAAAATAAGTGTATAAACCTAAATATTGTTAACACTCTGCCTTCACCTTGGGATAGGTGAAGTATCTAATAAACAACTCTATTATCTCCTCTTTAATGCATGGCCACAAAAACAATCATTGTATGTCATGGTACATTTTTATTAAACTTCGACGCACCACCAACATTGAGGCATGCAATTCTTGCATGAGCTCCTCTCAGATTCTTGTAGGTTCCCCAACTCAATTCTTCACATAGATTATCTCGTGTCCATCTATCAAACAGTGTGATGATGTCTCAACTGAATTAATGGTTCCCATCGAGGCTAATCACTTTTGATCCTCATACTGTTTACACCAGATATATATCTAAAAAGTGTAGACTCCACTACAACTAAAACTAGAGTCATCTTCTCTTTAATCTCCTGAATAGCCACATGCATCTCAACCGGCAAGTTCATCATCCTCTACTTTGCACTCGACTCCCGAATTGTCTGAGTTTGTGTTTTCCAACTCAAGGCATCAACCACACTATTTCCTTCCCAGACATATATGATAGTTCAAAATCGAAAGATTACATATAGTCCACCCATATTCCCTACCAAAGATTCAAATCACTCTGTCAAAATATATTCTTCAATATCTTGTGATCTGTACAAACTATAAACATTTCCTCTAAAATATAGTGTCACCGGCACTTAAGAGCATAAACCACATCTTCCAACTCAAGGTGATGCATATGGTAATTATATTCATGAGTCATTAACTATCAAGACCCATGAACCACAACTCAATCTCCCTACATCATCATAACTTAAATTTTGATCCCATAATTGTCACATTAAAAAATATACTCCTCACTTGTCTCAGGCATGATCAAAATCGGTGTCGATGTTAAGTGCTTCTTCTACTCTTGAAAATCTCTCTCAAAATCCTCTAACCATTAAAATTTCACATCCTTCTTGGTTAATCACCAAATTAACGCTTCCAAAGAAAAAAATTCTTGGATAAAGTTCATGTAATGTTAAACTAATCCCAAGAAGCTTTGGATATCAAAATCATTCATTGGAATGCACCTAAGAAACCAGTTTCAGAACCTTCTCTATGTCCACTAACACACATTCCTCTGAGATGATGTTCTCCAAGAAGTGTACGTGGTTAATCCAAAACTGACACTTAGAGTTCTTTGCATATAACTGATTCTATCTCAATGTACCTAGGATAATTTTAAGACGTTAGGAATGATCATCATGAGTCTTGGAGTACACCAATATGTCATTTACAAACCACACTAAAAAATGTTCTAGATATGAATTAAATATCTTATTAATCAAATCCGTAAACACTTCTGCTGCATTTGTAAACCCAAACAGCATTACTAAAAACTCCTAAAGGTTATACCTACTTCTGAAAGTAGTGATAGGTAATTTAGAATATTGTACTCTCAACTAATGATACCCTAATCTCAAATTTATCTTTGATAACACACAATCCCCATTCAATTGGTAAAATGGAAAATCAATACGTAAAAGATGATATTTATTCTTTATAACCATTTTCTTCATCTTCTGGTAATCAACAGATAAACATAAACTCTCGTCGGCCTTCTGTGTTAACAAAATAGGTGATCCCAAAGGTGACATACATGTATGGATAAATCCCTCGTCCTCTAACTCCTCCAACTGAGTATTAATCTCTCGATGTTCAGTAATTTATATTCTATATAGTGAAATAGATACAAGATTGTCCCCCGATATCATATCAGTAGTGAATTATATATCCCTATCGGGTGGTAACCCAAAGAAGTCTTCAATAAATATATCATTAAATAGTTCCACTACGAGTGGAAGGAAATCTTGTCTAATACCCATTTCATCCAACAATAGACTATAAACATGGCCTCTGATCTCTCCCTCTTTTTGATTAGTTAGACCTTCTCGGCCTCCATATATATCCCACTCTCCATGGTAAATGTACTAGTCACCCTTAGGAGACCCAACTGTCACTCTCCTACAGTAACAATCAATATGTTCTTATTAGGTGACTAGAAAATTCTTCCCAATAATCAAGTCAAAGCCCTTAATATCCAGAACATATAGATCCCATATGAAATGATATTCCCGGATCTCTAGTGGACATCCCTTTCGTAGATAGATATCTCTAGATCTCACTCTAAATGGGGTATCTATAGTCATTACACTACTCAAAGACTCTATCACCAGTCTCAAAACATCAACAAATTTTGCAGATATAATGGAATGAGTGGCACCAGTATTAAAAAAGGCACTAGATAAAGGATAATATAATTGAATAGTATCTCTCACAATCGATGATACAACCTTGATATCCACAAATCTAGAATGTATTTCATGTACCTATGGTCCCTATATTACCTGTGACGTTGTCTGACTCCCCAGAGTATCATCACTCTACTAATGTGGGAGCTCATACACAGAAGCACCATATCCACTACCTCTACTGCCTTAGCCTGTAATCTACAACTTCCAACTAGATATGGTATCAAAGATCTTATTCCCACACTCTATCTCTGCCTAGAAACTCCCTCAGTGCCAGTCTATCATTGTGAATTACATAATTTCTATAGATCTACCATCTTTCCACAAGATCGACACTCTACTCATGGTCCAGAATAGTTTCTACGATAGTGTTTCAGATTACCACACTGATTCTATATCTTCCAAGTAATGTCATGTCCAACCGAACCTCCAACCTACATACTTTGTTTCCCACTTCCTTCGATAAATATGTCATAACAACGCTTCCTACTCTTGTATTTCACACCTCCTGATCGTCAGGTAACAACTACTTGTCTAGTATTGGAATCCACCAATATGTTCCCTTCAACTACAAGATTCTGGTCCACCACTTCTATAAACTTCTTCATCAATAAGATATTCACCTGGGACATAATCTCACACTTAATCCCATCCAAAAAACATTTCACCATAGCTTCCTCATCTCTTATTAATTTTGGTGAAAACCAATGCAGATCTGTGTAGTGTCAAGCATAGTCTATCACTAACATGCCCCCCTTGTCAGATACATGAACAAAGCAGCTTTCTCTTGTCTGAGTGTCTCTGGATAAATGTTTTCCAAGAACCTCTCAAATATTTCCTTCTATAACATACCTCCAGTCTGTCCACTTCTTTCTTGAATGTCCAACCAGTCCTTCGGTGGTCCCTATAACATATAAAAATCCAAATTTACCATCTTCTTATCCAAAGTCTCCAAATAGTCTATTATTGTCTCTATGGACTCAAACTAGAATTTTGATCTCTCAGGTCCACCCTCTCTAGTAAAAGTCAGAGGTTGTTGCATTCGAAAATACCTTATCAACATAGACATACCTTTCAAAACATGGCCAGGGTCGCTTTCCATGAATTGTATGAAGTGAATGAACTTATCTCAAAACTGCTCCCCTTAATCATTAGTCCGCACAATCTTTTCCTCAAGTTCCCTAACTTACATACCTAGGCATTCCACTCATTCATCCCCTCAACAAGCGTCATGTATGAATACTCTCTACATTGTTAAACACATGACTTAGGTCTCATATCACCACCTTATAACATTTACATAAGAGGAAATAATCAACATTGGCCTAAAATGTATTTTCCCCAAAATATTGACACAAGGTCAAATCGTGGGGCTGTCACTAACCATAACCATCCTAAAACTTCATTTTGGTTAACAAGGATAAACACACTATCATAATCAAATTTTTTATTTAGACACCCAATTATTCACATTTCTCATCATTTTTTTACATTTTTTTCAATTATTGTTAGGAACCATTTTTTATTTTAATCTCACAAACAAGGAAAACATTTCATGTTAAACAACTTAACCATAACCCATTTTCCCATTCATGCCTAAAATTATTCATGTAGCCAAACCCCTAAGTGCCTAGAATGAAGCATAATGAATAAACACTCATTCCATAGTAGTCCATGAATAAATAATCAAAACATCACAGAAAAATAATCACATTACACCACAAGTGTGTCACCCAAGATGAAATAATATTAAACTATAATAGAAAATAGTAATAACTACAATTCCTCCCTGAGTACCTGGGTTTTCCCCCATACATGGGTTTGAAACTCCCATGAATGAGCCCATTACCAACCCCTAAAACTTCATATCCTCTAGTATACCTTTCCGAAAATAGTAAAACAAAAGAAGGCGAAAGAAAATTGGAGCCTCTAATACCACTTTGTAACGTCTTGACCAGGGTGATATGTGATGGTTCCTCGAAACGGTTCACCACATGACCTCATTAACACCTCCTCATACCCTAGATGCTACCGACTAGCTGTGATGGTATGGTAATTCTATCATGGGGTGACTATACCCTCATTTATCAGAGTAAAAAACTTGCAGAAATAAATAAACAAATGAGGACGCATATATATCTATAACAATACCCATTTCACAAGACAAAAAAACTAGAAATACAATACTCAACTGAAATGTAAAACAAGATATACCAATATAAGTCTCATACTTATATAAAAAAACTGAAAATAAAGACACTACGACTCCCCTTGCTGGTTCTAAACCATGTCTTGTCCCCTCATCCAAGCTTCAACCCAAATCATAAATCCATCTCAAGGCCTTTTACCTTATCTTGTCCTTGAACAATATATTCTATATGTGTATTGATTAGGTGGTCCGAATAGAGTGTGAGTACAACTCATTAGGCCCCCAAAAATGGTGTCTCAAACTTGTCCAGTCAAAAGATAGTGTATGTAGTTCTATAAAAATTAAGTAAAATACATAAATAACCAGTCATTACATTACCATTTATTCTTATCCCACTACATGAACTCAAGGGTTCCCAAGGAGACTCATACCCTAATACTAGATACATCTCATGTCGGATCCTAATGTGTTTCCTACGTAATATCAAATCTTAATAGTTTCCTCTGGATGGATCTCAAAGTATTAAAAGGTGTTATTTTATCTTAGTACCTGATTCGACTCATTTTGATGTTTTAATATTCTAGTGTGAGTCCATAACTTGGAGTTCGATTACTTACATTCCTTAATTTTACATTAATATGCCACATTTCCAATGTAACCAAAATCAAAAATTTAAGTGAGATGACAATACATAGTCCTCAATAGAATGATCGTATTCCCATTCTCTTAATCATAAGTATAATGACCATGTTACAATGTATACTTCTCATTAGAATGACCACATTCACATTCTCTTAATCATATTCATGACGACCGTGTTACCATTTTCAATTCTCAATATTGAATGACCATGATCCCATTCATTCACACACTATTAACTCATAATTAATTATCCAGATAAATCCAAATACTAATTCAAAAATTTATTAAATACAATAAGTCCATTAGTTGACTCAACAATTAACTAAACATTTCATTCATCAATAATTAATTCCATCAAGTAATTAATCAATATAATAATTTATATCTTAATAATTAATTTCTATATAATTAATTATATCATTAAAAATATCAACACATCATAATTAATCCCGAAATTAATTTATGAGATCATAATATCCAAGAACATAAATAATTCACAATTAATTTTCTCAACTTAACCAATTTGATATATCATAATTAATCCGATGATTAATTACCCATATTGAAATCCCTAAATCTCATAATCAATTTCCCAAATTAATTATTTAATAGTGTATCCCATTAGTCACATGATTAATTCCCCATCAAATCATTTAATTCATTAATTCTTGGATATATCAATTGGTTGACCTATTTTACCCAAATTAAGAAAATCAATTTCTATAGGATTCAAGAAATTATACAATTTGGCATATACGTATCAAATCCAAAACTATGGAAATTAGATTTTAGACCACCTACCTCAATTAATTGATGGACATTTGTTAAATAAAAATCCCAAACATCGGAGTAGCACAATGAAATAAATTTGAGTTTTTAATCCAAATAAATATATCAAGATAAAAGATATCGAGATATTATCAATATCGATCAAGTTATAAAAGCATAGATCTATATCTCACAAATTTGGTTTAGATCTAAATATATAGAGAATAAAATCATAAAAAATATCAAGGAAAGAAAGAGGATAGAAATCCAGATGAGATCCACTTACCGAGAGAAGAAAGGATCTTTGATTTGGGATTTGTAACTTGAAGAACAGATGACGTACGGCCTCAAAACATTTCTCAAAAGATTTAGAATCACCAAAAATTTTCAAATCATGAGACAAGGTATAATAGGTGGTGTTGTGGGGGTACAGGGGATTTGAAAACTAATTTTTGTGTGAAAATAAATTGTGCACATAGTTTCCTAGGAACGGGAGCACAGTTAGAAACAACAAGTTCCAACCATACAGACTTCACTGTCTAGGGTTTCATGATTTCCTAGGTTTGGGAACATGTTTTTTCACACTATGTTCCATCTATGAAAACCTCTCTTTCTAGTTTCACACAGTTAGGTGGGATGGGGGAACAGTTTTTCCTAAACGTTCGCCAACCATGTATAGGTACCATTTCCTCAAATTTTCATAAAAACTTTATCCAAACACACCCCATTCCATAACTCCAAAAAAGGTACATAAATAAAAATTATAAGTTCAGGAATTCAATCACGATATAACTATTAAAAAGGTCGGGATCTTATAATAAAACTCGTGTCATTCATCACTACCACACATAAAAATTGAGATGAATGGAATCCATCAATCTGTTCCAGCCTACCTCTGATCATACGCCTCTATCGACGCACCACAATCATACAATAGGTCATTAATTTCACCCATGGTTTTAATAAGTTTCACAAAATAATAATCATGTAATGATAGAATACCATGTATTCGTCAAACAATAGGCCAAATAAATTAACCACGATGAACCTATGAAGAAATGTGGGTGGAATCCATAAGCCACAATATATGAGGAATAAACCTTGGAATTTTTTAATTTGGCCTCAAACCATTTCAATAGATTCCGATGAACGAAGATGGGTAGAATCTACAAACAAAAATAAATCAATCAATTTCAATCTTTCGTCAATCTGTGAATGAATTCTTATTCTTGGGTTTGATCTTTTTAATTTCGGATCAATAAATGGGATGGGGACCACAAATCCAACATCCTACTTAGATTTTCAATTGATCATTGATCAAAAATAGTTCGTCACTGTCATCATTGGGGATCTCCATGTACTCCTATGGCACAACAATCCTCAATCTGAACTCTATCCATTGTTTTTTCCCAAGATATCCTCTAATGATCTCTTCAATGGATATTCTAAAATTATTATTGTTATACGGCTAACCCTAAAAATTGTCCATAATATTGTTTAAATATAGGAGTTTAATCACTACGTTAAATAAAAATATTAAATCTATTCATTTTTTTATTTGAATAATTATTCACCCATGACAAGGTTTTCAAAAACAACCAACACCAACAAAATTTGTTTCTCACCTAGGTTAAAAACTAGTTTATGAACATAATAGTTCCCTAGGATTTTAGATCTGGTCTCACATTTGTGTGTTATTCCACTTTTTCAAGGAAATTGGATGGGGGTGATTTTAATATTTTTATTATATCTCAAAAATTAATTTGGGCACATTGGGCCTCCTATTCTTACATTGTCTTAGCACCTAGCTTTGACAAAAATAGATATTATATCAGAAATTAATACATAGAAAAAAGATTCATAACGGAAATCATGAAAATCTGATTTCCTATAAATTATTTTCTTAATTTTCTAAACATTTTACTATATTTTTTTTGTCAAATTCCTTATTATTTCCATCTGATACATATTTTGTTAGATTTACACAATAGTTCAAACACAAATCACATGCTCAAAACTGACAACATAAATTTTTATTATATTGATTCTTTAGGAAAATGATCCATAAATCATTTTTTAAGTATAGAAATTTACCATACATCAATACGACAGGTGATGTGGTTGATATGACTCAAATTTTTCATTTGGAAATAAAAGATTCATTTTAGTTTGGAACATGTATCACATACCCAAAAACAATAACTTGAAATCATGTTGTTTTCAAAAATTATAAAAATGATCCAAAATTAATTTTTGATGTGTATGAGTAGAAAACACTTTAACCAGACACCCTATGTGGTCAATATGATATTAAGTACGTGTTATAGATATAAAAGTGACATTTCAGTTAAAACATACATCACATAGCCAAAACTGAGAAAATAATATTATATTTATTGCTAGCTATAGAAAAATAATATTTAATTTGTTTTCCAGAAGTAGTAATTAGACTCTTTCCAATCTGACCCTTGATGTGGTTAGTATGACTCAAAGTATGTTTTTAAAATATAAAAGTGTAATTTTAGTTTAAAACTTGTTTCACATCCCCAAAACAGAGGAACCAAAGTTGAATTTTTCTCAGACACCGGGAAAATGGTCGATAATTAATTTTTTATGTTTAGGAATCAACCACATCTCAATCATATACCTGATGCAGTTAGTATGAATCGATGTGTTTATTTCCCATAGAAAAGTTCCATTTTAGTTTAAAACACATGTTACATCCCCAAAAATAAGAAAATTGTCTCGTATATTTTTCAAACATTAGGAAATGGTCCACGATTAAATTTTCATGCATAGTAATTGAACACACACCATCTAACACACAATGGGGTTGGCATGACTCTAAGTACATGTTTTCAGTATAAAATATTGATTTTAGTATAAAATGTATAAAATAGTAAAATATGAGAAAATGAGTTCGAATGTTTTCTAGAATTTACGTAAATTATTCATAATTCATTTGTGATGTGTAATAATCAACCATACATCAATACGACACCTGATGTGGCTGTTATGACCCAAGTGCATGTTTTTTTACAAATGTGTCATTTTGGTTTCAAACACAGATAAAATTTCAAAAAAGGGAGAAAATTGGGTTTTTGAAACATCAAAAAAATGAGAAATATTTTATTTATGTTTTTTATCAATTAAACACACCACAATTCGACAACCTATGTGGTCAGTATAACTTT
The DNA here is from genome assembly GCA_963277665.1 of Viscum album. Lineage (NCBI taxonomy): Eukaryota > Viridiplantae > Streptophyta > Magnoliopsida > Santalales > Viscaceae > Viscum > Viscum album. Next base: position 1,127,153,304 of record OY728156.1, on the reverse strand, counting down.
AAGTTCATGTTTTCAAAATAAAAGTGTAATTTTAGATTAAAACACTTGTTTGTCACCAAAACTAAGAAAACAAGATTATATTATCTTAAAAAATTAGTAAAATGATCCATAATTTATTTTTAATGAGTAGGAATTGACTTCACATCCATCTGTCACATGATTTGTTTGATATAACTCAAAGGGAATGTTTTCACTACAAAAGTTCCATTTTACTTTAAAACACACATCAAATAGCCAAAACTGATAAAATATTCACATATTTCTTATTAAAATATACTATAATTTTCAATAATTAATTTTGGGCATATAAAAACCTTCTATATAATATTTATATTTTAGATTAAAACGCATGTCATATCACCAAAACTATGAATATTATCTTGTAATATTTCAAATTTTTTGAAAATTATTCATAATACTACTTTCATATATAGGAATTGATTTCACACCAATCTAACACATGATATGTTCTGAATGACACAACGTATATCTTTGGACTATAAAATTTTCATTTTGATTTAAAAACCATAACATACCCAAAAACCAATAAAAATAGATTTTAATGTTTTAAAAAATTTGGAATATTATCCAATATTAATTTTTGACAGATAGGAACAAAACACACGGTATATGAACCCAAATCAAACATTATGACTTGAAGTGTTAGTTTTCAATAAAAAAGTTGAATTTTAGTTTAAAAAATGTATAAAATAGTTCAAATTAAGAAAACAAGATTTGATTGTTTTTAGGCATTCAAAAAAAATATAATTCATTTGTGATGTGTCGGAATAAATTGCCCATCAATATGACACCTGATGTGGTCGGTATGACTCCATGTGCAAGTTTTCAATATAAAAGTTCTTTTTTAGTTTAAAACACATTTCACATCACCAAAACCAAAAAACAAGCTCACATTCATTAAAAACATTAAAAAACTATCCATAATTCATATATAATTTGTAGTAATTGAATGCATGCTAATATGACACATGATGTTTTTGGTATGACTTAAAGTTATTGTTTTCAATTATAATATCTATATTAGTTTATAACGCTGTACATGTTCATAACTGAGAAAAAATCTTTGATTGTTTTCATACATTATGAAAATAGACCATAATTTATTTATAATCTGTAGGAATTTTTCGCTTATCAATCTGACACCTAATGTGGTCGATATGACTCAAAGTTCATGTTTTCAACACAAAACTGTCATTTTAGTTTAAAACACACATAAAATAGCCAAAACTAAGTAAAAGATCACAAGTTTTTTTTCAAAATTCATAAAAAGGATCAATAATTTTTTTATCATTTATGAATCTTTCACACATCAATACAACATCTGATGTGGTCGGTATGACTTGTAGTGCACGTTTTCGTCATAAAAGTGCCACTTTAGTCAAAAACACCTACTACATCATTAAAACCATGAAAATTAGCTCATAATATTTTCAAATATAATTAAAAAGATATATAATCAATTTTTTATGTGTACTAATTGTCCATACATAAATTTGACACATGATGTTTTTGATATTACATGAAGTGCATGTTTACAACAAAAAAGTACCATTTTATTTTAAAATATTCATTAAATAGACAAAACCTAGATTACGAGCTCAAATTGATTTTATATATTTTAAAAAAGATCCATAATTAATTTTTAATATGTATTAATCAAATTCATATAAATAGGACTCATGATGTGGTCTATAAGAATTAAATTTTGTGTTTTTAAAATAAAAGTGTCATTATTTTTAATGCATGTCTCTAGACAAATTTGAGAAAACAAGCTTAGATTATATTAAAAAATTAGAAAAAAATAAAAAAAAATTATTTTTATAAATAAAATATACAAAAATCAGAAATAAAATTTTTTTCGTATGACTCAAAGTTCATGTTTTAAAAATTTATTTTCCATTTTAGTTGGAAATTCACATCACAATGGAAAAATTGAGAATAAAAAGATTATATTGTTCTATCATCATTTTATAATCAATTAATTATTTAATTTTCTTATCATTTTAATCAGATAATTATTAGTTAATTTTAATTGAGATAATGCTTGAATACAGATAATAAATGGTCTCACAGTTGAAGTATTTTTCTCAAAAATAATGTTCTCTTGAATCTTATCACATATCTAGTGAGTTTTTTATCATGAGAAGATGTGATAAAATCTAATGGAACCTTCTTTTGACTAAAAAAATGTAATTGTGTGATGTCTAAGAATAAATTGCAACATAATACAGTAAATGGTGTGCCTAATACTAATAAAAGTATATGTTTCCAGTTTAAAATTCACACTTTGTGTTTAGCCTATTTCTTTATCACATTACTAACATAATATTTTTTTTCTTATTTGAGTACCTTATTTTTCTCGAGTTGGGGTAATTTTTTTCAAAAATTAATAACATGACCTTTTTATCAAGGGCCAGAGAAAAATTAATATTAGTATTTTTGAATATATTTGATAAATAGTATTTACTCAAGTAATTTTTCAAACCAATGTTTGACATATCTAAATCTAGTTTTTTTCTTGTATTGGAGTTATAAATTAAATTTTAATTAAAATCTGTATTTTTCCTCAATATTCGCTCACTTTTTTTCTCCAATAGTGTGGTCTAATTTTAACAACACACTATGGAAATATGCCCCTTTATGAGAATTAATAAAAACACTAATAAAGTAATCCCCTAGTAGTGCTACAAAAAGTGTTGATAAAGGGACCCTTTATTAGTGATAGAAAAATAGTGCCTAAAGGGATTCTTTATCAACACTAGGAAAATAACTGATAAAGGGCCTTTATCATCACTAGTTTAGTACTTATAAAGGATCCATTTATAAATTCATTTCATGTTCTAATAAAGTCCTTGTTATTTTAAGACTTCCATAATTTTCCTCACTTTATAAAGTCAACAATTACATTTTATAGAATTATTATAGTAATTATGTATAATAGTGTTAACATAAAAACCTAGAATTTGAAATTTTTTACAGAAAATAAGGATTATTATTAAAATTTCCAATACCTAAGTTACCTCATTAAAATTTATTTTTAAAAAAATAATAATAACTTATTATAAATGGATATAACTATATTGTGTGAGTATAGTTTACCTAACAATTTTTGGGGATGTAACTATTTTTACTCCTTGTAATTTTTCAAATAGAACTCTCCTTAGACCATTATGAAAATAACGCTTTTTAATTTTAGATAATAACAAAATCTAAAGTTTGATATTTTATAATCTTTATATGAAAATTCTATATTCTTAATGATAAATATAATTTAGATAAGTTTGATGAAAAATATAATGAATTGATTTTATTTGATAATTTCAATGTAAGAAAATATTATATTTTTCAAACTAAAATAACAATGATTACAAAATAATCTAATTGTGTTAAATTTTATGAAAATAATGTTAAGTTTAATTCACGTTCAGAGAACTCAAACTAATAATATAAAGAATTTAATTTTGGGGATGATAACCCTAAAAATATTATATCTATTGAGGGAGGGAATAATAATTTTCAATGTAATACTAACTATTAAAAACATATAAATACCAAATTATTTGTAAATTAATTATTAATATAGATTATATAATTAAAAAAAGATCTATTTTAAATTTTTATAAACTTAAATTTTTTCAAGAATTTGTAACTAATTGGAAATATAAAGATTTAAAATATGTTAATTCAGAAGTTTCAATAGACGATTAACTTTATCATTTCTCTAAAAAAGATAGTTGTTCTCTAATTGAATGCCTAGAAGATAAACATGTTATTGGAACTAAATGGTTCTTTTTTAAGAAATTTGATGAATTTGGACAAATATTTTTAAATAACGAAAGACTTGGTGTATAATTTTATTATCAAGGAGATGGTACTGATTTTACTACATTATAATTTTATTAGAAATTAATTCTTTCCATGTTCTTAAACTTTATAATTTTTTTTTAAAAGTTATATCATAACTAGTTTTATTTATAAATTAGTTTATGTTAATAACCCACAATATTTTAAGCAAGAAAAGTTTTCTAATTTTTTTTAAATTATCAATACTTTTTTGTGGAGTAAAACATTCTCCAAGATCTTGGTATGATATAATGAGTTCATTTTTATTAAATAATGGTTTTAGAAATTATAACATAAATCCTACTTTATTTATAAAAATAATAATATTGATATTTTAATTATTCAAAAAAAAATCTGATATTGTATTTTGTTCAACTACTTAATCACTTTGTGAAGAAGTTTTTAATTTAATGACTATTGAATTAGTTTTGAGTTTAATGGTATAATTATGTTTAAATTAATGATATAAATTTTATTAACTAAATGATGTATTTATTTAATCAATTTATGTATAGTAAATAAGAAGTTAAAATAGTTTTCTTTGATTATTTGAAAACTTTTAGAACCCCTATGACTATTAATTGTAGATTGAATTTAGATAGAACTGTAAAATAAACTTATGTAAAAAAAATAGGAATGACTATTTTTATGATTTATTTAAATGTTTCTATACACAAGATTAGGTTAATTTTATATATGTGTCAGTTGGATTACAAGAAAACTTTAAATAAAGTCATTTAAAGGATATTAAAATAATTATTAGATATATTAAATTAACTATACATTTTGGATTATTTTACTATGGATAGACCTTTTTAGATTTTATAACTTATTTTTATTTTTATTTTGTGGTTGTGAAAATATTTCATTATCCTAGAAAAATTTTAGAATCATGGAGATCAAAGAAACAATGGCCGCCTATTTTATCAATAGTTATATCTAAAAATATAATTATCCTTAACCATTTTTTTTAATGTCTATGGAAAAAGAAGACTATGTTTGTATTTTATATTTTTTGTAATAAGACCCTTATTTGTGAAAAAAAACTCTACTATTATTTATATTACTAATAAAAAATTCCAATAATTTAGAAAAAAATAATATAGATTTTAGATATCAAATTAATAGATATCATGCTACTATTGGATATATTTTTTGGAAGTTTTATAACTAATAATCAATTGAATGATATTTTTAATAAACCTTTTCCTTAAATAAGTTTTAAGTATTTAAAATTGAGCTTACTATGTTGAAAATTTGAAATAAATGTTTCGTTTGAATCTAATAAAATCTATTTATTACAAGTATAAATGTAATCTTTTTAAGTATTGAAGTTTACTGGTTTGTTTATTAAAAATTGGTAATTATTTATTTTAATTTAATGATAATTGTTTTTTAATTCAATTAATAACATAACATATTTCATATCTATTTCAATAATTCAAAGACTATTGTGGTGGAGTTTCCTCTCTACGTTATTAATTAGATTCAAAAATTTGTACATATTCATTTTTAATTTACAAGTTTCTAATGAAGGAAAGATATCTAAATTAATATAGAGATTTTGTATTTTTATTATTAGTTTATCATTTTAATTTTTGTTAATATTTTTAAAATTATATATAATTCAATGTATGTATAATGTTTTAATCTTATTTTACATAAATACATTTAAATTTATATAGAAATCTGATTAAAACATTAAATATATTTTTCTATATGTTTTATTATTTTATAGATCTTTATCATGAAATTTTTGTTATTTTTTTACCATAATTGGTGAACATAATTTCAAGTTTCAAAAACAAAACTTTTTTTGATTATTCTAAAATGTGGGAGAAGTGAAAAAATTTATTTTTATATTTGAATTTATCAATACTAGGGAGATTGTTTAGTGGATCCTTAATACTTTATTTATTTGTGTTCTGATAAGTATAAAAACTAATTTACTAAAAACCTATAACATGAGTAAATAAAAAATTTAAAGTATTAATAATAATTATGTCTCTTATGAAACTATATTTAGGGGAAAATGTATATATTTTACACTTTTGTATTTTACTCTTACCTATTTTACTCTTTTGCAGGAAGAAAATTTCCATACGGTGAATTTTTTAATAAATATTAATTTGAATTTATTATTTGAATATTTATTGATTCTCATCGAATTAATTTTTTTACTTACATATTCATCCTTATTTTGGTTACTATGTATAATTTTTTTATTTAAAATATTTTGCAGAAACTGTTCTTTTTTTAACTCAAACTCTACATGTTCTTCGGAATTTTAGTAGTATATGTATTAAACTTATGAAAAACTTTTCTTAAAATTATAATCTAGAAATCTTTGAAGATATTTGTATCTTACAGGATTCAAATTTCTAAAAATTTGTATTACTCATAAATAAATTTAATCATATATTAAATGAATCCTACATAAAATTAACCTTATAATATCAACCTTATGATCTTTGTTGTATCATACGGAAATATACCTTAAAATTTTTTCATTTTCAAAATCTGTCTTACAAAAATAATTATATTAAGAAATTATTTTATCTAACTTACATAACTTAGTGATATATATTTTAATATATATTTTATTCATGTACTACATGTTTTGATATTCATGTAAAAGTGTTTGTAGATGTAAAGTTGGTTTTGTGATTTATGGGATTCCTTGATTGACTATTATGGAATATATTTCAAAAAAATAATGTTAATAATTGTTATTCTATGAATATATCAACTCTAAATTAATATTCTAGAAATTCAGGATCTAGCATACTTAGTTCTTTATTAACAATGAGAATCCGGGATAATATTCTTGTATCAACATTATTATACTTTTGAATTATTCTAACCATTTTAGATTGTTTTATTTCTATTGAAAAATCTATATAATGAGGAACTAATGCTACATGTGAAGTAACTAATAACTGATATCAATGATATATTAAGCAATTGCACTAAAATGAACTATTGAACACATTTTTTGATCTTATAAAATAAAATAAAATTTCTTGACTACACTCAAGAAATAACTAACTATAAAATATTTATTCCTTAAAAGGACAGTCCCATTCATTACTAGATAACTAGATTTTGTTCTTTAACTATATCCATCAACTATTTCGATCTAGTCTATCATTTTTTGTAATTAATTCACTCCATCTTCATCACATCTACTCAAAAATGTCTACTATTTTATTTTCCATTATAAGGATATTCTTTTCTTTGATTTGTGAACCCTAATAAAAATAGTCTATCTTGGATTTTTCAACCATCATATGGTTGTTTTTATATTGCGACTCTAGTTTATAACACAGTGTTTTAATTTTTTTCATACCTTATTGAAATTTAATGTCGTTACTTATATTTTCCTCCACCAAACTTTTATGTTATAATCAGGTCGTAAATCTACTTAAAAAGTAAAGTATTTATTTCATACCAAACCTCTATATGAATAGAGGGATGTGAAGTGTAGATGTAGGATCACTTTTTTCATAACTACATTAAAAATAATTGTGTTCTAATTTTAACATTCGTTACTAAAATAATTAATTAACTATGATAAATAAATTCAACATTAATTATCTTAGATATTTAATTCCCTTATTTAAATTTTTAAAACTTATCTATTCATCCCCCCAACCTCTAGTCCATTTCAATATATTTACATAAAACTACCAAAAAGGTTTTATGAATTTCAAAAAATGTCTTATACAAGATTAAAAAAATTCTTCATACTACATTTACCAAATTTCACTAACTGGAGAGTCATATGGAAATATAAAGAAGTCATGGGATTATTATCAAAGGTATTTTGAAAACATAGAATCATATGACATTTTCAAAACAAGTTGTGAAATTATTAAGTATATTACAACTATTTAAAATTCATAGAGAATTTATATAACTCTTATATAGTCTCCAAAATCCTTAAGAAGTCCCAAAATATTTTTAAAATGTTATATGCCTTATGAGATTCTTAAAGAATTAAAAAATTCTATATGTCATAAAAAATACCCTTCCTTTTATAAAATATAACACTCTAAATCTATAAGTATTAGGAAAACATTAAAACGATTTTTGTTTCTAGTATTAGCAAAGAATTTCATGATTTATTCAATAACGCAAAGAAACCAGTACAATTTATCAAAAACCCTTTAAAACACTTTAAAATTACTTTAAATTATATTAAATGATTACTAGAATATACTCCAATTAATATGAAACATATTAATAATCATTAGAGTAATTCAATAGACCTTTCACTACCATAATATAGATTTAATTTGTAAATATCATCTAAAAAATTCAATTCGGTTAACCATAAGGATCAAAAGTCATATATTTAAGGTATTCCTATCGGGTTCTATAACTACAATAGTTAAAATAAAAATTACTTACAAGAACCCCAATGACCTCTTATAAATTATTTTTAATCAAATATTATTGAATAAAGTCTATATATAAACTTAAATACATTTACCAGACCAAATTTTACAACAAGATATTCCTTATGAAATATAAAATTTGGTAAAAAAAACCAATAATTTTCCATCAAAATGGATCACTAGTAAAAACTAATTCAAGAAACCAATGCCTATGATTAAAGTTTCATCTTCAACCGTCATCCTTCATTCATCACTTTATACAAATTAACTCCTACTGTTGGATAATATACTTATCATTAGTTAACATTTTTATCCCATGCATATATTATTTAGTTCTTCTTAAGTAAATATTTATATCCTACATATAGGCTTCATGGCCATTCGTAACAAATAAAACACAAAGCACATTCAGAAATTTATTTTAAAAAACTCAACATATACTTTGTTTTTATAGGGGAAATTCGGTATTATACCAAATCCATCTCTTCTGAAAACATTGAGATTACTCACCCTCCATATTAATCATGTTTTCCCTTGGCTATATCTATGTAAATTCTTTTATGATCAACATTAGGACATTGGACTAATCTTGGTTCTCAGTGCTACCACCTATAGGATTGAGACCAATATACTGAGCTTTAGAAATAACATGTGGATATTTCTAATGGTATATATGTTAAAATAATTTAGAAAATATGACAAAAATATCAATCATAAATTGAATTTCTTTAAATTATAAGAGAATATTATTTTATTTTTAATATTAAAACTAAAATTAGTTATTTGATCATGTTTTCCAGATCAATGAATCATGATTTTTACTAACAATTAATTATGGGATTCATTATACTAATATTTCCATACAAAATGATCTTTTAACTAGAATCCCATTAGTCAATTTTAATTATTTATCAATATTTTTTATTCAACTTGTTAAATATATATATTCTTCTTATTTATTTTATATTTGGTGATCCTCCTTGAATTTATATCCACTTCTAATTCACTAATAACTTCCAAATAACATCTAAAGATCAAAAAATCTGGTCGATACATATCTATTTCCCAAAGAACTATAATATAAACAAATGAAAAATTCATATATTAACAAAAATAAATATATATTTTTCTCAAAATTAGGAAATATCTATATAAAAATTATTTTATATTTGTACATCCATATCTATATCATTTAGATCTATTAAATGAATAAAAAATGGAAACTATTCTCTAAATCTATATATTTTTCACAAAAATATTTAAAATACATATTGTAAAAAATATTTCAATATATATACATAATTTGTTACACAGATTAGAGAAATGGACATTAGAAAATTCATATATATATAAATATCCATACTTATTTTACTCAAATTTCTAAAATAGACATAGGAGAGTACTCGAAAATATTTTTAAAATTTCTCTATTTTCCTCTTGTCTTTTAAATAGAAATAGGAAAAAATTTAGTTTTAAAAATACATATAGGAAAATTTATAGATCAATGAGGATCCATATATATTTAACTCAAGTATTTATAATAGAGAGGAGAAAGTGCATGAATATAGTTACAATTTCCCATTAATACGAGGACCAAAACACAGAATTTGGACTAATGGGATAGATCTAATTTCAAATGGGAGCTATGAAAAAACATGACCAAGATCAAGCCAAAAAATTTCATTGACATACTACTTTGGCATTACTAAGTATCCCAAGTTGTGCTCAATGTACAAGACATTTCTTAAGGCTGCATCTCAGGCAATTGTATCCCTTTATCTCACACTCACACATTTTTTATTTTTATTTTCATTTATTTATATACATGTATATAAGTTAATTATTTAAAAATATATTATTATGTATTTATTAAAAAAAACATAATTAAACATGTTAAATTAAAAAGTAAAATGAAATTATACATATAATTTATTTTAAAATATTAAATAAAAATGAGTAATTTTTAATTTAATTTGGAATTTATTAGAGAATTTCAATCCACTAATTGCAGATGTAAAGAAAAATATTCAAATTTAGATATTAAATTTATATTATCAAACATGGAAATAAAGAGGAAAAAATTTAACAATGGTTTTTGTTTTTACATATTGTGGATGATCATGAGCTTGTGATCGGTTAATTAATGTTTGGATTTATTTGAATAATTTTATATTATTATATCGTTTATTTGGTAATAGTATTCAAAATAAATATTGATCATCATTTAATGATCCCTCCATAATTTTTTTTTTGTTCCACATATCCATGATTATTTTTTATAAAATTCCATAACCATAGTTTCTCTAGCTCGTATGTGAGTGTAATTTTAATAAAACTTGTTTCCTTGTGGTGACTTTTAAAGTTAGTGTTCATAGGGAGACTAAATAAAGGAAGATCACAAGAAAATAATGGATATTATAACACAATTTAAGATGGACTTCAGGATTTACTACCACTAGGTTCTCGAATTATTTATCAATAATTAAAAAATCAACAAGTAGTTCAATAAACTTGTGATCATTCCATAATTTTATTTTTTTTCTATGTATGTTTAATTATATTTTTCTGATCACATTGATGAGAAAATTCAAAATAATTATTAGATAAAAATGGTTATCATATAATATTGTTTTATAGTGTATGGTCAATTTTTTGTAAACACTATAAAGAGAAACTTGATGAGAATGATCAGATAAAGCTAAAATTTCTTTTTGAAATTAAAAACAATAAAATAATGTATTAATTAATCACTCAATATCCTTAAATTTAAAATTAAACCATGTATTGAAATGCATTTCAATCTATGTTCAATTAATTTTCCACATATTTAAGATTTCTAATGATAGTTGTGGGAATAAGTAGCCAAATTTGAATTATGGCATCTCACTAAATCCTAGTTGGTTCATTTTATGATAAATATTTAACAAAAATAGAGTATAGGATTTGTGGACAAGTTATACACTCAAAATATTAATTTACTATAAGTTCATGTTGTTAAAAATACAAAATCCAACCTAAATACCATTGAGAACCATTTAATAGTCATACTATATTCTACAAATAGGGAAATATAAATCTTTATCGACTAAAATTTTTTAATCAAATAGATATTACAAATTTAATAAGGAGTTTTTTTTGGGATTTGAAAAAAATAAGAGACATAAATTATAAATAAATCAAGAATTTATTTAAATGGTAATAAAGATAAATCATTAACTAGATTTTGGTTTTATGAATAAAATATGGAATATAACACCAGAAAATCGCCACTGTGATAAAATAATGAAATAGAAAATTTATTAACTCTAGTAACCTTTTTAGATTCATATAGGATCTTCCACATAATATTATGCCAATAGTGGAAGATGTATGTTTTTGAATCTCATCTGCCTGATGAGTCACGAATGGAGGCAAGTAACGGGGTGAATGAAAACAATATGTCATAAATAGATGATGAATACAATAGTTTATTGAATAATATATTCATTAATGTTTATTTAGTTTCAATCACAACATATATATATATATATATGGATGGATCAACATTATTGTCCCATCTCTAAGAACATTTCTCAAAAATAGTGATGTAATATAGAAACTAGATATTTATTACACAACTAATTTCTAATTTAGAATATGGAATATTCGATATTAACCATTTATTCATTAAGATTTTATGCATAAAATATTTAGAATAGGTGGGATTCAAGTTAGATAAATATCTATCCACATATCTCAATATTTCATCCATATCGCCTAGCATCTTTTCCTAATTATAACTATAAAAGGAATCATATAGAGGAAACAGATTAATAATTTTGTTACTGACTCAACATGTTAATAATGACGGGAATAAAACAATATATTAAATTACTATAATGAATCATAACTAGAAAATAACAGATATTTAATGGAAGGATCAAGGAAAAATGTATTTACACAATGGAATCCAAAGAAAACAAAAATTGAGCGGTTGAGAAATGAGTATGAGGTTGTTTTATTTTTAATGTTGTCAAAAATCCAATAGAAGATGAATTCTTGTAAAAATCGGTTCCCTGAACCCAAAATGAATATTAATTTTCAATTATCATTTCATGTGAATAAGGGGTTATGCATAATTCATTTTTACTATAATAGTGTTAATACATCCACTGCTACTATTTACATGGTAATACACTTATATTATTTTTTATACAAATGGATAATATCAGTTCCAATCTTTAATAAAAACCTCAAGACACAATGATAATAATCTTATAAATATGTCACATGGTTTGTTACATCATACAAACTACACACAGATGATGTGTGGATATCAGGGGTTGGGGGTCAAAATAATTGATACTTATAATCATGAACTTCCAAATTAGTTATCTTATGTAAAGGATATCATGAGGACAAACTTGCTAATAGGAACACCATATGTTTTTGGTTTCATTGGTAGTTATTATCTACGAATACATATATTAGTCTCTTGAATTGGGATTATTAGCATTGTGTGCTATTTTATTATCTACTCTAATTCAATATGACAACCAATATATTTGTTCTTGGTGAGTTAGCTTTCATTGGTTGTGTCATTGGGGGTACCAAATTTATTTAATGATCACGATAGAATAAATAACTTCAAAAAGATGTGATATATCACCCCAGTTTACTAGTATGGTATAACATTAACTAAACCCATGTCTATGATAAAAGAAGTTAAGTCCATCCAATAATATAAATGAACAATAAATAAAAAAAGATGATGATAAAAAAGTTTGCATCAAGTTTTATGAGAGATATGTACAACGATATTATATTCTAAATCATGTGCTCGAAGAATATTTTTATGTATTTAACTATAATTTATCTTTCTATAGGTCTTTTAGGGTTGTTAGGTTCCACTCAAGGTCTTTTATTAGTACTCACAGCTATTTTGAAAAGGTTATAGAGGTTCACACACTTAAGATATTATAAAATGAAGCATACTCTAACAAATAGGATTGAGGAGAGTTGTGGGCTTGACCTCAAGATCCAGGTGATGTTCATGTTTTAATGTTCTCCACAAAATTATTATTTTCATATTATTCAAGTTTACAATAATTGGTATTTAATTTATTTATTTATATTATAAAATAGTTAAATAGTGAATACAAGGAAAAATGTTTAATGAACAAATATTTTATTAATATTCATGGTTTTTTTAATATTTTCAGAAATAATGAGTTGAGTTAATAGATCACCTTTATCACGAAATATATTTATCGTGATACTAGTAAGTTATAAAAAAATAATTATGTTTATAACCCAGATAATATGTCACATTATGTCGTTTATGGATTATTTAGTATGTAATATATATTTGGAGATATATTGTAACACCCTCAGATTTTGTGAAATTTATTTTTCAAATGAATTTAATATTTTTGATATTTTTTATTACATGGAACACTGATATTTTTTTTTACACAAAACACTATGTTTAGATTACATTATATGTAACACCAACTTTTAACAAAATGTGACAAATTATTAAAATATTATTTTTTTTTAAATGATAGTTGTCACCGAGCCATTGGAATATAGGGTATGAAAATGAAAAATAAATTATTAAAATATATATTTTAGACATGTATATATATTGAACTGTTTGGTGAAAAATTAATTATAAATAAAAATATTAACCTTTTGAAAACATTAAAAAAAAAATTCCGGAAAAAAAAAATTATGCATAAAAACAATCTTTACCTTGACAAATTAAACAAAACAATTTTTTTGAATGATTTTAATAATATTTATTTATTATATAATAAATAAAAGTTTTAACATTTATATTATGTGTTTTATAATATAAGAGATAACAACAAATCCAATTTTACACTTAAAACTATATTTTCTAAATATTAGTTTGGTCTTCTTTAGGGTAATTATATTAAAATTAATTTGTACCACATATACAGAATTTATTTTAATAAAAATAATATTTTTTGAAATTATAATATTAAAATTTTATTAGCATGATTTTTTTATTTTTCTAGAAGGATTCAATTTTTGATGAAAAGTGAAAAAAACTAAATTTTAATTGAAAACTATATATTTTTAATTTATTTTTAAATTTAAATTATATTTTTCATAGTTTTTAAAGTAAAATTGGTAAAATTATAAATCCATTAATCTAATTTATGGAATTGTAATAATTTTCATATTAAATTTTATATATAACTTTTTAAACTTTTAAACATTTTCTCTTTGAAAACTCATTTTCCTATAGCGTTTATGGGATTAATTTTTAATTAAATTTTTATAGATTTGGGGTATTTGTGTGTTACATTAGCTTCTGTTAAAATTACTTTTTCCATACAAATAAGATTTTTTTAATAAATTTTATTTCAAATTTATAATTTTTAGGTATAAATTATATAATAAATCTAATTTAAATTTTATTCCTAATTGATATATTACCTAGCTAAATAAAAAGATACAAGCTTCCGTGGTAAAAAACTAAAAGGGTAAAATTGAGTAAAATAAAAGACAATAGAAGAATATGAAACAAATGTGTTATTTTTTGTTATTTTGAGTTGCTTATAAATCAAAAAACCCATACACTCCATTGTTTATCTATCTTTTAGTCACATGATGTAATAGTGACCTTTTCATAGTGAATAACTTCAGGTATTTGAAAAACAATTGCACTCCACCTCAATTATAAATGTGAACTGACTCCCCTCACATATTCTCACATCTCAAGACCTATGGATTGACCATTAAATATAGATATAAAATTCCAAATTCTATCCTATAATAGTATAATCCTTCATTTTTACATAAATCTAATCTACGGAACTTTTTTGTTCAAACCTAAGGAGGATACCTGAATAAGAGGTAAGAATCACTAATGATTATTTTTATTTTATTTCATCCTATATATACTACAACTGTTATTATTACATGATGATATAAATATCATTAAATTATTATACTAAGATTTTTTTTTATTTTAATTTAATGACCTAAAACCATCTCCACTACCATCAAAAGGTTCGTGAAACCATCATTCGTTTGTACGGTACACTGCCACCTCATGAACCGATGTCATTTTATTTTTCATTATAACCTCCCAAGAATAGTAATAATAATCGATTTATTATTTATATTAGATTTTTATTATTTTTTTATTATTATTTTTTAATCATTATATCACACATACATTTAGTATTTACATTTTCTGGGAATACTATAATGTTTCTCATGTGTGTGGCAGACTATCACCTCATGATGTGATGTTATTTGATCATTCTTTACATGGAAGTAAATAAGGATAGTTTTAATGATAATATTTAATATATATGATATAAAAATGATTTAATAATGATAATATATCATTTAATGTTATTCCATTAAATAAATCTAGAAAATAGAAATTGTTTTCATTTGTACGTACTGCCTACCGTCTCCAAATAAAATAGTGTATTTCATTTTAATTATCTATATTTTATATATTACAATAAATAAATATATATTGAATATAAAATATATTTATCTCATGGTTAAAATACTGAATATTATTTAATCATTAATATATTAGTATCGCCACAAATATCAGATCAAAACATATACGAAAAAACAAGGCGATTTTTACTTGAAATATTAATTTAACATGAAATTGTTAATAATCAGATAATAAAAGTTCATACGAAATAATATTTGGTATGAAAAATATAAATATTTTTCTATAATATATATCAATATAATAAAATTATATTTATTATATATGAGTTTTTAATTCATACAACAGAATTCCAAACTTAAGGTAATGTGATTTCTAATCTCCCTTTTATTTTTACAAGACATGTGAAAATTCACCACTAGATTAATTTTTTATGTATATATAAAAACCATTTGAAATTTTATATAATTAATAGAATTTTTTTTATGATATTTAATGTTCCATTTGATGTAAAAAAAATTTATGGATTATGATTCAAAATATTACTAAAGCGGTAAGTGATTTCTTTCTAACTTTTTACTTCAATGAGACATGTTCCACATTCACCATCTATATATTTTATGTATTATATATAACTAAAATATAGTTATTTTATGATTATAATTATTAAAAGTAAGGGTATTTAAATATCTATTTTATGGAATGTCATTCTGGTTGATAACCATTCAAAAGTTAACAAATCGATAAGATATTTTTATCTCAATTTTATTTCTTTGGGACATTAATTTTGATATAAACTTTTCCTCTTTCATGGGGTTCATAAAATTACACATTGACATTTTATGTCACTAATTTCCTTCTATTAGTAATAGTCAATATTTAATTTAATATTATTATTTCATGGGTCTTAGCATTCAAAGTTACCAATGTTGTAAATTTTTTGTGTTACAATCTCATCGTCTATCGGGATTGTTTATGATTAAGCTTACAATGAAAAAATATTTGGATATATGCCCCCATAATATCATGAGTTTTATTATCATATTGTTATGTCCGTAGAATACATTTTTTCCCTTCATTTTCCTCTCTTTATGTACTCAAGAGTTCAAAATTATTTTTTTATAAAAATTTAGTATTTTGGTAAAAATCTCTTTTTCTTCCAAATCCATATTTTTTAATATGTTTTAAATTTTTAAACAAAATTCTTCAATAATAAATGAAAATTTCCTTAAGAAATGTTTTAATTTTTTTTAATCATTTTTTATAATATTTAAATGTTATTTTATAAATAATACTTTTCAAAATAAGTTTTATGTTTGTGAAAAAAAATATTTTTAAACAAAAGGTATTTTCCTAAATAAATTTTCAAAATGATATTTCAAAATAATTTTACATATAATATGACATCTATTGATGTTTCTTACTCCATATTGGAGACATGATCCAATAATAATATTATTATTCATTCTTTGAATGGTTTATGATGACAAGATATTTAAGAAACCTAATTCTACTCAATGGGTAATAACATGATTAAATGAGTATAAAATCCATAAATTTTCCATGGGTTATGATATAAAAAAATTTATGAAACCCATTTATTTTCATGGGATATTTTATAAAGAAATTTTTTTGATTTTATGGTACACATATGTATGATTTTCATTATGTGATGGGTGGGGCCTATATCTCCCTTTAATAAATTGGTAAATGATAAATGTTCTATAAAATCATAGGGTACATGGGTGGTTAGACGTAGTCTAAAAAAGAGGGTACAAGGGTGGTTTTCCCAGACCTTAAATTGGGTATGTTGAGCATTATCCCAAGCCAGAAATAGGGTACATGAGTGGTCCTTCCAAACCTAAAAGAGGGTACACGGGAATTCATCCCAAGCCTGAAGTAGGTACATGGGTGGTTAACCCAATCCAAACATGCTATGAATGTGTTGGTGCTTATCCTGGACATAGTATTCAATGATTATGTTAATAACACAATTTTATATCTTCTCCTAATTTTATTGTCTCACCGATCATTTTTTTATTACCTTTTGATTAATTTTTTAATAACTCTTGATCTTTATGTCATTACATAATATTATGATCATTGATATTTTTTGTGTGGGTTTCTAATATTATACTAATTTTCCAATAATATTATACTCATGTTATAATTACAATAACCCCTTTTTAACCTTACTGAACATCTAATCTAACCCTTTCTTATGTTTCCTTTACCTAAGTTAAAAAATAAAGGTTTTAAGTAGTAGTACATAAAGGAAATATCATTATCGGATTCCTTAAAGATCATTCATTAATTAATAAGCTTGAGTCCTAAGTTTCTTAAGGAACTAAACTATTACAGTATTTAGGCAGGATTTTGGGTAATGTAATGAATATTCATCTACAAATATGTAATATCCATGCCTAAAAATCCTATTACTCTATATATGGATCCATTTATGGTTATTTTATCTTATCTATTTAAACAAGTGGATGTTTTAATTTGATGGACTATTCATCCACTTGAATTTTAGAGAACCACTCTCATATCTAATGTATCCAAGATAAAGAATCACTCGGTACCAAGAATTAATTCACAATTACCATTTTTAATATATTGAAAGGAATAGAAGTGATATTTTGGAGATAGAAGGGATCTCTGATTCTCTACACTAGAACCTGGTTCAGGATGATCAATGTACCCATAGACTTTTGAAGCAAGTGTGTATAATCTAGAGGGATCTAAAGTTGCTTCCATTTAGAAAAAAATCATTAGAGAAGAGCAGAATTCACCATCCTCATCAAATTTAATGAGTTATTTATTCATTTTTATTCCATTCATAAATCCATTCAAGTGAGATTCATGTGTTTCTTATCTGGTTTCACACCACTAAAGGTGATGTTATAACACCAATAAAGAAATGAAACTTTTAAAAAACTATTTTATCAATATCTTTTTTGCACCCAAATACCAAAAATTGTTATCATATTGAATATATGATTACATTGTCCAATAATATGTTAAATATTTAGTAAATTGTTAAATTGTTCAATGTAATGGTCCCATCGCAATGGATCATGCTTTGATCTGATTATGGATGACCAAGATATTCCCATAATAAGATTTAAATTGGATTGAAATTGGTTTTTTAAAATTTAATTGATAAATAACACACACATGGGATTGCATGATTATTTTTTATTGGTCGTTAGAATCACTTTTTCTAGCCAATTTCTTATGGCCAATACAATTTTTTTGAGGGGGTAATTCTTTTTTATTGTGGAATATTACAAAAAAAACATTTACTTTTTCAGATTGTCTAAACAATAGGCTTTTAAAAAATTGATATAGAAAAAAATTCTCAAAAGGGATGGATATAACCATCCTCGCATTGACTTCATCCACCCAAGAGGGGTGGTTCTTTTTCGAAAAACACATTATCATTGGCACGGGTATCACCTTTATTAAAAACATAATTATATCATGTTCTAGTTTTGCTACAACTTCCCCTTATACCGGTACCCTACATTTTCCTAGTGTGGGTGGTACCAGTAGCCCATATGGGTTGTCTTAACGCATAACCCAAAATGTCTAGGACACCTATTTAGGTGTTTTAGGGATAACCGTGAGCCTAGATATTTAACAAAATTAAAAAAAATAGGTAAATGTTTTTCAGTTAAAAAAATTATTTTGTGACTGTGTGGAATGTATTGTGTAAATTAAAATTAGATAAATTTATTTCAATGAATTTTAAAATCCCTTAAGTAAAATTTATTGAAAATTTATTTTTATTACGAATTTAAATTGTCTTTTGATAGATTTTCAGAATTGAATGACCAGAGTATATTTAGATTTTAAATTATATAATTTAATTATTACAATTCTTATGTTCTTTGTAATTATTAATTAAAAAATTATGGTATATTCATCATCTTCCTTCCTTGTATTATGTACAAGGTAATATGTTTCTATAATTAATTTTATTATTTTTATTTTTCATTACCTTATTTTCATCACCTATGTGTGAGTATACATGTATTATGATGAAAATAACAGCCAATGTGGATCATTTCATTATTTAGTGAAGTTAAAATTAAAATTTGGATAAATTAAATAGGGTTGTGAGCTATGACATGAGTCAAAAAATGACCCAGTGGGAAGATCGATTATGAATCTTACAACCACGCATTGATCATCGAAATATAGAGTGTAGAAATTATTAAATAAATATTTTCGTGTACACATCATTTTATTGATGTTATTAAAAGGAGAATCAACGATATGATTCTTATTCATTACACAATCTTCCATTATATTTTATATATATTCATCATACATATCAGTGTTATTAAATAACCATATGACAACTATTTTGAAAAATTGATCACATATGAGTCATACTATGAAATAAATCATTTAATTAAAAAAAACATGTGTTTGGATGCAAAGGGTTTGTTAAGGATAAGTCAATAAAAAACATTCATCATGAAATAAACAAAGAGTGTCCCTATTAGTATCCTAAAGTTCATATAAGATAATATATAAATTATTATGATGAATTGTTATATTAAATTCAAATACTATACTTCTTCAAAAGCATAAACATGTTAATTTTTTATAGTGGGAGTAATATTGGCTTGGGTTATGTAAAGGGTAGAGATGCACAATTAGTTATCATATGAACAAATTCCATTAGAAGTATTGAAAAGGAATATTATAGAGACACATACTGCATAGCAAAGATAAAATGGAGGTACATGGTTTAGTTCAATCGTAGTGGGTGACATATTATTAAATAATATTGATGACTCTTATATGGATCAGTAATGGGAAATAGCAAAAATGAAAAGTTATTATGAATTAAATGATGGATTATATATAGAAACTTTTTGGTTCTTTGTATATTATATGTTACATGTCTTGATACTATGGTGGGTATTCAAGTGAAACAATATATAGTTGGTCAATTTTAGACCAGTGAGGCATGATTAATAGTTCATAGGTTTAAACATTAGTGTATAGATATAGTTTATGATGAAACCCATTCACTAATAATAATGTTCAATCCATTTTTATTCTACTTATCATAGATATATTTTATTATCATTATATTGATAATTGGATATCAGTACCCCCTTTCTTGGAAGGTGTCAATACGATACAACAAAAAAGATTTGGTTAAAACGTAGAATGAGAATAAAGGGTTCAAGATATATATATAAAATTTTGTATTGAAATAAGAAACATTATTATAAAATATTCATTCAGAATGAATTTTCTCTATGATTCTATGAGAGGATAGTTTGAGAGACATTTGTTCCATGTGAAATATTTTTTGTAACAGATGGAAAATATTCATTAGTCTTATAGTTATGTAATACCATAATGAAAGAAAATATAAATATATTTAATTACATTTGTAACGGAAATTCTATGGAACAATATCTATTGAGGTAGATCTAAGGTTTACTTAGACTAAGTCAAAGTACATGTACTAAAAATGGGATATATACTTGGTTATTGCAGAAAAATTATCACAACTTTAATGGGACACAAACTCGTCTTTATATAGATCATTGAGTTAATCAAGTTTTATTCTTATAATAATAGTGTAGATATTTTTATATCCACTATTTAAATGGTAATATCCATATATTATTTTTCATATCTACAAGTTATAGTAATTCCCATATATAATAAAAAACACAAGAAATAATGATAGTGATCATAAATATATGCCGCATTGTCTTGTTAAATCATATTAACCGGATATTTTTTATATTTGGTTCCCAGTTACTAGTTAATTATAATAATTTATAATTATTAACATGAAGTTTACAATTAGTGATCTATAGTAATGAAGATCATGAGAATTAATCTCCTAATAAGAATACCACATGTTTTGGGTGACATTTATAGTTTATTTCTAGAAACAAAAATACTGGTATCTTGACTTGAAAATATTATCAATGTGTACCATTTGATTATGTAATTTGGTGAAAGATGAAAACCATGGAATTTATATCAGGGTGAGGTATATTGTTATGGGTGTCTCGTTATTGGTTTGTCACTAATTAAATTATCAAGATAGAATGTGTGACTTGTGAAAGGAAGTAATATCTTAGGCATGTTTGACTAGGATAGTTCTACATTCTCTAAATACATGGTGAGGATGGAATAAGGAACTTTTTTCTAGTAAGATCAATGAATAATAACGAAATAAATGACTATAACACAAAGTGGGCATCCTACTTTATGATAAATAGAGACAAAGATATTATATTACATCAAATGTTTTCATATGAATTTTTTATTACTTTGATTATACCATATATTCTTATGATCCTTAATGGGACACCCTAATCCCCTCATGATCTAGGAATAGAACTCACAACTATCGGGATATGGTCATAGAGGGTCACACAATTAGAATATACAAAAGTATGGACTATTCATATTAATATGAGTAAATGACTTGGTTTTCCCCACCATTGGGTCCATCTTATAGTGATCCACCATTTTCATACATGACTATTATATCATTTTTATGATAAATAACATAATGATAATATATTATAGGATGAAAAAGATTACTATCTTAAAAAAATTAGGATTATACAAAACTTGGAAATAATAATAAAAATTACCTTACTTCTTCATAGTTATTCTATGTCTATCATAGTCTCCATAGTACTTGTAATGACATTAGGATATACAAAAAATAATGGGGTAAAAAAAAATATCACTAAGGGGAGGGTCAATATTGAAAGAATAAAATACCTGAATCAATAGAACATGGGTGACAAGAATCATCAATATTATATTATAATTAGGGTATAATCATAATAATCATGATGGAATCATTTTAAAATGTATGAAAGCTTCTCGATGAATATTAATTAAACACCATACCATAGTGGAAAAATACCGCATATTGTTTTTAATAAAGCTGGTATCATTTTCATGCGTAACATCGGTGTAGAAATAATAATGTAATAGTTCAAATATATATAGAAAAATGTTCATGTATAGTAGATATTACCTCATGATATATGTCATATTACCCAATGAATTATAGGGATATATAATTATGGGATTACCTGTCACATTATAAAATATCCATTACTATGCTTTCCACATAGAAATAAAATAGATAGAAATCATAGTCTTGAAGTAAACTCTTGGTAAGTAATGATTTTTATAAAGGTTTTGTAAATAAATCATTCATGAATAACCATTGGGGTTATGAATGAATTGGTTAAGTCATATTTTTTAATAAAACATCATTATTTTTTAGTGGAGAATAAATGGACCAAGGGGATTCAATGTGTTATTTTGAAAAATAGAGCCACTTTGTAAAAATCATTATATTTGGATTAAAAATCATTTTGAGAAGTAAGAAACTTTTATAACAATAAAAATAGAGGGTAAAATATATTTAAATTAAAGTTTAATGATATAATAGGAATATTTATACTATAAAATGGTCAAACAAGACATAACTCAACAAAATTGTTGGGTTTATGAATCCCCTTACCTTAAATCTGGATATCTTTCACTATTTTTTTATCCTATATAATAAATATAGGTTTGTTAAAAATTGTTACAATAAGTTAATAATATTCATTTTTTCACTTTTTATAATTCACAATAATTTTGTTAATATTAATTAATTCCCATTGCTAAAGGGGAAACATATTTATATCATATTTCACCTAAAATATCTTGTGTTACTTAGTTTTAATGATATTGGTATACTATTATTTATAAATTAATAACATTAAATAAATAGACAAATATTTATTTATACACTTATATATTATAAATAATTAATTATAATTATCCATAATGATCATAATAAATAAATAGTTGGAAATGTCCACATAGGGGGTTAACCTTTAGTTGATGAGACATGTTAAATGGGGAGGAAGAGAAG
Source organism: Viscum album (assembly GCA_963277665.1). Lineage (NCBI taxonomy): Eukaryota > Viridiplantae > Streptophyta > Magnoliopsida > Santalales > Viscaceae > Viscum > Viscum album. Next base: position 1,127,129,672 of record OY728156.1, on the reverse strand, counting down.
TATGAAATATAAATATGTCATAAGTATAATAATTAAAATATTTTTAAACAATTAATATAACTTCAACATAATACTAAATTAATCTTATGAAATTTATATTTGAAATGAATTTATAGAAAGACGAATATAATAGAAAAATTATTGAAAAATATGATGACAAATTTCCATCTTCTTAGTGTTATTTCTATTAAATGACACTAAATTCATTGAATTATTAGTGTGTAGTGACACAATAATGTCCCTATAGATGATAAAGAGATTAATATAGGGAACATGGGTAGTGGTTTCTCATTGGTAAGGAGTGTAGAATTGATTTTTCAAGGGGAGGGTGAGGGGGTTTTATTTATGTGGGGATCGGTATCAGTAAGTTATAACAATAAATAAATTATTATATCTAAGAAAAACCGATAACAGGTAATATTCTAGAATTTATGAAACATATTTTAATTAAGTAGCATCACTTTTGAACATTAAAATAATTTTTAGTCATAATCTATTACTTTCATAAAAGGAAATGAGAAAAAAAATTATATTTAAAGAGACAAATAAGAGTTTTCAACTTTGGAAATTACTTTTTATCCTTGGTAATTAACCTAATTGTTTTTAAATTCATCATTTAAATTGGTAAATTTTTTTATATAAACAATTTAATATTTTTAAGTGATTATTACATCACTATTATGTCATAAAATAGGTTGTATTTGAAAACTTAATTATTATTATTCATGTAAAAATGGAAATTTGTAAAAAACAATTATCAAACTTTTACCCCTAAAAAGTTTTGGAATGATAATGATAAAAATGAGTTTCATTTTTTTGAAATAATTTTATGACATAGGTAATTAAAATTTTTAACATAAAAATTATAATTTTTATGAAATATATTTAAAAAAAATTTATTAAAAAATGATTATATTGAACTTCAGTTTTTAATCTTTTTATTTATTATATGGAATTAAAATATTAATATTTTATTAAATTCATCTTAATAAATATTATTTATATTATATTTTATTATTTTAAGGTCAATTTACTCTTTTAATAATCATGTCACCATTCCCAACAGTCAGGTTATATTACCAATGTTCAAATTATTATTCCAGTGGTCACATTACTATTCAAAAATTCGCATTTCCTCCTACAAATACCTCTTTATTTATTTCTACATCATTCAATACAATTCCTCTTAAGTTTATACATTTTCCTTTTGAAACATTTATATTTTTTTACTATTGTTTAGTTTCTTTTCAATAGTGTTGTTTGTGTGAGAAGTAATTCTAGAAAATATGGATAATCCCAATTTTATCATAATACATTTCTATTTTATATTTTTTAAACCATTATCATATTTTAAATTTTCCTGGGTTTATCTATATAATAATTTAATGGTCTTAATTTATGAAATAAATAGTTAATTATTTTCCTATGTGTTGTATGCATATACTTCTATACTACATAATATCACACACATTTATTCAAAAAACAAATGTCATTTAAAAAGTTCTTATAATTACATTATTTCCACATAGTTAAATTTCATCACAAAAATTTCAACTCAAATTCTTATATGGGAATAGGGGACATTACTTATGTATTAATATTTAATCAGCTTCCATTGTCATCTATTTATATTTATGGTTCTTCCACAACACTTCTTAAAGGTTAGTTGTATTTTATCAGAGAAATGTGTCCCTTTGGTCAAAGATATTCATTTTATTCTCCTCATAACAAAGGTCAAAATCTGGTTTTTCCACCTATAGATTTAGTATGTTTGAGGGAATAGGTATGAACTTCCTCATGAGAGATATATAGAACATATCACGAACTTGAGCCATTTTTAGTGGAACTACTCATCGATAGGCCACAACTCCTATATGATATAGGGTCCAAAATGAGTTATTATACCTATGTTTAAGCTGACCTTTCTTTCGAAAACATATTTTCCATTTCATATTGATAATATAGTAAATAATATTTCTCTAACATTAATCTCTGGGTCCCTTTGACGGTTGTCATCGTATCTCTATTGACGAATATGAGTATATTTTGTAAGATTTTGGATGGTTTGAACCTTCTCTATCATTTATTTCACAAGATCCAGTCCAATTATATTCTTTTCACTAACTTAATTCCAATATCTTTCCATATATATCTTTATATTGGTCTAGTTTAATACTTGAGTAAAATTTTTGTTGTATGACAACTCACCAAATGGGAGATGTTGGTCTAATTCTACATTAAATTCCATTGAGAAAGCACTCAATATTTCCCCATGTGTTAGAGTAGTCCTATCTAATTGGCCATCATTTGGGGGGTGTGAGTACATACTATTACAATTGGATTCCCATGTAGCCTGAATACATCCATTATTTATATCATATCATGGTTTTCAAGTGAGAAATCTTCCCAACTAGTAATGAACTAGGAAGTCTTGGGGATTCCATCCACTATAACCCATATTGCATTACATCATATATATGACTTATGGATACAAGTGGAAATGTTCATGGTGATGTTCTCTAATTTTCATGTGGGAATAAGAAATGGTTACATCATCCCCTTGGAATTATATCATTATAATAAAACATACTAAAATACCATGAACTTTGAGGTGTACTCAACAATATCCTTCTTCATGTTTTCCCACACAAAGTCCTCACAACGATCAAGGTATATCATTGTAATTCTCAGATGTATAAGGAAATATAAGCTATTTGGATTGTCCAACCACACTTTCTTTATCTTTGGTGATGATGTCAAACAAATATTATTTCCAAATAGAATGAAACTATCTTCATCAATGTGGAATTGATGAATCATCCTTTCCTTTACCACGTTCACCTTCTTTTCAAGCTCCAAATAACCGTCTTGTGCCTCCTTAAACTTCTCTTGGATAGATGGTTGCTAAATAATTTGGTCTAGGTAGGATTTATTCCCTAATATAATTATTTAAATATACTTTATTTTCAAATACATGGATGTAGGTTCTTTCTAAATCCAAAAAATGGATAATGCATCAGGTTCTCATCACCTAAGAGCATCATTTACCATTTTCACCATTCTAGGATGATAGTGAATAGAGAAATCATGGTCCATAATCAAATCTAACAACCTTCTATAATTCATTTTTAGATCTTTCTATATGAATATATTATTTAAAATTTTGTGATATATATATTTCAAAATTATCAAAATAGAGGTAGTTCTTTATAATATTGAAAGCTAAGATCATAGTATATAATTCTTGATCAAGTGTTGGGTAGTTCTTCGCATGGATCTTTAACAATCATGTGGCATAGTCTATCACTTTATAATTTTTTCTAATTACACAGCCCAATATTATCTTTAAAGAATCACTATATGTCACAAACCATTCTCCACAACAGGGTATTGTGAGTATAGTAATAGAGATTAGCCTTCTCTGGAGCTCCGTAAATGTTTCCTCACATTCATTTGTATTGATATAATGTAACCCATTTATGTTAACTTAATCAGTCAGATATAAAATCATGAGAATTATCTTGTAGTTGCATCTTTAACTCCTTGAGTTCAATTGGGGTTATCCTCCAAGGAATCTTGGAAATATGTATAGTCAAATCTATAAGATCTATTGAGAATTCTACCACATGATCTGGGTTAAGGTCAGAAAAATTTAAGGGAAATAAATATTTATTTTCATTAATAATCGGAATTTAAACATGGATTATTATTTCCTTTACAAAACCCATTTTTTAAAAATATACAACTTACCTAGGTATCAACACCCACGACATTGTGGGTTTTCCAAATAAGATTAATGATCTTCGATATATTAATAACAGGGCACGATATAGTTTAAAATATTTAAAGATGTTTCATTTTCCTAATAGTTTATGTGAGGTCTATATAACATGATCTATTCCATACCCATTATAAAATCAACATCTACTAAGGGAAGGATTTCAATATTCAATAGATGAATCCTCCCACAGATTATTACAGAAGAAGATTCTAACACTTGGGTTGAAATGGTCACACCCCTAGATATTTTTTTGGATATTTATACTTCAAGGTCTGGAGGATATGATTAAATAGTTCCAGAAAACATGCCCGATATAATGGAATTTATAGAACCAAGTTGAAATAATACTTTTTCCATTCTTAATTAAATAGAATATATACCTTGTATAACTTCATTTTTATGTTCCACCTTAGTGATGGTGATGGAATAATATTTCCCCTAATCCCTCATATTTTTTGGTTTTTGTTGTTGATTACCATCGATGACTGGTGGTTTATTTCCCAGTATTTTATAATTCCCTCTCTCAATACATTTTATGCATCAAACCAGGGGGTTTATTCTAAGGTTCCCCCCTTTCTTCCATCATATTGGTCGTCTTCTTCATGTATCATTCCTATTCATTACCTTGGTGGATTTATCATAAACATTTTATTCATTTTATTTTATATTTTTCACAAATATTATCATTCTCAATCCCACATCGTTAAATGTGAGAGGTTGGATCTTATTTCCACCATTTAAACTAAAAAATAATTTTTCTATTTTTCTATCACTATAAATAAAAATCTCATGGAATAACTTGTAAGGATTTTGAAATTTTCTAAGTCATGATGGATTATCTCTATATTTTCTTAATCCCTATATATTAAATCTATATATTTTTTATGATTTAATGGTTAATATTTTTAAAGAAATATATTCTTCATGTATGCCCACTCCATTCTTTTGATTCAAATTTTTAATTTTTGTTATTTATCAATAAAAAAATTGGTTAGCCTCTCAATCTAAATGACAGTCATCCAGTGTCACCTTATCCATATTAAAATAGTAGAGCATGGAAAAGATATTTTCCATCGATTTAACCTAATATTCCATAACAATTGGATCAAAACACCTATTATACATTAGTGGTTGTTTCTATATAAATAAATTGATGATTAGTTGTTCCTTTTTAGGTGAAGGTATACATTCCACGGGGTTTATGTTATTATTCATAGCCTGATATAGCTGGGTAAGAATCTTCATGAACTCTGAAAATCCCACTCCAATATTATTTAGAATTTAATTCAAACAATTATTGTATTTTCCCTCACATGGGATTTTTGGACTATTTTCACATGGTAACCACTGTTTTATAAAATAAAAAAGGCTTCAAATAAACATAAGTTATTAAATAATGAATTAATAATATATTCTCATTTGAAAATTAATTATACCTTCATTTCATATGGGATTCCTAAGTTTATCATTTTTCTAAAATTATGATTCTTGGATCTGTTACTTTACACATTTTCCATTATTAAGAGGAATAATTAATTTATCTATTTTTCCTTCAAAATGGTTTATATGGAGCTTGTGAATAACTTAAGTATATTCCTTGAGGAGTGTCAAACCTAAAATATAGTAATGACTGTTTTTCATGACATATGTACAAGTTTAGTTACTACCCAATGATCCCTTTTAGGGTTATTACCCCTAGGTACATTTGTTTCAGAGCTTAATTCCAATTGAAAAATCCATATAGGGATATCATTACATAGAAACCATAAAATCATATGTATTAATAAAAGATTGGATGTTTTCTAATACATAGACTAATTATTAGGTTTTTCAAAAAAAAAATATAATTCTAAATCCCAAAATAACTAAACACTTATTTGATTCCAACTATAGTAACGCAATTTTTTCATAGATGACTATTACCTCATTATTAAGATAAATAACATAATAGTAATACAATAAAATATCTAAATGTTTAATATTATAATAAAATTAGGACTATAAATAACTTATAAATAATAAAACATTAACATTATTCAATTCATTATTTACCAACACTACTGGAATTTTAGGCTATAGCTACGGTTTGAAACCATGCCTATAAACCATAAAACTATGCCTATAGGTCATATCCAAGGTTCAATAGACAGTGGCTGCTATTGGCATGGATAAAGGGCAGTAACTGTAGGATCAAAATAATTATGTAGATGATCAATATACAAGAGGGGGTGAATTGTACACTTCAAAATTTTCCTTAAACAAGGAAAGATCTAAGTTTAACAAAGTTAAAATAATCAAATTCACAAAAAATCTAACACCAATTGAATGATTGGGACAAAGTAAGAAGTTACAAACTCCTAGTTCTCCACACTTGCTTAAATCTGGAAAGTGATTCTGAAAAATAGGTTCTGGAAATATGGATCCAGAAATTGAAACTTATCCAAAGTTTAAAAAATGAGATTCTACCTTAAAGCGCATAGAATCTAACTAAGTCAGAGTACAAGTGTAAGGATATATATGAAGGTTATACTTTCCTTACAATACAAAATGCAGCGGAAAGAAAACTTGTAACAAAAACAAGTAACAAGATATAGATCTTTTAACCCAAAAAGAAGGGTATCCAACAACCTTGGATAAAGGTCCGTTGATTTATACTTTTAAGAAAGTCTATCTTACCCACACCCAGGTAAGCCCTTGATATGAATATCGAAGTCTCTGTCTTTCTATCCTTGCAAACCCTCAACTTCAAGGTAGTTGGAACCTATGTCTTCCTCAGCAAGGATTCCCTTGAACTTCAATGTAGTCGGCACCTCTGTCTTCCTATCCCTGGAAGCCCTCGAATGTAATCACCAACATTCGGAGTCGCACGAAGCAATCTGCACAAGGAAAAGTATGAAAAAACTGTTCAAATATTCTGTACAAATATTTGAGAGTTAATAAGAGCCTCTCTCTCTAGAAATCACTACAACAGAACTTAGTCCAAGATCGGTGTCAAAGTTGTATCTTCTTTTCAAATGAGATTCTATTTATAGGTGAAGCTTCAATGGTCGGCTCCCTCCTCCAACGGTCATATTTTTTCTTGAATTTTGGAGGGACCTATACATGTGTCACTCAAACAATGGTTAGTTAATAACTAAAAGCATGACATCATTTTGTAATGAAACATGTATAAGTATAAGAAAAAATAAAGTTATGAATGTAAGAAAATAATAGTTCGAAGTCTAAACAAAATGGAATTTGGAGTCTATGATAAAAAGATATTTGGATTCTGTTTTGTAGTAATTTGGAACCTGAATTCTGTTGAAATCCAAAGTCTGAATTTCTAAGGAAATTCGGAGTCTGGTTTCACTAGAATTCGGAACCAGAACTTACAAAGTTCGGAGTCAGAGTTTATAGGAATTCAGAGTCAGAAATCATTAGAGTTCGGAGTCTGAATTCAGAGAACTTGGAGTCAGAACATAGATAAGTTCGTAATCAGAGTTTGGATTCGAACTACGTGACAGTTCGTATCCATCATTCGGAATGGAACTTCATGACATTTCGTATCCAGAATTCGGAGTGGAACTTCATTAGAGTCTGTATCCATAATTCGGAGTGGAACTTCATTACATTTCATATCTATAATTCGGAGTGGAACTTCATTAGAGTTCAAATCCAGAATTTGGAGTGGAACTTCATTACAGTTCACATCCAGAATTCAGAGTGGAACTTCATTACAGTTCACATCCAGAATTCGGAGTGGAACTTCATTACATTTCATATCCATAATTCATAGTGGAACATCATTACAGTTCACATCCAGAATTCGGAGTGGAACTTCATTACAGTTCACATCCTGAATTCGGAGGGGAACTTCATTACAGTTCACATCCAGAATTTGGAACCTAAAACAGAATGCTTCATATCTAAGTATTTATAGGATTCCAAGGTTATAAATATGATTCCAATTTTTATACTTAAGAGAAATATAAAATATGAAAACATAGTAGGGGTAAATTCCTTTGAGAATTAAATTTTCCTTATATAAGTAAAATGTAGATTTTCTTAATTATAGGGTGTTGTAATTTTCAAAACAAGAAGGAATGGAAAAATTCATAAGGAAACCCTTATTGACTTAAGAATCTCCCCCTTTTTGGAAAGCAGAAACAAACATACGAAAAGGAATATAAAATCATAGAATAAATTTCTAGAATTTGAAATTAAAGCATATCTCCCTTTGTTCATAGGTGATAGTGAATACAACTAACTCCCCCTTAGGCTTTGAAACTCTAAGGATTGTATTCTGAATTTCTGGAATGGAGTTTTCATTAACATTTTAAATGAAAAACATCGTAATTAGGAACTCTCCCTCAGATAATCTCCCCCTTACATAGGGATAGTTATTGACTTAGAAATTTTTCCTTCTCCCTCTTTTGAGTAATTCTTTTTCCTTCTCCCCCTTTTTGATTTTAAAATGGAATTTAAGGGAATGGAAAAGAAATATAGTACCTAAAACATTAGTACATAATAACATAAGATACAACCAACCAAAAATTTCATTAGGGTTGAAATAATTTTTACAGGGAAAGACAAATGAAACAAAAGATCGGATTGAATATATTTGTCTTTCTTTTCCTTCAGGATTATCTTCTTCAACAAGGTTTTCATCTTCTTCAAATATTTTTGATCCTCCCCAACTTACCTCTCAAAAGCTTTTATCCTTTTATCTTGATCTTTCAAGACTTCTACTTGAGCCTTCATGGACTCTTCTTGCATCTTCAGTAACTCATCTTGATTTAAAAACATTTATTTGAGCTCATTCCGAAGATCTCTCTCCCTTTTCAAATTTTAAGCAAGAGAATTAACCTTCCCATTCCAGGCCTTTACTTGTTGATTCTGAGAGAACTTTGATTAATGATTAGCTCATCCTGAATATTCTTAATCTTAGAATCCACAGTGTCAAAGGAATATTTAACATTATTCTGAAAATGATCAAACTCATCCATGTCTTCTTAAACATTCTTAGACCACAAAGTGATTTTGGTGCATGATTTTATGTGCACATCATAATTGATAAGGAAATTTGTATGGTCACCCTCAATCTTCACACACTTATCCATCACCATAGATAAGGATTCTGAATTCTGATTTAGACTATGTTGCGGCATATGGCATCTGGATTCTATAGTGGGAAATATTGGAATGGTGTCCACCAATTTTTTCAAGGATTCAACAACACAGTCATGACCCTATGCTGATGACTCCAAATCTGATAACTTTCTTGGGGATTGTTCTTCATGAGTTTCAACCAGCTTCCTTCTAGAATAACAACAAACCTACTTCTCTCTTATAACATCTTTTGTCGGTGTATCCATGAAAACATGCTTACATTTATCTGTTTTTTGAATGGGTTGATCATCTTGAGATTCTTCCTCACTCTCTGATAGTTGAACAATCTTGTCTTCATCTATTTTTTCCTTTTATGCCCCTTCCTCAAGAAAATTCTTCTCATAGGATTCTTCTAAAATATTTTCCTTCTCTTCCTCTTCCTTATCATCATCCATCCTACCTTCTTTCTCAACTCCCTTTCCTGAAGTGACATGTTTTGCGGATTCAGGATTTTCTTGATAATCTTCTACTTGTTTGATCAAGTCATCCAGATCATCACTTCCTTCTTGGACATGGATCTAGTAACTCTCCCAGGAGTCTTAGATTTCATTTGATTTGATCTTGTGGTAAAAGAAACAGTACCATTCCCATTCTTCTTTTTGATTTTATCAGCATCTCTCTTCATCCTTGTCTCATGTTGAAGAAGAGTCCCAAATAGTTCATCTAAGGATATTTGAGTAACATTCATGTTCTCATCAATTGTTGTTCTCTTTGAATCCCACTCATTGGGCATAATATCAACGATTTTATCAACAAGATATTCATCATCCATACCTTTCTCTCCAGTAGATTGTAAGATATTCACGATAGTCATAAACCTTTGTTACACCTTACAAATGGGTTCTCTATAAAGAAAGTTAAAACCATAATACTCAGCTCTAATCATTGCTCTTCTAGTCTCAATCACTTTAGATGTACCAAAATGAGTAACTTCAAGTTTCTTATATATACAATTAGTTGTTTCACAAGAAGAAATTTGGCTATATATGTTTCTAGTCATTGAACATAGCAAATTATTGTGTGCCTTATAGTTGAGTTGATAATCATTCTTCTCTTGATTAGTAAAATCACTTACTTACTTATCAGGAATTTTATAACCTCCAGTAAGCATAAAAAAAATTCTACTCCAGTATTGATAAAGAATGACTTTATTCGATCTCTCCAATACTCATAATCATTACCATCAAAAATTGGTGGTCTTGTAGGATTTAGGTTGTCGATGGGACCAACATTGATTCCTGCCATCTTAAAAAATCATTCTACACAAAAACCTTTTAATAACCAATGTTCGGATTCAAGAAGAATATTCCTAAGCAAAGAAAAATATAGAAAAATGAAAAATTGAGAAAGGAAAACTTATATGTGAATATAAGTATTTCAGAAACCTCCTCTGATACCAATTGTAGGATCTAAATAATGATTTAGATGCTCAATATACAAGAGGGGTGAATTGTACAATTTAAAAATTTCCTTAAACAGGGAAATATCTAAGTTTAACAAATCTAAACTAAGAAAATTAACAAAAACTCTAACACCAATTGAAATATTGGGACAAAGTAAGAAGATACAAACTTCTAGTTCTACACACTTGCTTAAATCTGGAAAGTGATTCTGAAAAACTGGTTCCAGAAATATGGATCCGAAAATTGAATCTTAACCAATGTTTACAAAATGAGATTATACCTTAAAGCGTATAGAATCTAACTAAGTCAGTGTACAAGTGTAAAGAAATATACGAAGGTTATACTTTCCTTACAATACAAAATGCAGTGGAAAAAAAACTTGTAACAAAATCAAGTAACAAGATATAGATCTTTTAACCCAAAGAGAAGCGTATCCAACAACCTTGGATAAAGGTCCCTTGATTTATACTTTCAAGAAATCATGTCTTACCCACACCCGGGTAAGCCCTCGATACGAAGATCAGAGTCTCAGTCTTGCTATCCCTGTTAGCCCTCAACTTCAAGGTAGTTGGAACGTATGTCTTCCTCAGCAAGGAATCCATCGAACTTCATGGTAGTCGGAACCTCGGTCTTCCTATCCCCAGAAGCCCTTGAATGTAATCACCAACATTCGGAGTCACATGAAGCAATCTGCACAAGGCAAAGTTTGACCAAGTTTTTCAAACTTTCTGCATGAAGATTTCAGAGTTAATAAGAGCCTCTCTCTCTAGAAATCACTTCAACAGAACATAGTCCAAGATCAGTGTCAAAGTTTTAGCTTCTTTTCAAATGAACTCCTATGTATAGGCGAAGCTTCAACGGTCGGCTCCCTCCTCCAACAGTCATATTTTTTCTTGAATTTTGGAGGGACCTATACACGTGTCACTCAAACAATGGTTAGTTAATAACTGAAATCACAACATCATTTGGTAATGAAACAAGAATAATTATAAGAAAAACTGAAGTTCGGAATGTAATCAAATAATATTTCAGAGTCTAATCAAAATTGAATTCAGAGTCTATAATAAAAATATATTCGGATTTTGTTTTGTAGGAATTTGGAACATGAATTATGTAGAAATATGGAGTCTGAATTTCTAAGGAAATTCAGAGTCTGGTATCACTAGAATTCGGAACCAGAACTTACAATGTTCAGAGTCAGAGTTTATAGGAATTCTGATTCAGAATTCATAAGAGTTCGGAGTCTGAATTCATAGAACTTGGAGTCAAAACATAGATAAGTTCGTAATCAGAATTCGGAATCGAACTACATAAGAGTTTTTATCCATAATTCGGAATGGAACTTCATGAGAATTCGTATCCAGAATTTGGATTGGAACTTCATTAGAGTTTGTATCCAGAATTTGGAGTGGAACTTCATTATAGTTCATATGGATAATTCGGAGTGGAACTTCATTACAGTTCAGATCCAGAATTCGGAGTGGAAATTCATTACAGTTCACATCCAGAATTTAGAGTGGAACTTCATTACAGTTCACATCCAGAATTTGGAGTAGAACTTCATTATAGTTCCCATCCATAATTGGGATTGAAACTTCATTATAGTTCACATCCTGAATTCGGAGTGGAACTTCATTACAGTTCACATCCAGAATTCGGATTGGAACTTCATTACAGCTCGCATTCATAATTCGGAACCTAAAACAGAATGATTCATATCTAAGTATTTATAGGAATCCAAAGTTATAAATATGAATCCTATTTTTATACTTAATAAATATATGAACAATGAAAATATAGTAGGGGTAAATTCCTTTGAGAAAGAAAATTTCCTTATATTCGGAAAATGTAGATTTTCTTAATTATTAGGTGTTTGTGATTTTCAAAACAAGAAGGAATGAAAAAAGTCAAAAGGAAAACCTTATTGACTTAACAGTAACTATAGCCATGGTTAAAAATCATGGTTATAGGGCTATATTCACGGTTCAAATGGTGGCTATAGAGTTATACCCACAGTTTCAAACTATAGTTATATCCATATAGCCATGGTTTTCAACTATGGTAGATTATTAAGCCACATAGGTCCTACAGCCACAGTTCCAAACCATGGATATATGGATTTATCCATGGTTTAAAATTATGGAAACAGTCCAACAGCCATGGTTTAAAACCATGGCTCTAGGAATTCAAATTTCATAAAGAAACACCTGCCCCCCCCCCCCCGATGCACCCCCCCCCCCCCAATGCACCCTCATGCCCCTCCGGATAGCCCCTTGCACCCCCACTCCACCCTCATTCCCCCCATGGATAGCCCCCATGCACCCCCATGAACACCCCCCCCCCCCTCACCCCCTAGACATCCCCCTTACACCCCCTAGACACCACCCTTACACACCCCTAGATATCCCCCTTTCACCCTCCCAAGACAGCCCCCATGCACCCCTTGGACAGCTCCCTTGCACCACCCCCCCCCCCAGATAGCCCCCTTGCACCCCCTTGAACCCCCCCCCCCCCCCCATCTTCCTCATGACCCCCTTAGACAGCCCCCTTGCACCCCCTACACCCCATTTAACTCCATCCCCCCCCCACACCCCCTAAGACATCCCCCGTACACCCCCTTGGACTACCCCTACACCCCCTGGACAACCCCCTGCACCCACATGCCCCCCTGGACAGACCCCTTGCACCCCCCTTGCAGTCCTCTAGATTGCACTTTCACCCCCTGGACGCCCCCTTGCACCCCCTGGACAGCCCTTGCACCCCCCCCCCCTGGATAGCCCCCTTGCACCCCCTAGACAGCCCTTACACCCCTAGACAGCCCTTACACCCCTAGACATAAATTCAATAATTTCAATAATTTCAAACAAGCTATGTAAGCATAAACTACCACTATGAGTTTTCGCAGACAAAGCACCTCTGTTTGAGGAGTTTTATTAAAAAAACATGACTTTCTTATCAAACAGAACAATTATTTTAACTAACGTTTGATCAGGAATTGAAATTTAATACAAAAAATCCGAATCAAGAATGCACCTAAATGTAATTTAAAAAAATCTTGAATTAAACAGGCTATGAGAGAGAATCTACCTCAAAGGATTCAATCCATGCATAAGAGGATCCTTATATATATGCTCACATGCATAAGCATGGGCTATGTTTTGTTGTTGTTTCTCTTCATAGAATTCAACCCATCCCTATATACCAATACAAATAATCATAATCAAAAAATGATTGAAATGGAAAAGCCATCTGGAGGCCAAAAACAGGGAAATTACATTGACATTGCAGTTTGAATCGATTAAGTATTCTGCAACCAGGGAGATCAATTTTTCCTGTGACACCTCCACTATGTTGAAGTTAAAATTCAAGTTTTTCTCAGTAGTAGAACATTATCTATCACAAATTGCAAGAATGTAATTAAAATATATAAATAGTAACATTTTCAATCTACACAAGACCAGGCCAACTCGACACCCCCTTGACACATCCCCCCCCCCCATGGACACCCCCAATGGACACCCCCTCCCCCCTAGACAGCCCCTCCCCCCTAGACACCCCCAGACACCCTCTGGGAACCACCTAGACACCCCCCCTGGACACCCCTAGACATCTACAGACACATCCTATCATGCACCTTTCATAATACAACAAATAAGAGGGAAAGAAAAAGGTTCCATGCTACCCGTAAATTCATGAAAGCATAATTGACATACCAAAAACATGTTATTAAATAAATCATAAAGTAATATAATATATAAACAATTGTGTTAATGTTTTGGATTCCATGCATCCCATGCATGATGTGTACCTAATTAAATTGATTTGATGATTCTTGAAGAAGCAGTATTGTGAAAGTCCAATAATGAATAAAATGTTGAAGAACATTATGTACACCTCTTGAATTCATTTTATGAAATAAGATTATATATTATTCTATGGTGGATTAATAATTAATTAGGTTTGTAGTCTTAAAAAGTTGGAGTGTTTTAATTTGAAAGAAAAAGAATTCCTAAAAAAACCACTAATTCACCCCCCTCCCCCCGTACACCCCCTCCCACCCCACCAGAAATCACCACCTCTTCTGCCCCCTTCCCCCTCGCACACCCCCTAACCCCCTTACGCACCCCACACCCCCCCCCCCACCCACCCACCCCTGCTCACCCCACCCCTGCCCACCCACCCACCCTACGCAGCCCATGCTCTCTTGCACCCCCCCCCCCCCCCCCGCATGCACACCTTTGACACCCCACCCCCTCCCCCCACCCAGTACAACTCCCCCTGCAGTATCCCACTATAAAAACAAGAGTGAAAGAAAAAGGTTGCATTCTACCCATAAATTCCTTCAAGCATAATTTAAATACCTAAATCAATTTATTAAATAACACATAATGTAATACAATATATAAACAACTGTGTTAATGTTTTGGATTCCATGCATCTCATGCATGATTTTTACCAAATTAAATTGATTTTAAGGTTCCTGAAGAATCGATTCGATATTGTGAAAGTCCTTTATTGAATAAGATATTAAATAACATTATATGCACCTCTTGCATGAATTTTATTAAGGAAGATTAAATCTCATCCTATATTATATTAATCCCTCCTTAAGTGTGTAGTCTTAACAAGTTGTAGAGTTGGAATTTGAAAGAAAATTAATTACTAAAAAAGTAACCACTAATTCACACCCCCCCCCACCTTCCCCCCTGCACACCCCCCTCCGACCCCCAGGACTGAACCCCCTCCCCCCCTTCCCCCTTGCACACCCCCCTCCCCCCCCCTTACACACCCCACCACTGCCCCCCCCGCCTACACACACACCCTTCACATACCCTTCCCCATTGTACACCCCCTGCCCCCACTGCACACCCCACCCCCACCCCCATGCACCCACCCTGCACAGCCCCTACCCCCTTATACCCCCTGCAGAACATTCAAACCCCCCCTGCCCCCCACCCTACACAGCCCCCTGTAGTAGACCCTCTGGACAAATAAGAGAGAGTAAAGAAGGTTGCAGGCCACTTATAAATTCAGGAATGAATAATTAACATACCTCAAATATGTTATTAAATAACACATAAAGTAATATATTATATAAAAAATTGTGTTAATATTTTGGATTCCATGCATTCCATGAATGAATTGGTACCTAATTAAATTGATTTGATGATTCTTGAAGAAGCGATTTGATACTGTGAAAATTCTATATTGAATAAAATATTGAAGACCATTATGTGCACCTATTGAATGAATTTTATTGTGGAAGATTAAATATTATCCTACAGTGGAATGTTGCACAATTAGGAGAAAACTCCAAAACATCAATTCTGAAAGCATGGTTTATGCCAAGTCAATTTGATTAAAAACACAACAAATGGTTTCTAATGTCTTGTAAAATATGGGATAAAATAACCATTACATCCTGAATTTTATATTCATGACAATCCCAATTACAAGTCATAGAAGAAAATCAATTGCATCATCTATGTTTTCTTTTTGTTTCTCTACATAGATTGAATTCCTAACCTTCATAACAATAAATTTAATCAAAATCACAATATGATCAGTGAAACTAATAGACGGTCCGCCTCAAGAAAAAATGAAAAATTGGACTACATATCGTCGGAGGTGTGCTGGAGGAGATAGAGGGGTCGCCTCAGAGCAGCGTCCTCGAGGTGGTATGATGGTCGCATTGGAGGAGGATAAAATTCAATTTAATAATAATAAAATGTAACTACTACATAAATAAACATATCTCATAATAGCATAATTCAATATCTGTAGAAATAGTTAGAAACACTTCAATATAATTCAGTATTACAATAATAAAATCTTACTACATAATAAAATTACACATATTAACAATCCAAAAATACAATTCACATCAATAGTGAGTCTCAATATCAGTATCATCAGATTCTTGATAACCCTCATCCACACCTCTAACAGAAACACCATCAGTACCTCTCACACAACCAACATCTTCATCGACATCAGCATCAGTATTGGAACTGACATTGGGACCAGCTTCGGCTGCAGCTGTGGCTCTGACAAAAGATTCTATATTAGCAGAACACATCGACATCAATCATGTGTCAACCAATCTAGATTCTTCTGCTGAAATTGTATAATAAATGGAAGACAAAACTTTCATCTTATTTTCAAACATCTCATTTTCTACTTTTTGAGTTGCTTATTTGATTGCGGAATTCATAAGTTCCTCAGTAACAAAACTAGAACTAGTACAGGAAGAAATATTTTTATAAGACCAGTATGTATATGGGAAAATGTTCTTCACAGGTTGAAAATGCACTCTCCCCTGATGCTCAACTCCTAATACTGGATGTAGATGATTGTTCGAGGCCAAATTGTCAGGTTCTTTTTTTCCATTGTCTCCAAAACATTATGTTGACTGATATATAACGTAAATTAAAAGGATAAAATAATATAAACAGATAAATTCAGTCAAAATAATATAAATTTAAATGTACTTACAATAGCCTTCTCTGTGTCAGTATTTGGAATAGTACCATATTTATTTTTTCTAATTATACAAAACAATGTAGAGTGAGGAATGCGAACCTCGATATTTCATGATTTGTTTATGGAAAACAAATAAATCAAAATTGGAAGTCCAAAAAATTACCCTAAATGACACTAAATATTTTAAATATCAAATTAATGTTTTTTCTAAAGATCTGGGAGGGAAGTGTGTCCACGAGTATAAACATGTTTCATTCCACTCTTATTTATTTTATTTCTGTCTGATTTATCCTATAAAAAAATAATTATATAATTTAATTAACATAACTAAAACTCATTTTCAAATAAATAAATGAATAAATAAAAATTTACCAAATAACTTAAACTCTAGACTCTTCCAATATCTGATAATCACTTTGTATTGTGATTTTGGGCAATCATGTATCACCAGTACTTATTCAAGCTCTGTGCCCACTCTTTTTTCCAACAAAGATATAAGTCATACTTGTACGCTTTCCATATTTAACCTAAATCCATTAACCTTTTAGCCTTATAATTTTTTCCATCAGGGAAATTATATCGGAGCTACAATGGATAAAATATTTATCAAGAAAATATTATAAATTAATATATAAATAAAAGGTGATTAACATTACTTACCCAGATCTCTTCCCAATAATTTTTCTTTATTGGTTCTCTAACTTCCCTCCAACTTATTGGTTTAAACGGAATGATATTTTTGTGTCTAGAAAGTGTTCCCAAAAAGATTTTACATTTTGTACCGTTTTTTAAATTATATCTCCTTCCTCATTATATTCAACCAAGATTTTCATGAATCTATTACAAACCTATTGCATTTTTGTGTGGCCTCATCATCTGGTGTAGGATGGAGCAAGTCATGGAAAAAAGTAATAAAGGATAATAATATATATGAATTTATCTTTAATCGCTAATAGTAATGTTTAAACACATACTAGTAGATGGGAAATATACTAACCCATGATGTGTAGTTTCTAAAGGGGGCACTATTGGAAAATGGGTCTATACCCACGGTTTTAGAAAAAACCGTGGGTATAGAGTACACCTATGCCCACGGTTTTGAAAAACTGTGGGTATAGGGTTAATATGGGGACCTATAGCCACGGTTTGCCAAAACCGTTGGTAGAGGTCACCTATACCCACGCTTTTGCTTCAAACCATGGGTATAGGCTCATTTTTAACACCTATACCCACGGTTTGAAAACCATGGGTATATGTGTTTTTTTTCAAAACCTATACCCACGGTTTGGCCAAACCGTGGGTATAGGGGTTTTTTTTGGAGGACCTATACCCATGGTTCTCCATAACTATGGGTATAGATTTCCCGCACTATGGAGGGAAAATAAAACTAGGCAGGACACGAAAAAAATTGGCGGGGAAGACATTTTATCATGGTTAAGATTAATATATTTACAACAATATAGATATATTATTTCAAAAATCTTTAGTTCGGTTGGTAAAGCCTTCTGGGTGGGATATGTAGGTCGCAGTTTCGAATCCCTCCGGAAGCGATTTTTGCATTTAAATACTGTACCAGATTATATTAATATATATACTAAAATATATGCATATATAATAGTTAAATGTCGCAGATGGGTTGGTGCATTTGTGCGGCGCGGCTGTGAAGTGTTTCACCTGACGTGGGTTCGATTCTCTCGGGCTACGTTTTTTGAAATTTAAATATTGTGCTGGGGTATATGAATATATATACGTGGATATATGGTTATATAGAAAAATAGAACCGCAGCTTGGTTGTCCATTTGCTGGGGCGCGCCTGTTAGGCGTTGCGTGAGGCCTGGGTTTAATTCCCCCCAACGCCGAAATTTTTGGATTTATAGTCCCCACGGTTTGAAAACCGTGGGGACAGTTGTGTTCCACGCTGTAATAGCCTTGTACCACATCTGAATCCCCTATACCCATGTTTCTCCAAAAACTGTGGCTATAGGTCAAGACCACAATACCGACGCCTTTCTATCTCATGGTTCCCAAAACTGTGGGTATAGGCTATACCCATGGTTTTGGGGGCTATACCCACGGTTTTGAACCGTGGGTATAGGTCATTTTTTCAGTAGTGGGGAGTAGCCTCTCTGGTAGGTGGGATATCTATAGTAGTAGTACTTTGTATAATAGATGCGATAAGTGTAAAGATGGAGGTTTGAAACTCGATGGATAACCATGTATATATGAGAGTGGATGTGGATATGGATATAATGGTGGGATATATAAGGGTGTAGTGCCCAGTACAGTTGATGGAGTGAATGGAAAATGAGGAGGGATGGGAGTCTGAGAACTACCATTTTATGTGGGTGTTGGAAGAAAGGGATATGGAAAACATGGAAATGGATAATATGGAGGTGGAATAGTGGGAGGGTGACCTTCTGGTGACTCAAGCAGCACAGTAGTAAGTTGAACTATAGAATCAATATCCCTCTATATATTGTTAGCCTCAGTAGTATGATCTGACTGTCTCCTTGAAAAAGTAGACTAAAATAACAAAGATTATAAAATAAAATGAATGATAACAAAATAAATAATAAGAAAGACCATAATATTCAAACAAAAATTGTACTTACAGTGTTAGAAAGATGAGACATATGTTATTTATTTCTTTGTATTCTTCTATTTCTTCTAGTATCATCATATTCATACATTTTGACCGGGAAATTTAAAATAATACTCTCAAATAAATAGAAATAATGAAAAATGTTAAATAATAGAATAGTATCATAAAATAAAGAGATATATTTTCAATTTGATATTTATATTGATAAAATATAAAGACTTTTCTATATTCAAGAATTACTATATATGTTCTTAAACATAAATTGGTAAGACTATAAATAGTTTTACATTCAACAATGGAATAAAATATACTTGTTAAATTGATATCATGTATAGAAGTTTAAAAAAACACATCTAATATTACAATAATGGTAGGTAAATACTTACAAATTTTTCAATGTTATGTCTACTATATGATAATTTCTGGTTCACAATCTGTTCTAGCAATTGAGTCATTTGTTTCATCAAATGCAACATTCAAATAAATACCGACAGGTTCTTCCACAACATCATTTTCTTCCCTATATTTTTCAAAAATAAGTCTAAGAATTACATCAACAATAACACCAAATTTGTTTTTGTAATGGGTCAGTTACATAAAACACATGTCTATCATATGACACAAGAATATACGGTTCAATAGTATAAATCTAGCGATTCATATCAATCACTCTAAATCAATGGTAAACAATTTGCATTATTTGTTGTGTCACTGAATCAAACCACTTACATTTCATCATTGTGACACGACCATGTTCATAGTAATCTAATAAAATGACTCCTTCAACAACACCATAGTATGATATATTTTTTAAATGAGGTTGTCTAACTGATGCACTAGCAAAACAATCTTTTGTGGAACTTATCATGACATTGTCATGATGTGTTTCCATTTTTTTTATAGTTATGTATAAAAATAATTAAATCCATTGACAACCATTGCTTTACAATCACGTACCACATCATTTGGACCAAAGGACAACACTATTTCTTCATCTGATAATTCATTCATTGATAGAGTTAAAACCTAAAAGATACAAATATTGAATATTAAATATAGACATGGGATTATGTAATGAGAAGAAGAAGAAATCTATTACCCTGGACTTTAATATAGAAACAAATTGTTTACTATGAAATAGTTCCTTCCTCTTAATATATGGAGAGTGATGCCTCTTTTCTATAATTTCTAAATGTTATCTACAAATATGAAAGATTGAAAATGTCATAAGATATGAAAAAATAACACAATGAAAAAATACATATTTATTAGTTTACATACTTGATATAATCATCAAGAACACTATAGATGAATAATATTATACGATGATCCATTTCCCACTCTTCCTTGTTTAAAGTACACAACGATTACGATCCAGATATCCCCCCTGTTTGGGACAGTGAAGGAAATGCAGGCTCAGTAGGATCATATTTCTCATCTTCAGTTCTCGTTAGCCAATTATAAAACGTAGTGACATTATCCATGTATAATGAACATAAATACATGCATTATTATTCTAAATAACATTTCTCAATAGAGCCTTCGGGAAGATATTTATTTCTCACATAAGATTTCAATGTAAAAATCATTCTTTCTATAGGATACATCCACCGACTCGAAACAAGACCACCAAAAAGGATTTATCTGGGAAGATGTATAGTCTGATGTAACATACATGTGAAAAATGACAGTGGGAAAATATTTTCAAAGTCACAATGAATAATTGATGCATCTCTCTGTAATTTCTAAAAAACACTTATTCTCAGTCTTTTGGCACAAAGGTCTTGATAAAAATGACATAACATAATTACATCAACCCTAACATTATGTGAAAGTAAATGATGAATGTATATATGAATCAACTCATGTAAAAATACATGGTAACCAAGATTTTTAAGAGATTTTAGTTGCACATCTTATGTATTCACCCTTTTCGAAATATTTCATGAATAACCATATGGAACATTAAAACATTCCAATACCTGAAGGAATTGTTTCTTCTTCACATCTGTCATCGCATAACAGGCAGTATGGACATTCCACTTATTTTGACCAATTAACTCATGATGAATTTTTTCTCTTTTAAACTAATCCATCAAATCACTACGGGAATGCATGTCATCTTTTGTTTTTAAATTGACATTTAAAATAGTAGCAAGTAACATCTCACATATTTTTTTCTTCATAGGAATTATATCCAAACAATGATGCAATAAATTTGATAACCAATTCATAAACTCAAAGAATATTCTTTTCCTTCTCCATTTTCTATTGCAATTTGAATTAACATGTTTTCACTCTCTGATATTTGATTGTCTTTTGCCAATAACAAAATTCAAATCATAAAGTTCTTTAACAATCTCATTCCATAACATTTCTTAAGGTTTCTAATCTATCTCGACGACCCTGTCAAACTAGCTTCAATATTTCTTGTGTGGATGATCCATTGGTAGAAATCACCGATGCCCTATGAAGAAGAAAGTTCATCAAAACATTAATCTTTGGAAACATGTATTTTTCATAAAAATTGGGTAGGATAATTTCCCTTTAGTACTCCATCCAAACATCATTTCATGTGTAGGGACATCATTTATCGTCAATAATAAAGTTGCATGAAACATGAATTAGTTGTTCTTGAATGCATTGTACGCTTGTGCACTAATAATCCAATGATCCTTTAACTCCTATATTAATGGATACAAGTGTATATAAATATCATTTATAGGATCACTAGGTCCAGATATAAATATACTCATTATATTAAAAATCTTCTTCATAAACATCCATGAAGGAAATTTATAAAGGTGAATGAAAATAGGCCAAGTACTGTGTGCTGTATGCATTTGGAGAAATGGATTGCAAACATCACAGAATATTAACAATATAATATTTCATGGGTCAGCTGCAAAATCAGGATGTAACCTATATAATTTATTCCAAGCCAACCCATCTGCAGGATTCACTATTTCATCATAATCTTTCTTTCTTTCACCTTCATGTCATCTCATATTCTTTTCCATTTATTCTGACATAAAATTTTTTGAACCATGGTGATTAAAGGGAAGGGCCACATCACTTTAAATGGTATGTGGGATTGAGTTTCGTATTTATTAGTCTTCCACCTTGATGTGCCACACTATTTGCATTGTCTCAATTTTTCATTTTACAAACAGAACAGATAACAAACTTTGGGGCAATAATGAATCTTAATAGATGAAAATGAAAATTCAACAACCAACTTTGATGAAGTGTAATCATTTTCTAGAATACATGCATCATCAGGTAGTAAATCCCAAATAAATGTAAGGATAAATTCGAATGTAGTATTTCTAAATCCATACATTGTTTTTCCATGATATAATCGCATTAAAAAATCAAGTTTTCTCATTTTCACACATGCCTAATATACTAGGGTATGTGAATCTTCCATCATCTTTCTAACTCTCTCAATATCATTATCCTGATTAATAGACCCAAACTATATTCAGGTATTCATTTCCTCTTGCACTGGTCTACATGAGGAGATGGCTTCAGAAACAAAAGGAAACGGATTCAAAACCAGTTTTTTCGTACCAATACTTTCCGCAGAATCACCATCATTCACCACTTGTGATTTTTCTTCATTGTGATACCACACATAACAATTTTTTTGGAAACCTTGTTTTTTGATATGGTAACTCACTTCCTCATGAGTTAATCATGGTCTTCTACATAACAAAAACACAAAAAACAAACCAATCTTCCATCTGATTCATTAGTGAATGAAAAGTACACGAAATATCCTAACTCCTTATAAATTTCATCAATAAATCATATAAACATACATTAAATAAATAATCCTTAAAATGAATTAATATTATATGTATTGTTTCATAAGATAATAAGTAACCATCAATAACATGTTAATAAAAAATAGTAACAAATATTATTGTCAGGGAAATTAATAAATGTTTCAAATTTTAAAAAATCATGAATAGTAACACATTTCTATGACCACATAAGATTATTTTGGTGTATTACCAACACCCACATTAAAACATAGATTTTTGAACAATGACCTATTAATTTTTTATAGAATTATCTTATGGACGCCCCCCCTCCTGGACACCACCCCTCCTAGACACCACCCCTCCTGGATACCCCCCTCCTCTTGGACACCCCACTCTTGGACACCCCCTCCTTCCTAGACACCCCCCCCCCCTCCTGGAAAACCCCCCTGGACACCCCCCCCTCTTGGAAACCCCTCCTCCCTCCTGGAAACCACTCCCCCTACCCCTTGGGCAACCCTCCCTCCGGTACACCCCACCCCCCGGATACCCCCTCCACCTGCACCCCCACACACTTTTCCCCCCTCCCTGCCCCATGCACACTACTCCCCCAACCCCATTCACACCCACACCCTTCCTGGATATCCCCCCTCCCCATACACCCCCTACCCCCTCCCAAGAAACTACCTCCACCCCCCCCCCTCTTGGACACCCCACCCACCAGGACCCCCACACCCCATGCACTCTCCCCCCCCTCCCTGCACAGGACCCAACTGGACCCCCCCCCCACCCCCACCCCCACACCACCTTCCCCCTCCCCCGCCACACCCACACCCCCTGCACACTACCCCTCCCCCCCAACCCCCACCCCAGACACCTCTCCTCCTGGACAACCCCCCTCCCCCTGCACCCCCACACCCCTTGCTACATGTACACTGCCCCCCCCCCCCCACCTCCCACCTCCCCTCCTAGACAGCCCCCCTCCCCCCTGCATTCCATTCCTACCTCCTTGCGCACTGCCCCCTGGACACCCCCTGCTCTGCAGCCCCACACCCCATGCCCCCTCCCCAAGCACACTACCCCCCAACACCCGCCCTCAGACACCCCTCCTCCAGGATAGCACCCCTCCCCCTGCACCCCCACACCCCCTACTCCATGCACACTTCCCCCCTCCCCCTACACCCCCTGCCCCCCTCCCTGCACACTGCCCCCTGAACCCCCCCCCCCCCCCCCTCCACCCCCTGCCCCACTCCCCCTACACCCCAGCACACTTCCCCCCGAACCCACACCCAGAATACCCCCCCCCCCCTCCTAGACATCCTCATCCCACTGCACCCCATGACCCCCTTCCTACACACTGCACCCTCCCCCCCCCCCACACACACACACACAATAGGTTTCAGGTCCTAGCTCAGTATATTCAAGTTGGTCTATGTGAAAAAATAACAGAATTCCTAAACTAGAGAAATAAAATAACTGATAAGAAAATCTAGTAATAGTATCATGAATTAATATTCCAATAAGGTTAGACATGCCTCCAATTTAGGTAAAACAAAACATTCCACCATAAGGAATCCCCTACTCAGGTGAATTATTCAACCAAAAAAAGGTATTACACCAAACCCATTTTCTAGTTGAAGCCCAAATAGAAATAAAGATTGTGGAAGAAACTACCTCTGTAGTATTATAGGAGAAACCCCACACCATAATTACAGGGATATTATTACAACCATTTCGTCTTGAAAGATAGTAATAATGGTGGTATAGTAACCTCATACCATATAGTTAAGATAATTATTACACTCTTACCCTTAAAGGTATTTGTCCATCTCTTGGTTAGGAGGGACTTCATAGGAAGTATTATGTTGGCTTCATTCACCTTATGATCATCCTCCCCCATTGGGATCTAGTTTAATGCAATCCATTGAAAAGTCACTCACATTTACCTACCAAAAACTTATTTTGATGGATCAGTTAAGAGAGAGAGAGAGAGAGTAGAACCTTATAGTGAAAATAATCTAAAATGGACTACCAAGATTTAAAATATATATGATAGTTGTTTTTTCCACATAAAAATAGTTTTATGGAAATTAATCCCCCTATAACACTAAAGAGGATTTGATCACAATTATTCTCATTTCATAAGTGAATTATATTATAATTATCCATGTAGAAAAATATATCATGAAACAAACAAGGATGGTCATAATGATATTATTTCCAAACAAAATAAGGCTCTCACTAAAGTACATTATGAATGAGTGTTCAGATGCTTTAAGAGGTAGATTAAATAACTTATAGATCCTCAAAATATTTAGTTATTTCTTGAAATTTAAGGCCTCAACTAAATAAAATGTAAATTTCATGGATATATAATTCCCACAACATAAATGATTTTACGCTCTTTCCACAGAGAATAGATGCAATGATGTTCTTTTCTAATTAAGTGATACTCATGCAGATGGCCTATGTATACCATCAAGTGAATTCACCTAAAAAGGGGTATCTTATCAACCATTAATTTTAGATTCCACTCATTTGGCTAACCCATGTCACATAAAATTAGATTATCAAAACCTCAAAAATCATGACTATCATTAAAACATTACACTGTTTTTTCAACAATTAATATTTCATGTGAGATAACCCAAGCATGATCATGATAGATAACTATATAAAAAACATGATAAAATTTTCATATATTGATCTAACCTATACCTCCACATGATTGTATTCTAAGGATAATATTCTATCAATAATCCCTAACTTTATCAATTCATTTTCTTCTCAAAATGAATCATTGTATTAGAGGTTATAATTCATTCATCCCAAGAGGAATTCATACCTTCAGTGGGTAGATCTAAATCCTTCATAGGTGAATTTTACGAACCCCATATTACCTATATTCAAGAGGAAGGGAGATCTAAATAACCATCACATGAAATTCAAATCACATTACAACCTTAAAATCAGATCATTGATGAAATAATATGGTATAAAATACCTTGAAGGGATATGCTTCACTGATTGGAATCATTAGGGAGGAGGGATTCATGGTGACTGAGGTCATTGCGGAGTAGGGAACCATGCTGAGAGAGGTCTCTATGGAGGAGGATGCCATTGTGAGAGAGTTCGTCGGGGAGGAGGGCATCGCAGTGAGAGAGTTCATTGGGGAGGAGGGACAACAGTGAAGATAGATCGAGGAGGAGAGTTCGGGGAGGAGAATTCATCGGGGAGTTGGGTGCCATAGTGAGGAGAGTTCGGGGAGGAGAAGTCGTTGAGAGGAGAACTCGTCATGGAGGATCACTACGAGGTGAGTCGGTGGATCAAGGGAGGATGATCCCAACACAGAATACAGGGGAAATTTGAGGGATGTGGTATAGTGAAGGTGATTTGATTAAACCATGTAAATTTGAAAGCTATAGCCACTGACCAATAAAACAGTGTCTATAGGTTTGTGGCTATAGCTTTAACTTCTAGTAGTGAGCCCTTATAAATAACTCATGTTCTCCTTAGTGCATGTAATAACCTAATGATATTCATCAAAGATTGGCATAAGCTAAAATACATTTAAGGGGAAGGGTAATAATGAAGGAATAAGGTACATGAATCAATAGTACATGGGTGAGCATAGTCATCATCATCATATAATAAGCATGGGATCATTATAATAATCATGATGGAATCATTTAAAAAGTGGTGTAATATGTCATATGAATAATAATGAAACATCATGAAATATTATTCAAATATTTATATAGAGTTTAAAAAAAATAAAGTATAATATTCATTCAAAACACGCAAGAAAAAATAAAAAATAAAATTTATGAACAAAGATAGCATCATTTTCATGCACAATACACATAATATTAAGAAATATATAACATTAACCAATGTATTTGAAGGATATATAATCATAGTCCCACCTATTGCATCATAAAATTTTCATAATCATGCATGATATATGGAAATTAAACATATAACAATCATAGTCAGAAAAAAACCAATCGAAAGGAATGATTTTAATAAAAAAAAATTAAATAATAATTTCATGAATAAAATGCGGGATTCACAAATGAAAAATGGATGAAATATTATGAAAATAAATTCCATAATTCTTGAGTGAAGATAGAACAACTCAATGGGAGTCAGTATAGTCTTTTAAAAAATAAATCCTCTTTGAAAAATATTTATATTTGAATTTGAATTAATTTTGATAAGGTAGAAACCTTTATATCCCAATAAAGAGAAGGTAAATAATATTGGTATAAAATATGAAAAATACTAGAGGAATATCCATATATAAAATAGTATGAAATAGTTGAAATTAAAATAAAGATTTGGGATCAAGAATCCCCCTACCTTAAATCCGTATTTATTTCATCAATTTCCAAATATGGTATAATAATAATAGGCTTTTTAAAACATGTAAGAAGTGACTAACTATAATTTTACACAATTAATTAATTATGATAACTTATTTGTATTTACTAGTTCCCATTGTTAAAGGGGAATCATTTTGATATCATATTTTTCATAAAATATCCTATTTTACATTGATTTAATCAAATTTATTCAGTGATATTTATATATTATTAAGATTAAAACAAAAATATACCACATATTTATAGATTTATATATTATAAATAATTTATTACAATCATTCATAATTTTCGTGATAATCAGAAAGTTGGAAATGTCTTTAGGGGGTTTCAACTCACCATTGATGGGACATTGTTAAATGAGGAGGAATAGAAGTATGAGATTTAAATATGGATTAAATATCATCAGTATGGAATTTTAACAACATTAATAACATTTCATAACACTAATAAACTAATCATAATATTTTTGAATGTAATGAGAAAATAAAGAAGAGAATATTAAAATGAATGAAATAGTTGAGGAAACCATTCCCTCTTCTCAATGTTGCTTATTTTCTACAGCACTAAACTCCATCAGTTCTTGGAGTTGAGTGACTCCAAAACATACTTAATGATATTAAGGGTCTAAAGATTGAGAATATTTTTAGATTTCGGTAATAGGTTTGTGAGACAGAAGCAGTTTTTAAAGGTGAGTGAGGGGTGTTTTTATAGTTGTGGAGAGGTGTATTTTAAGCTAAAATAATGGATAAATTATTATATCCAAGCTAATAATATTGAGAGTAATGTATTGATTTCATTATAATATATATATATATAGTTAAAATAACTATATTTGAGGACATTAATACAATTTATAATTAATTTTTTTTGTTTAAAAAACAATGGAGAAATAATGAAAAATATTTATTTAATGGGACACTTTAGGGTTTAAGAAATTAGAAATTAACTTTTTTGTTTGAAAATAATATTATTTTATTTAAATGCTAATTCTAAAAATGAAATTAAACTTTTTTGAAAATATTTTATATGATAATTATTTTTAATTATTGATATAAAAATTATTATTTTTATGAAATAAATTAAAATTCAATTTATTAAAATACACTTATACTTTTTTCAGTTTTTCATCCTAGTATTTATATTATATAATTGAAAAAATTTATATTTTCATAAATTACTCTTGATGAATATTAATTAAATGACATTTTAATATTTGGAGGTCAAAATTATATCCCAACAACCATATCAATATTCCTAAGAATCAAGTTATTATTCTCAATGGTCATTTTACTATTTTAATGGTCACATTACTATACCTGCATTCACATTACCTCCTATAAATACATCTTCATAAATTCATATATCATTCAATACAATTCAAATCACGATTTTCCATTTTTCAATTTCTAAAACGGAGGTTGGTTTATAATTTTTTTTCATTTCAATAGTGTTGTTTATGGGAGCGGTAATTCAATTAGATAAAGATTATCCAAATTTTCCCATTCTATATTTTCTATTTTCTATTTTTTATCCCATTATAATATTTGAGATTTTTAGGGATTTATTTGTTGAATAAAGTGATGATATCTATTAATTAAATAAATTATTATTCATTTTTTTATGATCTATGTGTATAATAATATATCATATAATATGAAACAAATTTATTTTGGAAAAAAATTTCATTTAAAAAGTCCTGGTCATTAAATGGGGGATTTTTTTTAATGATTTCCATAAAATAAATAAGTTCATGTTTTTTATGTTTTAAATGATCTAAATTAAATTTATTTATTGATAATATTCACATTTTATATAGTGAAGTCATTTAAAATATTTAATATAAAAAACTATTTTAATATTTAATAATTGTTTAATAATTACAGTAATATTGAGTTGAGTTAATGTATTGTTTTATCATGTAATATATTTATTTTATCACACATAAGTGAAAATATATATACTTTATTTATAAAATTTTTACTAGGTCATAAGATTTCATTTATGGATTATTTAGTAAGTAATATATACTCGGTGCTATGATTTCATTTTTCGGTATTTTAACTAAACAATTTAAGAAAGAGGAAGATCTAATTCAAGGGACTATTCATCGATAATAATTTAAGATACCCTATATAATCTCTCCAAAATCTGAGAGAGAGAAGTGGTTCGTACCAAGAATCTATCCAAATCAACATTTTTTTATCGAATTAATGGTACAGTGGCGATCATTGGGTCACTAAAGGAAATTTTGATTCACTATGATAGTAGTAAACCACCAATGATCATAGTATCCATGGAATTTTGAATCTCATGTATATTATCTTTGGATATTTGATGTTGATTCCTTATAGTAGCATCACCAACAACGAGCAAAATTCATCAGCATATTTGAATCAAATATGATATTTGTTTCGTTTTATTTAAGGTTTATATCCTTCCATATAGAATTATAAGGTTTTTTACTGAGCATCATTTTACTAGATATGTTTTTTTACATCAATTAAGTGATGAAAATTTTAAAACCCTAATCAACCAGATTCTGTAGTGTGAAATGACACCAATAAAAATTACAATAAAGCAACAAATAAGTAAGGTAATGATTTTAAATTAGCTATATTAAACATTTCATAATTTTATTTAAGTATCTTGGGTGTTAAACATAAATTTTTTCTTGCACATTTTTATTGAAATAAAATAAATATAAGTCTCAATAAGATATCTAGAAATGTAGTGGAGCATTGATTCATTGGAAGATAAATGTGTACAATATTATCTAAAGAAGATTATCATCTCATATTTATCAATTAATTAATTATATTATTAGATATGTGTTCTTGTTTTCACAAAATTAATAAAATTTTATTATGTTTAATTTACACGTATATGGTTTTATTTTATGAAATGGCACGTCAAGATAATATTTTATACAAATACAAAATAAATAAGTCCATTATTGGTAATTAATAATGAATATCAAACATTATGACTCATATAATACCTTATAGCTTCTCATTTAACAAGAATAATTAAAAAAATGTTACAAAAAGAAGATTATATAGGATATTTAGTTTAATAACTTATATATCTTCCACATTTTTTTACTAACTATAGAGCCTTTTTTTAATAAAAGTTAGACGACCTTTTGAGCTTCCAGAATTAGTTCAAAAATAATACATGAATTTTTTCCAGTAGAATATAATATTGGATTATAATTGTTTAACACATTAAGTAAAACTATTATTATATATATACATCTCTAATTGATGAGAAATAAACCAGATTCGTTTAATATATTTAAGGAATATAAATGTGAAAAAGAGAATCAACTCTGTATTAAGGTGAAGAAACTATAATCAGATCAATATAGAGTGTATCTTAACTAAGTAATCACTAATTATTTTTAAGAATGTGGAATTATGTCAACACATTTATGATGTCATAAATGATGAGTTATACAATTTTTCTGATAATCCTTTTATGAATATGAATTGAAAATGGTATCTTACACACTTAACCAAGTTTGAAAACCATGGAAATAAACTAAATCTCATATGTGTTATATTATGGGAATATTCACATCCTACCATATATTCTTGTATGGGGAATTGTATTGTAACACCCCAAGCTTCCACGATAGGTTTCCCTTTGAATAATGCAATGGCTTCTATTGTACGCAACTACAAGTTCAAACCCACCACAACCAATCAAACAAGGTGTTATGAATAGTAATACTAACTTTTTGAAACTTTTTCAATTTTATCTTTCAAAATGGACTTCATTTTGGAGTTTGGAATATCAAAATTATCATAGGGTGAATTTTTTTTTCTAAAATTATTAAATTTTTCATGAATAGTGAAAAAAACCGAGTTATAATTTAAAACTGAATTTTTATTTAAATAATTATTTATTTTATTTAAATTTATTTTAGGTCAAAATATATACATGATACCTATATAATTTCAATTTAATTCATTGGAGTCTATTTATAATAATTTTAGATATATACAAGTTTTATTGAATTTTTTACCGTTTTCTACCCACCTTCTAGGAGCATTTACAAATTTACATAAAACTTAATTTTACAGCTTATGTGAGTTGAATTTCGAAAATCCGAGAGACATGGTTGATATCAGTAAGTAAAATTTGGTTCAATAAGATGAAAATAATTTTTGTTGAATAGTAACTTTTTACTTTTATTTACCATGATTAAAAGTAAATAGGGATATTAAGGGTAAAAATGATAATAATATTAACCAAAAACATGTCCTAATTCTATTGGATAAGTGTAATTCGACCAAAAACAACCTTAGTAATAAAATATGATCCTTTAGATCCACTTGGATTAGATTAAGACATTTGTTATTATTCAAAGAAGAGTTAAAAGTGTTAAAATCAATGTTTAATAACTAAACTATTTTTAATATAGGGTTATAAAAAAGATAAATTCGACTATAAATATTCATTATAAATATAAAAATATTTCCTAAATAATTGTATTTTATTTATAATTTTTAGACTTTAAATAATTTAATTTATTTATGACACAATAATGATGGAATAATTACCTTATTAATGAAATATTAAAATAATTGATATTATAAATACCCAAATAAATATAATTTCAAACTTTTTATGAATTACACTAATTTTATAGGTTACTATGACAAGTAAGAATTGATTAAATATATTTTTTTTGAAGTAATAATGTTTTTGTGAATTTATCAAAAACAAAATACCAAATAGTGTCAAAATTAACATAAAGAATTTCCAAAACAAATATTATATTATTAATTGGTATTTTATTCGTAAAAATATAAGGTTAGTCCAAAGGATTAAATACTATTATATATGTCATTAATTAACCACTTGGGGTTCTCTTGTAATTTTATAGTAAGTTTATTAACCATATAATATAAAAATTCAAAGAGACATGGTAAATGTCAAACAATTTAAGTAAGAGTTAAATCTAAAATATAAGGTTAATATAGTGACGCAGACCTGTCTAAAAACATTTTGATGAGTGTTTTTAGAACAATCCCTACCTTATCCTTTAAATAATTTATTTTTCAGCCATTAGAAACCAAACAAGATTTTATTATTAAATAATATTTCTGTCTTTTCCAAAGGTTCCCCTCACCCCTCTTATAAAAGGGCACTTCCCCTTCCCTCAAATTAACACCTTCAGAGCCATTTGGATCAGCCAACCCCTTCCCAAATATGCTCCCAACTATCCTCCTTTCATCTTATTTTCCTTATTTTGATCATAAAGTCAAACTAAGGATCCCTTTTGATCAAATAAAAAGGAAGAACTCGAAGAAGAGGTAAATATCTCACCATCTCTTTCAAGTTATTTTCTTCTTCCACTTCCTCTTTCTTTGTTGTTTCCATTATAAAATAATAACTCCAGTATCTTCTATATACTATGATGTTATTATAAAAATGGTACAAATATATTCATTATGTTATTCATCATATGAATAACATGTCACCATACGTGTGTACGTACGGATTAACGTCTCCACGTCGTGGTGTAGTTGTTATTCAGTACATTATTATTTGGATGGGTATAATAATGATGTATAATTGATGTAAATAATAGATATAACATGTTAATGATTATTTATATATGATATAACATCAATTTAATTATGGTTTTAATCACAAAATAATGATATTGTCTCTCGTGCATATGTATGGATTACCATCTCCACGAACACGATGAGATTCATTCCCCATCGTAATAATTGAAGAATAATTTTCATCTGATGATTAAAAATAATATTTAAAGAAATTAATACCATTCTGGATATGAATTAAATACACTCTATCCATAACAATCATGTCTTATGTAACTAACCATATAAAGGAAAACGAATCAGTTAACAACCGAAAGGATGATACTACTAAAATATTATTAACAGATCAATTTTGGATGATCATATATGATATCATATTAATGTATATGTTTCTCGTATAATTTAATAACAATTATTTCAACACTATAAATGAGGTTAACCTACCCTCTACCAAGTAAAAGTACAAGGTAAGGGTTAATTTCACAATCTATTTATTATCTAAGTTGTTTTTACGTAAGTATCTACTGGGACCTCTTTTTCATCCACATCTGTGTTTTCCTAAAAATGTATTCCAAAATATTTTTACCATTTACTTGACTATGGGTTAAATTCATTTATACCCTTATTTTACCTTATACGTTTTGAAAGTAATCTTTTCATCTTTTTTCAAATAAGTTACTTTATGGCCCTTTCGAAAAAATTAAGGTAAGAATGTTTTTTTAACTTATACGATAAGTGCCGCTATATTCCACCATTATAACGTCGTCGAAGCTTCCCTTACAATATTATAATAAAATTTTCAAAATCAATGTTTTCTTTTATAATTATGTAACATTAAATTATTTCAAATAAAATAATGAGATATTTCTCTCAAACAGTTTTGATTCTATCTATGTCAACATCCTTTAATGGATTTTAATCTTGTTTGATGTTGGTTTACTATGACACAAATATTCCATTTTTTATTGAAGATTTTGTGATATGTTTGACTGTAAATGTGTTATTTTTCTACCATTCATGGTTTATGGACAAAGTATTGACATTTCATATTCTAGTTTTAATACGAATGATTATTTTATGTTTAAAACTTTTCATATAAGGAATGCATTAGACTTAGTAAGTGACGGGTGGAGCCCACTATAGCTCCTCAATTCATCGGTAGGTCTCAAAAGACAAATTAGTGTCTTGGCACAAGGCCTTAACAAAATATTATTTATATCCTTGGCACAAGGCCTTGACTATGTGGTTATTAAGTCTGGAATTATTCATTCTATCATTATGAAAGTGGCTATAGATATTGCATGTGATTATTCCAATAGTAGAATATCCATGTGAGAAAGTAAATGGAATTATTCTGATTTATATTTTCCATATTATGATGAAGTATATGTAGAAATGGATTTTGTTTTAGTTTTATACATTTCCTTAAATGTTTATGCATATTTATGAAAGTTTCCGCTATATTGTTATCCTTACTGAGCATCTGAGCTCACCACTTTCTATGTTTTATTTTTCCTAGGATGCAAAAAAGTATATTATGACTGACCTACTGGGATAGTCTATGGGATCTCAGTGTTGCCTATGGAAATAATGTTGTTTTAGTTTTTCATTTTATTATGTAATGTAAACCTTAGGAATGTACCTAGGGGTAACACCCGAAAACACCACTTTGAGCTATACTCGAATGGGAATTGGTGCATGAAAACGGGACTTGCTGCACTCATGGTTACGAAACTCCTGGGGGATATGCTTAGAATAATTCTCATTTTCTTTACAAACCATTATTAAGGATTTATGAGTACATACCTCCCCAAGGAAAACATTTTTTATGATTATGGATTATATCCATAAAATGTTCAATTTATGTCAATTATATTATATGTTTGTAATTATGTATTGTTATTCATAAACTAATCTAGTGTATGAAATTGTTTAGAAATGGTGCCTAGTGGAAGGAATAGAAACCATATAAATGCACGCACTCTGTGTAGGTATTTCCCTCCTGCTCAAGATAATTATAGTGGAGCTGGTGATACAACTGGTGCCGATCAGCTTATCACCATACTGGGACAACTCACTCAGGTTATGAATAATAACCTTATCCGTATGGAGTACCCTGATCCACAACATAGAGAATAAATGTTATACCGCTTCATGGGGAAACAACCACCAACATTGAATGGGAGTACAAATCCATCAGTAGTTGAGCAATGGATAAATTCCTTAGAGAAAATATTTCACTCTTTGGGGAGTAGCGAAAGGGAAAAAGTTTTCATGGCAGTTTATTGCCTTGCGGGAGATATAGATTAATGGTGGTCATTAAATCAAAACAAAAAAGAAGATGATGAAGTATCAAATATGGAATAGAGGGAATTTAAAGATATTTTCTTAAAAAATACTCTCCTCATGACCATCGAGTGGATATGGAAAGGAAATTTCTAAGTCTGAGGCAAAAGGAGGATGATAATGTCACAAAGTGTGAAGCTAACTTTACAAGGATAGTGATGCATGCTGCAGATTATATAAGTAACCCAAAAAGTAAGATTGATTGTTTCGTTTATGGGTTAAAACCATTTCTTTGGTGAGCATTAGTCTCATAATCTTTCTCGTCATACGAAGATATTGTCTCATGTGATATCAAGACAAAAAAAAGAATTCTCTAAGCCTTACGACTTTAAATAAAAGAAAGAGAAGAAAATATATGATTAACACTCTTGAAATGGAAATAAGGGGAAGAAGGGAAATGTTGAATATCTATCCTATAGTAAATGTGGGAAGAAACACAATGGTACTTGTCTGAAGGGAATAGGAGTCTATTACAATTGTGGTGAAAAAGGAAACCAAGCTCATGATTGAAATTGGAAGAAAGAGGCTATTAATTTTGAATGCTACAATTTTAGAGAGAGGGGATATTATGAAAATGAATGTCCTAAGCATCAAGGGAACTTACTTCAGAAAAGGACAAGGGATCATGGCCAAGTTTTTTTTATCACTACTACTGAGGTTGAAGCTCCCAAAGATGTAGTGTCATGTAATTTAATGGTTTCCTAAAGTTTATACAATACTTTATTTGATTCTGGATCATCGCATTGTTTCATATCCTCCCAGTTTGCTAAGAAAATTAGATATTTTCAATTTGACTTAACAAGGGAGTTGTCAGTAAAAACACCTAAGGGAAGTGTCATTGCAACAAAGTTTTGTGAATCAGTCCCCATTAGGGAATATAAATGTTCTTTATCTGTTGATCTCATCTTCATACTCATGATTGAATTTAATATAATCCTTTGTATGGATTGGCTTTCAGACCATGATGTGAAAATTTATTGTAAGAAGAATGAGGTTAAAATTCTCGATGATGATAAGGAGTACCATATCTTTAGAGCAGAAACGACACCACCTAATTGTTATCTATATCCTCCCCTAGTATCTCAACTAAATTCAATTATTAGGGAGTAAGAGAATGAAATAACAATGGGGGAGGAAAGAAATATTCAAATAGAGGACATACCTATTGTGCAAGAATATGTTGAGGTGTTTCCAGAAGATTTACCTGGACATCCACCAGAACCAGAAATTGAGTTTTTTATTTATTTAATTCCAATTTCAAGCCCCATATCGAAGACCCCTTATAGAATGGACACTATGGAATTAGTGGAACTAAAAAACAACTAGAAGAATTGAGTAATAAGGGACTTATTCTCCCTAGTTTTTCTCCATGGGGAGCCCCTGTTCTTTTTGTAAATAAGAAAGATGGATCTATGAGGTTGTGCATTGACTACAGAGAGATCAATGCTATAAAAATAAAGAACAAGTATCCCCTACCACATATCGATGATTTATTCGACCAAATTCATGGTGCTCTATATTTTTCAAAGATTGAACTACGATCTTGATATCATCATTTGTGTGTGAAAAAGGAAGACTTTCTGAAAACAGCATTTCAAACCAAGTACGGGCATTATGAGCTAACAGTCATGCCTTCTGGATTGATGAATTCACCCTCTGTCTTCATGGATATAATGAATATAGTTTTCAAGGAATATCTTGATGACTTTATAGTGGTGTCTATTGATGATATCTTGGTATACTCCAAAAGCTATGAAGATCATGAAAATCACTTGCACATTATTCTAAAGACTCTGAGAAGAAATGAATTCTATGGGAAATTTAGCAAGTGTGATTATTGTTTCAAGAGATTTCTTTTCTTGGCCATATTGTCTCTAATGATGGAATCTCTATTGATACTTAAAATACCAAGGAAATCCAAGAATGGCCAGCACTAACGGGTATAAATAAGGCACACAATTACATTGGTTTAGTAGGTTATTATCGATGTTTCATCCAGAATGTTTCCTGATTGGCTAACCCATTAACAAAGCACAGACAAATAGGGGTTAAATATGTTTGGAAAAAATAGTGTGAAGAATGTTTTGAAAAACTGAAGAGAATGTTATTCAATGCTTCTATCTTGACTCTACCATCAGGGAATGATGGGTTTGTTATTTATAATGATGGTTCAAAGAAATTACTTGGTTGTGTCCTTATACAGAATGATAGAGTTATTGCTTATGCATCATGACAGCTAACAATTCATGAGAAAAACTATCCTACTCAAGATCTTGAGTTAGAATATGTAATCTTTTCTTAGAAGATATGGGGACATTATCTCAATGGTGAAAAATGTGAGATATATACTGATCACAAGAGTTTGAAGTATATTTTCTCACAGAAATAACTCAACATGCGGCAAAGGATATTTCTTGAACTACTCAAGGATTATGATTTCATCATACACTACCACCCGGGGAAGGAAAATAAGGTGGAAGATGCTTTGATCAGAATGGATCATGGAGTTCTGAACAAGATGAGAGTTGAAAGGGATCCTATATACAAGGATCTAGTAAAGTTCGACATGTGGATAACCATGGAAGGTGAAACATCAAAACTTTTTCAAATGATTTACAACCCATCTTTACTAGAAAGGATAAAGAGTTCTCAGAACAATGATGAAGAGTTTCAAAAGAAGATTAAATCTATGAATGATGGGAGATTGAGTGACTTTGTGTATGGATATGGGATTTTAAAATTTGGGAAGAGACTTTGTGTTCCAGATATACCTGATCTAAAAAGAGAATTGTTGGTTGAAGCTCATAGTTCCAATTTCTCTATACAATTTGGTAGTACTACAATGTATAGATATTTTGTGGAACATTTTTTGTGGGTCAACATGAAGAGGGAGACTACTGATTTTTTGTCAAGATGTATGGTTTGTCAAAAATTTAATGCTGTAAAGCAATAGCATGGAGGAGTCATGCAACCTCGTCTCATACCTGAGTGGAAATGGAATAATATTACGATAGACTTTGTCATTGGACTACAAAAAAATCCTAGAAGGAACGATTCAATATGGGTAAATATTGATCATATTACCAAGTCAGCACATTTTCTTGCTATAAGAGAAGATTTACCACTTGAATGTCTAGAAAAACTATATATTAATGATGTTTTGAGACTTCATGGACTACCCCTATCGATTGTTTCTGATCGTGATCCACATTTTACATCAAGATTCTGGAAAATTATTCAGAAAGACCTAGATATTGAACTTTGTTTGAGCATTGCCTACCACCCCCAAACTGATAGACAATCATAACGGACTATTCAAACGTTAGAAAACATGTTGAGATCATGCTCAATTGACTTTCATGGTATGTGGGATCTATATTAACCTATGGTTAAATTTCCCTATAACAATAGCTTCCATTAAAGTATTCATATGGCACCATATAAAGCATTATACAGAAAGAGATGTCGCAGACCAACCTGTTGGGAAGATGTTGGTGAAAGAAAAATTGTTGGCCCAGAACTTGTGGAGGAAACGATGGAAAATGAGAAGGTAATCCAAACCCACATCACAGAAGCTCAAAGTAGGCAGAAGAACTATGTGGATAACCGAATGAAGGATTTGGAATATTAGGTAGGAGATCATGTTTACTTGAAGGTATCTCCATGGAAGGGTGTTATACATTTTGGTAAGAAGGGAAAATTAAGTCCCTAGTACATTGGACCTTTAGAAATTCAAAAATGAATTGGGGATGTAGCTTACCATTTGTCAATGATGCCAAGTCTCTCCAAAGTTCACGATGTGTTCCACAAATCACTGTTGAGAAAATACATGTCTGACCCAACACTTGTACTAACCTATGAGTAAATTGAACTGGAACCTGATCTATCTTTTTGTGAGGAGCCTATAAAAATTCTTGATACCAGAGAACAAGTGTTAAGAAACCGGACTACTCGTTTGGTAAAAGTTCTATGGAGAAACAATAAAATGGAAGAGCCAACGTGGGAACCCGAGGAACATATGATGAAGAACCACTTGAATCATTTTATGTAGTAATATTCATGAAGTTTTTGAGGATGAAATTATTTGAAGGTGGGGTGAATGTAACACCCCCAAGCTTCCACGGTACGTTTCCCTTTGAATAATACAATGGCTTCTGGTGTACGCAACTTCGAGTTAAAACACACCACAACCAATCAAACAAGCTCTTATGAATAGTAATACCCAATTTTTGAAATATTATCAATTTTATCTTTCAAAATGGACTTCATTTTTGGGTTTAGAATATCGAAATTAACTTAGGGTAAATTTTTGGTATTTTTCTCAAAACATTCAATTTTTGATGAATAGTGAAAAACACTAAGTTATCGTTTAAAACCAAATTTTTATTTAAAAAATAATTTTTTTATTTAAATTTATTTTAGGTCAAAATATATACATAATTCCTATATAAGTTCAATGTAATTTATTGGAGTCAGTTTATAATAATTTTACATATATAAAAATTTTATGTAATTTTTTACCGTGTTTTACCCACCTCCTAGGAGCATTTGAAAATTTACACTAAACATATTTTTACCGCTTCTATGAGTTTAATTTAAAAATTCCTAGAGAAATGGTTGATAACAGTAAGTAAAATGTTGTTCAAAGAGATGAAAATAATTTTTGGTGAAAAGTAACTTTTTACTTTTATTTAACATGATTAAAAGTAAATAGGGTAATTATGGGTAAAAATAATATTATTATTACCATAACACATGTCCTAATTCCCTTGGATAAGTGTAATTCGAAAAAAATCAACCTTAGGAATAAAATATGATCCTTTAGGTCCACTTGGATTAGATTTGAACATTTATTATTATTCAAAGAAGAGTTAAAAGTGTTAAAATCAAAGTTTAATAACTAAACCAATTTTAATATAGAGTTATACATAAGATAGATTCTATTATAAATATTCATTAGACAGATAAATATATTTCACATATAATGGTTTTTTATTTATAATTTTTAGACATTCAATAATATAATTTATTTATGACTCAATGATGATGCGGTAATTTCCTTATTAATGAAATAATAAAATAGTTGATATTATAAATACCCAAATTAAAGTAATTTGAGACTTTTTATGAATTAAACTATTTTTATAGGTTTATATGAAATGTTATGGTTGATTAAATGGATTTTTTTGGAAGTAATAATTCTATAATGATTTAGAAAAAAAATACCAAATAGTGTAAAAATTGACATTAAAGAGTTTTTAAAACAAATATTATGTTATTAATTGTTATTTTATTCATAAAATCTAAGGATCAGAAAAAAGGAATAATAATATTATTTAGGTCATTAATGAACCACTTGGGGTTCTTTTGGAATGTTATTGTATTTTTCTTAACCATATAATATAAAAATACAAAGAGACATGGTGAATGTCAAACTATTTAACTAAGAGTTAAATCTAAAAGATAAGTTTAATATAGTGACCCAAAACTTTCTAAAACCTGTTCGTTGAGTTTTTTTCGACCCATACCCACCTTAAACTTTAAATAATTTATTTTGGAGCCATTATAAACCGAAAATTAGTTTATTATAAAACAATATTTCAATCTTTTCCTAAGGTTCCCCTCACCCCTATTATAAAAGGTCACTTACCCTTTCCTCAAATTCACACCATCAAAGCCATTTATCTCGGACAAACCCTGCCTGAATACCCTCACAAATATCCTCCCTTCATCCTAGAGGCCTTAGTTTGATCATAAATCCAACCTAAGGATCCCTTTTGATCAAATAAAAAGGAAAAACCCGAAGAAGAGGTAAATATCTTACCACCTCTTTCAAGTTATTTTCCCCTTCCACTTCCTCTTTGTTTGTGGTTTCCATTATAAAATAATGACTAAAATATATTTTATATACTTTTATTTTAATATAAAAATGCTACAAACATATTCATTATGTTATCCGACCTATGAATTACATTTCACTATACGTGCGTGCGTATGGATTATTATCTCCATGTCGTGGTGTAGTTCTTATTCAATACATTATTATTTGGATGGCTATAACAATGATGTATAATTGATTTAAATACTATATATAAAATTTTAATTATTATTTATATATGATATAACATCCATTTACTTATGATTTTAATTAAAAAATAATGATATTGTCTCTCGTGCGTACGTACGGATTTCTGTCTCCACGAACGTGATGAGATTCATCGCCCATCGTAATCATTCAAGAATTATTTTCATGTGATGATTAAAAATAATATTTCAATAACTTAATATCATTATAAATATGAATCAAATACACTCTATCCATAACAATCATGGATTATGTAACTAAGCATCTAAAGGAAAACGAATCAGTTAACAACTGAAACGATGATACTACTAAAATATCATTAACAAATCAATATTGGAAGATCATATATGATATCATATTAATGTATATGGTTCTTATATAATTTATTAACAATTATTTCACAATTATACAAGAGTTCAACCTACCCTCGACCAAGGAAAAGTAAAGGGTAAGGGTTAATTCCACAATATTTTTATTATCTGAGGTTGTTTTAACGTAAGAATCTACTGGGACCTCTTTATCACCCACATCTGTATTTTCCTAAAAATGTATTCCAAAACATTTTTACTACTTAGTAGACTATGGGTTAAAGTCTTTTATACCCTTATTTTACCTTATACATTTTGAAAGGAATCTTTTCTTCATTTTCAAAACAAGTTACTTTCTGACCTTTTCGACAAAATTAAGGTAAGAATGTTTTTTTAACTTATATGGAGTGTGCTTCTATATTCCGCCATTATAACGTCGTCTAAGCTTCCCTTACAATTTTATAAGAATATTTTCAAAATAAATGTTTTCTTTTATAATTATGTACCTTTAAATTATTTCAATAAAATAATGATATATTTCTCTCAAACAGTTTTGTTTTCATCTATGTCAACATCCTTTAATGGATTTTAATCTTGTTTGAGGTTGGTTTATTATTATACAAATATTCCATTTTTTATTGAAGGTTTTGTGATTTGTTTTACTGTGAATTTGTTATTTTTCTACTATTCATGGTTTATGGATTAAGTATTGACATTTTTTATACTAGTTTTAATAAAAATGTTTATGTTATGTTTAAAACTTTTCATATGAGGAATGTATTGGACTTATTAAGTGATTGGTGGAGACCGCTATAGATCCTTGATGCATCGGTAGGTCTCATGAGAAAAACTTGTGTATTGGCACAAGGCCTTGACTATGTGGTTATAAAGTCTGGCATTTTACATTCCATCATTATGAAAGTGGCTATTGATATTTCATGTGATTATTCAACGAGTAGAATATCCATGTGAGTTAGTAAATGGAATTATTTTTTATTTATATTTTCCATATTATGATGAATTTTATTTGAAAAATTTTTTGTTTTAGTTCTATACATTACCTTAGATGTTTATGCTTATTTATGAAATTTTTCTCTATATTGTTATCCTTACGAAGAATCTAAGCTCACCCCTTTCTATGTTTTATTTTTCCCAAGATGAGAAAAGTATATTATGACTGACCTGTAGGGATATTATAAGGGAGATCAGTGTTGTCTATGGAAACAATGTTGTTGTAGTTTTCTGTTTTATAATGTAATGTAAACCTTATAAATGTATCTAGTACTTCCACGGTT
Source organism: Viscum album (assembly GCA_963277665.1). NCBI lineage: Eukaryota > Viridiplantae > Streptophyta > Magnoliopsida > Santalales > Viscaceae > Viscum > Viscum album. The sequence goes on along the minus strand of OY728156.1, from coordinate 1,127,086,493 downwards.
ACTAAACTAATCTATCTTTCAAGACTTGATCTTTTGTGATCATGTCAATGATATGTAACAATGCACCGACTCCAGGCTTCTGGGGTTGGGGTGTTACATGGATTGTTTTTTAGTTCTAATTCTAGAAACAAACATGCATTAAGAAACAAGATCTAAAATTATCTTAAATTAATCTAAAGTGAAAAAAGTAAATTTTCATTAGAAAACATTATATAGATAATTATTAGCCTTTAATATTGATCATATTTATAGTAAGAGATAATATATATGAAAAATATGGTTAGACCAAGATAGGATGTAATAAATTCAATCACTATGATGTTAAATACTCACCAAATTTGAAACAAAAATAAAATTCAAAAGACTCAGTACATGAAAATGTTACAGATAAATATATATTTCATTTTTCAAATATATATAAAGATAATATTCTTAAAATAAATTATCTATAATATATCTATATGACTTTAATAAAATTTATTATAAATATAAATAAATCCAACAAATTATGGAAGAAATAAAGATAAATTTATGGATTGTAGTTGGAATTGAGATTATAGAATGATCATTTTGATAATTACATAAGAGAGTTTGGTTTAATTAAAAATGAACATAATCCTTTTGTCTTCTCTAATTTTACTGGGAGTGACCATGCTTTTTGAGTGATATATGTAAAATTGATTCTGCAATTTCAATCAATTAATACCATGTTTTATAAATTATTCTCCATGAATGATGTAACACCCTAATATTTTAGATTATATTTTTAAAATTAATTATATATTTTATATCTTTCTACACGTGCAACACCAAACTAAAACAAATCATAATATTTTATATGAATATTATTAAGAATATTTATTAATAATAAAACCTATAGTAAATAAAAAGATTGTATTTTTTTTCAAATTCATACAAAATATGATTAAGAACACATAAAGTTTTAAAAGGCCATTTTTCAACAAAATTATTTTTTATTTTCATATTTTAAATGTTAAATTTATATATTTTAGAATTTGAGTTATTAAAAATTAATTTAATCTTTAAGTGAATAGTGATAAATAACGTTTTTATGAAAATCATAATTTTTTTAACATTGTCAATATATGGGAATGATCTAGAAGTTTATGAAACCTTATAATTGATTAAATTACTATTTGAGTAAAACTATGTATTTTAAAATATAATCTTCAAATTAGAAAACATATGTTCAAAATTTTACAACATAAGTGACATTTCATTGTAATATTAAAATTGTTTTTCGTATTTTCTTTTAATTTAATATTTTAAGGGTAATATTAATTTTTAGCTTACTTTTGAGTCTAAAATGCACTTATTTGTTTTATAATAACCCAATTTAATCATTAAAATCCAATATATATAAAATTTTACCCTACACCTAAATGTTATGCTTAAAAATACACTTTTTTGATAAATTTGTTTTTTAGGCGGTACATGCACTTATGTACAAATTTATTTTTTCATACACATAGGAATTATAATTTATAAATTTAATTTAATATTTTTAATTAGTGGGTAAAAATTATGTAAAAAATGATCTTTTTATTTTTAGGAATAAAAAAATATTACAAGGACTGAAGTTTACTATAGTGATGATGGTAAAATTATTATTTTCAAAGATTTATTTTTAATATTGTTTAATGTTTTATCTAATCAATTAAATTAAAATATTTTAAATATTGAAAATTATATTATGTTTGACCAAATATATAATTATAATAAATGGAATTTAATGGTAAATCAATACTAAATAAGTTTAGGAACACTTTATAAAGGAAAAAACATTTTTATAAATACAAATTTTCTTTATAAAAACTGTTTTAATTTCAATATTAATTTTTCATTGTTCAGAAATTTAATTAGATTAAATTTATATTAAAAAAAATTTATCACACAAAAAATTTGTAATATTATTTATTTTATATTTTTATTAAATCAAAATTTACTTGGGTAAAAACTAGTCACTGTGGTAAAAACAAAAAAAAAAGGAAAAGTAAAAAATGTGATCGTAAATGACATCTAATATATATATAATATGTGAGAAAATATTTGGATGTGAATTTATTGATCCAATTACACCTCTAAATCCATTATATTTAACTTTTGGGGTCTTTAAAATTTCAATAGTGTTATAATGTCATTGAAAATTAAAAGGTATTCCAAAAGTTTCCCTTTTCTTCACTTATAAAAGGTAACACTTCCACCCCTTCATTCCATGTATATTAATTAGAATTTATTCAATAAAAACTTCTTTTAATGTACTCATATAAACCTCTTTTTATTTTATCAACCTTCTGTAAACATAAGTTTTCTTAATCCATTCTTTCAAATGATAATTTCAGGAGAATGGTCAAGGTATAAAAGTGAGTATTACTTACTCGTTACCTTTTATTATAAGTATTTCTATTCCAAAACAACCCTAACTAAAGTAATATAGTAATATTATAGTATTTAGTATTATTAATTGTTATTATATTAATTTAAAAATTATTATGTATTCCTTTACATCTGAATATAAATATAAAAGAAAGTCTATCGTACATTCTACAAACTATCGAATCTATGAAGTATCATTTTTATTCTTTCATCTTGATTACCATTATATATCAATGACAAATAAAATATGATTCAAAATCATAAAATAATATAAATAATATCATTATTATTCTATTATAATGATATTATACACTTCTTAAACCATATTCACCCATCGAGTTATAGTGTATTCTTGTTTGGCTACATTTAACCACCAACATAAATGACACAATAAAATTCAATCATAGATGACTATGGGAACATAAATAATATTATTTTTATAAGTTAATAATTAAATTATTTTTTTTATTTTTTTTATTTAATGCCATAAATATTGTATAACTTATTATTAAAATATCTTCCCTAATCTCTAAAATTACCAAAATAAGCCAATATTGATTCAATTTTCACAAAAAACTCATAAAAACTATATAATAAATGAATAGATTATGATAATAAATGATAAATATTAAATTAAATATATATTAATTTGTTTCATAATAAGGTATATAATAAATTAAAATTTATTATTCAAGAAGTTATGCACATGCACAGAACGTATCAGGAACAATGTCAAAGTTTTCTCTCTCAATTTTTCAATCATTGAGACATGTTTATTATTAAACATATTTTTTTGTTAGGAAAAGAATATATAATTCCTATTTAATATTCATTGTGATCCTTGCATATTTCATATATTTAATTTTTATTTTTTAATAATATCCTCCAAGTGGTGTTGACTAGAATGTTCCCAATATTGTAAGGGTTTTTTCCTTCTCATTTTAAAATCCATGAGACATGTTTGTTATTTCACACCATAAATTGTTTTATATGGTATATTCACAAACCTGTCTCCTTAATTTATAATCCTTGAATGAAATATTATTCACTATCTTTTAATTGTTAGGTTCTCATTAACACAAGGTTTTTTTGTTAACTATACTCCCTTAGTAGAGTTAGAATGTTTCTTTTTGAACATATTTATTCTTTGAGTGATTTATTACACCCTAAGATTTTATTTAGTGGTATCTTATCCTTATATCTATGAAAAATCAAAATTTTGATTAAAATATTTATCCAAAATTAATTTCATTCCCATAATATGTATATCATTGATTATAATTATTCTCATCCTCGATAACGATGGTTTCCCCTCCTGGAATATATTTTCATTCCCACTAATATACCCTTTTATAATTGGAAACCTAATTATTTGTTATATCATTTGACCTTCATATTCATAATATTATTCTTTAAAAAATAATTTTTATTACACTTTTTATTATGAGGGTTTTCTTCAAATCTATTTTTAAATATCCCAATGTTTTTCCATTATTTAAAAAAAACTTTCTTCCCCTTCATGTTTTTTCTAAATAAACTTTTAATATTTTTCAAGACTTTATTATTGGATATTTCTTAAAAAATTATTTTTTAATAAATATCAAATGTTTTCTTTCAAACCATTTTTTGAAAATTAAGAATCAAACTAAAGAGATGAATTTTTATTTTTGAAATTCATTGTAAAAATATTAGAAGATAATTAATTTTTTTAAAAATCATAATAATTGATTTCCCATCATTTTAAATCTTATTAACTATTATAAAATATTTTAAAATGTAAACGGTATTTCCATTATTATATTAGTTTTACTAAAAATTGGTTTCATGTAAAATGGTTCGTCTTCATCATTCTATTCAAATTAAAATTCAACAATTTTTCTGAAATAACTCTTCATGAACTAATTGTTTCTTTAGTTTTTTTCATATTTGATGAATGAATAATATATATAAGAGATATAATATATCACTACAATTTTAATTCCAAATAATCTTATGTGTATAACCAAAATTCTTATTCCAAATCCTTTTCTTATATTAATACCCTATTTTGGATTCCTTTAATTGAATGGTGTTCACCTAGATTTCATAAAATTGATTTATTGGTGATATTATTGAAAAAATGTGTACACTTTTTCGGTATGGTGAAAATAAAATTTTCCCCACAATCTTGATTTAATTTCATTAAATAATAATGATTTTTAATATATTTTGATACCCATTTATTTTCCATGGGTATATCATGTTATGATTATTGATGGAATTGGGAAATTTTTCTTTATGTGATTCCATTTTAGAATAATTTGAAACTTATTTTCTATCCATCGGTTCTTTATGTGACAGTGATGATTTTTAATATAGCACACATATTTATAGATGATATCAAGGTGAAATATATAACCATCCAAGGAATCATTTATGTTTCTATCTCATGAGATAGTCAAGTGTGAACATAATTAGTTTATTTACATATGCATGGCCATAAAAAGTTTTCTCAAATTTTTAGGCATGAGCGTAATGCGTTTGGTCATAAATGCACCTCAATAATGAGTTTTCTCACAAGTTTTTTCTATTATTATGATTGTAAAAAAAATTGATTATTTTCAGGAATATGTTATCCTCTCCTGGATCATACTTATTGGCTCATTTTTTCACAGTCGTTTGATTCATATGTTATGTTATTTCATGACTTATGCAATAATTTGGGATCTATGAATTATTGACTATAACTTTGATGTATATATTAATTATATCCATATTATCATGTTATGATTAAATATGATCTTTGATTGTTATTGGTTATCATTACACTTACTGATCATTTGATCTCACCCCTTTATTGTGTTTCTATTTCCCTAAATTATGAAGAAAAGTAAAATATAAGATTATTCATGAAGATTATCTTATGTAGAATATCTATGGGAGATGTAGAAATATTTTTATGGATTAATTAGTTTAATATATATTGGGAGAATCATATATTTGGTACAAATAACAAGGGTTCATCTCGTTAAATATTTTTTCTAAACTCTCTAAAACTCTAAGCCAAAATTTTTTCTTAGAATATAAATGTTATATTATTTTTGAATGATATTATAATTAATTATTTTTATAAAATCCATTGTGGTCAGGGTATTTTTCTAGAACAGAATCTTAGAGTGTGTATATGGGGTGCCTAAAATGATTTAGGAACTAAATTGTGTTATATAGATCAAGATCTATAGAGAAAGATATAGAAGGAGGATTAAAATTCGTTAAAACATATACATTGATAAGTCATTTCATGGTTTAATATGAAACTATCAAATATATTGTTTTTTTCTATGTCACATGGAATAAATAAATCTGGAAAAAGGGTTTTTGAATATAGGATGGTAATGATAAAATGAATAGAATCCCTTGTCATATGTTTGATTGATCCACTATGTATATGATTTTATAAACTAAGCTTGATCTTGTTAAGAAAAATCATGGAATACTACAATGGGGAGTATCTAAAACTATATTTAAGTATTAAAAATATGTTTTAAAAGAATATTGATAGGATATAGAAATAAAAATCAGTGGATAATATAGTGTCTAAATATATTGTGTTTATTTGATAACTTGGTATTTGGAAATGATAAATATAATCTCTAAGTAGCCAACGGTTTAAAATTTTAAAAAAACTATATATATTGTAACTTATGATACAATTTGATCTCGAAATAGAACATGATAATTTACATCATATCATAAATATATGATATAACACTAAATGGTTTTTTTCATCAAATATCTTGTATGACACCAATGGATAAATAGTATAGATCTGAAGGATAATCTATTCAAGTGACTAATTAGATATATGATATTGTAGTCAGAGGAGTGTCCACAAATAGAATTGTGGAATACCTATCAAATAAATCCATAATTCAGTTGAAACATGGAAATCATGTGAAACATAACCAATTCTTTTTATTTTAGGTGGATCAAGTGAAATAGGTTGATCATTGGTATTTGTTCCCTAGAACTAATATTTTTTATATGAGTTTTATTACCAAAACATGTCAACTAAATTTGTTATATATGTGTTTTATTCTTATTAAATGTCTTTTACTCTTCATTGACCCCTATGTAATTATTTTATAAAAATATTTTTCATATCAATAAGTTAATACAACTCTCATTATTATTTAAAACTATATATAACATTAAATAAATTATAAATCTATCTAATACAGTACAGATACATCATTCAAACATAACCCTAATGATGTATATTAGGTGTCAGTATTCTATAAACATTAGGATTTATTCTCATTGGGTTAATACTTGGTTATCACCAAGAATGGAGATCTTGAGGACTGTCATATTAGTTTTAAATCCACATAATACATTTCAATAGAAATTCCAGTTTCTGATCATGTGTAATAGACCTTAGACTTGGTATCACTATTAATGTATATCATGAATCACATACTTGGATGTTAGATGAAAACCTTATCATATATACTCTTTGTGAAGGGTCTTGGGTTTGGTGAGTAATGAGTGTTATAAAAATAATTTAATGATAAAAAAAGAATTTTCTATTTTCAGGTTATGTATGATGATATATATTTCCATTTCAATGAAAAGAAAGTTCCTAACATAATTATTTGGCCATGGAAATCACAGTTAACTTCATATTAGTATGTCAAAGAAATATATGTTATTCATTGATGCATCATGACACATGTTTTCATCTTGATTGACAAGATATCATATGAAAATGGAATTATTATAAAATTTTGTCATTCATAAGAAAGAAACTATTTATATAAATGATTATGCATGTCGCAAAGCCCTTAGAAAAAAAAATTGAACATGAGAAAACATTATTATTAGATTGACTCTAGATTATCTTTAGAGAGGAAAGTGTTATGGGTGCGTTCTACATTTTCATAGGGTTCATTTTTTAAAAACAGTAATTGAATGTTGAACATGATTGGTTGTTAATTCAATATTATAAAAAGGGGACTAACCCTGGATGTCACCTTACTTACCATTTCAAATAATTATTCAATTTTTACTCTCCTTTTTATCTCTAATCGAATGAAATCTCATATGATTACCTTGTATTGGAATTTTTAGGTCATCTATAGGGATGACATTATCACTTCAACCTACAATTTCAACTATCTTAGTAATAATAGATCTCCGATTTTCCTTAATTCAACCAACTTTTAATGATTACAGTCAATGGATAAGACTTAAGAGGCCTCAGCATGCGACCTACTTAATGAGATAAAACTAATACAAATTATTAGGAATAATAAATACCATATTTCATTAAAAAATTTGAATGAATATAGAGGTAAATAAAATAGATTAAATAGTTAAAAAATTTAATTAATTAATTGGGGTAGATAGAAAATCTTAGTATCACCGACTAAGGGATTAGTGAGCCATCACCAGAGTTATTACGAAAATAAGAAAAGCAAGAACTAAAATAGCAACAGTTGTAGAAGTATGTTTCAAGAATGAAAAAAAGAGTCCCCAAGAACAATGAATATTGTGTTATTTATAGAATATTAATTTGGGTTCTTGTCATCCTCCATGTGAGCAATATGTATTTAAACAAATTCTTCTATAATTTTCTTCAAATTTAGCACCAAGAAACATTGAATTTTATATGATTGAAATGTTTCTATCTTGAGGATTGCAACGGAATTTTTATATACCTAAAAATGTTCTCAAATTGATTCACACTTCTCCCCTGATCAAGGTCTATACATTTTTTAGCTAAATTTATTCATGGCTTCACATCATAGTGGATCTCATATTATACTAAAAGGAATAATATAATGAACATGTTGGGCATTGGATATGGATTAAAAAAATGATAGACTAGGATTGGTCCTCTAATGTCACTGCAATTGGACCTTTAAAACGGGTTTTAGTGTCTTTAATTTGAGGTAGTCGTATTTTAAATGTCTTGTACTGAGAGAGAATTGGGGATGAAAAGAAGGAAATTTTATGGCTACATTTAATTATGTCTCATTCATTGTCTGAATTTATTGAGTCATTTATACTAGTAATTGGGGTGTTTTATTTTTCTCTGAAGTTGTATCCTATGATTTCGAATAGATAGAGTTCTCAAAATAATTAAAATTATTATTATAGAAAAGAACTTTCAGAAAACAAATCCCAAAAAAATAGTCTCAACTTCAAATTTATGCATGGAAGGTGTAACTATAAGTTTTCTTAAATCTTGGTCTCGTTTTGAAAGCATCGTCTATCCTTAATTTAGTTTGACATTTATTAGTGGCACTACAAGATTCAATAGTGTGTCTTATCTAAGAATAATGTTGGGTATTGAAATCAAATTCTATCTAGTGTCATGGTGAGGTGTTCATTGGAAAGCTAAGCTTCTCTAGTAGTGTGGCCCCAAAAGTACATGACATTGACTGATGAACTTCAATGAAAATGGGAGGTGCATCTTTAGTTTTTGTATAATATATAGGGTGTTGGTATTTATTTACTTATATTAAATAGTATTGCATTTGTAATTCTTCTATTATACTCAATAGACTTGTCTCATCATCCGTAGTAAATCTCAATGGCACGATTATATTTACAGTGGAAATTTATCCATATCTAGCTCAGGTTGGTGGTGATGGTGACCTCTAGTGGTTTTTAGTAGTTTGGAGGTGCTTAGTGTCATATAATTAGTTATCACATTGGTTTTATCTTTATGTGACATTGGATTTATTTTTTTTATTTCATAATTGGGTGTGGCGCTTCTTCAGGATTGGAACACATCTGTCTTTTTTTCTATGTTATCTTCTTTAGGGTTATGACATCTTCAAAATAGAATAGTTCATCATTTGTGACTAGTTTAGTTTTTTCCCCATTCAAGATTTAGTTTTTGATCTATATTGGCATAAGAGGATAGATCTGACGGTCGGGATGATCAAAATGGATAATTGGTGTGGTTGTTTGTTTTTTTTTATGTGTGGAAGTTCCATCCATTTTCAATTTTTTGGTAGTTATGGGATGGTAGATTCTATATATAAGGCACATTTTTTTCTTTTAATTATAAAATAGGTCAATCCCTTTCTCAATTTTATAGTTGTGTTCAACCTATCTTTTTGTATTCAATAAAGGCATGCCAAAAATCACTCATATCCACTCATCATTGGTGTAGTGAATTCCTTTCTATTTTCCAAAATACAGCAACAATGGCTTGACACTCACTTCATTTGACCACTCCACAATAGGTGTGTCCACTTTTATACATTTCAAAAATTATCAGTTGTGGTTACCTATATACTTCTAATCATTCATTTTCTTTTCCATTATTTTGGTATTAATATCAACCATATGAAGATAATTCAGGATCATGCCACTCCCTCTTCAATATTTTTATCTTAGGATTGACCGTAAAGAAGATAATACATGGTTCACCAATAAATTTTTCATTCTTGGAGTATGACCTAAAAAACACATATTTTACTAAAATAATTATTTTCTAAAATCATTTTTAACAAAATTATAAAGAAACATAAAGTTTTAGTTTCACTTTTTAAAAAATAATTTCAATAAATCAATTAAAACATCAAATTTAAATCATCAAACATTCACATTATAATCCCACTTTTAATTTCAGAAAAAAAATGTATAGATTTTTTTTTAATTTATAATATGTCTGAAATAATTAAAATTCCAAAATTAATCAATTTTATTTTTCATGTTCCTGGATGAATGGTTACAATTTTAAAAATTAAAAAAAATTGATTATATGTATTTAATTTAAATTTAATTTCAAAGATTAATAAAACATGTGAAATTCTAATTTTAATCCATTTTCCCAAGTGGTCCAAAATATAAAAAAAGTTTCAAAATTTTGTCAAAACCCTATATTTGATTTACTATTAAGGCTATTACCAATGAAAATAAATTAAAATTTTTATAAAATTATGCTCACAACACTCCCCCAAACATGAAAAATTTTACTCTAAATAGATTCTAACATTTAATTCTAAATATAATGATTTTCCTTCAATACATTAAATATATATGTAGAATTTAATAACACACAAAAACTCATCTAATTAATGGTCTTACCTCCTATGTGGATTTCACACACTATTTTACTTCCATTCATATTCAAATTCCAATTATACTGGTGAATTCAAAAGATTTAAGTGGAATTAAGATTTTATAATTAACCCTTTCATCTATATATTCTTATAAGGCATCCTAAAAAAATGTTCATTTTAAAAATTTATTAAAAATTCCTAAATGATGTATTTATAAATCAATTTCCTAATTCATGGGTTCAATATTCCCTCACTTAAATGAATATAATTTTTACAAATGTTAACTTTGTTTATTTTTTTAATTATTTTTCTAATCCGTGATTGTGCAAGGGAATGTAAAAAAACTAATTTGAATATGTTCATTGGACTACTCAGACACCCAGTTACGAGTTCACAATGATTCATTGAGGGATCCAAATTTCTAGTCTTAATCCATTTCTTAATTACTTATATGAATTAATTTTAGGGAGTCTCCCTAAGTTTCTATTAAATTAATAAGGTTAGGACTCTCAATATTGAGTTCAAAATTTTAGTCACCATAGGTTTTAATTCTTATTCCAAAAAGTTCTTTTTATTTTTCACTCTACTTCTCTGGTCTCTAAAAAAAATTTCCATTTAACATATTTCACGTCTATTCAGAAATAATTCACATTCAATAATTTAGAATCAACAAAGCCCTCCAATATTTTCATGGTATTTCAATTAGAGAGGACACCATTGAATTTCAATTTTCGATTCTCTCATTTTAAAATATAGTTATTCTTAAAATATAAAACATAAAAATGGTATTTACATCAAAAAACTACTTTTTCCCCCTCTAATAAACATGATTTAAACATAATTACAATTTAGTTACAAACTAAATTTGTTTAAGAAATTTTTTTTGAAATAAATTTAGAATCCAGACCAACATGAGTGAAATATATAACCAAGTAGTCCACTAATTAACAGTAGTATAGAGGATTATAAACTCCCCTTTAGGTTCTTTCTAGAAACACTCCTGGTGCTTCTTCAGTTATTTTTCATTAACCTTTCTTGAATTCATTAAACCTTCTCCTTAAATATCAACAGAACCAAAAGGAAATTTATTAGTTTCTATGTATTTCCCAATCTATTTTGGAATGAAGGTTACATTGGAAGAGCTAAATGCTTGAATAAAATGATAACACTTTATCTCCAACATAGAATTTCATATGATGGATCAATTTATCATAAGAATAATTAGTTTTATATTTGTATAGTAGTAAGTTATATATCATCCCTTCATATCTCTTTAAGATCCCCCATCTATAGCATTTTCTACTCTCCAAACTTTCCAAAATATTGTTGTACTCATTTTACAGACCAGTAGGTTTTTTATTGTAGCTCAATAAGAAATTTACTTTGTTTAAAGTAAACAACTCTATAAAGAAACATAACTAAATTTATTTTTAAAGAAGTTTTATAATCCCAAAATATATACTCTAGTTTTTTACATCATTCATTGTGCTTTGGTGACACTCTGTTCTCAAAACAATATTTTGACCTCTTTATTGGACACCGGAACCAGTCCATTTTTTCAATGAGTGCTATGCACTAGAAATTATATGAGAAACTCCATATTTCATAATGAGTAATTCCATGTTATTCTTGTAGAATTTTTTAATTTATTACTTATTATAGAGCGTGTTATTCAAAATCTACTAAAAATGATTAATTTTAGAAACTAAACCGTAATTTTTGAATCTCTAGTTCTAGGGGATTTTTATTTAATCAACTTATAATCATAGTCCAACTCTAACAAATTGTAATAAGAAAATATCTCAATAAAAGGTTGCATTAAGTCAATTCCCCATAAATATAATATCTTATATAAAACCAAAAAAAATTGGGGTATTTCATGACTTTTGAAAATCTCACTAGTAAACTGTAATTTGGGATATTTTTTTCAAAAATCATGTGAATTTTTAAAAAAATAAGGGCACAAATGATCCATCACCCAAAATATTTATATAAGTCAGTTTAGGTCCCACATTCCCTCTACATGTACTATTATAGAAAACTATAATGCACATAGTTCCTTTTTTCTTCAAGGATGCTCCAATTAATGACTATGTCATTAAAAAAATTTCAAAAATAAGGATCCTCAAAGGCATAATATTTTTATTCAAATTTCAATTGAGAATATTGTTGTTTAGAAGAGAAGGAGGTCACATTTACTATAACCATAAAATTCCACATGTTAACATACTAGAGTACTTGATTGACCTTTTTCAATTTCTCCATAAGGATTGAATAATTCATATTGGTTTTGGGGATTAGTTTAACCCCAGCAGTGTGAGGAAGCTTGCACATGTGGTCAACCACATTATTCCCACAACCCTTCATGTCCCTAATATCTAGGTCAAACTCTTTCAATCACAAAATCTATCTCACTATTTTGGGATTTTCTTAATCTTTCCCGCTTGGGTAGAATAGATGACCCTCTCATCCTCTATAACTCTCCCCTCTCTCTCCCTACAGAATGTGCCTCCTTTGTGTTGGGGGATGTGCTCGGGCTTCACCATTTCCGTCCCCCTTGAGGGGTCTTGCTTCCTTTCATTATTTCTTTTTGAATAAAAAATGAACTACTACTACTAAAAATCTTTCCTAATTAAATATATATATATATTATAATCAAAATAGATAGTTAATTTACTCACAAAATGAAAAGAAAAAAAATTAAAGCAACAACAATAAATAGAAATTTCTTCTTTGTGATTTTGTACTTAATATAGGAACTTTCTAGGTTATATGAAGTGGGTGCTATCACATGTGTAATTCCATTCATATTTTTTGAAATCATAATGTAAGAAACCGTTTTTTCTATAAAAGACTTTGGAAAATTCTTGATGTTATTTCAGAGTAGTGCCTTCAAAAGGCGTGCGATTCCGAGCCCCGGTGTGGCTAGGATTAAATTTTTAGTGCGTTCACACTGGGCATGCCAAATAAATGGGATAACTACTAAACAGTAATTCAGATCCTAAATTTGAGAGTACAGATGGGTCCGAAATGAGGTTTTTATCCTTGGAACGACATAAAACATGTCGCCGTGGGATGTTGGGACCCCTTGTCCGTTAGCAGAACATTAAACGGATAAATAAAATAATTAATTTATTTTTTTAATGGTTAAACGCATATATCTCTTAAATGTTTGCTCAGATGGGAAAACTGAGGGCATCGTTGAGTCCGAAACATGCCATTTACCCTAGGAGGGGTGTAATTTTCACGTTCACGGCCCTTCTCTGAAAAATTCCACCGGGAGAGTTTTCTTAATTTAGCAGTCTCGGACGTTAAGTTTTATAACATTTTAATGGAGGCTAGGATTAAAATTTTGAGGGCACTGTTGTTCCCCGGAGGCGATGTTTACCATAGGAGTGACCTAATTTCTACTATATCAGGGGTTTCAGACATGAGTTTAATTTTGAGTTAAGTTTTTTTTTTGTTTTTTTAAGGGTTTTTGTTTTATTTAAACACCCTTCATTCCCTTCCTCCCCTCTAAATCCCCTGGAGAAACCCCCTCACCCTCAACCTCCTCTCCTCCTCCTCCTCCTCCTCCTCCTCCCCCCCAATCAAGGTGGAAGCGGAAACAGGGATGGTGGAACAGTGGTGAAGCTTCGGGCTATGCCCAAAAAGGTAAAGGTTTTCATGTTTTCATTTTTAATTTTGATCCTCCCCCTTTGAATTGCTATATATGCGTCGAATTGCTGTGGTTTCATCGATCGAATCCCATTAATGCATAACTTATTTTCTGAGCTTTCTGACACACTTTTCGGAATTGAAATCTGAGTCACGGGGCGATCGCAATCGTAATGCGAAGCTGCGGGGTGTGATGGGTGTTTTACAGCGAGGATCCGGCCTTTCGGGCGGTGGTGGTCCTAGGTAGCGGTGGCAGTCCGAGGTAGCAGTGGTGGTTCGAGTCGGTGGTGGCAACACGGCCAGTCTTCAGTGGAGGCGGCCAGGGCTCGCGGTCGAGCGGAGCAGGCGGCTATAGGGAGGGCATCAGCTAGGCGAGCGGGCTCCTCGGGGCGGAGGAGGCTAGGGTCAGGCGGTCGGGAGAGCGCGGAGGCGTAGAGGGGACCACAGGCGCGCGGTCGAGCGCAAGTACCGGCCGATGTCGGCCGGTCGGTGGGGGAGTCTGAGGTCACGATGACCCCGGGACGTGCATAGGACCCGCAGAGTGTGGGTCTGTGTTGGAGAAGCCGGAACGGCTTAAGCCAGTCTTGGCGAGATGGGCCGGCCCACACAGTGAACCACGGGCCGGTTCAGGCAGGGTGGGTCGGCTAAATCGGCTCGGCCCACCTTCTTTCGGTCCGTTTAAAATTAAAACATGCCTAGTTTTCAAACTGTAAATCGGTTTCATGAACCGTCTGCGGCGACGTGTTCCTGGCGTCAAGACGAACATTTTGAGATGGTCTTGAAAATTTTAATTCCCGAGGTAAGGGGCTCGGTGGCACGAAGCGTACGTTAAGTAAGTTTGGCATTTTCCGGGAGTTCTTGTTTTGGATGGCACAGACACATTCAGAGTCTGTTTTGAGCGTCGTTAGTGGAATTGTGTCCCTAGCGTCAAGACGAAGATTTACAAGGGGTTTTTTGGCATTGGAGCCGGATTTGATGTGTGGGCCCCACGGCCCATCTTTTAAGCTGCGAACAACATCTAGCAACTTTTTCATCGGAGATTCGTTCGAGGCGTGCGAGTAATCGATTTTGGGTGTTTTTCTGTGGGCATTGCAATGGCACAATCCGCCCACTTTATTTCCCCACAGTGCAGTGGGCCCCACAAGGCCCATTTTGGGAGTTGGCGGTGATTTCCATCTTTATCACCGGGTGTCTGTTTTGGACAAGTGATTAGTTAACATTCTGTACTTTTCTGAGAGGATCGCAACGGTGCGATCCGTTTGTTGTGTTTCAGAACCGTGATGCGGGTCCCACGTAGCGTCGCTCATGTGCGGTGCGGTGAAATGCATCTTCTACTCCGTACATCTATTCCATTCAAGTGAATATTCAATTTGACATGTCTTTCGGAGGAGATCGCAATGGTGTGATGCGCCTGACTGTTTTCGGGGCTGAGGCTCAGGACCACTAGATGTTATTCAGGAGTAAAGCGGTGTCAGACAACTTTTACGTGGGATGTCTATTGGAGGTGAGTAAATAGTCATTCTCGCATGTTTTTTCATGAGGATTACAACATTTCGATCCGTTTGGATGTACAGAGTCTCTTTAAAGATCGCATTAAATGTGGAAGCATGAAAGGTGTACTGGTGGTGGTTCTTCCTACGGTGTTTGTAGGGAACCCTTGGCGGGTAATTGAGTTCACTGTAGGGAGACTGAAGTGAATTATTAAAGATATGTGGTTGTCCGTGCTAGGGCCATGGAGGAAGCAGGTTGGAGAAGTTGCATTTTCGCCTTTTTGCATTGACGTTGGGTGTAGTGTTCATGATAGCCTTGGGCTGGCAATGTGGTATACTCTGGGAGTATACAAGAATACTTGGAGTTACATGTTGTAGCTTGTACCGGAGAACGTTTGTGCTTGGTTTGGAGATGATCTAGGGCCACACGTCATGTGGTCCCAATGTGCACGATGTGTTCTACTTTACGTACCTTTGACCTCTCATGACGTAGAGGGTCCTTCTGTTCTCGATGGTTTGGTCAGCAGAGTTGTTTGGGTTCCCCTGTTTCTTCTGCTATGACGGGTTTCAGTATCACATCCCTTTCACCAGACTGTGGAATCGTTTACGACTACATGCTTTCATACAGTTTGGGTGTTTTCCAACTTTCTTGAGTGAGTTTTCTCAGTCCGCTTCAACAGTGACTTAGTGGATTGGATCATGATCTCCCTGAGAGGCCCGGGGAGATCCTCATGTCCCTTCGTGTACCCTGGTAGAGTTATTTAGGTATAAGGGTGACCGACAAATTACGTGGGCCCCGATCCTCTACCCGGGAGGTTGTTTCCAGTAGGGTAAGGTGCCGTCAGTGAGCCCTGGGCGCAGACTCCCTAGGTGTGTATCGAGATCATATCTTCCTTCTGCGATCTATCGTGACGTGTTTCCCTCTATGTGTTCCAATTACCAGTGATGTACCATCCAGTAGGGATGGCCCGTGAGGTACCATCCAGCAGGAATGGCCAGTGGTGTACGATCCAGCAGGGATGGCCAGTGGGGTACCATCCAGCAGTGATGGCCAGAGTGGTTCCAGGTATCCCTCCAGCAGATTACAATTTCGTGGGGCTGGGCAGTGGGAACCCGTCAACTTTGAGAAGACCTCTCTACTATGTGACAGTGATGAGGTGTGGTTTGACTTACCCCAGAACTCTCAAGTATGAGGGGTGCTTTCCCCACCGAGACGCATCCTTGTGACGCGAACTAAAACCATGCGGGCGAGTCAGTTCTACCCAAAGCGGACAGTGTCAAGGTACGGTGATTTGATCCCCTTGACTTGTAGTTCGGGGAAGACGTATGGATACTGGGAATTGATGGTGTTTACTTCTGCGACAGTTGGCTACTCACTTTCTTGGGATGAGCTACGGGATGGAGATCCCCTTACGATCTTGTTCAGGTTTCTTGACAGAGCATATTTATGTGTATACCTTGTTCTAGTACCCACTCTTTGGGTTTTGGATTACTCTCCTTCAAAGAGAGGCGAAGACACGCGGGGTATGCCGCATGCTTTCCGTGTCTAGCTTCTCGTGGTTGGACGAGTCTACTCTCCTGCTATAGGTAGAAAAGACCCGACAAGAAGTTCATCTTCTCAACGTTCCGAGCTCCTTGCATTTGGATGAGTCTACTTCCATCCTCTTGTTGGGTTGAGCAGTACTCTTTACTACACTCTCGGTTGTATTCCTTCACTTTTCCCTACTCAATATACTAATCACCTCTTCAGTACCACATTTGTTTCTCCCTCGAGAATTTGGGGCTTCCTACTGAGTATTTTTATACTCACACCTGCTTGGGCTTTTCCCGCACTTGGTGTGCCCTTGCAGGCGACGGACAGGTTGGTCGTGACATCAGAGGAGCTTAGGAGTTCGGGAGCTTGGACTGTGTGTGGTGTTCATAGTTTTGTTTTTGGTGTGGGACTCTCCCAGTTGTTTTACTTTTGTTTACCTGTTTCCGGGTTGTGGCACTTTTCTGGTTGGGCGTGTGTTTTGACCTTTTCTTTTCAGCTTACATTCAGCACTTGCTTTGTACTCTTTAGAGGTCGATGCCCTTTGTAGTTTATTTATTGCAGTTAGTAATTTTCTTTTCCTTTTACTCTGAACTTCTGCATTGAGTGGGATGCATGTGTGTCTGTACAGGTACTCAGTAAAAGGCCTCCCTAAGTTGATTATCCTTCGGAGCTTGTCTCCAGCCCCTGGCCTATGGAGGCGGGCTTGGGGTAGTTGTGGCTCGAGCTCGGGTAGGGTCAGTTCGTGACACATAACCCCTACAGAAATTTTAGAACCATCACACAAAATTCAAATAGGGTAACATCAATTTTATAGATGGATAATGAGGGTAGTGTTCAAGCATTATTTCAATCTATCAAAAACTATATTTCAGGAATAATCATAAATGAAATCAATTTCCTTATTTGGTAGGTTAGTTAGGTGAAAATAAATTTCTCTAAGTTCCTTAATACACCTTTTATAAAATCCATTGTATCCTATAAATGATAAAACGTTTCACATAGTATAACAACACTAATCATTATTACACACATAAACATGATTCATAACATAAACATGAACTTAAGACAACTTTGAAAATTGAGAGGTCTAGTGTTTTGGGAAATTACAAACATTATATAACATCCTAAAATATAAAACCCAGCATCTTTATTGAAAACTTCTTTTACATTACCAGAACATTCCTTCGTACTTAACATTGCATGAGATAACCTAAGGACATGGAAAAGAAAAGGGTGATATATAAAAGACATTATGGTAGTAAACAAGGTATAACATGAAGAATACAGTACAAGTTATGTAATAGTCATATCAATAGAGTAAAATAAGAACATGAACATAAAGGCATGATATAGAATGATTATCATAACATTGAAATGTGGAAACTACATTTAACCTGATATTAGCACGATCCAAGGATCATTACACACGGAGCATGAGTAAACCATTATTCCACTTGAATTAGAATGATTAAACCCTCATTTCACTTGACGTATCATGATACTATTCATTACCCAATTCATCGGAGTGCTATCAGGGCGCACCCTTCTTAATCATTTCATTTCATGCATAAGTGTGCCACATAGATCATATAACATAAATTCATTAAACATCATCATTTATTCCACGATAAAGAAATGTGTAAATAATACACGAAACTATAAAATCAATATGTAAATTTTCATAATGGTAAATACCTTTAATAGAGAAATGGGCATGGTATTCTCTATACAATGACTTTGTCTTGGAAAAACGCGATACAATTTTGGCAGCATAACAGTGTGATATAAGAATTAATAAAAATGGTTGATGAGAGAGAAATGGGTGTATCATCATATGTAAATAAAATTTATAGTATGGGGTCATATATATATTCATTTCCCAACATATGTAATAGAATTTATATTCATAATACAAAATAATTGTTTGGATGTAAATGAGAAGAGAGAAAATCCATAAAGAATTTTGGCATGGTAAGTGGTGTGCATGAAAGGAATTAATGAGAGCGAAATAGATTTCTATTCATTCAAAAATAATAAGGGAGGTATGGGGTAGGTATTAAATTATACCCCTACATTTTTAATTGAAAAAAAATAGTATAACAACATAATGAAGTTTGGAAAAAAAATGAGAAAGGAAGAAATACCTTACTTGGAAGTTTGATACCAAAGGCTTATGAGGGGATTCAGAGAGGATTCTTGGGATATTAGGGCACCATGAGAGGATTATAGAGAGATTATATCAGTTTTTGGTCGAGATATAAAGGTCTTTATTGAATTGGAAGTGGGAGCTTGGGTGTTTTTATATAGGAAATGAGAGGGAATTCTTTATTATTTTGGTTTTGGACACTACACATTAAACTAATCAAAAACACAAAACATCCCATTGTTTTTTCCAAGGTTTTTTCCAAATGGGAGTGGAAAATATAATTTTATAAGGCTAATAACCGAATTTATAAAAATATTATGCTTGATTATGTGGTGGGTAGTCACACTCTCAAGGAAATCATTTCAAAAGTTAAAATATTTTATAAGTCTTGGAGGGCCTCTAAGGCTTTGAAAAAAAAATAAAACAATTCTAAAATAAAATCATTTTAATGTTAAAACATATATTGGTCGAACAACCCATTTATATTATTATTTTTTATATCACTATTGGGTCATTATGATATCCTAAAACACATTATATACTTAAACAGTATTTAATTTTGACCCAAAAATTCAACTATCTCAAAAAATTATGAAAAAATCACAGTTGGATAATTTCGAAATCCTGATTCCAAAAATCATATTCATTTTATCTAAATAATTTTCTAAATATGTTAATTTTTACTTTTAAAATAAAAACCTATATTTGTCAAAAATTCATGGGTTTTGACAAAAAGTGTTTTCAAACCTTAATAAAATTTACAATTTTATTCATAAAAATTGTAAGATTACCTATATTTAATAATAAGTAATATAGTAATAATATTTTGTTAAAATATAATTCAATTAAAAATCCATTAATTGATCAAAATATATTTCTTAATTGAATATTAACTAAAAATACTATTTTTTCTTTAAAACCCCATCTACAAAGTTACAATAATAAAATTAATGTATATTCTTTATTACATAAGAAAATAATTCACATAATCATAGGGATAAGTTCTTGTTACACAACCCTTCATAACACCCGCATAATATAAGGGTAAGGTGTGTGATGGTGACTGACTCTTAGAGTGGCTCAGATAACATCACTCGGGTGGTAATCTCTATCAACTTCCACTTCTCCCGTAGGCGGTTCCATTCAAGCTTAACATGTTGAAGCTCAGCTTGGGCTTGGTCAAGAGAGAAGAATAGTGACTCCACCTCCTTTTTGAGCTCCCAAAAATGGGCTTCATATGGATAAATTCTACTAGATGATTCCAACACTTCATTTTACTGAGTAAATTGGATTTTTAAATCCCTATATTTATTCAAATCAGGTGATCACTGTTCAAAATCTATATTAGCAACACTAACAATTCTTAACGGTATTTGGAAATCCAAAAACATAAAACCAAGGAAGTTCATATTCAATATTTTTATTTTACATACTAATACATTTAATTATATGAATATTAATTTTTATTAATAATAGTTTTGGTTGTTACACATAGTGCTGGAGAAAGGTAGTGTGGTAATAAAATAAATATTTTATTTATTTAATTAAATTATATCTTTAAAAATTATGTGGACCAAAACTTTTCTTTCTTCCACCATTAAATGAAATTTTCATAAATGAAATATCAATATTTCTCAATACATATTCCTAAAACATTTTCCATACTCTATATATTTGAAAACAAGTTCCTTGGATAGTAAAGCGATCAAGGAATACCTCTAAGAAACTATCAATCAGGTTTGAGAAAACAGAAACCATGTAGTCCTGAAATAGACTAGGACAATTGAAATTAATGATTGGAATCCATTAGTAAGAAAATATTTTAAAGGAATATTTTAAGGGGGTCATATCTTAATACTTGAGATCTATTGGAACTGTAATTTTCTATAAAATATATCAAGAAAACAATAATGAACCTTCCCAACTAGTCGCTCTACCATTTGGTTCACAAAGGGTCTGGGGAAGTTTTTGTTTTCTGTTTATATGGCTCAATCAAATATAATATATGAAAACTCTCTAGTCATGAGGAATTATCATGATCACTAACTCATTATTCTCATTTTTCACAATTTTGTTTCCATTTTTATTGGGGACTATTTGGATGGTACCTACCAAATGGGAGTCTTAGATAGGGTATATTATTCCTACTCCAAAAATTCTTTCTCCCTGTTTATTTTTTATATATAGAAGGTACTATTTTATCCCACCCCCTTTGTCTAACTAGTTTTGATTCATATTCTAGAAAAATCCTATGTATTTAGGTTATAGGGATAATCTAGGGGATGTCCCCTAATGTCGAGACTATTTCCCAAATATTTTATTTAAAAATTTTCATTAGTTGGTGTTCTTAGATAGGTTTTAAATAATATGAGATTATAACTAAAAAAATCTCATTTTTATTAAATATTTCTTACATTAGGTTTAATGGTCGTAGTTTTAATTCTAAATCATTGTATTTTCTAGTTATGTTTCTTGCTCGTGGTTATCCATGATGGAAACGGAAACGTGTAAAGTATAATTACTATTATTAAATATGAGTAATTAATCAAAATATTATTCATCAAATTAATTAATTTGTGTAACACTTGATACTGTCATCATATTGAGTGGATTTCAAAAATAGATTTATCAAGAAATTTGGGAGTTTCCAAAGCCTCTCCTAGTCTAATTATTTCATTTAATATTTTAATATTTTCTTTAAAAGATAATGTTTATTCAAAAAACATTGATGTAAAAAACTCTCTCTTTATGTGGATGTTTCATGAAGTCAAGTATATTGAAATAAAATATGTCCTCACTAAAAGTAATTGAATGGGTTTCATCAATAAAAATTATTATAGGTTTTGTCGTATTAAAGAATATTCTAACTATAAATATGGGTGCGTGATATTTTCCTTCTCTTTCTTCCTTATTAAGAATGTAGAAATAAGTAAAGAATAAATAAAATTGTAAACTTTCTCATACATATTATATAACACCTACCTGGTAGGTAGAGGCTTGATTGGATAGTTTTACAACCACTAGAGTAGGTCTAACTCTTCTGATATGCATAGAATAAAAAATTGAATAAGGAATTTTAGTTTATTATGCCCCTAAATCACATAGTCCATTGGAAAAAATTTATTTCTACCATAGTGAAATGGATATAAAATTCACCTAGATATTAATGTTTATGGGGGATTTGAGGGTTAATAAGAGAAGAAACATTCTTATCTAGCTTTACCTCTTCATTTTTTCACAATATCCCACTCTATATTCAATTAATTTAATTAATTTTTAATACCTTTTGATTTAGTGGATAGCCTTCCCAAAATAGATATTGATCTCTACTTTAGTGATATTTCCAAATTCTCTTATCATACTATGACCTCATTGGTTTTCTTGTGTGTTATGATCCTTTTGTGGAATTGTGGTCAAATTTTATGATGATCTCCTATTCTAGATTTCCATTTTTATTTATTAATAGGGGTTCTTAAATGATTATTCCTTAAGTATTTTTCTTGATAAGATTCACTAGGTACATGTTTCTATTTCCTTCCAACTTCAATATCCTAGGTTGATCTCTCATTATTTTTTAACAAATTTTCAGTACTTAATGTTCTACAATAGAAATTACCTTTATTTATATGAATTGTTTGATCTTGAATATTACCTTATCCATGATTTTCTATATTATTGAGGGTGGTCATGAGTTAGTTGGATTTTTCTTTTAATTCCTTCATCTCTGATCCATCAGTGGAGAGAGTGTTCTGTTGAGAATTTGGAGATTTTATTACTGATATCATCATTACCATCATTGATTCATCTTGTAATTTTACTTACTGGTAACATGATGATGTATATATACTTTTCCTTTGGAATATAGGGGGTTGGCAAGGCTTTTTTGAGGCCAATACAAAAGGTATCCTTCGATTCTGTTAGCTCCCCACTCGAAATTTATTGGTGTCAAATATCTAAATCCTTATTTTCAATTTGGTTAATTCTAAAAATTCCACTGTAACATTAACTCATACTTTTCGATCCATTAAACATGAGAGCATCAATTAGTGAAATTAATTTGAGAATACCAAAGATGCATAAATGAGGGGTTGTGGTCATTGATGACTCACATAATTTTTCTTTGGTTATTTATGTCACAAAAAGTTTTAGTTATTCAGTTCTTTTCTAGTAAAGGAGAGTGGGAAATTTTCAAATCACATACACCTCCAGTTACATTTCGCATTCTGAATTGTATGGAATTTTAAGAGGTAAAATTAATTCATTCCCAAACATCAAAAAGTGACTTATTAATCAAAAATCATCCTGAAGAAGAATATATTAGGTTTTGATCATCTAACATCAAACCTTGGTAAAATAATACAAAGAAATGATGTTCTACATAGGGATGGTGTGGATAGGCTTCATTCCAATTCTAAAACCTTTCCCAATATTCAAAGATAGTTTCTCCAGTTTCATGTTTGATATTATAGATATCTTTTCTTATTTGATAAATACTTGAGGCAAGGAATATTTTTTTAATGAATTCCATATATAGTTCATCCCATAAGCTAACTTATCCAGCTTTCATATTGAAGATCCACTCCTTGGTTCCCCATTAAGAGAGAAGGGGAAAGCCTTCCAGCTGATCTCGGCTTCAATGACTCCTCTTTTTTTGAATCCTTTGCATACTACTTTTAACACTATAAAATACATGTTGTGGTCTTTACCTAATAATCCATAAAATTTAGGCATAATTATTATCATTCAAGTTTTTATTTTATATTTATGTTTACCATTTAATTATGAAAAATTATTAATAATATTGAAATTTAGTTCATACATTTACCTCAAAGTTTTTTACATCTCATCGATAAGATCTTACATTTGTTCACTGCCTAGAGTAACTCTTTAAGAAGAAAAAACTGTGAAAGGTGATTTCTCTAATGGAATCGTGAAAACATTATTTCCTCTTATTTAGAGATTTTAGTAGTTCAAATTCTATGGAAAAAAGTTCTCTCAAAATCAGGATACAGATTAATAAGGTTTGATGAAATGGATCAGTTCATTTGAAATCATTTTAACAAAAATAAAAAATAAAAAAAAACATTTTTCTCCCTAAAAATAGAACCCGGTTTTATAATCCAGCAATCAAAAGGATCTCAGTAAATTATTTATGAACTCAAGAAAAAATAACTATTTGTGGGTTTTAGGATTTTGTTAAGAGAGGATAGATTAAGCATGTTTTATATTTTTTTAGTGGGTTATGTTTGTGAAAATAGTAATGTAATATTGAAATTAATTGGTTTTTAAATAAATTTTTCAAAAAAATGTCATAAACACATCTCTCCCTTTACCTACCCAATTAATTCATTGATTAATTTTTTTATCCTCTTTTATTTCAAAAAAATGAAATCTCACCAGAATACTCTCACCTTGAATTTTTTGTTTATCTAGTGGGATGAAATTATTAATAAAACCTCTAATTTATCGAAACCTCATAATCAAAAATATCTCAAACCCATAAATTCTACCCACTTCTCATATTATAATGTAATTAAGAATACCAATGAATACTTTATGTGTAATCTAGAGAAGTAAAAAAACTAATTCAAAATGAGAAAAATAAAAAATGTCATATTACCAAAACTTTTTTGAATAAATCTAGAGATTAATAGAAGATATTAAACAATTAAAATATTTAATTCAGTAATAGGGGATATAGGTAACCCCTCAACTCAGCCCCTCTAGGCTTAGTGTTCCATCATGGGATTTATTTCTAAAATATAAAGTAAGAATATTAGTATAATAAATAATATAAGAATATTTTGATAATGAGTGATAGAGTTCCCATTAATGGTGAATAGTTTGATATTTATAAAATAATTCTTTGGGCCCTTGTGTGTTCCACATGAGCATCATAGATTTCATCAAATTCTTCATGAATCTTTTTCAATTCTATTGCATAACCTCAATAAAAATTGGATCCTGAACATGTTTCCATATTTAGGGATATGAAAGATTTTGAATGGAATTTAGAATCATCCCAAATTGATTTACACTACTCCCATGCTTTAGATCCATATAATTTAGAGGTGAAGTGGTTCAGTACTTCAAAGCATAGTGGACACATCATCCTATGCTTTAATTAATAAGACGATGAGCATATTTTACTTCATAATAATATTGAAAAGGGAAGTCCATGCTTGGACATAAGACATCCTTGTCAATGGACCTTAAAACTCATCTTGGTATCTAAAAATTCAGACCTATAGAGAGAAATAATTTATGTATAATTTAATTCAAAAAAATTAATACAAAAAATAAATAATTAAAAATAGTGTTTCATAGAATCCTAAGTATCTTAAACAGATCTTGGGATTAAGAATTAAGTCTTTGGTGAGGTTAGTAATGGGGTTTGAAATATCAAAAATTTTGGGGTTTCATTGTAAGTGGTTGAAGTTCTTGGATTTTGGGATTCCAATTTGAGGCAGTTGTTTATAAAGTTTCTTGAGTGTGGTGGAAATTAGTGACATATTGAATAAAATGTGATGGATACCTTGAATCATATCTCGTTCTTCATATGAACTCATTTATTCATTTAAACTAATTCTTAGGGTGTGTCATTTTTTCTAAAATCATAGATAATTATTTTGTATAGCTTGAGTTCTTTCAAGTCTTCAAATTCCTACACAGGTAAAAAATACAACTGAGAAAAAAATCTAAAAAATTTGAGTCTCAGTGAAGAATTTAAGAAGGGAATGCATAGAATTTTATTTTAATAAATATTTTTCGATTTCAAAAAGATGTAATTATCCATAATTTGGTTTTCTATTCATTAGTGGGGATGTGAGCTTCAATGGGTTGGCTTCTACAAAATGTTTTTTTGGTTTAGACTTAACATCGTCTCCAGAAATAATGTTATTCCCTTATTGTAAGGCTGAGTTTCTCTAGTAGTATGGATCCAAATTTGTGCAACATTATATAGAGAGATTTGGAGAACATGGGAGGTGTATTTTCAGTTAATATTATATCTATAGGGGTGGTATTTGGTCGTAGACCTTTAAAATGTATTCCTTTATAATTCTTTAACAATCCCCCCCCCCCCCCGGGCATGGATCTTCATCTTTGGTGGTGCATAATGGCACAGCAAGATTTAGTGTGGTAGTTTATCCAAGTCCGATTCAGGTTGGTGGTGATAGAGAAATTTAGGGGTGTCGAGTAGTGAGGAGGTTATCACCGGTAATGAATATGTTCATCACCCTGAATACATCTTCAAGTGATGTTAAATTAATATTTTTTTTCATATCTAGGGACCACTCTTCTTAAAGTTTTTTTTCATAACTGTCTTTTTCTTTAGGGATGAAGGATTTGGGGTTCGATGATATTAATCATAGAGTTGATCAAAATAATCTCCTAGTTCAATATCATTCCCCTCATAAGAATCGATTTCAGAACTCAATTGGTGCAATAGGGTGGTGCAATTGATCTTGATGGTCGGTTGGGAGAAGGTATGAGGTCTCCTATTTTTTAATTATGTGGCAGGTCCATCCCATTTATACATTTTGGTAGTTTTTATATGGTCAATTATAAATAAAAGGAATAATTTCTTTTTTTTACTATGTGTAAATCCCATCCCTTTGATATTATTTTGGTCATGGTTGATCTATTTTTTCCATGTGGTGGATGAAATCTTACCGAATTTCACTCATATCCACTATCCATTTTCAAAGTTTCTTATATTAATTTTTCCAAAATTTTATCTTTGGGGGATTGTAAATTTATTCATATGGTTTCTCTATAATAAGCATATCCTAACACAACTTTTCCAAAGTTTTCAGTCGCAGTCACAAGCACACTTGTAGTCAATCTCTTACTTTCCCATTCTTTTGGGGTTCGGATTGATCATAAGACCAGAAGTTATGGTCGATCCATGACTCTTCCATTATTTTACTATTATCATTGACCACAATAAGTGAAGTCATAGTTTAACCATTCCTATTCCATTTTTTGATCCAAACCTCGACAAAACATATTTTTTTTTGTAGGATATTTATAACAATGTTTTAAAAAAAATTGATAAAACCAACTAAAATTTTAATTCCATCCACCAAAAAATAATTTCAATCAATCAATAAAAAAATAAAATCTACATCATTAAATATTCATATTCTAATAAATTTTGTAATTTCATAAAAAAAACTCTATGTATTTATTTTATATTAATTCAAATAATGTTTGAAATAATTAAAACTCAAAAAAATAATCCATTTAATAATTTTAACTCCTAAATGATTGTTTACAATTTTAAAAATAAATTTCCATTTCCATTTCAATTTAATGTAATTATTTTTAATTTAATTTCAAATATGAATAAAACATTTAAAATTTTCATTTTAACCTATTTTCCCATTGACTATAGAATCTAAAAAACTATCAACATTGGGTTAATTACTTGTTATTTGAATTGGTTATAGGATTATTATCAATGAAAAGTAATTTAAAATTTTAAAAAAAAATGGCTCCTATCAATAACTTTTATCTTTCTCTTTGACGGTTATGAAAATTTTCCAAATACCATTATTATTCTTTTTATTGGAATTTCTACCACTGAGAAAAATACCAACAGGGTTATACAGTAATCATATCAATAAGCTCATCAAATTATATTGAATTTGATATATTATAATAAAATAAATATCTATTTATACATATATTCTTATTCAAGTTCTTTCAATAATAATTCAATCCCATATAATTATTTATTGAGAATTATTCAAATTATATTTTTGTTTTAAATATAAACATTCAAATTTTGTTTAACTATAAAAACAACTAAATGATTATTTATTTGTTATTAGAGATATAGGAATAAGTTAATGGTCTAATTTAGTATAATTATTCAATTTTATTAATAAATAAATGGTATTTATTTAATTGTACCCCCTAAATTTTTATCTATTTAAGATGTTATAAATTAAATTAATATTAAGTGACATATGATATATTTATTTATTAGTTAAAAATGTATTTTCTAGTTTAATGATAATTTAAATATTCCTGGATAACACAAGGTTCAGTTTAGAAATATAAAAATGGGGAGATTAATTTTTGAGTTTTATAACTCTAAACCCTTGATTCATTGTCTCGTTTAAAGAGATCTATTAGATTTCACATCCATGGACTTATTTTCTTCAGGTTAAGAAATTTAAAAGTCTCTCTTATAAATCCTTTAAAGCTGAAGAGTTAATTAAATCAAATCATATATGATCAATATAGCGATATTTGAATAATATCAGTTCTTCATGTTATGAATTGATGAAACAAGACCAGTATCATCACCTTCTATAAGCATGTATGGATATCACTAGAGCTTTTCAAGTTTGAATTTCTGGGGAATGGATATAATGACATCAAAAATGAATCAAATCGCATGATAATTATAAGGGTTAAGTGTTTGATTTTTAATATTTAATAAAAAATTACCAGTAGATATTTTTCTTTAGATTTTTTTATTTATATTTATATTAACTATTAATGTTTGAACCTGTCACATATTGTTTACATTGTTCCAGGATATTGATAATTCATAATATAATTTTTCTCATCAATTACCAACTTATGATACTTTTATTAAATGAAATTTATAATTTAAATTAGTCTTAGATACACATTCTGAATAAAAATACCTTTAAAAAAAATTTAATATATATATAAACCTAATAGAAAAAATAACTGCATTATTGATGGATTCTATCATATCAAGGACTTAATTTTTATGGGAATTCTATTTATCATGATCTTATAAAGAGTATGAAAATTAATTACCACCAGAAAAAACATCACATATTGAGTAATCATTCATGAATCCTACTATAGTAGTTTGTTCTCTAGCTTTATAACTTTATTTTTTCATTCTACATCCATAAAACTAACACTACTCATACCTATATGTGCAGTAAGAATAGTCCATGAAGATCAGAGGCTCCCAATTACTCTTTGTGTGGATGCTTTGGACCCTATCCCTTTCAGATGGTTAACATGATCATTTCCCAAAACATTAATAATAGTATCACCTTAGTAGACTAATGATTATAGTAACATATTTACATTTCAAGATACTTAAATTTTGACCAAAAAATAGGACAATTTTTTTAAAATAAATTTATCCAAAATATGAAATTTTAGTCAACATTTTATACACCATTTTTTATATAAAATTAATTTATATAATTTCAATGCACTTTCTTGTATGAATTATGTAACATCCTAGATTGACCGACACCATGACCATGCTTAATTTCCTCTATCATAAAATAAAAACATTATGAAAATTATATTATATATTACACTACAAATATATATTTAATAATTGTTTAATGATCACCAAATTCAATATTATCCTATAAAAATATTTTGACCCAGCTATTTATGGAATGACTTGCTTCCAGAGATTGATGCATTTTTTAAAAGATTCATGAAATATAGTTATTATTAATAAAACTTTTTTTAGTATTAAGAAATTAAAAAAACATACAAAGACATTATAAAATATCTTATGGGAACTACAATGATTAATATAAACAAAAAATCAACTAAAACTGAGGTATCACTTTTCTAATACAAAAATATTTTACTCAATATTTTACTCTGAAAAAATCACAATGTTCTAAAAATTGAATCACTAGCAAAACCGAGCTTAAAAAAACCCCAAAAAAATTTTAATTAAGTATGGATTTTATAACTGAGTCATAGAATTGGTGTATATGAATAGGAATAACCAAATTATTAAAAATATGAATAAATATTTGATATAATTGAAATGGATTGATTAATACATAATAAATAAGCACCCTGTGTTTAGAAAAATCATTTTATGCCTCAAATATACATTTTATTCAAAAATGGATTTTATTGCATTTTGTACCTGGATATCATAATTAATTGCTTCAAATTTTAGAAACTTTATTTGAAAAAATACACATCATTTTAAAAAATATATATTTCATTACATTATTATAATTATTTTTTTAGTTTTTTCATAAAGGATTATTTTTCGGTGAATAGTGAAAAATATTGATTTTTGAAAAACAATCATTTTTCTTCTTTAAATTAAATAATCAAAAAACCCATTCTATTTTAAAC
This sequence comes from Viscum album, assembly GCA_963277665.1. Lineage (NCBI taxonomy): Eukaryota > Viridiplantae > Streptophyta > Magnoliopsida > Santalales > Viscaceae > Viscum > Viscum album. Next base: position 1,127,056,088 of record OY728156.1, on the reverse strand, counting down.
ATGGTACTATTTTCATATATGATATATTTTATTAAACATAATCTATATAATTCTACATAAATAAATATTATATTTTATTTGGTATAAGTTCATTTTTATTATTAAAAAAATTATAAAAGAGTTTTCATTGCATTTTATTCATTTACATTAAAATTGTTTTCTAACACCTCTATAAATTGAATCATTAAAAAATTATTCATTATTTTAATCATGATATTAAAATTTTTTAAACAGTTTTATTTCATATTTTGGACATAATGAAAAGTATCAACACTAAAACTTTATCACCATGCTGATAGGTAAAACATGTTATTTAATGTTCAAACTATGGGATAAGGCATCGAAATCAACAAAAAACTTACCTTTATTTAATGTTAACAGAATATATATACCATATCCATTCTAAATTCAAATATATGGTATTTTAGTGCTACTTTCCATTGATAATTACATTTATATTATTTTATATAAATAAAAAATAAAAAATGTCACTCTATTTCTTTTAATTTCACTAATATATTTTCATTAGTATAAAATGAAGTTAAGAACTATTATAAAGGTATATTTGTATTATGAATACATTGTTTTTATGAGAATAATTTATTATAAATTTTTTGTTATTATATAATTACATTAAATGCTTATGCTATGCTAATATGGTGCTTGGGAAAGAAATAGAAAAATCAAGATAAATGAAATTTAAAAAATATATTTTCTTATGAACATTAATATTCCATGTATTTAATTGGTAATTATAAATTATAATAAATGTTAAATTTATTTATATTTTAATTTCATTACTATCTTTAGGTCTTTAATTTCAAATTAAATGAATACATCGGAAAATAAATTTAACGAAATTTTATGATAAAATTTATTTTATTAAATGATCTAAAAATCATAAAAATAATAAAAGAGAACAATAGAGATGGTAAATGGTCCACAATGTAATCTACGGACCATTTTTTAGCCAATTTTAGCTTTATAAGTAAATTTATGACTCTTAAATTAAAAAACATGTGTCACCACGCTTATGGTTAAAAATATTTAATGTTGGGGATAAATTGAATGATAAGGTTTAAAATGAAACATAAATATGTCTAAATTTAATTTTTTTTCCATTGCATTTGTACCTCATCGTGTCCTACCTTAAAAATTATTTCAATTGGTACACTTCTCTCTTAAAGGGGCACCACTTCTCTCTTATTTACATCTCTTGAAGCACATAGCCGGAAAAACCCATATCTAAATAACATACCAAAATCCCTCCCCATTACTAAGAATAATTTCTCAAAACAAATTACCATCCTATAAGGATTAATGTGTAAAACAAAGGTGTTTTCTTAAGAAGAGGATGATCAAGCATCTTATGAGTAAGTAGAGGCCCAATGTATGGGTAATTTCATCTCATTTACACTTCAATGAGATGTGTTTAAGATTATAAACCTAATTTATTTTATATGGTGTTTATAATTACCCCTTTACATGTTATATCATGAATAAATCTTTATTTTAAGTATTTTTAGTTTATTATTCAAGTTTTATGTTCTAATGGGTTTTTATTAAAAAGATATAGAAGTAGTAAAAATTTATTTCACAATCTCATTTTAAATTAAAATTATTTATATTTTAATTTTAATTGAAATAATTTTATTATATTATCATTTAATCCCTATTTATTCTATTCTCCCATATTTATTCCAAAAAAATCAAGTAATATTACCATTTTTTCACTTTCGTACTTAAAATAATCACGCGAATGTTTTTAAGATAAATTGTCCTTATTCACACTTTAGTATATGAATTTTTCCTTATATGTTCATATTTATTAAAAAAATCAATGATTCTATTTTATATGATCTAAATATATTACAAAGTCATTTTCAACCTTATTTTAATTTCTTTTCAAAGTTTTAAAAAGTAATCGTTTTAAAAAAATATGAACAATTTATTTTCTTCACTTTTTACAAAATTACCTAAAGAAATTCTATTTTAATAGATAATGTAAGAATTAATTTTCCAATCATTATAACTGTGATTTTATTTGAACCTTCTTTTACATGTTTCCATTTTTTTTAAAGAAAAAATTTTTCTCAATATTCTAAACTTTTTATTTATAATCGTATCCAAAGAAAATGATATTTTTATAATCTTTTCAAAGAAATAATAAAATATTATTTTAATGGTATTTTAATCTATTTCAAAATACATTGATTATTCTTATTCTGTAATGGGAATATAACCTAAATATAACATGAAACTTAATTCTCTTGATGGCATATGGTTTTTTGTTTTATTTAACTAATTGCAAAACAATTCCTTATTCTTGACTCAATATGGATAAATTTTTATTTATAAGGGATTTTGATAATAAACTGAGTTGATCATTAAATATATTAGAATTACATAGTAATTGCAAGTTATAGTTGGGGATCAGTTATTCATATATCTTTGATGCATCAATAGGTCTCATGAGACAAAATAAGTGGATATATTAACCTTGTAATTGAATTACACCAACCCATTTAAATAGAATCTTGTCAGGTTGAGTGGCCTTAATGGTAAGATTCAAGATAACTTGGTTGAGGGATTGATGCCATGTTTTTAAATTTAAGAATTTATGTACTTCCATTACTAATAATTCAGTTTCTATTAACAATATCATTTTTATAATGATATTATATTGGGACATTCATTAATTTAATGTTATTGACTAAATGTAATGTGTTTTGATTATCCACCATTCCATATTTCTTATTCCATATTTATTCATGATAGCTTCTATAGTATGTATCCCATGATAAGAATATAATATCTCCCTTTAGTTTTTCCCTTCCTTATGATATGAAGAGGGGATATTTTAATTATTTTGATGGATGGAGTAAATTTTTCATGTTAGGATTTGAATTTCTAATTTAATATAGAATACATGTATTTATACTATTTTCTGATACTTAAAACTAATCGATCTTGGGTGGTTTGATCTCTTATGTCTTGTACCAATATAATATGTTAGAATTTTTCACGGGTTACTAGAACCATAGTGTCACAACACATATTAAAGCAAGTTTATAAGGAACCATGGGTATAATATATTAAATTAGAAAAGCTAACATGATAATTATGAAAATCATTTAGAGTATTTTGGAACCCTTTATAAATTTTCTATTATAAGAATCAATATTAAGGATGAATTTAGGATAAATATGTGATTATTGTTTAATGGTGATAGAACCTCGAGGAAGAAGGGAAATAACACCCATGACCAATGTAGGGATTACCATGTTGATCATGCCAATACAGTGAGTGTTGAAGTTGAGTAGATAACAGACATGTTAAGGAATTTTAATTAGGTTATGGTTCATATATTTTCCCATATGGGTAAACAAAATTGTATAGAATCAAGAGTGAAGGATATTATGATTATTCCAAGCCAACTATCTCGAGTTATGATAAAAAATTTGGACCCAGATAAATTTTCTATTAATAAAGAAAGGTCAAGTTACATGAATGTTCAGGGGATAAAGGATATGGAAGGAAACATATTACACATACCATGTGTCAAGAATGTGGGTGGAAGCACTCAGATAATTACTTAAAGGAAATGAGAGTTTTTTACAAGTACATATAAAATTTACATCATGATCATAATTAAAATGTTAATAAAGAATCTATTATTTTTTTAATTCTTAAATTGTAAGGATATAGGGTATTTTTAAAACTAATACCGGAAGCCTCAAGGATAAACAAGATAATTTTTATTACTTATAATATCATGAAAATACTCTAAATATTTAAAATCATGATAATAACCTGAGATTAATTATTCAATATTTTATAGAAAATATGTTATATGGGAAATTTAGTAAGTGTGAATACCAATTTCTAGATTTTTATTTTCTTATAAGTATCATATACATGGATGGAATATGATTTGATATTTCTAAGAGAGAAGACAACAAATCAATAGACCTCATAGATTAAAACAACCATTAAAGATTTATATTTAACATAATTATAGACTAATCAAAGAATATATGATTATAATGTAGTGGTATTTATCAATGGTGGTTTAGTAAGAGGATTAATAGTAAAATACAAGGATTGTTCTAATAATATTTAGTTCTATAGAAAATTTGGTAAATGTGAATTTTTAAAATAGTTATTTAATAGTATAAATCACCCTAAAAATTAATTTTTATTAAAATGCGATATTTTTTAAGATATTTATTATAGAATGTATAGATAACCATTAAGGTTTGTATGGGATATCATAAGGTGAACCTTAGTAAAGATTATTACTTCTGTTGTATTTTATATCAGAAAAATTATGTTTTGGTATATGTGATTAAAACATGTATATATTTGATTATATGACTATATAAGTGTATTTTTTAATTTGAGATTAATTTATATTAAGTTCTATTCATATTGGTTATTATTTTATCTTATATAAACTACATTGGTTTTCGACAGAAGAAATAACTTTTAAACATATGTTTGATTAAAACATTTTTTTATTGCTTCATGGATGAATAATTCCTCAAGATCGTGATGATAAAAATTAAAGGATGGAGTCTCTTATATAGAATATAAATAAATAATATAAATAAATTTTATCCTATTTTTTCCCAATACTAAATGAATTTCTTAAACATAAGAAATATGAAGGAAAATATGTTGAGTTTTATGTGAAATGTAACATTAAACTACCAAGTAATGATTTTAGAAGCACATTTTCAATAATTATTCTTATATAGATACATACATAATAATTTATCTAGTCATAGCCTAAAAAATTAATGATCATGATAGAATATATATATATACATACGTATGATTTTATTACCATATTATATTCTGGTTATAAATAAAGAATTAAAATAGAAAGTACATAATTTTTCTAAATAGGTGATACTGAAAACCCCTGTGATTATATTTGATATTTTATTTTAAAAATAACACTATGTTCGATAATCTATAGAATTCACACCAGCATGCTTAAAAAACTGTGAAATAATTTTATTTAAATATGCCTTTCATACCCCATTCATTGGGTAGGTGAATATGAATAATAACAACCATTTTATGAATTATATGTATACATGGTTTATATAATGATTTTTTTTTAGTTCAAAATAAGTATTACATTTTCAGTCAACTCATTTTATGTCTCAAAAATATGTTTTCTTCAAAAATGGTTTTTAGTTCATTTTATATGCGGATGTTATAATTTATTACAAAAAATTTTAAAAAAATTATTTTCAAAAAATAGAAATATTTTTTGAAATTGTAATCTAAAAATATTAATAAGATACTATTTTTATATTTTTCTAAAAATATTGTTTTTTGAATGAAGCATGAAAATGTTAATTTTTGCAAAAACTATCATTTATTTTCACTAAATAAATTAATTTAAAAGTCCAATTTTGTTTTGAATTTATTTTATATAAAATAATATATACTTTCTGAACATATTAAAAATAATAAAATAGTAATCAAAAATATATTTTATTTTGGCATAAGCTCATTTTTATGATTAAAACATGACTTTCTAAAAAAATATTTTTCATTTTGTTTAATGCATTTATATTTAAATGGATTTCTGCCACCTCCAAAAATTGAATCATGAAAAATGGATTCAATATTTTTAATCATGTGGTCAAACATTGGTAAATATTTCTATTTCATTTTTTTAGTCATAATGAATAGTAACTATGGTAAAGGTTTATCACCACACTAATGAGTAAAATGAGTTAATTAGTGTTAAACTGATCGGACGAGGTCAACAAACAAACCCAAAACATTACCTTATTTTATTTTATGATATAAATTAGGACATATTAATCCCATATTTGTATATAGGTCATGTTGGTGCCATATTCCTTTGATAGTTACATTTATTTTATTTTACAAAAAAGTATAAATACAAAATGGAACTCTATTTCTTTTAATATACTATTATATATTCATTAGGTCATAAAGAATTTATAATAAATTATAAATGATTGTTTCATTATTAATACATTGTTTTTATGATTGTAATTTATTTTTAATTTTTATTGATGATATAATTACCATAAACGTTTATGAAAATACAATATAATGTTGGCGAAAGTAGTAAAAATTTAAGGTAAATGATTTTATAAATAATAAAATTAATATGTTTTGGATAAATTATGGTATTCCAAAATGTTAAAAAATAATTATAAAATATAAATCATGATTAATGTGTCTATATTCTACCTTAATTTCTTTCTTGATGTCTTTCATGTCAAATTAAATGAATAGTCCAAAAAATGATTGTAATGAAATTGTATGATAAACAGTATTTTGATAAATTATTTAAAAGTTAAAAAAAATAAAGAGGATAAATGGGATAGGAAGTGGTCAAACTATCATCCAGGTACAGTTTTTTATCCATCTTCCACTTCATAATTAAATTTATAACCCTCAAAGTCTAAAAAATGTGTTACCACAATTAAGTTTAAAAAGTATTAATGATGGTGTTAATCCAAAATAGAATGAATAAAATGAAAAATAATTCTCTCTAGTTTTAATTACTTGAATTTATTTTAACCTTATCATGTCCTACCATAAAAATTATGATGATATATATTATATTTAAATATTTTATGTAATTCTAAATTTTTTATTTTCTCACATATAAAATATCATTACTTATCTTCTCTTACTCATACATCTTGATACACTTAACATGACCACACTGTAACAAAATACATTCCCAACCATCATTACCATGACATAGAGGTACTTTTATTATTAAAATACCATTAATTAAATATTAATGTGTAATCAAAATGTCCTTTTCCATAGAATAGGAGTATCAAACATGTACGAGTAAGTCGATACCTAAAGTAAGGGTAATTGTTTCTCATTTCCACTTCAATGGGATATGTTTTACATTATATACAAAATTTTGTTTAAAAGGTGTATATATTACCCCATTAAAAATTTATATCATGAATTATTCTTATTCATATTAAAAAAATTATCCACTTTTTCTATTCTAAGGGATTTTGATTCACAAGTTACCAAAACGGTAAGGATTTATTTCACAATGTCATTTTTAATCAAGAATGTTTATATTTAAAATTTTATTGAAAGAATTTTGTGATATTGCCCTTTAAAACCCAAAAATTTTCTTTCATGTGTTTATTCAAACAATTTTCAAGTAATTTTATAAACTCCATCTCTTTGGGAATTAAAATGATTGATAAAATGTCTATAATAAATACTGATAGTATTTATTCTTTAACCAATAAAATTTTTCTTCCATGTCCTTGTCAAAGTGTATTCATGTATTTTATTTTCTACATCCTAAATATTGTTTAATTTACTTTTCAACCATATTTTAATTTATTTTCCGAGGCTTAAAAAGTATTCTTTTTAAAAAAAATTAAATAGTTCATTTTCTATACTTTTTACAAAAGTAAAAAAATAATTTCTCTTTTAGTATATATGACATGAATGATTTTTTTCCACCATCATAACAGTACTTTAACTGAACATTCCTTTTTACTCTTACATTTTCATTTTCCAAGAAATTAATTTTCCCATTTGTTTGGAAAATTTTATTTAGAATTTTATCAAAAAAATGATTTTTTCATGCTTTTAATGAAATCCCCAAATATTATTTTAAAAGTACATTAATCTATTTCAATAGACGTTTTTAATTATTATTCTATAATGGAGACATAATCTGAATATAACATCCATATTATTTCTCTATATGTCTTATGATCATGTTGTTTTATTTTATTAACTAGGTAAATAATCCATATTCTTGATTCAATAATGATAAATTATTATTTATAAAGGATTCTAAGAATAAATATATTTATCATAACAAAAGTTAAGAATTAATAGGAAGCTCAAGTGATGGGTGGGACTCAGTTATAAATATCCTCTCGATACATTGATAGGTCCCATGAGACAAAAAAAGTGGCCATATTAGAAGGGTATTTGGTTGACACATACTTACTTTTTAATGAAGATTTCTTGGTTGATAATCCTAGATTGTATGATTCGTGATAACTTAGCCGACACATTTTTATAAATTTCCGAAATTTCAGGATTTAATGATTTCCTTTATTAAGAATTATGTTTCCATTATCCATGTAATTTCTATGATGATATTATCCATATACATTCATTGAACTGATGTTTTTTAATTAATGGAATGTGTTTTAGTTATCCCCTTGATATATTAACTATGTATCATGCATTCATGACAGATTCTGTTATACATACCCCTGACTGAGAATATGATATCACACTTTATTTTTCTCCCTTTTCCTACGATAAAATGAATAAATCCATGAAATATTTTCATGTATACAGAAAATATTTTCATTCTATATTTTAAATGTTAAAAGTAATGTAGTAGTTATGTATGTATATAGCTTTACAAGACTGCTAAAATAATCAATCATTTATATTTTTATCCCTTTTATCTTATACTTACTTAACAAGTTATCACTAGATATGGGTTACTAGAGTCAGGTTTTCAAAATGTTGGGAATCTTTTTATACATCTAATAGATTCTCAATGATATTTCATTGAACTCATTTCACATCCTTTACTCTAATCCCTTTTATTATTCCCTAAAATTTTCAATTTCTTTTGAAACATAATCATATCTTTCATATCAAATTATAATATTATATAAAAATAAAATATGTAAAAATATTAGCATTATTTCATGATATAAATAGATAAAAATAAACAATTAATTTTTACTTTTGAATCACCATATATTTTTTTTACATAATTCATCCTCCTAATCAATGAAAATATTCCCTCATTCATGATATTTATTGGAAAGGGACATTGAACCACATGATATATTGAACAATGATCTACCCATATAAACCTATTACATCATATGTTGGAACCCCATAAAAATAAAATTCCATAACTACTAAATCATTGATCCTCGAAATATATATTGTTTTCCTGATCAGTTCTATTTTGTCACTGTTTAAAAAAAATTAAGAAATATATTAAAAAATTAGTATATATATGATTAATTCTTTAAACGTTAACATTTAAAAACAAATAATAGTTATCTTATTATATAATTGTGATAGTAGTAGTGGCCCTATATTCTCAGTTAATTCATACTTGTTATCTTATGGCCTAATCCCCGATTATTTATTTCTTTTTTAATCCCTAATGTAGAATGTGATTTACTACAATTATTTGATATACCTAAATAATATGTGATATTATAAAGTGGTATCTTGAAATCAAGAGTTCTCATACCCAAAGTTAGCAGTATACCAGATAAATATAATGGTATATTAGATTGGTTTCCCAAATTTATTTTAATTATAACATACTAAAATGACCAAAATTATTATGGGTAGTGTGATTTAGGGAAATTTAAATTTTTAACGTTGGATAAGAGACCATTTTGTAAATTATGATTTATATTGTAATTATAATATTTTGATTATCTTTTTGATATATTACTGGTTATATATCAATTTCTATGTGGTGTTTTTGCTAATAGGTTGAACCTCGGGAGCTTTTTATTGAAATGTTAAAATTTGAGAAGGGTTTTACCCAAATGTATAGTTACCTCATGGATAGAGGAAACCATGTGATTAAACTATGTGGTCTTGTTTTACATTGGGTTTTGGTTGTTCTTTTACACACGGTTGTAAAGGAACCATGAAACACTTACAATTTGAGTTTCATAGGGATCTATATGGTTTTGATAACTATATAGAAAAACCATTTGAGGCATTACATGTTAGAGATAATTAACTTCATGATGGGATCATGGTTTGGTAAACTAGGTAGGGAATACATGTAAAGTGTACATATGTAGATAGTGAGGTTTTCATGGTAGACCCATGGCTTCTAAAACCATGTATTAATCATGTGACTAACCAAATTTCAATAAAAGGAGTAAAATGACAATTTTCCATCTTTTTATTTTAATCCTTCGCCCTCTCTTTCTCCCCAATCACACATATCGAACCCGTGAGTACATCATCCATCTTTATTATTTGATTCACCCTTGTTTAAGGCTTTTTCTAATTATTAATTCTCTTATTCAAGGGGAAATCTATCCTTCCTGTCATCATATTCATGTTTCTCTCATTACTAAATAACTTGGTGTAGTTTTTTCTTGGGTTTTATTTAAAATTAAACTAGTTCATGGTGGGATCTTTCTGATATATTGTGATTTTTTCGTAGTGTGGCTAGATAATGTTCTAGGAGGATGAACACACATCATTTATTGTAATTTTTTTAAGGGGCATCACCCAGTGAATTTATATTTCTTTTAATCCTAAATTTAATGAAATATCCTATTGATTTGGTCAATTTAATTGGGTCTTTTGTGGGTATTGGGTTCATATTCATATTAGGAGTTGACCACACCATGTTTTCCAAGGTTTAGGTGAGCGGATTCTTTTCGATGAGATTTTATAAAAACATAATAAATTAATTTTAATTTAATAATTTGTTATTAATTATTATAATTAATTGTATTTGAAGTTCTATCTCAATATAGGATCTTAGAAGATGGGGAAATCTTGGATGATTCTTAGACAAGCCTGGAAGATAGAGGTCAGAATTTTTATAAAGGAAATGACTTTTTGTTTGAGTTATGTGTTAATAAGATTCATTACTTCCAAATGAACATGTAAAGTTTTATAAATTAATTTTATTTTCTCAATCCTTCATCGATATAAGGGTTTTAGTGTTATAAATCCAAGTTCATCCCATGAAGAGAAAAAATTGTGATCCTTTTGAGTGGGAAAATTTAATCATTAACTCAAGAGTGTCATTTTTTGGATCAAGGGAGAAAAAGACTGAAATTATTTGTAATTCAAAATATTTATTAATACTAGGATTTTGGGATAATTTTATATTATTCAGTAACAGTGTATTACCATTCTCACTCATAGTTTAGGATTATTGACTGGATAAATGGAAATTAAAAATACTAACTTTTTATGCCAAAAATAATTTATCCCACTTAAACTAGTATGGGTCCCCTGGTCATGAAAATACATTAAGTAAAAAATGTATTATTCCAAGACCTTAAAGTGAAACGCAAATACATTATACTAGTCATAACATGATTTTATCATCAGGGTTGAGTTCCTCCCCACACACTCCATTTGAAGAGTATCTTTTATGGGGATAACATTTAATTTGGTCCATTATCCAATTTTTAATCAATACAAACACTCATTAATGAGATCAGTAACAAATTAATGGTCACATACTTCTAATATCAATCCATAACCCCTTAAGTTCATAGACATTCATGACATGAGAAAACTCTATCACACATGAAAAATTCAAATGAATAAATTAATATAGAAAAAAAATAGAATAAGGAAATATAATAATTGAAACAAAGATATGTCACTTAAAATAATATCAATGGCCAAAAATCTAAAGTATTGGTATAAATAAAGGCACAAAATAACTTGTAAAGAAATTTTAGAAGTTGAGAGATCTAAAAGAAATTTTAATCCTCTCAAACACAGTCAAAACATCTCTAAAAAATAAAATCATTCAACACAACATCATAGAAATTATCTTGGAATGAACCTCTAATGTCCAATATAGGAATTGTATTTCATATCCCTTATTTTGATATGCCATGGTTTCACACAAACATTCAGGGATTCATGGTTTCTTTATTCTTTCTAAATTTGAATATCCATGGAAAATCATGTCATCTGATACTCAGGGGATTGAATGACATATATTTTACTTTGACTATTGATAATGTATTTTAGGGCATGTTAGTGTTGGTCATATGACTACTGTTTTTTCTTATCCAGTGGCTATGTGTATACTCATAAAAATCACATACTTCTCACATCATCACACATCCCCTAAAATGAATAATGCTGATATCACCCATGGGAAGAGTAGTTTGAACAAATATTCTTGATATTTTAAGTGTGGTGTAGCATTATGTGCATGGGTTGAATAATTCATATGAACTTATAAATTATTATTATGAATTTGACACAATGATGTGATGGTCTGAGTCATGATATGAATGTATCTTATGAACCAACTACTTTATGGCTTTGGTAATGTTCTATGTCTTACAGAAACTCCATAATCTTAAACATTTCCCATATATTTTATTAATATTTATTCATATTTTTCATTTCCTAAGCATAGCACAACATCATCACACAAGGAATGAAAAATTCTTTAACAGTTAAGATGAATCGTATAAACTTTCAGCATCAATCCTAAAATTTTTGTAGGATTTAACCATTTACTTTCATGTTTCTTGGGTTCATCATGATCCATGTGTCACATTTTAAATCAATGTTAGCTTTAATATGTTCTCTCTATTTGTCTTCATTCATGGCATAAATCAATCGGTTTGTACCCTGATTCCTAGGTTCTTGGACTCAAAATATTATTATATTTAGTAATTCTATTAACATTTATATTGCGGTGTGAATGATAACAATTCCTTAAAAATACCTCTCTCCCTGAAAATATATTCAAATAAAAACTCCTTAAATATTTCATTGGAATGATACCACATTAGGGAATAATATTATAAAATTTAGTAGTAAATATACTAAAAATATATTCATTGATTACAAGTTTTAAATTCACCTAAAATTAAAAAATTACTTGCACTTAAGCCAAAAACATATCATTAAATATATCAAAAAATAACAAACATCCACCAGAGAAAACCCATATCCAATAATTTAAAATAAAATAAGTATTAAAAAACTTGAAATTTCAACAACACATTCCTCCTACTTATCAATTAATGGATTGTTATTAAACTCCCATTGAAATTAATTATTTCCTTTATTATCCTCAACCAAATTTTCATTAAACATTCATGTCCCCATTTTGATTTACCTTTCTAAAATATTTACACTCCCCACTCGAGAAAAAAGAAAACTAGTGTTATGATCATCCTCTAATACACTCACCTAATCTATAGGCTTGCAACTAATCTAAATATCCACTCAATAATTTCACCCCTAACATAACGAAGATTTTTCATCATGGTGGTAATGAATATGTCGCTAAAGGATGGTTTTTTATAATGTGGGAACTAAAATTAGAGTCTTGAAGATGAGGGGTAGTTTTTTTAAGAATAAATCATGATATTAAATATAAAACACAATTTAAAGAATTTTTCATTTTACTTCACTCTACTATGATTGTCATGATTTCCATATCTTCTGTATCATGGTTTCAAAAAATAATTATTCAAAATTGTTAAAAAATTATCTCTTTTCCTCTAAAATTTTATTATTTCTAAATTTTTCAGTTATATGTGTGTTAGGTAGGTACCCACACCCTTTTATGTCTAAAAATTCTGGTACCTAAATCCCCACTATAAATATTCTTTCAAAACTATTTTTTATATTTATCTTAATAAGTAAAATTTGATTCTATTTATATATCAATCCAAGGTATCTCACTTGCCCAATTTTTCATTTCTACTTTATTTTTGTCAGGTTTTTTCTATTATAATTTTTTCATAAAAATGTATATGAATTAATGTAGTAAAATTGTAATATTAGTGATACTTTCTCCCATGAAATCAAGAAATAAAACTCCAAACCTTTTTCGTGAAGTTTTTAGATAATGAAACCATGAAAAAATAAATTCCATCTTTTAAATAACTAAAATAATAATAATCCAATGATACTAGATGATGATGATGGAAATGATTAGGAGGTTTCTAATGTGACTTCTTATCAAGGTATTTCACGGTTTCTATGGGATTCATGAATTATAAAATATAGGGTCACCCTCAAGATTAAATGGGCTAAAAAATCAATAGATTCAACCATTTAAATATGATGTAAAAACATCAATTTTTTATAAGAAATATATATAAGTTATTATAGTGATGTGTGTCTTGATTTATCTTAAGAGAAAGGATATGCAAAAGAACAAACAAAAGTGTCTTAGACTACCTCTCAAGAATGAAATTTCAAAATTATAGACATCCAATCAATACATGATTTATAATTAATCCTCCAATTTACAAAAATTTCACAACATTAAATACATATATTTAATTGAATTCAGGAATCTTATAATTTTTCAACTTAAGAGTAAACTAAAATTTTATTTTAAAATGAATTCCATCTAAAAATCCTACTTTTATTCCCATTTTTTATTTAAAATTCTAACAATAATAGAATTTTTCTAATGAAAAATTTAAAATTGAACAAGCATTCCAAAACAAAAGTTTAGTGGGTTACAATTAATCCTAAAAATACGACCCTCCTCAATCATATAATGAAATTATTTCCCCACTATTTAAGAAAAAATTTGGAGGGTTTTGAAGAAAAATAAATAAGTGAAAAATATGAAATAATTTTATTTAATGAATAACTCCCCAAATTAATTTAGTGGTATTTAAAAAATAATAATAGAGAATCTATAATTTAGTGGTATTCAATAAGGATTGTAGGTAAAATCTATTTCCATGTACACTAGTATGGAGTTCAGTACATATAAGCATGAATTTAGAAATAAAAAACACATAAAGGAATAACAAAAAAATATTGTTCAAAAATAAAAAAAATGAGGGAGTATAGAGAAATACTATGTCTTTTGTGTTCCATCCACTAGATCTCTACTATACTCTGGCACATTATTGAGATGAGTATGGACCATATGTTCTACAACCTTAATAATGCATGGGTCTAATACAGGGAAAAATAGGGCATCATCTGGATACCTTTTTATGTTGCTTTGATCCTTGGTAGAGAGAGAGGTTATGTGCCTGATCAAATAGATTAATAAATGAGACCCTCGTTTTTTGTGGCTTCAAGTCCCTATGCATTATGAATATAAAAAATGAAAAAAAAATCATACTGGGCCTTTGAATTTGAAATGTTTAATTGAATTCCAATGTATTATTTTCTAACTAACTCGGGAGGGTGATCCTTAGAAGTAATGATATATATAGACTAATCTGATGTACTTTATATTTATGGGATTAGGGAATTATGGGGTGTCAGATGTGGATTTTTTTAATGGGAAAGTGGATTCCCTATAATCTCAGGAAATTGATTCCCACTATATTGAAAAAAAATCTATGATTCTCAATAAAAAACATGAGGGTAGCATTGAAATAAAATAACTACACATATATAGAGGTGGGGTATGGTAATGACTCATTAATTATTGTCAATTCAGTATTTATATAGTTTTCCAGGGAAGTTCTTGTCTCAAATGTTTCTATTAACATATCCTCTTGAGCTTAATATTATTTTTAAAACATAAGTCTACTTGTCATCTGATTCATACCACTTCCCCTCCATTTTCTGTTGTCTCATCCTAAAAACAATAGGGCCCATCAGATGTAATCTCTATAAGGGTGAGATGTTACGTGAGTCCTCACAAAATCTAAAATTATTTCCTAAGATAGTTATAAAACTACTACCCATCAATGTCCCTCTAACATTCTTAACTTCTCTTAGAAAAAATAAGGAAAACTATCTATACATATTTATTTCATCCCCCTTATACATTTTGGATAGAAGTAACACCTACACTAGTTGAATACACTTCTAGGTATCCAATATCCAAACAAGAATGATTTATATCCCTATACACAATCCTAAGAAATTGAAACTTAAGAGGTGTACATTTAGTCATCCTATAGTCATGTTAGTTTTCAAGATCAGCTTCTATCCCAAACCAATTATTTGGGTTGTACTTTTCTTAAGCTCCATGACCAATGTATAATATTAATTAAAGGCCAAAAATTCAATAATTTATACACCTATACTAACCCCAGACTCTCGTAAAGATATACTCTACACCTTCTAAAATAGCCAAAATACAACTCTCACCTAGGTCATCTCCAATGTACAAAGAAAATCTTGAAATGCCTACCTTAAATTCACCTATATATATAATATAATATTCACATGGTGAAAGTCTCATAAGGCTTCCAAAATTTCTACCCACATATTTATGTTTTTAATAACCTCATGGTATACCATATTTTTTGACATAATGGGATTATTTTATATCTTGGGGAGATGATCTTGATGCTTGTGTAATATCAATTAAAGGCAACAGTGAATGTATTAATAGGTTGAATCCTCCCACATGCATAAATAATAAGTATAATAGGTGGAGGAATGGGATAAAGATTTGGGTGAGATCAAAGTTGGGCTGGTGGATAGTACAGGAGAGGATAAGCGAAGTGTGTTTCAGTAACATTTGGATTTATGTTTGGGGAGATCCTAGTGGTATCATTGTTGAAGGTCTATTTGATTGGGAACTTAGTTGGGGTTTTGGTAGCTAGATATTTGGTATGATCCATAGAAATTATGTAAACAAATTGGATGTTGATTTTTAAATTTTAAAAGGATGAAAATTTTGGAGGTATAGGGACAATTGTTCAACTTGGTGGAGAGAAACGGTGGATGAGGTTTTCTAATAGAGAAAGGTTGGGTAATATTGAATGTTGGGGAAGAAAGTATGTATTTATAAGGTAATAATATGTGGATAATATTCCCAAAATATTTAAAATAGGTTCATTTGATGGTTACGTGGGAAATATTTTCTTGTAGAGAGGTGAGGAGATGAAGAGTTATATGTCATGGGAACTCTTGGATATGGGAAAGTGAAGGGTCACAACATGCATTAGGGTCAGCAGAAAAAAAATTAAACTCCATCAATTCATCATAGTGTGGTGATTCATATCATTCCATGACCTTTTAATGATAAATATCATACACTTTCATTTCTAAATATTAGAATTTTCACATTCCCAACCACATCCATTATGGAATGGCACATTCAGTACAATTTTAGATAATGCATTCTGATTTTACTCTAGATACATGGTAGTGTGAGTCAATTATTTTACATCATGTCCATATTACAAATTTATAATAGTGTTCTTCATATCTTTGATTCATGTTAAAAAGTTCACCTGAAGAATTTTTAAATTCTTTGAGCTCCACTTCTCTTCTTACTTCATGTCGTAAAATGAATTTTTGTGCCATGAACTAACTCATTCACTATAAATCTTAGTCCACCATTAATTTATCACCTTTACTAGGACCAAAAAGGGTCTTGGAGATAGTCCCTAGTACTCTAACCCAAAAATATCAAATCTATATTATGATAATAAAAATTTAGACAAAAATAAAAAAATTTTCCAACTAGTTAGAACTTCATTCAATAATGAGATCTACATTTACCTCTCATCTTCTTCACTCAAATAATAGTAGTAGAACACATAATGTTTAAAAATTATCTAGTTATAACTTCAATATTTATCCATTAACCTTGAATTATACCTCATTATATCTTTATATTTCAACACTACTATATGGGAAGACCATAACAACAATGAATAGTCCTGAAAACCTCAACTTAAACATCCCAGGAAACAACTTCAAATGTGATTTAAACAATAATACTTTTCCTCTATGAGTAAAGGTTATATGGATAATATGTTGTTGGTAACATTTCTTGGTATTATCATTGTAAATCTTGGATATCTCATTGGTATCCATTCTTAGATCCTCCAATTCATCTGGTTATAAAAATATATCCTCACCTGCTTTACTTGACTCTATATCCAACTTCTTCAGAGCTTAATAAGAGTGGTGTTCCAGCTCCCCAATGAGATGGAAAGGCATTCTGTAGACATGATAGATTTGGGTTATAACAAGTAATATCATATAATCAGTTTGTAACACCCACAATATATGATCCAACATTCTTCTATAATCATTTATATCTTCATTAATCTTCTTTTATAAGATATATTTTAGTTTTAGGTTGGAGATTTCCACTGTACCGCTAGTGTGTGGGTCATATGGGGTGTTGGTATTTTTTTTTAAATTCTTAATTCATATGAAATACCCTTATCAAGTGGTTGTTGACCTGAGTACCCTACACCCTAATGAGTAATCAAGTAATTTCAAACTAATAAAATAAGTTCTTGTTTAAAAAATACTAGATATATTTTGTTATGTGGATCAAAATAACTTCAGACTCCACCCAATTGGTTACATATTCCACAAAAATTATGTTTTATGTGTTTCTAAAAGAATTTTCTAAGGTTTCTATGAATAATAGAACCCAAACATCAAATACTGAAACATAAAAAATGGGGTGTTGTGGAATTTTATTTCTTTTACTGATGTTTCCCATTCTTTCTCGAGAATTACCACTCAAAAAAATATTTGGAATCCTGATAAAGTGTAGGAAAAGATAATCTGCATTGACGTGTCATTTCAACTATTTGATCATATCCATGATATCCTCCCATTGTTGAGGAACAAAATAATTCCAATATGATTTAAATTTTAGATTTTGGTACACAACTAAAAATTAAACCATCTATTCAATTCACAAAAAATATTGGATCATCCCAAAAGTAATAATCCGGATTATCTAGGAACCACTTATTTTGTTGGTTTCAAAAGTATAGTTAAAGAGTCCTAATTACAAGTAATTGGTTATGTCAAAAATCTAGGTCATGTACAAAATAATAGTACAAAATAATTTCTTCATCTGGGAACCCATATAGAATATATATCTCTAGTTCTACTTCAACATATCGTAGGTCCAACTTTGATAAGTTTTCAACTACCAAAATATCTGGTCAGTTCTTATCCTTGATTATTACACTGACTTCTTATAGTAGTTGTATCTAAAAAATTATTATTATCCTCGAATCCTTCATATAAATATCTGAAAGTTATATGACAAGTATAGATAAGAATAAGATATGACCAAAATTTATCAAAACCAAACAGGGTATAAACAAATCCCTTCTTTGTAGTTGTGTATTTTATTTAATTGTAACTAAGGAAGAGAATAACATAATAAATTGGTCAAAATATGTTACTAAATTACTGTCTCATAAATGATCCCACAAAAAACACATTCACCATATATAATCTCAAAGTAATCTATGAAAATTGGAGTTTTTATTATTGGTTCATCCATTGGAATACATTTAAAAATGGTAAAGGTTCCTCAATATGAATCATCAAGTTTAAATTTTCTATACTTTTCCAGACAAAATTTGTGAATGGATGAGAATTTTTTATAAAATAGTTGATGGAGTGGTGTTATAATCCTACATGTCTATGAAATATCTGAATCCCCGTGACTTTTTTCAGATTGGTAAACTCCTTTATAAATTTTATTTTCATAGGATCTACTGAATTTCCATAAATTAAATTTTTGTGTTCAAAAATTATACATTCATGTACCAAAAAATAGAACATAACCCTTTTTTCATAAATATGAATTTTACTTTACATAACTTAAGAAATAGTTCTTGATTAATAAAACATACATCAAATGTGTTCCTGTACACTAAAAACATCCATGAATGTCATTAATAATTCTTCTTTCATATCAAGAAAAATATGTGTAATTGAAATTTAAAAAATCATTGATCTATTACATATATTGAAGGGAATATAGATATTGGAAAAAATTCCATACGTAGAGGTGAATGTGTTCTTAAATTAACCAGTTGGGTCCACTAGCATTTGGTTATTTATATAATATACATTTGGAAACTTTAAAAATCATACTTGACAAGTCTCCCCAACATCTGATACATGAATTATAGTGGAAAATTATATTTTAATTTGGTTGTATTCAATATCATTTCGTCTACATACACTTTATAGCACATGATACTTTATATATAAATTATACCATTCTATTAATTTTTGAAAATTATTAAACCGATTTTCTTACGTACCAATTAAAGAGGACTAACCCATTCCGTTTCCAAGATTGAAAATATTATATATGCAGATAACAACATTAGTACGTATTTATTTACTACTTAATTCAATAAATGATTGATCCTATGTTATCGTAGATGTTTGGAATTTATATAATATTATAATAATAACTTGTATGTGAAAACTATGCGTTTGATCCCTTTTACATTAGTTTTACCCTATGTAATTTCATACTTCATGTATCTTAAAACTGTATGTTGTTTTTTCTATTGATCTTTTTAAAGATTTTATTTTATTATGACTAGAAGGGTCTATTTTGTTCTAAAAAATGAGTACCTTAGTGTACTATATAATAAATTTATCCCTGGTATCGATGTCTTCATAATTACGAGAATGAACTTCAGGTAGGATTCTTCTAACAAGGGTTCCTTCCACTACAAAAATTCAAAATTATTATTATCTTTAACCTAGAACTACCCTCTTTCTCTACTACCATTTCATATATAAGTTTCATCATCTTATCTTCCATATATTATTGTAAACATAGCTATTAAGGTGCTTCTACTACTTTTTCCTCTTGTAAACTAAATATTGATAGCTCGTTCATTTCTTCTCTATCCATGAAAATATCTTTAAAAAATATTGAGTTACTCCCTTTCTTCATAGATATCACTAAGTTAATTAAAAATTATTCCTCACTTACTTAGTAGATAAGACTTCCCAAGTTCATGAAAATAAATTCTATCATTATCATGAGGAAATGTCTTTGTAAAATGGAAATCATATCCCTTCATTTTGAGAATTAAGAAATAATTTGTAAATTTGAATTTTCCCACAATAACTTACACATCACTATGTATTTCATCAGGCTATTTCACTGAGTGATAAGTGATTTTAAAACCCACTGTAGATTTCTTCAACTCATCCAAAACCTACATCCAAAAGAAACTCAGTGACATCAAATTTAATCTTGTACCCAACTCCTCTAGAACTTTTCTAAAGGTTCACATAACAATTAAACATAGAATGGAAAAAAATTTCAAGGTCTCACATTTTTTGGATGGATTTTTATTTGAACAAAAATTAGGAACTCACCACTAAAGGTTAATACTACTTAATCTTTAATCTTGTTCTAATTCGATATTAACAACTTCAAAATGTTTTCATGCACTAGAATTTGTGATATGGAATCAGGAAAAGGGGTATTATTGTGGATTTTTTTGATAATATACAATAATGTTTTGTATCATGATTCTTCATTCCATTTCCTCATCCTATACGATAATAGGTGCGGGTTTATAATGTGTTTTTACCTAATATGAATATTCTCCTTTTTCTTATTTTTATCCAAAGGTGAAACTCCTCTTTCCTCCTTCTCATATATTTATTTATTTTTAATCTATCCAATTTAAAATTCAATTTTGTTTCTATATAATTACTCTACTTCTTATTTTTTTTCTTCTAGAGATTCACCCATATTATAAATCTTATTTGGACATTTTTTCCAACATCATGGGGTTTTCTATCTTCCATCTCATTTAAAATTCTCAATATTACATCTATTTCCTCCTCTTGAGCATTTTTTATATTTCCTAGAAATATACCTACTAATCAGTCATAAATTGATTGAACGATATATCCCACATTATTTCCATGGTTATGAATGTATTTACTTTTGTTTTTCATCCTATGATTCACGGTTACATGACAGTGGGTAAAATAATATCAAGATTGGATTGTTAGACCTAAGGTGGATACTACTGTTGGGGTTATAATCGTTATTGGTATTATTATTATAGTGGATAATACTATTCACTATAGTCATAAATAATTGTAATGGATGTTGAGGTTGGGTCTGATGAATATATATTTGTGGCCCCTGATTTCTACCAAAAAATTTTCCAATCTCTTGTCAATTACACCAAGAATTTGATAGTTAGTGGGGATAAAATAGGCATTCATATTTGTATGTCTTCTAGAACTATGATTGAACTCAATTGTAACTTATATAGTTACAAATGAGGGGATATTTGTATTCTTATCTTAACCAATATTATTAATAAAATAATGAACCACCACACATCTCACAATATTTCACCTCAAATTTTAGTTCCACTAACTAATTATGAATATTTAATGGGAAACAGAAATTTTTCTTGATTCTTGGTGAGGGTCTCCACTTTATTAGTTAAACAGATTGTCTCATCTACCATATAAATTCCTCTACTGGGTGTGGGACCTTCCATAAGATCTCTTTAAGTTTTTTCTAAGATTCACAAGTAAGTTTTCTATCAATTTGAGAAATGTTTTGGATGTCCCCCTAAGGAATCCATATCCACATAGGGGTAAAGTAATTATGAAAAAAAATAATTTGATCATCCCATTTCATGATAAAACTCATTGGTTGATTGTACATCAAATCTTTTACTTATTCTCAGGGTGAAAATCAAAACACTAATAATCATGTAGAATCTAATATCACACCATTGTATCTTAATATGTCACAAACTAGGATTAATATTGAAGTTTTTTTGTATAAGAGGTGTAATGATTCTTGGGTATACCTCGCCCATGGAAGGAATGATTTGTTCCTTGATGGTGTACTTGAGAGTCATTAGTTTCACTATATTATGTTGTTCCATTTGTTCAAACTTAGAGTTAAACCCATCTAGGGTAGCGATATTATTCCTAGATTACATATCTTTCTTGTGTTATACAAATAGGTCCCCCTCAATAACAAGTTCCTACTCGAGTGGATCTAGTGAATTCACATGCCTTAATCGAATATTTAGAGTCCATATCATAAAAAATTTGTCATAAAAATATAAAAATAACACACTCATGAATTCAAATAAAATAAAAGTGTGAAATAAAAATGAGAAGAGAAAGAGAGTGACATAATCAAATGAATTTAAGAACTATGAATTTCTTCATACCTCTCCAACAATAATGAAAAAAACCTTTGGTTCTATCATGTGTCATTACTACAGGGGGTGGCTGATTTTTTTTTAAATTTATAATAGTTTCTCAATGTGTCGCAAATACAAGGGTCTAAATAGTGTGATTATATTGTTGTTCCATAAGTATACTGAATTGTGTGCCTTCAGAGTTTGTAAATTCTATTGTTGACTAAAGAATTTTCATTATTTGGATAAATAAATAATAATAATAATAAATTTTATTGAAATTAAAATAGTTGATTAAAGGGGGTTCATGATCAATTTGGGAATATTTATAAAAAGTTTTTCTCATCTCTCACTCATAGTTTAGCTGAACTGATTGGTCATTATAATGATATAAATCTAAATACATTTTATACATAAATATGTTGATCCAACCAAAAAAAATGAAGGTACCAAGGTAAAATAAATACACTAAGACTGTATACATTAAAATGAACTATTGTATTTAAAGTAAAATTATTGTGAAAAAATCCCTCAAGGTATCATTGAAGAATTTTTCAGGTGATTGTGTTTGTTGACAAAGTGGATATCTGTGTTGTGACTATTGAAAAAACAAACCATGACATTCAAATTTATTGACAAAGGAGTTTTCATGGTGGCATGTAGAGTTCAAGAGTTCTGGTTAACGATCAATGTTTGATTCAAGAACTTAGACAAAGGAATGGATGATATGGAGGAGGTACAAAAAGAACAAATACAAGGTGGTGCCGTTTTCCAGTGTTTGCCAAATTTTGGGGCCTGAAAATCGACAAATGAAGAAAACTGGTTTTTGGAAAAGGGACTTGCGCGTTGTGTACTTGATGTCTTGGAAACTTGCGTACAATAAGTTTTTCAAGATCAGATCATCAATATTTGGCAAAGGGATAAGGGTCGCGTAGTTATTAGTGTTGTCGCGCAGGTGACTTGGCGTCGATGCCTTGGATGCTTGAGAACTTGCGCGCCTGTTGTTTTTCAAGATCAGAACATCAAAATATGGAAAAGGAAAGAGGTTCGAACATGTTTAGAAGTGGGTCGTGCAAATGACTTGAAGGGGAAGATACCTTCATAATGATACTTGCGTGTCGAGGGTGTACTTTCACGCCAACATGCAAGGTGGTCAAATTTCCAATAAATACTGGACCACCCCTCCTCATTTCCAACGGAGTTCAACTCTTTGAAAAATCAGAGCTCCCGTCGCGCAAGTGTGTTGGTCACACAAGTGGTGGTGTGTCACTCAAGTAGGACTTGCGCGCCAGATTTGAAGATGGGTCATTGTTGTTTGTTGCGTGCCAATATTGGTTTGTTTGTAAAGGGAAGTGTGTCGCGCAAGTTTGGAGTTGAAGAAGTTTGTGTTTTGCAACTGTCTGAGGTGGACTTGCGCACCAGTTGTGACTTACGTGTCGATAATTTCCCACCAAGTTTGACTTGAACGCCAAGTAAGGTTGATTCATGACAATATTTTTGGGTTGCATGAAAGATGAAAGATTGCCTGATACCTTCAGTGAAAAGAGATATTCATCTACGGGTGAAAGTTGGACTTCAACAGAGCATCTACATACAACAGAGGATGTATTCATTAGAGATAATGAAGTGACATACAGGTCTATAAACTATGAGTGGATCCTTTCTGATGTAGTGAGCAAAGGAAGAGGAAGAAGGTGATCCTCTCCAACGGCAGTGATCCATAGAGAGAGAAACAGGGAGTGACCATTGGGAAAGCAGTGAACTGGCCCTAAACCTTGTAAAGGCTGTGAGCCTGGGACAGAGTGACTGTGCCCGAACCTTGTAATCCACAGCTAGTGAAGTTTAGTGGAATTTGGTATTACCGACAACCTTTCGGCGTATGCTTTTTGGACGTACCCCTTAGCGGTGAACCAAGTTAAAATTGATGTGTCTTGTTCTTGCTTTACTTTCTATTTATATTGTGCAACAGTAAAGAGAGAGAAGAGTGTTTTTCTTAACAGAAAAACAAGATCATAACAGGATTTAATTTTAAATTAGTCATACCCTGATTCCCCCCCCCCTCTCAGGGTATTCAGCCTTGTAGACCTAACAAAAATATATGTTAATGATCATACAATGATTTTGTAAACCAAGTTAGAGTTCCTCCCCCAACACTCCTCTTTATCAGACTAATGTGTACTCACAATATTTAATAAGTTTAATAATCCAATTCCTAATCAACACAATGATCCCTAATTAAAATTATTCAAACCTAAATGCACTCATCCTCCTACTCTCTATTCCTCACCACTTAAGTTACTAGCTACACATGATAAGATAAAACTCTATCACATATGAATAATTCATCATAAAAATTGAATTTAGAAAAAAATAGATGTTAAAAAAATTAAATGAGAATAACTAACTTGAAAAAAATGGCATAAAATGACTTCAATGGAAACTGATGATATTTTAAAAAGGTAAAGGAAATTTTCATCCACTAAAACTGGGCTAAATATTAATTTAATAAACAATATTACAAAAATAAATGATAGAGTTTACTATAATTAACATTATTGGTCTATATCCAATATTTTATTTATTATATATTTTTAACATGTCATGGAATGACTCATACATTCATAGAATGATTGGTTCATTACTCTTTTTAACATTGACTCTCCCCTAAAAGATCACGGCATGATATCCTTAAGGTATTTTCTGATGTATATTCTCTTTTGACTGTTGACATGTAAAGACAAGGTGTAGTAGTGTCACTCAAGACACAAACATAGTTTCTTCTTCAGTGGATAAATGTAAACTCATAGATACTCAATGAGTTTTTATAACAACGTTTTTTACTCAAAGAACTCTTACACATATCTCCTACAAAAAATAGGACTTATCAAAAATATTTTTTAATCTTAAAATAATGGTATAGTCTTATATGTAATGATGTGTATCATTCATAAATTTTGAAATGATTCATATAATGGTACCTCCAAAACATGATATCCTATGTATTGGTGTGAGGATATCTCAGGAATTTGATTCTCTCAACTCTGTAGAAATTTTAATATCTTATGAAAACTCGATATTCAAATGCATCTCCTCTATATTTGATGAAACTTTATTCATATTATATATTTCATGGTCATGTCATGAAATCATCTAGTACAACACAAAGTATTCTTCTATAGTTGAGATAACTCTTATAATTGTTTTCATCATAATTATAATATTTTTAGGAATTTTACATTTCTTCTCAAATTTCATGGGTGGGCCATGATCCATGTACTGCAGAATAAATCAATATCAAATTTAATCTAGTATATTTGTTTTTGTAATTTTTAAATGTAAATATATAAGTTCGAGAAAAAATTCCTATGCTCCTTAGATCAATATAAAATTTGATCCTATATATTTTTTTGGATTCATCAAGATTTCACCACATTAGAAATAAATATACTCAATATCAATAATAAATATACTAAAACAATATGCATGAATTACAAGTATCTGAAATAAAAAGTTTCAAGAGCCATAATGGGCCCTTATACATTGTGGATGCCTCAACTATCAATGGTTATGCACTTATTTTTAATTATGTTCCTTGATATAAATAGAGCCTAGTGGAATTTAAATTAAATATATTGAATGGAAACCCCAAGGGATTTATAGATGAAGATGTAGTTATTGTTAAATATTTTTTTGTGATTATTTTTTATGATTATATTGGATGTTTATTAGAATTGATATATTAATAATCAAGAGGAATGATGAATTGATAAATAATTATAATTTAGGTAGTTAAAAGTAATGGTGAATATTTTGAGAATAATTCATTATTGGAATAGTAATTATTATTATATTTAAGGTAATTGTATTTAGTGTTTAACAAAAACAAAAAAAATGTTGCCACAAATATATAAAACTTGAGGAAATATATGGTACAAAGATATAAGGTTGTTCATGGGGTAGGGAAGCGGAGGTCCATCTCATAATAGGTTTTATCAAATCAATTACATAAAACCTAGAATTATTAATAATTTTTATCTCATCTTCTAATCAAATGTGGGATAAAGTGTGCAGTGTACTATTCATTTTTTTATATACATGTTATACACTGGTATTAATGACATCGCTTAGGATTTAAATGAAATTTAATTATGTCATATTCAACCTCAATCCTGTATAGTTTAAACCACCGGGTTCTTCATGAAAGGACACCCAGTGATGGATTAAAGTCATTATTTTTTCCATGACACCATTATAGGTAATCTCAATGCTTCCCCAAATAATTTTATCTCCATGTAAGACCAAGACAATGTTAATCCATGTTACTCATGGAAAACTTGATTTCCATATGATAGCAGTTCGATGATTGATATTGTGTTGTGTTGTGGTTTCTTCTTTGAATTTTGTCTATTTTGAAGCCTAATAATTATTATATTCAATAAAATAGAGTATTATTTGTGTTCCAAGATAACTAATTTATCAACAAATGTGGAAAATAGAATAGGGATGCTTCAATGATAATTTTCGTGTGAATTTTGAGACATATCTCAAGGTTTAAACATGAACAACTGCATGACATAATTACTCTAGTAGGATAAAATATAGTGTTAAACATAAGATATTAATACCTCAAAAGTATAAGACAAATGAAACATAAAGAGAGACCCCTCATGATATGAAGGAACTATAAGAGGAATAGAGTTTGTTCCATGATATAAAGGACACATGAATTGATATAAAACTAAGAAATAAAGGCATTGAAACTAATCTATAAATATTAAGAATCCATAATGAGTGAATATTGATGAAAATTTAGAGAAGAAATCACCGAGGAGAGGCTTTGTATTTGTGTATTACAAATCTCAATGATTTCTTGCACGTAATACTCATCTGTATAAAAAAGTATTATGAGATTTAACTTTTTTTATGTAAATATATCCCAAAATATAATGTATACATAAGAATATTTCTAATAGTAGTAATTATTTTCAAATAATAAAATAGTTCCTCAAATAGATACTATAGTGTTAATGGAACAAAGAACCTTCATACTCATAAGTCACAAAAATGGTTGATAATGTAAGATAAATGAATACCGAGAAATATAAATGTGTGTATAAGGTTGGATACATTCTTGAATAATTTCATTAATAACGATAATTTATTTTCATGAATAATAAGACAACCCAAATATTTATATTTGAGTGGGGTAGTGAGTATTTGGGGACATGAGTGAGTCCACATGAATAAGACGTTTTCCACTCATAAATGTGTGAAAGAAAAGCTGCATAAATAGTGATCTTATATAGAATTCGATGTGGAGAAATAAATATCATGAATGAATTAGAAAAAATTCATAAAAACTTTCTTAAATATAAATTAAGAAGCACATACATAAGAAAATGAAAGAAAAGTTCATGCATTCATAACCGTAAAACTATTTACGCAAGTCAGTGTTGTTTGTGATTATTACTCATTGATATTATTTAAGGGGTTATAAAGTTCTATATAGTTAACATTGAATAGTTAAATATAACAATATTCATCAAAAAACTATTGGATAAAGCATGATATAGAAGTGTTTTTTAGGTATTCTTTCAATTAATTTTTTATTAGGAAGTTGGGAGCTACTATACTAATGGGTGTTTGGTAATTGTAGTGTGACAATGTATTGTTAAATATTTCATGTTGTAGATACATGTGATTAAACTTATATAATCGTGTATAAATGAATATATCCAATCATAGTAATGAGTCATCCCTTATTGATATTGGACATTATAAAAAACTTGTGTCTATTTCATATTTATTTATTAATGAATCTTGGTAAGTATAGGATAACATATTATTGTTGATCATATCCAAATAGGTTAGTAAATATTAATTTAAAAAATAAAAAAAAACTTTCTTCATAGATTCACCCCCC
Source organism: Viscum album (assembly GCA_963277665.1). Taxonomy (NCBI): domain Eukaryota; kingdom Viridiplantae; phylum Streptophyta; class Magnoliopsida; order Santalales; family Viscaceae; genus Viscum; species Viscum album. The sequence goes on along the minus strand of OY728156.1, from coordinate 1,127,027,507 downwards.
CCCCACCACCACCAATGGTGAAACACCTTCTTAGGAGCATTAATTTGTATCATGGAAAACCTAGGATTCCATTTTTAAAATAAAAGAAGTGATAAATATGGATAATCTAAATTCTATGAACATTATAGATTTACCAAAATTCAATAGAATATATTATCATAATTGGAAGAATATGATATTTCTCAATCACCTATTTATTGTCCTTGAAGTCAAAGATATAGCAACAAGAAGATTTTCACCATTTTTTAGGTATGTTCTTATATCATTTGATGGAATGAGAAATATATAAGTTTATGGAAAAGATCAGAATTCCATTTTGATACCTATTTCTAAAAAAATTTACACAAAGGTTATGGGACTCCAAACTACCACGGAAATTTGAGGAAAACTAGAAAGAATTTACAAAGGCAATGTGAAAGTAAAGGAGGAAAAATTAAAATTTTAGAAAATAATATTTAAGGATATTAATATTTATTAAGTATTAAATTTTTATGACTAATTGTAATGTACCAATTCTGGGAGCTGCCCAGAGGTGCCTCGTACCCGGTTGGTCATATGGCCTCAAGCCCATTTCTCCAAATGCCAGAAGTTTTTGACTAGTAGTGAGGGACTTGGGTGTGATAGTGGGAAAATTATGACCTCATTGGAAAAGTAACACAGTGGAAGTAAAACAGATAACAATAGAGGACGTAGTAAAACATGAAATAAGTAAATAGCAGAATTAGTAAACAACAAGGGCACACACATATATAGGATGCATGATATATATTTCTTGGAAAGAATCCAACCAAATAACATTGTTAGAATACAGTACTAAACCAAACAAGAAAATAAAAGCAAGAAAAAAACTCGGTGGCATCACAATCCTCGGCTTGGTCCCATGCTCCCCAACTCCACAGAAATCATGTACCTAAAGTAGAAGGGTGCATGCCCTTGTATATACCTGTAGAAATATAATCTATATGGGCCCAAAAGCATGACCCAAATAGGGTGTGAGACCAATACTAGTAGGAAACCACCTGAAGATCTGTGCCTGAAAGTCTGTGAATATATATAGTATGCAATAAGCAAAAAGAAGTAGTAAACAAAGAAGTACTCAAAAGTAAAAAGTACTATAGTTTCATTTACAAACATTTACTTTTAAGTATTCAGTAAACCAAATACAAATACAAGCAACACTCTGGGTAGTTCTCACAGCCTAACCCCTCTAGCTCACATTACAAAAGAATATATAACAAAGACTCTCTGAGGAAGCACTCACTATCAATTCCCCGTAAAGTCATGTGTGATCAAAGTCACTCTAAGGTAACACTCATTGTCAATTCCCCTTATAGTCTTTTAACGGCAATCTACAGACAATCTGAGGTAGCACTCAACATCAATTCCTCATGTGGCCTCTTAATGTATCTATAGACACTATGAGGGGTCGATCAATGTCAATCCCCATTATAGTCTCATAGCGTGATAATTATAACACACACTAGGAAATCCCTCAATGTTGATTTCCCCTATTGCCTCACTACACCAGGTTCCCGCAGCCCCGTGTAATAAATAATGCACAAACTGTAATCAGCATCCAAAGTAAATCTCAAGAACTACTTAAATAAACAAAATACAACATATCATAGCATGTCAGATAATAGTCACTCCATCCTAACAATACTAGGCAATGAAAACAAGCAGCAGCCTAACAGGCAGGGCTAGACCAAATGGTCAATAATAATCAAACATGGGGAAAACATCCATATCATGGAAAGGTTAACCCTATTCAAAACAATTAACCACTATCCAAAAAAATAGTCACAACAGACAATAACAAGGCTAAAAACCATAAACACGCAATACCCAAAACAAGGCTATAAGGTACTTTTTAAAATATAACTCAAAAACTATCTGTGGAAATCCACACACCCCCTACCTCGGCATTGTAAGATCAATAAACATAAACCTCAGTCCTTGAATCACCCTATAACATAATATATCTACAAAAATTCTTAAAACATTCAACCGAGGATAACTCTTGAGAGAGGGAAAATCAAGAGATGAAGTTCTAAAAGAAGGAAGAACTCACAATGGTGATTCCAACGCAATCAATAGTGATCGATTGGGAGAAAGAACAGCGATTTGGGGGCTCAGAGAACATATGTGACCATACCAATGCTCTTGGATGAGACAAATGAAGAAGAACTACGTTTGGTCCATCAGACGTGACCCTGGTCCATTTAATGAAAAAAATAAAGTACACGGTGTGTTCTTTAAAAGTAAACGGTGTGTACTTGACTTTTTCGGCCTCCACTGTAGTTAGTCTTCAGGTCACCACACATGTCCATGTACTCGGTTATTTCAAGGCAAGTACACAGTCACCTGCGGCAACCGGGTACATGGAATGTACTTAAAGTACACGGTGTGTAATTCTGAAATTTACAAAACTCCTATTTTTCTCAAAAACAACTAGAAAAGAAAAACCTATCTGAAAAGAAGATCCAGGTTTTTACAAACTTCCACCCTTAATGAAATTCATCCCCAAATTTTCATAGAAAGGTGGCATAGAAGAACAAATGCTGAACAGCTCTGTCCATTATGATCGTACGTCAACTTCCCTCTCCCAAGTCTCATCATGTACTCACTCGTGGTGTCATAGAACTCATACCAGAGAAACAGACCAGCCACGGAGAACCTTCTCACTTTAATCAACAATCCAGATAGGATGCTCCTCGAAAGATGCACCCACCTCTAACTCAACCTCCTTGGGTTGGAAAACATGACACAGGTCTGAGGAGTAACGTCGAAGCTGAGAAACTTCAAAGACATCATGAATATCCTGATACCTCTAAGATAACTACAACAGATAGGTAACTAGCCTAACTCTCTCCAACACCTCAAACGTTCTGACGTACCTTAGTGAAAGCTTACCCTGCCTCATAATCCTCCTCTTTCCCAACCTCGGTGTGATACGTAGAGAAACATGATCTCTGACCTCAAACTATAGAGGTTATCTCCATTGATCCGCATAAGACTTCTATCGTGAATGTGCAAAAGCCATCCAATTTCAAATCATCTCTATCTGCTCCGCAGTCTCCTAGACCAGATGAGGTCCCATCATAGCTGCCTATCCTACCTCTAGCCAATATCAAGGTGATCAGTATGGCCTACCGTACAAATCTTCAAAAGGTGGCATCTGAAAAGTTTCTGGAAAATAATTATTGTAGGAAATATGCACAAGAGGTAAGTGCTTCTCCCAAGAACCTCCAAAATCCAGGATTCATGCTTGAAGCATGTCCTCAAGAACTTGAATCGTACGTTTGGACTGGCCATCTATTTGGAGATGGTAAGTTGTACTCAAAAGTACCTATATACCCAAAGACTTTTGTAATCCTTGTCACTCCTGAGAAGTAAAACATGTGTCTCTGTATGACACAATGGATTGTGGAACCCCAAGTAAACATACATTCTCTCAGATGTACAACCTCCCTATCTCATCCACACTGAAGGTATCCTTGATCCGAAATAAGTGAGTAACCTTCGTGAGTTCTCAAAGACAACCCATATTGCATCATTCCCTCATGGTGACCTTAGAAAACCTGTTATGAAATCCATCGCAACATCATTCCACTTCCACTCAGGAATGGGTAACTGCAGTAAAAGCTCTGCTGGTTGTTGATGCCCCTCCTTCACCTGCTGACAAGTGGAACACCTCACGAAAAAACCAGCAACATATCTCTTCATACCTGGCCATCAATACTGACGGTGTAGATCTCGGTACATCTTGGTGACACCAGGATGAACTTACCAAACTGAGGAATGAAATTCTCTCATTAGCTCTTCAAGTATGTCTGTTGGCTCCCAAACGCGTCCATGAAAAGGCTAGATCTCATCCTTGCTTACTGTCTATCCAGGAATAGGGTCATCTAATGACACACTCTCCCATAGTACTAGGCCTTCGGAATCTGATAGCTGCCTCATTCGCACTCAATCAAAAAGAGTAGAGGTAACTGCTACAAAAGATAGATATGTATGTCTCTATCTCTCTTGCTCACTGAATCAGCCATTGTGTTGCCCTTCCCAGAAATGTAGGCAAGCTCAAAGTCAAAATACTTAAGGTACTCAACCCACCTTTGTTGTCTCAAATTCAGGTCACGCAGAGTTAAGATATACTTGAGATATTTGTGGTCGGTGAAAACCACAAAATTCTCTACTAAAAGATAATGTATTCAACAGCGTAATGCATAAACAATTGTATCCAGCTCGAGATCGTGCATTGGGTAATTTTTCTCATGTGTACTCAAGTACCGAGACCCGTACAAAATAACTTCTTTCTCCCTACATAAGCACTACTCCCAGCCCGATACCTAATGCATCATAGTACATAGTATAGCTCTTGACCAGCTCTGGAAATACTAGTATCAGTGCTGAAGTATACCTTCCTTTCAACTCTTAAAAGGCAGACTCATAAGAATCTGACCACAAGTACTTCACACCCTTCTTAGTCAATCCTGTCAGTGGTGCTTCAAAGCATTAAAAGTATTGTATAAATCATATGTAGCAAACATCCATCCCTAGAATACTATGTACCTCAAAGACATTTTTCAGCTGCTCCCCAGAAAGCTACTACTCTCACTTTCTTGGGATCTACCGGTACTCCTGTCTCTAAGATAACATGACCCAAGAAGTGGAAATGGTCCATCTGAAAGTATAATTTTGAGATCTTAGCATATAAATTATGCACTCTTAGTTTACTAAAAAAGATCTCAAGACGTGTAGCATGGTCGTGTCGAGTGTGAGAGTACACCAATATATTATCCATGAAGACTACCATGAATGAATCCAAGTATTGATGGAACACTCGGTTCATCAGCTCCTTGAAAATTTCAGGTGCGTTCGTGAGATCTAACGGCATCACCACATACTCATATAGCCCATTCCTACTCTGAAAGGCTGTAATACGTACATATAATGGTCTAACACACAACTGATGGTAACTAGATCTCAATTAAATCTTCAAGAACACCTAATATCCACAAAGTTGATCAAAGAGATCATCAATCCTAGTTAAGAGATATCGGTTCTTGACCATCAATTGGTTCAACTTCCGATAATCCACACATAGTCTGAGGGTATTGTCCACCTTCTTTGCAAACAGGGCAGGAAAACCCCAAGGAGAATTACTGGGTCGGATGAAACCCTTTGACTGGTACTCCTCCAACTTCTTCTTGAGCTCCTTCAACTCTAGTGTACCCATCATATAAAGAGGAATGGACATCTATGCTTCTCTAAGCACAAGCTCAATAAAAACTTCCACCTCTCGCTCTAGAGGAAAAACTAAAAAATCCTCTGGAAAGATATCCCTGAAAAGATCCACCACTGTAGGAAATTCTATTTGTGAATTCCCCTAGTCATCCAGATAAAGACTAAAAATATGGACTGAAACTCCTCCCAACCCATTATACTCGGGTCCTTCTCTTCTCGTCTGGACATCTCCCTCTCCCTTATGAAGAAATGATCTTCCCTCTGGTGATGTGAAACTCACCCTATGGTGATAACAATCGAGTAATGCCTCGAATGGAACTAACAAATCCATTCCGAGAATGACATTATAGCCTATCATCTCTATGACATAAAGGTCCCATAAGAAGTGGCACGCACCAACCTCGAGAGGGAACTCCTTGCACTGAATTATTCTAGTAATTATTGTCCCCATAGGTGTGTCTAGCATCATGATATCATCCTAAGAAAAGATACAAATCCTAAGGCTCTCTAAAATAGTGATAGATATAAAGCTATGGTAAGCCCCTGTATCAAAACGAGAAGAAGCTAAAACTGAGGAAACTAGGATTGTACCTTGAACTATATAGGGTTCGGGATCCTACTTCTGCTGGGTCTACATCCCTACAAAAGTCTGACCTACAGTACGGCCCTACGACCCTACCTAACCACACTGAGTTGATCCACCATGTCATCGATGAAATCCTAGAAACTGGATACCATGTCCACAACCTCCACCTCAGCCTAAAAAAACTAAAGAACTCATGTTCCCTAACTGATAAGAAATTGGTTGTGTTTCTCCTGAACGAGGAGTCATAGAAGAACCCATTAATCCAGCCACTAGTGAGAAAAACTGATAGAACCGCTAAAGGTGACCCATCTTACCGTAGGATCGGCACTCCATGGGGTCTCTCGGGAAATGTGGACTAGTATTTCCGACCTTCCTTCACTGGTATCATACTACCTGTCTCTGAGAAGGTGCATCCCGCCTACTTGGATCTCCATGTGTAGACTCAGTGCGGCACAACCTACTATCAGCCAGTGAAATTCGAACTCTATATGCTAAACTTCCCTTGCCCACAGCTCCAGAATCCCTCAGGTTACGCTCTATAATCAACACCTGGTTGACTATGGAAGTGATGTAAGTCAACCTGAAGATGTTCACTTGATATCGTATATCCTACCTAAGACCATCCTCAAACATTCGTGCAAAGAATAACTCATCTCCCACTAGAAAGGGTGTAAAGTTCTGTAGCTCAGTGAAGTAAGAAGAATAATCCACAATAGAAAGAGTACCCTGCTCTAGACTTGTGATTCCTGGATCCTTTTCAATGTGTAATAATAAATTTTAATTATTTAGTCATTAAAAAAATGGATCTCAAAATAAAACAAGATACATTCTATTAATAAACCACTAAAATGTTTACTTATCAAAAGGGAAAAATCCATAATTATCCTAAGAAAATAATAGCAAATCCGAGAAGCGTCATTGGGAGACCTGATAACACCATGAAGAGGCCAAGCATATATCCCTCATCACATGGACCAACCATAATGAACAACGTGATCTCGAGGAAAATTGTACAAATACTAAGCATAGAAGGAATATAGAGAACCATCCTATTAAATCGAACCAACTTAGATATGAGATACCATAAACATGTATTTATAAGGGTTTTCCTGACCGTTATAAATACTTGTGACCATTTTATAAGCTGTTGGATTTCAAAATGAAGTAATAATTAGTGTTTTATGTCAAATGATCATTAGTGTTTTATTAAATGGATATAGTTATAATATAAAAATAGTTTCTTGTAAAATAAAAAAATAGTAAATTTATATTGTTAATTTAGAAGTACATTTTAAAATAACTATTTTATTCTTTCTGAATTATTAATTAATAGAATATTTTAATAATAATTATACTAACATAGTAATACAAATAATTTGTTTCTTGTTTTCCAATATGATATATATATATATATATATGCATATATAAATAATATTTGATTTGTAATTATATAAAACTAATACTATAATTTTAAAATTACATTGATAATTATTGCATTAAAATATTTCAATGCCATTACGTATGCAAACTAATATTGAATCTATTATATGAATAATTACATGGGTTTTATATATTGTATACTTATTATAGATTTTGATTATATTAGATTCTAATAACATTATTAACAATTGGATTCTGTTTAATAAAATTATAAATATGAAATATCACTATCTTAATTGAATGATTAAAATTATACATATGAACATTCAAAAAAAAATTATTTTTAATTTAAATCATTTCATATTAACATTTGTTTTAACAAGTTTCAAAATTACAAATAATTTGTACAATTTAGGACAATTATTATTTTGATAACACATTTTCAATTTTCAATTATTAATTTCATTTATAATAACATTAAGAGTATATAATACAAGATATATAAATACATGTTTTATAAAATAATTTATTAATAATTAATTTTACTTTTAATTGGTTATTTGATAACGTTAGTGGGTAATTAGTTTAATATATATAAATTTTTGACTTCATTAAAAGTTTAGATAATAATTGAGATATAATAATAATAGATTATTAAAATATAAAAAAAAAGAGAAGGAAATCCCATAAGGGATTTCTGATCCGCATAGAAGGGTCTCGTTTTTATGGGAACCCAGTTTGGGGTTTATGCACTGATTTAGAGGAGGGAAACGGACCGAAAAAAAAAAGAAAAAAGAATGAAGAAGGGAATCTCGTGAGGTCCGTGAAGAAGGGAGACCACGCCTCGGGGGTATGTCACACTTCGGATGCAGGTCATAGGTCCAGGCCATGTCTTGGGTTTCAGAGGGGTGGGGAGAGCTCGGTGGTGGAGTTGTGCAGGGTCCGGCGTTGGGTGTCGGTTCACAAGGCATGCAGTCCAGGTCGATTAGGACACCTGGGTTTTTATTGTAGTCCATGTCTTTAGAGATCCAGGTGGGGGTTTGAACTTACGGCAAGATAGGTTACCTATTCATAACTCAGATATATTTTATTTATCTCGAATTAAGTCCGACCACCCCCCACCCCCTACACGTCGCATTCCATGTTTTCTGTCAAAGTTTTGGTGTGAATCGGATCTCTCATGAGATTTATTTTCATTCTTTAATCACCACTGTTTCCACAAATCTTCTTGGTTAAGCTTTATTGAGTAGATATATTTATACACACCTGTGAACCCATTTTCCTCTGTCAACCTATAATCAAATTCAGTGCTACATTCAAGAGTTTTATATTATTTCCCTCTGGTTTTCGTAATACTTATTGTTGAGGGTATGGCATACCCTGTTTCTACTTCCTATATTAGTGTTTCCTAGAATAGGAAAAATATTGTGAGGGTTAAATATTTGTATCAAATATTTATTTATTTTACGATCTTATTTTATGTAAGGGAAAATATAATTTTTTTTCAAAGATCTATTTATCAAAAATTTATTCATGCAATGGAAACAGTTCTACTCACTTTTTCTATTGCAAATCCTATAAGGAGATTATATGTTTTATTTAACGTTAAGTTTTAATTTAGGTTTTTGTAAGGGATTGTTTTCATCTAATTAATTTTTATTTAAGATTATTGTCTTGTTAGGATTTATTTTCAAGTTTTTTTATATCCGCAAACCCAATTATACACTTGGTATATAATCATATACATATATTTATATAAACATATTTATGAGACTCAAACCAAATCTGTTTCATGAATTTTAGAAAATTATTTCCAACCCTTAAATAATGTTTTTTATGCAAATTATGTTTTGGGTTCAATTAGATTTGTACTTCTTATGTAGAAACCAATATATAGTTATATTCAGGTATATACATATATATTTACCTGTATTTCAAATAAAAATCTATCTATACTTTCAAAGGCTGGATGTTGTGTTTACAATTATTTTTTGCAAGGTTTAAATAATGTAAGGGTTGTTTTGTCTTGCATTGTGTTTTTTTTAGAAAATATACTAATGTATACTTATGATGTATATTTATACATCTCACATTTTGAGTTTAAACCCTTCTTTACCCGATTTATAGCTTCTGGATTTTTGAGTTATGGGGTATTAGTAGACCCGAAACATGAATACCTCATGAAAACTTATTTTCCTACCTTAAATATATATAATCGGTTATGTATATACATATATGTATATAAATATAAATTTATGGCCCAATGATTTACATAAACTCTTTATGTCCAAATTTATGTTTTTTTTAAGCTTGAGGATTGAAGTTAAATTAAGAACCTCAAAATGCGAAGAACTATATATTGTATATAACTTTTAATCAATGATGTATGTTCTCAAATATATATATGTGTGTGTGTGTGTAATTTTATTTTTCAGAATATATAAAGTAAGGGTGAGACATATACATATTTTATGTGTGTGTATATATATATACGGTTATATGTATGCACCTATAATTTTGAACCATAATCTGAAATAGGTTGGCCTAAAACAAACTTCGGTGGTTAAAGTATGTTGTTAATATGCTTAATTAAATTATCATGAATGTATGCATTACATAGAATAAATTTTTCATTCCAAATCAATTTACCATATATTCTATGAAACATAGGGTATGACCATTTATTGGCACATAATTGTGTACAAATGACATCTCTCATAAATTAAAATTGGTCTTTTTAAACTATAAATATTCATTTACATGGATCAAGGATTTTAAAAATTAAGGAACTATCATTTTAAGTGGTAACCCCATTACTTACGTGTTTTAAATTAATATCACATGCGTAGACAATCTTTACTAGTTGATGCATGTCGTTGGGAAAATTATTATTTAAATAATAACAGACATTTTATGATTTTGTCCAATGTCATTTCCATTTATCAATGCATGAATTGAGCATGAGTAATGCCTATCTGAAGTTATAAACATGCAATGTAATGCATTGGAAGTTTATGGAAGCAGTTGTAAAGTTATTAATTTATGTGATAACTCAAACTATTTATTATTCATAAATTATAATAATGAGTTGAGAATTTAATTATTTGGATTGGTATGGGGCAACCCAAATGAAAAGGATGGGATTAGGTATTCAGAGTGGTATGGGACACTTTAGATACATGGCCTTATTAAACATATGACGAATGTATTGGACTATTATGTTCCTAGTTGGGGACCGGTAAAAGTTATCCCTCTGGGTTGGGATCTGGTTACAGCAGACCCTCCGAGTTGGATTCTGGTTACTGAGGCTCTCAGGGTTGGTGTCTGATTACAAATGCTCTCTGGGATGGAGTCTGGTTATAGAGGCTCTCCAGGTTGGGGTCCATTTATAGTTATCCCTAGGTCTTTCCATGAGTCCTTGACATAGATATTAAAGTCAGGCATTATACATTCCCTTATTATGTGCAAGATAATTAATTAAAAAAATGGAAATTAGACTAGTAAAATTTCCATGGTTAAGAGCCAGTACTTATGAGTATCAAAAAATTAAGTGCTTATGGCATGACATATGCACTCAGTGAATTAGTATTCAGTGTATGAAATTGAAGTTGTTACCTTTACGTGGAACTCTGATATTCATTACTCTTTGTCGTTTAATTTGTGCTCTCATATGCATATTTCATACATTTTTATAATGTATTTTTCTTTTTACTCCAAATGAGAAATCCTATAATTGAATCATGTATCCTTATAATTCTGTTAGCATGTTTTTAATTGATCACATTTATGATATGTTACATGTGTTATAGCTTTTCTAAAATAGAAGCGTTTTATGGAAAGTTTTAAAGAATGTCTTCAAAAGTTATATTGGTTTATTTTAAAACCCCTTACTGAGCATTTGTATGCTCACCCTACATTTTTTAAATACATTTTTCAGGTATCAGCTTTTAAGTAGAAGAATATTTTTAGATGTAGCTGGTTTCCCAGAACCTGAACCGAATCGATCCTCGGTATGGCACCGACTCCAGGTATTCAAGAGCTGGGGTGTGATAGTTGGAATCAGAGGATTTGGTTTAGTTAAATATGGAAAACCATAACTAAACAAAGAAAAATTTATTTAATCATTACTAAGTATGATGTTTTCTAGGGAAAAAAATACACCTCTTATGCCTCTTCGGAGAAATACGATAATATTAGAACAATAGTGAAAACTTGGTTACATGTTACTAAGTAGTGGTTTCCTTAAATTTTTAGATAGCTATTGAATCACACTTTCTGTCTCTCCCAATGGAGATAGTAGAAATCACAGTGTCCAAGTCTTGTTCAGGGGGGATATGAGACTTTTGAAAACCTTCGATTGTCTTCTAAACAACCCCATTGGGTGTCTAACCACCCAAACATCCTCCATATTTACCAAGGAAGAAATATGGACTATTACCATATTGCAATTGCACAATTTTCAGCCTATAGGCATAGGGGAAAGTTTCATGAAGCTATTTTTCTAGGTTTCACTTTGGCTGATAACTACCGAGTTGTAGGTAAATTTATAGAAGCTGGTTTGAATGGTGACCATCGAGCGACCTACCTATTTTAGGTCCTAAGTTTTAGTATATACGTAGGACTCTACGACATCAATATTTTCAAGAACGACAAGTTGCGTGGGACTTATAGGCATTTAGTCCACTCTGAACTTTCCAACCTCCACAATTATCATGCCTCTTTATGAAGGCTAAGTGCTTCAGGTATTTGTTCGACCCTATCTGTTTATTGTGTGTCTGGGACAAGGAAATCAAGAAGCTGAATTCTACCTTAGGAATCCACCTGAGGTCTTCATCACCCTACCATCGGTGGGTTTCTCAGTAAAGGGGACCGCAGGATTGACATGTTTCTGATTTTGCAGTGGTTTTTGTATAAATATTCTTGAATTGTGAGGATGCAATTCTTCGAAGGGGGGGAATAATGTGACACCACGAACCTTTTAAATGTGTAATAATAACTTTTTATTATTTAGTCATTCAAACAATGGTTCTCAAAATAAAACAAGATAAATGCTATTAAAAAAACACTGAAATGTTTACATCTCAAAAGGGTAGAAAACCATAGTTTTCCTAAGAAACTAAAAACAAATATGAAAAGCACCATTGGGAGACCTGCTAACACCATGAAGAGGCTAGGAAGGTATCCCTCGTCACTTGAACCAACCATAATGAATAATGTGATCGACAGGAGAATTTCACAAGTACTAAGCATAAAAGGAATATGGAGAACCATCCTGCTAAATCGAACCAACTTAGATATGAGATACCATAAACATGTATTTATAAGGGTTTTCAATACCGTTAGAAATACTTTTGACCATTTTATAAGCCATTGGAGTTTAAAATGAAGTAACCTTTGGAGTTTTATTTTACATGATAGTTAGTGTTTTATTAAATGGATATAGTTATAATATAAAAATAGTTTCTTCTAAATTTAAAAATAGAAATTTTATATTGTTAATATAGAAGTACATTTTAAAATAACTATTTTATTCTTTCTAAATTATTAATTAATAGAATATTTTAATATTTATTATACTAACATAAGAATACAACTAATTTGTTGCTTTTTTCCAATATGATACATATATATATATATACTCATATGTAAACAAGATTTGATTTATAATTATATAAAACTAATACTATAATTTTATATATGAAATTGAGAATTATTGCTTCGAAATATTGTAATTCCATTATGTATGAAAACTAATATTGAATCTATCGTATGAATAATCACATGGGTTTTATATATTGTATAATTATAATAAATTTTGATTAGATTAAAGTTTAATAACATTATTAACATTTTGAATTTTGGTTAATAAAATTATAAATATGAAATATCACTATTTTAGTAGAATGATTAAAATTATACATATGAACATTCAACAAAAAAAATATTGTTAATTTAAATAATATCATATTAACATTTGTTTTAACATGTTTCAAAATTACATATAATTGTAAAAATTATGATAATTATTATTTTGATAACTCATTTTCAATTGTCAATTATTAATTTTATTTATAATAAAATTAATAGTATATAATATAAGACATATAAATACATGTTTTATAAAAGAATTTATTAATAATGACTTTTAATTTTAATAGGTTATTAGATAACTTTAGTGGGTTATTAGTTTAATATATATAACTTTTTGACTTCTTTAAAAGTTAAGATAATAATTGAGATATAATAATAATATATTATTATTAAAATAAAAAAACAGAAGGAAATCCCTTAATGGATTTGTGATTCGCATAGGAGGGTCCCGTTTTTTATGGGAACCCAGTTTGGGGTTTAGGAACTGATTTAGAGGAGGGAAACGGACCAAAAAAAGAGGGAAGAAAGAAGAAGGGAATCCCATGAGGTCCGTGAAGAAGGGAGATCACACCTTGGGGGTGCGTCGCTCTTCGGATACAGGTCATGGGTCCAGGACGCATCTAGGTTTTCAGTAGGGTGGGGAAAGCTCGGAGGTGGAGGCGTGCAAGGTTCGACGTCGAGTGTCGGGTCACGAGGCATGCAGTCCGGGTCGAGCAGGCCACCAAGGTTTTTGTTGAAGGACATGTCTTTAGAGATCCAGGTGGGGGATTGGACTTGCGGCGATATAGGTTCCCTATTCATAACTCGGATATTTGTCGTTAATCTCTAATTATGCCCGACCCCCCCCCCCCCCCGCACGTCACATTCCCTATTTTCTATCAAAGTTTGGGTGTGAATTGGATCTCTCATGAGATTTATTTGCATTCTTTAATCACAATTGTTGCCACAAATCTTCTCAGTTAAGATTCATTGAGTTTATATATGTATACACACTAGTGATCCCATTTTCCTATGTCAACCTATAATCGAATTCAGCACAGCATTCTGGAGTTTTATTTTAGTACCCTCTGGTTTTTGTAATACTTGTTGCTGAGGGTATCGCATACCCTATTTCTAATTCCTGTCTTAGTGTTTCCATGCATCGGAAAAAAAATTGTAAGGGTTAAATATTTGTCTCAAATATTTATTTATTTTTCGATCTTATGTTATGTAAGGGGAAATACAATTTATTTTCAAACTTCTATTTATCAAAAATTTATTCATGCAATGGAAACGGTTTTCTTCACTTTTTCTATTGAAAATCCTATAAGGAGATTATGTGTTTTATTTAATTTTAAGTTTTAATTTATGTTTTTGTAAGGGATTATTTTCTTCTAATTATTTTTTATTTAAGATTATAGTCTTGTAAGGATTTATTTTCAAGTTTTTTCATATCCGCAAACCCGATTATACACTTTTTATATAATCATATACATATATTTATATAACCAAATTTATGTGAATCAAAACAAATCTATTTTACGGTTTTTAGAAGATGATTTCCAACCCTTAAATAATTTTTTTGATGCAAATTATGTTTTGGGTTCAATAAGATTCATAATTCTTATGCAAAACCCAATATATAGTTATATTCAGGTACATACATATATATTTATATATATTCACTACTAAAAAATCGGTCATTAGCGGCCGCCATTGGCGGTCGCTATAGGCCTATAGAGACCACCCAGCGACCGCCATTGGTGGTCGCTTCAGCTTCGTCGTTGTAGGCCAATAGCGACCGCCAATGGCGGTCACTACACTGGGAAAAAAAATTTTAAAAAAAAAATCATACTGAAAGATATATATATGTGTGTGTGTGTGTATTAAATAAAATATATATATATATATATTAAAGAAAATATTTATATATATAATATTAAATAAAATATTTTAAATATATATATATAATATGATTTAAATATTTTAATATATATATATATATATATTTATATTAAAGAAATATATATATATAATATTAAATAAAATATTTTTCATTTTTTTAATGAAATATACGAATTGTGTTTTTTTTTTCATCACGGTTCAAAATCAGAGATAAAACAAGGTAACAATCATAAAAAATGGAAATAAATTTCAAACAGCATAAACATCAAGATCATCATATACGATAAACGTGCTTCAACGATCCGAGCAGGTCTATTTATTTCAATCTTTTGCTTCAATAAACCTACATTAAGACAAAAAAAAATAACAAAACAAAACAAATGTAAATTGAACATAATTATTCAGTTATTATATACATATAATAAAATTAAATCTGACATCAAATCATGGTGCTATAGTAATTTAAAACCCTCAATTTAATAAATTCTATCATTTTAGATCATTCGGAGCACGTTTGCTCTGAATTCGACCGTCTCACGCCGTTTTTGGTGTTTTATGACACCAGAAACGCGTTTTCAGTCACTGCAGTCAAAGGACACCTCCGATTGATGTGCCTTCTACCCAACCATTTCACAAATCACACAACGGCTGATGTCGTACAGTTTCATGGCATTCTAAGGTCATTCGGCTGGTTTTGACGCCCCAACGCGCCGTTTTAGCGCGCACCGAGCTGCTGAAAACAACACAATTGGTCGTACCGCGCGCACCGCACGTCCGATGGGCTCCCCGTCTCCTCATGAACATTATGAATAATATTACTAATTTTTTCGTGTGGTTTCAGGTCATTCAGAGCACATTTTCTCCGAATTCGACCGTCTCACGCCGTTTTTGGTGTTTTGTGACACCGGAAACGTGTTTCCGATCACCGCGGTCAAAAGACAACTCCGATTGACATGTCGTCTGCCCGACCATTTCACAAATCGCACAACGGCTGATGTCGTACGGTTTCATGTCATTCCGAGGTCGTTCGTGTGGTTTTGACCCCCCCGACGCGCCGTTTTAGCGCGCTCCGAGCTGCTGAAAACGACACAATCGGCTGTACCGCGCGCACCGCATGTCCGATGGGCGCGCCGTCGCCTCCTACATGTCACGAATAATATTTCTAATGTTTTCGTGTGGTTTCAGGTCATTCAGAGCACTTTTGCTCCGAATTCGACCGTCTCAGGCCGTTTTTGCTGTTTTATGACACCAGAAACGTGTTTCCGGTCACTGCAGTCAAACAACACCTCCGATTGACATGTCGTCTGCCCGACCATTCCACAAATCACACAACGGCTGATGTCGTATGGTTTCATGGCATTCTGAGGTCGTTCGGGTAGTTTTGACCCCCCAACGCGCCGTTTTAGCGCACGCTGAGCTGCTGAAAACGACACAATCGGAAACGCATTTTCGGGGTGCGGGGAGGGATGTCCGGGGTGTGGGGGGCCTGTCCGGGGTGCGGAGAGGGCTGTCCGGGGTGCGGGAGGGATGTGAGGGGTGCAGGAGCGATGTCTGGGGTGCCTGGAGGGCTGTTCGGGGTGCAGGGAGGCTGTCAGGGGTGCGTGGGGGTTGTACGGGGTGCGGGGAGGGCTGTATGGGGTGCGGGAGGGCTGTCCGGGATGCGGGGAGGGCTGTCCGGGGTGCGGTTAGGCTGTCTGAGGTGGGGGGGCATGTCTGGGGTGCGGGGAGGCTCTCCGGGGTGCGGGGGGCTGTCTGGGGGGGCATGTCTAGGGTGTCGGGAGGCTGTCCGGGGTGCGAGGGGGCTGTCCGGGGAGCGGGGGGTGCAGGGGGGGCCTGTTCGTGGTGGGGGGGCTTTACGGGGTGTGGGAGGGCTGTCCGGAGTGTGAGGAAGGCTGTCCAGGGTGCAGGGGGGCTGTCTGGGGTGCGGGGAGGGTTTTCCGACGTGCGGGGAGGGTTGTCTGGGGTGTGGGGGGGTTGTCCGGGGTGGGGGGCATGTTCGGGGTGCGGGGAGGGCTGTCCGGAGTGCGGGGAGGGATGTCCGGGGTGCAGGGGGCCTGTCCAGGGTGCGGGGGGGTTGTACGGGGTGCGGCGGGCCTGTCCGGGGTGCGGGGAGGGCTGTCCGGGGTGCGGGGAGGGTTGTCCGAAGTGCGGGGATGGCTGTCCGGGGTGCGGGAGGGCTGTCCGGGGTGCGGGGAGGGCTGTCGGGGGTGCGGGGAGGGCTGTCGGGGGTGCGGGGAGGGCTGTCTGGGGTGCGGGGAGGGCTTTCGGGGGTGCAGGGAAGGCTGTCGGGGGTGCGGGAGGGCTGTCCGGGGTGCGAGGAGGGCCGTCCGGAGTGCGGGAAAGGCTGTCCGGGGTGCGGGAGGGCTATCCGGGGTGCGGGGAGGGCAGTCCAGAGTGCGGGGAAGGTTGTCCGGGGTGCGAGAGGGCTGTCTGGGATGCGGGGGGGGGCTGTCCAGAGTGCGGGGAAGGTTGCCTGGGGCGCGGGAGGGGTGTCCGGGGTGCGGGAGGGCCTGTCCGGGGTGCGGGAGGGCTGTCCGGGGTGCAGGGAGGGCTGTCCGGAGTGCGGGGAAGGGTGTCTGGGGTGCGGGAGGGCTATCCGAGGTGCAGGGAGGGCTGTCCAGGGTGCGGGGAAGGGTTTCTGGGGTGCGGGAGGGCTATCCGTGGTGTGGGGACGGCTGTCCGGGGTGCAGGGAGGGCTGTCCGGAGTGCGGGGACGGTTGTCCGGTGTGCGGGAGGGCTGTCCGGGGTGCAGGGAGGGCTGTCCGAAGTGCGGGGGGGCTTTCCGGGGTGGGGGCTGTCCGGGGTGCGGGGAGGGCTGTCCGGGGTGCGGGGAGGGCTGTCCGGAGTGTGGGGAGTGCTGATCGGGGTGCGGGTGGCCTGTCCGGGGTGCGGGGAGGACTGTATGGAGAGCGGGGGGGCCTGTCCGGGGTGTGGGAAGGTTGTCCGGGGTGCGGGGAGGGCTGTCCGGAGTGCGGGGAAGGCTGGCTGGGGTGCGGGAGGGCTGTTCGGGGTGCGGGGAGGACTGTCCGGAGTGCGGGGAAGAATGTCCCGGGTGCGGGAGGGCTGTCCGGGGTGCGGGAGGGCTGTCCGGGGTGCGGGGAGGGCTGTTCAGGGTGCGGGGGGCTGTCTGGGGTGCGGGGGGCTGTTCGGTGTGGGGGGGGGGCTTGTTCGGGGTGTAGGGAGGGATGTCCGGAGTACGGGGAGGGCTGTCCGGGGTTGGTCGGGGACTACAAATAGTGAACTCAACTCATTAATCAAAAAAAAGTTTAATGATTTATATTAGGAATCATGTGTTTTTTTTCAAAAATATTACAGATCATGCAATTCTAAACATTAAAAATTAAATGAACAAAAAATATCCAAATCAATAATCAGTTTTATGAAACTTCTCAATTCGTGCACACAAACATTGCATGAGGCCAAAACACACATGATAACCCCAAATCAAAAAAAACTCACTAGAAACCCAACATAAATATCAATAATAACCCCACCATTAAAAGCAGAAACACACCTCGTGAATATGATGTGTCATGCGTCTTCATCACTGACCTCCATCCGGTGGGCCAGGGGCCTACAACAAATAAACATTATGAATATTTTCATAACAAAAATAATTTAAATTAAATAAATAAATACAGTATAAACCTGCGTCATGTGATCCCCTTCACCATCACCTGGACGCACATATTCCCATAGTGCTCTAACCTCAGTAGCCAATTGCGCATTTTCCTCCTCGTAAGCCCGCAGTCGTGCCTCGAAATCTGACAACTACTGTGTCATCTGAGCAACAGCAGGACCGAAAACCGCAACGCGTGATACTACAGAACAAGGAATCCCTGTTCCATAGCTCAAACTATATCTATGCTCGTCCTGACCAATGATGCGATGAAAGATCTCATCCCTTCGCATGGGAAGCTGTCGTTGGTCCTCTGGTAGATGTTCTAATTCAGCTTCAAATTGAGCCTGTGAAATATTTAAATATATATACATATATTAATATACAGTTTTTATGTAATTATTGGAAATGATTACAAGAACTTACTATCAATGTTGCAGCCTCTGGATCATTGTGATCATGAGTCCTCATCCACACCGACATTTTATCAGTTGGTGCATCTTGCTCCCGCAACTATATATGAATAGAATATAAACACAAAACCGTATTAATTAAAAAAATAAAAAAATTAATAATAAATACCTCATGCTGGATCTGAGACACGTGACGAGTCCCGGGCCTGTGAGGTGGTCCCTGCAACGCTCGATTCTCAGAATGGCGTGTAGACACCTCCTACATTCAATTCATTCAAATATCAAACAAATCACACATTCTTGAAAATATATATACCAAAATAAATATACAAACCGCAACACCCTCAGTAGACCAATAGGAAACTAAATCACGCCACTAAGCTGGGAGGACACCTCTCAGGACTTTTTCCAGAATGTCTGGGGCACCCACATTTGGTACCCAGTAATCCCTCTTGACTTTGCCTTTATATTCTTTCTACATCTTACGGCATTTTCTCATACACACTGGCCGAAACTCATCGGGACATACTTTCAAAATTTGCTATTAAAGAAAAAATTCACATATGTTATTGTTGTTTATACATAGGAAATAGTGTAAAATGGTCTTCTTACCTGAACCTCCCACTAAAGATGATCTAATGTGTCCTGAGGAATAGAAGCCTAGTCACGCGTGGTCAATGGAAATCGATGTGGATCACGTATGATATGACCCAACTGGCGAATAAATGCAAGGGAATTCCATCCCATAGGATGAAATACCTCATCAAATGAAACATCAAAATTTGTGTCGGAATTCCATGATAATATTCCACGACCAGGGCCTCTCCTACGAGAGGAAGAAGCAGTCGAGTCTGATCCTGTTGAAAACAATTTTATATACAAATTGATAGATGTTATAAATATATATATATATATATATATATATATGTTTATTAATTACATAAAAAATAGAGACAATGACATTCCAACATACCTCGACCCTGAGACGTAGATGCCTCAGATGGATGATGTGGATCTTCTGCCTCTTCCCCTAACATGCCTGTAGTCATGGAAAACATTAGTAAGGGGACTATCCAAAGTGTCCAAATGATAAAATGGATTGTTTTTAAAAAAAATAAAACTTGTACAGTTGTTAATCAAACAAAAAGGGATTGAATAATTAGTTGTGAATTAATTTTAAAAAATCAGAAAGTTCACAAAACAGAGATACAAATTATGTACAAAACCAATCAATGCATTTCCAAATTTCAAATTGAATTAATAAAAATTCAAGCAGCACATGAACCAAATGAAGAATACCTCAATGGGAAGATACACTAACAATAACATCAATATAACATGATTTAAATCACCCTAAATATTTATAACTGAACAAACTTCCCAAAGTGAGGATTAAAACTTACAAGGATTTATAAAAATTTTAGATAATTTATGATATCTTAGGCTGAATAGCGGGAAAAAAATTATACCTTTCATTAAGCATGAAAATTGACTGCTTCTCCTTCAACAGCCGCTCTGACCCAATAAATATCTTCTTCACGTTGAACTATGGTATGTTGATTAAGCTATTGGGAAACAAAAGGAACAGTCTCGGGTTCATCTTGTTTAAATACAAACACTCCTCGCCGAGACATTTTGACAACAACTTGCCAACTTGGATTCGAAGGAAAAGTAACGAAGAATACTTGTTTTGCTTGTGATGTCAAAAGTAAAGGTTCATTATCAACTCGTTCATTTCGGTATAACATATAGTTAAAATTCACCAATCAAAAATGATATTGATCGACTTCACATCCACGCATTGGATCAACCCAATTACACTTTAACAATATGTACTTCAACCCGTGTGTGTATACAACTTCAATGATGTATATCAATTGACCATAGTAATAACTAG
Organism: Viscum album; assembly: GCA_963277665.1. Classification (NCBI taxonomy): domain Eukaryota; kingdom Viridiplantae; phylum Streptophyta; class Magnoliopsida; order Santalales; family Viscaceae; genus Viscum; species Viscum album. The sequence continues at coordinate 1,127,006,610 of OY728156.1, read as the reverse complement.
AATCGACAAATGGACAACTGATGCCACTATTTTGTGTTGCTCATTTTTTGTCAACATCTTTAATGTGAAATCAAAAACCATTATCATCTATAGATATATAACGACGAGCCGTTATAGATGAACCCTCAGCCAGTTGGATAAATTCTTCAGTTAGTGTGGGGTCCCCTAACTCCCTCATCTTATGAACCTACATAATTCATAGAATTCAATAATGATATATGAAGAAAGAAATTAGTATGATACTTCACTCATAATGAAAATAAATTTATATGTATATAATCCTTGAACCAATCATGAAATGATGCATAATGAGACTGTTGAATTTGAAACTCAGTCGCACGATTCATATCTTCTTTTATCTCATTACTGTGTTTTCTTCAAATGATAACGCAATGTTTAAATGATAAACTTATGCAAACAAAACATGTAAAAGTTAAACAATAAATGTGATAAGATACTTACTGCATTAATGGTGCAATTGATGGAGTATTGAACAAGATATATCGATGCGCTTGTATCCACTCGATGTTGTCCATATCATATGTGGTTCCTTCTCCAACTGGACCATCCTGAATCCGAGAGGGCTTATCTAATTTTGTTTCAACATCCATAAGATATTTTGCACAAATAGTACACTCATCCATCAAATAACCATTGGCTATTGATGCCTCTGGACGACCTCTATTTCATACAAATCATTTCAATGTACTCAAATACCGCTCAATAGGATACATCCACTTGAATTGAAATGGACCATCAGCCATTACTTCATCAGTTAGGTGCACTTTCAAGTGGACCATAACATTAAAAAATGATGGGGGAAATAGTTTCTCAAAGTGACAAAGCGTAAGTACAATTAGGTCCTGTTAACTTTTTAAATCACTCATTCGTTGATTTCTTAAACAAAGCTGTCTAAAAAAATTACTCATCTCAATCAATGGCTGAACAACATTGGGGGATAAACAATCAAAAATTGTGATTGGAATCAACTGCTGAAGTAGTATGTGATTGTCATGACTTTTCAACCCTTGCAATGTCTTGCTCGTCAGATTCACACACTTTGAAATATTAGAAGAGTAACCACCAGGCACCTTGAGCATCATCAAAATGGAATGAAATGTCTCTTTCTCCTTTGTAGTCATCGTATATTGTGCAGCAGGCATATATGCCTTGTTTCCCTCAGCTAACTGTAAATGAAACTGTTTCCTTAAACCCATTTCTTCCAAATCACGGCGTGCATTAACAGGGTCCTTTGATTTCCCACTGACACCTAAAATGGTCCACAATATGTTATCACAAACATTTTTTTCAATGTGCATGACATCCAAATTATGCCTCAACATGTTAGTTTTCCAATACAGAAGACTATAAAAAAATACTTTTCTTTTTCCCATTTTGACTGCGCTGCCTACCTGCAGCTCGAATATTACGTACCGGGGGAGCCAACAAATCCTGAATTTCATATACCATGTGGATGTTTTATTCCTCAATCTGTGATAACATTTTGGCTCCTGTCATGATCTTTGGTGCTGGGCAGAACTCTCTAGAACCATCAAATGCCACTCTGTCCTTTCTGAACCAGTGCTGAGGGGGGAGAAAACGCCTGTGACCCATGTATTCCCATTTTTTGGAATGCTTAAGCCATACAGATTTTTTACTTTTGTTGCAACAAGGGCAAGAAAATTCTCCTTTCGTACTCCAGCTTGATAAATTTGCATATGCTGGGAAGTCATTGATTGTCCACAATAAAGCAGCCTGCAGTTTGAACATTTCATTTGTTTCACAGTCATAATTCATCACACCATCGCCCCAAAATTCATTAAACTCATCAATCAATGGCTGAAGGTAAACATCAATCTTATCCCCCAGACTTTTAGGTCCATCAATAAGAGTGGAATGTAATATAAATTGTTGCTTCATACAAATCAACGGAGGAAGATTATATGGAACAAACACCACGGGCCATGTGCTATGAGTTGCACCAACCATAGACTTTAATGGATTGAAACCATTTGCTGCCAATCCCAATCGTACATTACGAACATCTTTGGAAAAGTCGGGATGTCTCTTATCGAAATCCTTCCATGCATGAGAGTCTGACGGGTGGGTTAATATTTCACTTTCATGAACTCTTTCTGCATGCCATCTCATTAAATTAGAAACTTTAGTTGACATAAGAAATCTTTTCAAACTTGATTTAAGGGGAAAGTAACGCATTTTATTTACGGCAATCGGTTTCCCCTGTATCACAATTTGACTTTGATGAGTCTGATTTCCCTTGTTCTCTTTCCACCTGGAAGCACCACAAATTGTACAAATATCCAAATGGGAAATTTTCTTTTCTAAACAACATACAGTTGTTTGCACATGCATCTATGGTCTCATATGTAAAACCTAAGTTCTCTGTCATCTTACGTGCATGGTAACACGACTCGGGAATCTTAGCATCGACAGGAAGAACCTTTTTCAATAACACCAGCAGCATGTCGAATGATGTGTCTGACCAATGATTCAAAGTCTTCAAATGCAACAAGTCCATGATAAAGGTAAATTTATTGAAAGAAGTACATCCAGTATATAATTCTGTTTTTTCATCATCAATTTCTTCATAAAACCTCCTCGAATCACGATCTGCACCAGAGCGAAGATTTATCTCACCGGTCTCAAGATTCTGGATGTCAATGCCTTCAGGATCCAACCCACGTACCATTTCAGTAAGCATTTCATGCATTGGATCATTCATCCTTGCATCAACATCCATCTGAACTGTATCCGTATTTTCACAACAAACATATTCTTCTCCATGACGAGTCTAACTCTTATAATTTCTCATAAATCCATTAAAGAATAGTTGCTCCCTCACAGTATCTCGTGTGAATTGATATCTGTTAGCACATTTTCTACATGGACAACTAATATAGTCACTTTCAAATCCTCTGGTGATGTCAATATACTATATAATTCCATTGAAATACTCTCTCTACATTTGATTTAGAAGATCAATCCAACTCTTATCCATAATAATATCCCTATAACAAACATTTACACAAGACTTATTACATTTTCATTTTTCATATCGAATATATTTAAAATGAATACTACTTAATTGTGTGTGAACCATTTATAAAATAATAATGTAAGTGAAAGCCCATGTCATACCTGATTACACTACAAACCTGGAAGGGAGGGGAGACGAAGGCGGCGCTGCGAGGGAGAGGAGAGGCAGCGGTGGGAATCCATAACCGGATCTTGTATGGCGAGGGAGGGGACGGTGAAGGAGGGGATGGGTGGCAGTGGTGCGGTGAGTGAGGGGGAGAAGAAGAAGGATACGGGGGTTAACGGGGTGTGGGGGGGTGTTCGGGGTGATGAGGGGGAGGGACGAGGGGGCAGAGGGCCGAGGGAGAAGGTCGAAGGCCGGAGGGGCTGGAGGCCAAAGGCCAGAGGGCGGCCGGAGGGCTGTCAGAGGGCTACCTGAGGGTTGCCGGGCTACCGGAGGTGGGTGGCGGGAGGCCCGAGGGAAGAGGGAGGCCGCCGGGCGGCCGCAGGGCAGAGGGCGGTCGGAGCCGGAGGGCGGAGGGTGGCCAGAGGAGGGTGGGGCCGGTGGAGGGTGTCCAGAGGGCGGAGGGCGGTCGGAGGGCGGCCAGAGGGTGGCCGGAGGGTGGCCGGCGGAGGGCGGGGTGGTGGAGGGCGGGGCGGCGGAGGGCGGGGTGACGGGGGGGGTGGGGATATGGGGAGGTCGGGGCGACGGGGAGGTCGGGGCGAAGGGGAGGGCGTGCGGTGACGGGGAGGGCGCGGGCTACGGGGAGGGGGGAAGGGATCGGGGGGCGCTTCGCGAGAGGAGGGAGGTTTCGGGGGGTGCATATGCATTTTTTTAGGGAAACGTAGCGACCGCTAGTGGGGGTCTCTATTGGTTACCTATAGCGACCGCCAGTGGCGGTCGTTATAGGTAAAGGGGCTCAAAAGCCCATATTTCTAGTAGTGATTTCAAAACAAAACCTATCTATACTTTCAAATGTTGGATGTTGTGTTTATAATTATTTTGTTAAGGTTTAAATGATGTAAGGTTTGTTTTTTCTTGAATTTTGTTTTTTTAGAATATATACATATGTATACTTACGATGTATATTTATACATCTCACGGTTTGAGTTTAAACCCTTCCTTACCCGATTTAGAGATTCAAGATTTTTGAGTTATAGGGTATTAGTAGACCTGAAACTTGAATACCTCAGGAAAAATTATTTTCATACCTTACATATATAATCGGTTATATATATACATATATGTATATAAATATACAAATTTATGGCCCACGGATTTACCTAAATTCTTCATGTCCAAATTTATGTTTTCTTTAAACTTGAGGTTCAAAGTTAAATTATGAACCTCAAAATTCAAAGAACTATATTTTTTATATCACTTTTACTCAATTATGTATGTTCTTACATATATATATATATGTGTGTGTGTGTGTGTAATTTTAGTTTTCAGAATATATATTACTTAAGGGTGCAACATTTACAAATTTTATGTGTGTGTGTATATATATATGTGTGTGTGTGTGTGTGGTTATATGTATGAACCTATAAGTTTGAACAATAATATGAAATAGGTTGGCCTAAAATAAACATTGGTGGTTAAAGTATTTTGTTAATATGCTTAATTAAATTATCATGAATGTACACATTACATAGAATAAATGTTTCACTGCAAATCATTTGACCAAATATGCTATACAAAATAGGGTATGAACATTTATTAAGACATAACTATTTATCGGTGCGTGCTTGTATACAAATGACATATGTCTTAATTTAAAATTGTACTTTTTAAACTATAAATAATCATTTCCATGGATAAAGGATTTTGAAAATTAAGGAACTATCATTTTATGTGGTAACCCCATTACTTGCATGTTTTAAATTACTATCATATGAGCAGATAATTTTTACTAGTTTATGCATGTCGTTGGGAAAATTATTATTTATATAATAACTGACATATTATAATTTAGTCCAATGTCATTTCCGTTTATCAGTTCAGGAATTAAGCATGAATAATACCTATCTGAAGTTATAAACATGCAGTGTAATGTATTGGAAGTTTATGGAAGCAGTTTTACAGTTATTAATTCGTGTGATAAATAAAACTCTTTATTATTCATCACTTGTAATAATGAGTAGGAAATTTAGATATTTGGAGTGGTATGGGACACCCCAATTAAAAGACATGGGATTAGGTATTCAAAGTGGTATGGGACACATTGTATACATGGCCTTATTAAACATATGAGGAATGTATTGGACTACTATGTTCTGGGTTGGGGACTAGTAAAAGTAAGGCCTCCGAATTGGGGTCCGGTTAAAGCAGACCCTTTGGATTGGATTCTGGTTACAGAGGCTCTCCACGTTGGATTCTGGTTACAAATGCTCTCCGATATGGAGTCCGGTTATATAGGCTCTCCAGGTTGGGTTCCGGTTACAGTTATCCCCTAGGTCTTGGCATGCGGCCTTGACACAGAAATTAAAGTCTGTCATTAAACATTCCCTCACATGTACATGATAATTAATTAACCAAAATGATATTTGACTAGTATAATATCAATGGTTAAGAGCTAGTACTTATTGAGTATCAAAAAATAAATTGCTTACGGCATGACATATGCACTCAGTGAATTAGTATTCAGTGTATGAAAATGAAGTTATTACCTTTAAGTGAAACTCTGATTATTCATTACTCTTATCCATTTAATTTGTGATCTCATATTCATATTTCATAGATGTTTAGAATTTATTTTATTTTTTACTCTAAATGATCATGCCTATAATTGAATCATGTATCCTTATAATTCTATTAGAATTTTTTAAATTGAGCACTTTTATGTTATGTTTCATGTGTTATAGCTTTTATTAAAGAGAAACATTTTATTGACAGTTTTAAAGAAATTTTTCAAAAGTTATGTTGGTTTATTTTAAAACCCCTTACTAGGCATTATTATGCTCAACCAATATTTTTGAAATAAATTTTTCATGTATCATCTTTAAAGTAGAAGAATCTTTTCAGAAGTAGCTGGTTTCCCAGAACATGAACCAAATCGATCCTCTGTATGTCACCGGCTCCTGGTATTTGAGAGCTGGGGCATGACAAGACTCATGAACTCACTGGCTCAATCGGCCCTCAAAGTCTCCGGATAGAAGTAGTCATAGAATGTATGTGGAAACTCATCCCATGCCATAACCTATGGGCTTCCCGCTTGTGAGATCATATCCCACCATCTCTTGGAAGTGTCCCAAAGAATATAAGTAGAAATCTTCACCCTCCTCTATAGAGGCATCACCAGATGCTTGAAGATAGACAACATGGATTCTTTCCAAGACACTGCAGCCTAAGTTCCTCCTTCCCCTATGAAAGTGGGAGGATGCTACTACTAAAAAACATGCTTCAACGCTGCCATAAACAGGGTAGGAGGCGGTACTCACAATAAGGTCTTCATAAACCTCATAAAGCCCTCTTGGAACTGTGTGTCAGTACCTGCGTCCAGAATTACAACTAGTGCCAAGACTGGCATAATTGGAGGATGTGCTGGTAGTCCCTGATCAACTATATCTGGTGTCAGATCACTGCCCTATAACTGGCAGAAAACCAGAGGACATCTCGGTGGCATGACTTAACAAGGTGAATTGCACACCTTAGATCATGATTAACAGGGACTAAAACTTAGAAGTGTAAGAAGGGAACAAGATAAATAAATCATTCAACTTTTTCAAAACATGAATACACGGTGTGTATAATTATTACATATCTTGTTCCCTTAAGCCTTCACATGGGCATGTACTTTTGCCAACCCAGGTCATGTAACACCCCATATGCACAGCGTATTGTCTTAACACAGAGCATGTACATGAATCCTCTTCCCCTTCCCGAGTTCTTCTACATGGATTTTCCACATGGATTCCCTAGAACAAGACTACATGGAGTGTTAGTTCTAGACATGGTGTTTCCCAGACGAACTTCACTGACCCATGTTTTTATTTACACTCCCGGTTACACAGCTGACTCTACATGGCGTGTTTGTGCCAGACACGGCATGTACTAGAAAAATTTCATCGACCCGTGTTGTTCGCTACACAACTGGATACATGGGTTACCCCACATTCCATGTTCAATCTTGAAATGGTGTGTATAATATATGTTTTATCCATTCGTGTCGTTAGTCACACAGGTGGACACATGGTCTACACCACATTGCGTGTACAATTGGTACTCAACATGTTCTGCCGAAGATTTCCCAACCCAGTGTCTCTGCCCACACAGTCAGTAACACGGTTAGGGACTATACGGCGTGTAAATACAACACACAGTGTGTACTCAAGAAAAATAGTTCCTTAATTAACATAAGGACACATGGGATTTATTCATCATTACATGTCATGTATTCTGGGTTTTTCTAGATATTAAGCCTCAAAACTACTCTGGAACCCAGAAAAACAATGAAATGAACATTAAAGTCCCAAATTCTGATCCATGGGGGCCCATTCTCCTTGTGCATCAAATATTGGCATCTTATACATGTCATATATAAGGAATACCAATAAAATGATCCACTAATTTTCGATCCATGAGGGACCATAACACCTCAAGAACCAATGTTTGGAATCCATTCAAACAAAACCTTACACAATCCAATACCCTATCAAATAGCAGGTATTTTATCACGGCATCTATCAAAACAGCATGCATATCTTTCACAACATTTATCATAACTACATGAAATCACTAATACACCCTAAATGGAATGGCATGAATGCATGAAATGTGATCTATAGAAACTGTATATATGATGCATGAGATGGAATACCCTCTTCTCATCGGGTTTCAACAAAAATAGAACCTCAATAACATTAACAATAATAGCACGATTCATGTGAATCACCCAATGGTGAAATAAAATTAACTGTAAAATTAAAAAACCAAAAAGAATTGCAATAACGAGGTAAATTGGCTTTTCCCTATACATGGGTTAGCTACTCCTGAGCACAACTTCTTACTAAGTACCTATTCTTTCCTAACCCTGGCTATAGGCTCTAAATAGTAATTCAAAAAGAAAAGAATTTCTATGATACCACTTTCTAACATCCCGGTTCTGGGAGCCACCCAGAGGTGCCCCGTACTCAGTTGGTCACATGGCCTCAATAGAATTTACACGAATGCCATAGGATTCTGACTAGCAGTGAGGGATTTCGGTGTGATAGACGCGAAACTATTCCCTCATTGGCAGAGTAACACTGCAGAAGTAAAATAGATAACAATAGCAGAAGCAGTAAAACATGAATTAAGTAAACAGCGGAAGAAGTAATCAATCAGAGCACACATATATATATGATGCCTGATACATATGTATAGTAAAGCATCCAAACAAATCACAATGCTGGAATATGGTAATAAAAAAATGTACAAAAGAAAAGAAATTAAACATCTCCACAACATCACAAACGTTATCTTGGTTATATGCTCCTCTTATCCAGAGCAATCAAGTACCTAAAGAAGAAGGTTGTTTTCCCTTGTCTATACCTGCAGAGATATAATATTTTTGAGCCCAAAAGCATGACCCGAATAGGTGTGTGACTTATCCTAGTAGGAAACCATCCAAATATCTATCCCTAATAGTCAATGAATATATATGGCAGGCAATAAGAAAAAATAAGTTGTAAACAAGGAAGTACTCAAAAGTAAACATCCCTACCGTTTTATTTAAAAACATTTACTTATAAGTATTTAATTAACCCAAAAAATACAAGAAACCCTCTAGGTAGTTCTCAATGCCTAACCCCTCTAGCTCACATTACAAGAGAAGATATAACAAAGACTCTCTAAGGAAGCACTCACCATAAATTCCCCATATACTCTTTTTATGGTAATATACAGACACTCTGAGGAGGCACTCAACATCAATTCCTTGTGTGTCCTCATAACGTCACTACAAACCTTCTAAGGGAGAACTCAACATAAATCCCCCCTATGGTCTCACAGCATGATAATTATAACAGACACTCTAGGAAAGTCCTCAATGTCAATTTCCCCTATGGTCTCACTACACCGGGTTCATGTAGTAGTGGGTAACCAACCACGCACAAATGATAATCATAATCCAAAGTAAACCTCATGAACTACTTGGATAAACAAACTACAACATATCATATCATGTCAGATAATAATCACTCATTCCTAACAATACTAGGCATGGAAAGCAAGCGGTAGCCAAACATCTAAGTCTAGAACGAACGGTCAATAACTAGAAAACATGGGAAAAACATCCATATCATTGCAAGGTTAACCGTATTCACAACAATTAACCTCTATCCAAACAAACAAGGAATAGCAGACAATAACAGGGCTAAAAACTATAAACACGCAATACCTTGAACAAGGGTATTGGGCACTTTTCCACATATAACTCAATGACTATCTACATAAAGGCACAAACCACCTACCTTGGCATTATGAGAACGATATACATGAAACTCAGGCCTTGAATCAACTAATAATGTCATAGATCTACAAAAATGCTTATAACGTTCTATTGAGGATAACTCAAGAGAGAGGATAAATCAGGAGATAAAGTTCTTAAAGAAGGACGAATGAATTGTGGTGATTATAATTCAATAGACAGAGGTCGATTCAGAGAAAGGATGGTGAGTTGGGGGATCAAAGAAGATATGTGGTTGTACAGACGCTCCAGGAAGAGATGGACGAAGAAGAAGTGTGTTATGTCTATCAGACGCAACCCCAGTCCATTTAATGAAAAAAAATAAAGTACACGAAGTGTTATTTTAAAGTACATGATGTGTACTTGCCTTTTCTAGCCTCCACTTTAGGTGGTCTCTAGGTCACGACAGATGGAAATATACTTATCCATTACATAGCCAACACACAGTCACATGCGGCAACCGGGTACACAACGTATACTCCTAAAATTTCTAGAAACTCCTCTTTTTCTCAAAAACAACCAGAAAAGGAAAATGAACCTAAAAAGAATAATCGGGTTCTTATACTAATTTACATTATTTAATGAAATTTTTGACAAAATTTAGGGTTATGGAGAAAAATATGAATATTCTACTATTTTTAAACAATAATGAGAAACATTACAAAAAATATTGATCCTAAACATTCATCTCTTGAAGACATAGATGGAATTTATCTCAATATGTTACATAATAATCTCATTTTTTATTAAAAGATAAATATTATGTCGTTTAAAATTAATATTAAATATTTTAGGAACATCATGACTATGAGAAAGATGAAAATCAAAGATAATTAAGTCTTAGTATCAAGTGAATCTGATAAAGAAGTTGAAAATGATAATAGAAATATTCAACATATATCAGATATACTCAAGAAGGTAAATAAAAGGTGCAAAGTAAAAGTACAAAAAAGGTTCTATGATTTTAATTATATTGAAAATATCAATATAAATTGTCTGATAGAGAATTTTTCTTAAACTAAAACAGATGAAAATGATAAAAAACTTCAGAAAAATAAATAGGGAAATGTCAAATGATTCAACCAAACTAGGTGGAAGTAAGAATAATATATTTATAAGTAAAATAATAAGTTTTATGATAAATGAAAAATAATTTTAATCCAAATGGGGTGTATAATAAAAAGGAAAAACTATTTTTACAGCTCGTGTTGAAAAGGTTTTGATACTAAAAGTAATGAATATAGTGACCCATTATTTTCATACATATATATTACATATACATAGATTAAAAATAATTAAATAAAATATAAACCATTCCATAACTATACAGGTTTAGTGTCTTTACACAATTGGAAATATAAACAAATGGTTCATAAAAATCTATATCATCTCCCAAAATTTCATCACATCTTGAACTCTTCTTAGACATATACTACTTAAAACCTTTTTCATGACCTAGGGAAGAAAATATAAGAAAGTGTGATCTAAAATTATGAGTGGGGATAAAAATAGGAGATGTCAATTCATGATAATATGAAATAATAAGATAATAATAAGGTTATGTGATCATCACCATAACTTATGAATTTCATACCCAACCTGTCATAGATTATAAACATGATTTATGGAATAAAAATTATAATTTGGGAAAACATGAACCATAAGAGTGATAAATCATCATAAATGAATCATTATCTATAATATCAGGCCCTCAAATTGTGTAACAGTCATAAATATATAAAACCATTTCATATTTTGAGGTTAAATACCAAGACTATTAATATAGAGAATCAGGATGCATATATTTCCCATGGTGGATAAGGACTCAAATATTTCCATAGTGTATCAACATCATTAACTTGGTTCCCATTACAATATCATAAGATATAAATCCTTACCAAATTAATTGGAGGGAGATATATGTCTCACCCATAACATAATGAAAACCATACATAAGTGTTCCACAAGAACATAAATCATTCATCACATCCGAACCCATGAAAAGAAATTGTTTTCATAAACATTTCATCATTGAATAAACCATGGAAAAGAAATGGGTGTCATAACTATCATTCCATCATAAAAATAAACCAACCATAGAAATAACAAGGATATTATATTTGAATAATATCTCTAACAAAGCATAAATAACATCAAAAAAAATTAGCCTTTTATGGAAAATAATTTTGATAGGTCACGTGAAATAATTCTTGAAAAAAATGGCATTTGCATTTTCAAATAATTAAAATTTAAAAAGAAACGAAATTATAAAGTAAAATACTTTATTTTAAAACATCCTTCTATGATTTTAAAGTAAAAACATATCATTAACGTGTTTTTATGGTATGAAAATATGTTCATGTCATATAGGTTAAAAAAATCTATCCATGCTTTTTCGAAATATGTCACAAAGAAGATCATTTAAAAAAAGATAAAAAAAGAATCATTTTAAACTATTTTGTAAAAAGTAATAAACGATAAAAAATACATCCAAATTTTATAATATAATAGTAAAAACATTTTTGGAAGCAATTTTAGAAAACATGGATATAGAAGATAAATATAGTTTAAAGATAAATTTTGAAAAGGTAATTTTTAAAAGAAATTCCATTGAAAATATCATATCATTCAAGTGAGAATTATTAAAATGAATCAATTGTGTGTATTAGTACTAAGTTCACATTAAAAATTTTAAATAAAACAAAATATAATGAAATTTCATCTCACACGTAATATTTACATGGTGGAATCAGTAACATATAAGTTGAACCTAATGAATGGAAATAGAGTTAAGAAATCTCTTATGACATTGTAATCAGTTGAATTGTATGCCCCCATAAAAGTAATAATTATTAAATTAAACATTCAATACCATGAAGATAATGATATTAGTGATCATATATATTAAAGGGTATTATATACACCACCCAAAATAAATAAGTAGTGAATAAGTTATTTATTTCACAGAAGTAAAAGTCAGATGAGAAACTCTTACCACACGTTTTTCTTTAGGTTTACATACTTTAACCTGTTATATAAAGGTTTAAAGAATTTTATTTATTCATTATAGAGCAATAATGATATTTATAATACCTTATATGATAATTTTATAATTTCTTACACCCGTTTATTAAATATATTTCATTATTTTCGTTGTTTTGGGTACTTTCATTTCATGGTTTTAATGGTTGTTTCATTTGTATATAATTATTGGTTTTATTTTCAAATATAAATAAAACTCAGAAAGTGAAATGAAATGTTATTAATGAGGTTACAAAATTTGAAATATTCATGTGTATATTTTTCATTTATAACATGAGGATGATTCACTTGATAAAATGTTAATGATAAGTGTTTAGTTTATTTTGGTGATTTTTCTGGCCATCATGATTTAGTTTTGTTTTATATAATATTATGTTTATATATATTTGTTCCAGAATATACAATGGATTATAAAATACCTATTAAAATAATATTTAACCATAATAAAACTGTAATAATCAACCTTGAATGTATTAATGGAAAACAAAAATTCAATATCCATGAAGACGGTTAACCACAATAATTTGGACAATGGTTTTGTTTCATTGAATAAGAAGATAAAATAAGCACAAGAACCTCATCCTGGTTAGCGAGGACTCGGGAAGTGTATCCAAGAGACCTGAGTTCAAAATCAGTTGGAGACATATTTTTAAGTTATTTTAGTAGTATTGTAGTTTTACTGTAGTAGGAACTATAACATGTACTATTTGGTAATGTAGCTGTTGGTACTATTCATCTATTTGGGGTTTCGAGCCACCAGTTTGGTCCTCGGGGTCCTTCAAGTCCTTCGAGCCAGATAGGGTCTTCGGTCTAGTAAGTTTTTCGGGCCACCTTGAGGCCTTTGGGCCACCTCAAGGCCTTCGGGCCACTTCAAGGATTCCGGGCCACCTGAAATTATGCTGAATGGACTAGCCAGACTCTATAAAGGATCAGACTCCAAATGAGGATTCAAAGTTGGTGAATTAACCAGAGTAGAATCTAATGTATGTGGAAGAAATATAGGGTATGTATTTTCCATTAAGACTAGAATATGCGTTCATGGGAAGCCTAGTCGAACTATCATGCGAATGTAGAGATCTGATATCACAATGCAGATGCTGGGGAGGAGAAGTTCCATGTTGTTATAGTCTGGATATTTCATCTAAGGCCTGCAGGTCATGTAATATCTATGCCTATGGGCCTAGTAATGGTTCCCCCTCATCCCTTGAAAGGGGGGTTATAAAAAATCAATAAAAAGAAGGCCTTCGATCAATTCTGGTAAAAGAAGATAAAATAAAAGGGCTAGATCAAAAAGTTTCCATTAGAAATATAAAATTAAAATATATACATGATGTTGTAGTTATTATGATTTTATGGGTGAAGTGTGCGAGGATAAGGTAGAAAAGAAACAAATTAAGAGAGAATTTTTTTAAGAAACATAGAATTTTCCATTGGGTGATACCAGCAGCACTTAGATGTGGTAATATTAAGGAGTAGAGTATTTTTTTTAGATATTTTAATATATTAAAGGCTTGTTATGAGAAACGGGGTGGTGAAGAGTGGTATTTATACTTTATGAGGGGTGGTTTTAAGTGATTAAATTGTTATTATTTTATATTTCAATCCAACCACATTGGGGTGGAATTAATTCAAAATAATTTGGATGATAATTATTGTTTTAAATGATTTTTCATGTAGATAAACACATAAAAAACACATTTAGTTTTTTAGTTTTTAGGTATTTTAACCATTTACCTCTTACTTTAACCTGCTAGATAACATTAGCTATACTAAATTAAATCTTTTTTTACCATGGTAACTTTTTTATGCATAATAATGGAAATTAAATTTTCACCTAATTTGATTCTCTTGATTCCAAAAATGCAATCTGTTTTTAAAAATTCAAAACACAAAAGTTTCAGAACTACAATTAAAATTAAATTATTAAATTAAAAGGAAAACAATTTTTTGGAAAAATGTGCTTTAAACACCGAAATTTACTTATATAAAAATAAGAAATAAATACTATTTAAAGGCAATTAATTATATTATATCTAAAAAATTAATTTATATACATTTAAACAAATTTGAAATCATATAATTACTTTTAAATATAAATAAAAATGAGGGTTTTAAAAAAAATTATTTTTTACTATTCAATAAAAAATTAAATTTCTATGAAAATTATAATAAAATAATCATAAGATAATTTAGAAATTATAAATAATAAAATTATGTTCATTTTATAAAATAAACTTTAAAAAAATTAAAAAATTAATTATATTTATATAAAGCAATAAAAATTGCTTTTGAAGGAAACATTTATTTGAAGAATAAAATGACTCTACTAAAAATTATCTACATATTTGAAAACTGTTAATTAATACATTGACAAATAGTTTGAAAATTTTATGTTTGATAATTTCGTTAATATTATTCATTTCCCTCTAATTAAATAGCTTGTTTATAATGGTTGTATTAAAAAAATAATATTTTGGAGTTCATTTCAGCTCAGTGTTATGTGTAATGTAAGTTAGAAAAGAAATTAAATTTATTTAAAAATAGGCATACCAAAAAAAATATTTGGTTTTCACACTATAACCCCTAAAAATTAATTCATCACTTGGTCATCAAACGTTAAACATTTGATAATTCATTCACAGAAACCCTCATTGTACAAATGAATAATGAAACCTCCATTAAAAAGGGAGTGTTTGAAACATATATTTTTTATAATGTAACACATTAGTAGGATCCCCCATTATTAAAATATTTTTATAAATTTTAAATATGTTTTTTGGAATGGAAAACTAATCTCCAAGAACTAATATAGTATAATAGAGAATATAGTCAATATATGGTTAATGACCACAAAACCATAGACCAAATTGGTTTGAAAAAAGGCCATTGATATCATCAAAAATCACGGTAATATGATAAATTATTATTTAAAAATACATTGAGAAGACATAATTACTATATTTAATTTCATAAGTAAAATATCACTCTTTGGTCATGCCTTTATCAATTTCCGCTTCATCTCTTTCTCAAAGAAATGAATTTGAAATTACAATACTGAAGAACTAGTGGATCATATGATACATAATTGGACAGAAAGTCAATTATTCTATCTCTAATTATCATCATAAAAAATGGATATCAAATGTTATACTATATCCATAAATCATTATATCGTTAAGTAATAAATTAATCACTAAAACCTCATCTGAAGTTCAATATAAAAAATTCTATAAATGGATAACCATATGAACCATCCAAAAGATTAAAATCTAAAACCTTTAAAAGGAGTTCACAAAGTTTTTAAAATCAACTTATCACTAATCCCTAAAAATTTGATTTTTGTCTTAATTCTCACACACCAAAAATGTGAATATCGTTAGCATTTATTCTCTTTAAAATTTTTCATAACCTGAATTACCATAAAACTTTTGTGAAAACATGAATTATTTCAAAAATTAAATATTTCCTCATACCATAAATCTAAAAATTCTATAAAATAAATCCTTAAAACGTCTATTCATGATATTAATAATAAGTTCTACGGTGATCAATATTATCCCATTTATTTTATCAACAATGAACATATATTTATCCCATTATTATGTTAATAACATGTACATATTAAGGATTATCTTTCCCTTAATCATGGATTCTCCAAAAATATTTCATTCATAGTCTCTTCATCATCATTAATATAACCATTACTCATAAAACCTTGTCGATACTCTTCTTGAGATTTCCCCTAGGGCATCAATTTTTATAATTCCCATACATTCCAAATTTAAAATATTTAGCTATAAATTATGAATTAGGAATACCATTATTCTTGTCCATTTCATTAACTAAACATTTCACATTTCCTTTTAAATTACATTCCTATGTTATTATTTTCCACACCCAAATCATCTTCAAGTTCCTTTGAAATATTCTTGTTGATTCCTCTGACCACATGCTTTAAATGCGGATTATTGAATTTTCTTTCCTCTATAGTCACTATTAAACTCCATTTTTCTCTTATTATATTGGTTGAGAAACTCACCCAGGTTGAGATTATTAATCATATTTTGAGACTTCTGATAAGGAATAAAATCTAGGTTTTTCCTTCCCACTCCCATTTCATTTTTTTCTCACAAGAATATCATTCCAATGTGTAACACATTCACTGTTAATATGAATCCTCTTTCTTTCAGCCATTGTATAAATCCTGAAATTCATAGTGTGAGAAACAATATTCATAGTGGGAAACCAAATAATCCATAAAATCTTCTTCTAAAATTTCAATATATTAAACTTTATGTTTCATCCTAGGTTATTCATGATGATTACAGAAGGTTTAGGATTGTGACTTATACTTAAACATATAATTAGAGATCATTATTAAGAGTTTCTCATCTTATTTTACAAAGGCTAACTAAATCTTTCTCTGAAAGAAATTATAATGATGTGTTCCTTTTATACATAGACATTACATCAAAATATATAAAGATTCATTGAAAAACAAATCAAAACAATGAAAACCCCATATGGGTTTATTTTATTTGGAATCTAGTAAACATAAACAACCTGTTTATAAAAATATGTATCACCTCCAAAATTTTATTCACATCTAACACCCTTCCAATACATATGCTAAATAAAAAAATTTCATCACCTGGGGATAGAAACATAAGAAATGGGGAGCTTAGATTCTTAGTAAAGAAAAACATATGAGATATTAATCCATGATCATATGAAAGAATACGATAATAGTAAGTATATGTGATCAGGACCATAAATTAAAATGTTCATACTCAACTAGTCATATATTATAAAAATGATTCATTGCATAAACATTATCATTTTAGAAAACATAGACCATATGTAACACCCTGAGATTTTATGAGAATTATTCTTTTTAATTTCTTTGACGACTTTTGTTGTACGCTACACCAAGATTTTCTTGTGATATATGCAACACCGTATTAGCTTTTAGTATACTCAACACTATTCTTGGATTGTGTTATGTGCAAGAGAAACCTTCCTCGATAGCTGGCGTTGTACGCAATACCGAGTTTCTCTAAACAACGATATGTTATTAAAATATTATATAAACTATTCATTATGAATAGTAATACCCAATTTTTAGAATTATATTAATTTAATATTTCAAAATGGGCTTCATTTTTGGATTTGTAATATTGAAATTATCCTAGGGTGAATTTTTGGTATTTTTCTGAAAACTTTCAATTTTTGATGAATAGTGAAAAACACTAAGTTATAGTTTAAAACCGAATTTTTATTTAAATAATTATTTATTTTATTTAAATTTATTTTAGGTCTAAATATAAACATAATACTTATATAATTTCAATGTAATTCATTGGATTCAATTTATAATAATTTTAGATATATAAAAAATTTATAGAACTTTTCAACGTCTTTAACCCACCTCCTAGGATAATTTGCAAATTCACATAAAATCTTATTTTACCACTTATTTGAATGGAATTTAAAAAATCCAAGACACATGGTTCATATCAAGGAGTAAAATGTGATTCAACAAGATAAAAATAATTTTTGGTGAATAGTAACTTCTTACTTTTTTTACCACGATTAGAAGTAAATAGGGTAATTAAGGGTAAAAATGATATTATTTTTACCCTAACACATGTCCTAATTCTATTGGATAAGTATAATTCGACCAAAAAAATCCTTATGAAAAAAATATGAATCTCTTTGGTCCACTTGGATTAGATAAGGACATTTATTATTATTTTATTTAAAGAAGAGTTTAAAATCAAAGTTTAATAACCAAAACATTTTCAATATAGGGTTATACATAAAATACATTTGACAATAAATTTTCATTAGAAATATAAAAATATTTCCTACATAATGGTATTTTATTTATATTTTTTGGATATTGAATAATTTAATTTATTTATGACACAAGGATGATGCAGTAATTACCTTATTAATGAAATATTAACATAGTTGATATTATAAATACCCAAATAAATGTAATTTTAGACTTTTTATGAATTACACTAATTTTATAGGTTAATATAACATATTAGGGTTGGTTAGATGAATTTTTTTCGAAATAATAATGCTAATATGAATTTAGAGAAAACAAAATACCAAATAGTATCAAAATTGACATAAAAGAGTTTTTAAAAAAGTATTATATTATTAATTGATATAATGGTATTAAAAATCTAAGTTTAAGCCAAAATAATTATATAATAATATATATGACATTAATGAACCAATTGGGTTTTGATTGGTAGTTTATAGTAAGTTTATTAACCATATAGTGTAAGAATACAAGAAGACACGGTAAAGGTTAAATTATTTAACTTAGAGTTAAATCTAAATGATAAGGTTAAAATGGTTACCTAAAATTTTTCAAAACATATTGGTTGAGATTATTTCAACCCATACGCACCTTGTCCACGAAATAAGTCACCTTGGAGCCATTATAAACTGAATATGAATTTATTATAAAATAATATTTTATGTTTTTTCTAAGGTGCCCCTCTCCTCTCTTATAAAACGGCACCTCCTCCCTATCCTCTTTACACAATTTTGAGCCTTCAAGCTTAGCCAACCCCTGAAAATTTCTCTTCTCAACCTCTATAGTTATATCATAGAGGTTCTGTTATTCTCAAAAGACCAACCCTAGTTCCCTAAGAGGAATTTTAAAAGAGGGACGTCGAAGAAGAGGTAATCTCTTCTACCGATTCTTTCATGTTTCTTTCTTCTTTCACTTACTCCTTCTTTGTTGTTTCCATTCTAAAATAATAACTCCAATATATTATATATAATTTTATTTTATTATAAAAATTGTACAACCATATTAGTTATTCTATCCATCCTATGAATGAAAAAGTCACCACACGTGAGTATGTACGGCTTACCGTCTCCACGTCGTGGTGTATTTTGTTATTCAAACATTTCATCATTTTAATGGGTATAATAATGAGTATAAATGATATAAATAATAAATATAACATTATTATGATTATGAATATATGATATAACATCCAATTATATATGATTTTAATATCAAAATAATGATATCATCGCTCGTGCGTACGCACGGACTACCGTCTCCACGAACGTGATTAGATTCTTTTTCCATGATTAACCATTAAAGTATGATTATAAAGCATATATAATAAATAATCATGAAATATATTACATAATAATTATACTCTATTTATGTACCTATATGTTTCATTTACTAAATTCCATTCAATTCAATAAGGAAACGAAAACTCCATTCATGCGTACGTACGGCCTACCATCTCCATGAACGGTGTATTTCATTCTGTTTATCGATCAATAATATATATACCGAATATATATTATATATAAATCATGTTTTAAATTCTGTAATTATGTAAATCAAGATATAAGTAATAACAAAAATTCGAGACACGTACGATAAATGAAACGATTTTACCCAAAACGCTGCTTTAACATGGAATTTACAAAAGAACGGGTAATATAAAGTCATAAGTGAATCATATATGATATCATAAATATTATTATGGTTTTTTTACAAGTCAATAATATGTTTAAACCCACTATACAGTAGTCTCTAACACATATGGAAGAAATTGGACATAAGGTAAGGGATAATTTTTCAACCTCATTTTTATCCGAGATTTCTTATACGTAAGAATTTACTGGGGTTATATTTTTCATCCATGTCCATAAAAATGTTTTTTATAAAGTTTTTAATATTTTTCCATGTATTTTTAAAGTAATTTTTACCCCTATTTAACTTTTACATTGTTTTATGGAAGGAATATTTCTTTTTTTACCATACGAGGAACTTTTTGACTTTTCTAGAAAAAGTACGAGGAGAATGTTTTATTAAATTATATGGAAAGAACGGATTTTTAGGGTTTAATAGCGCCTTATTTTCATGAATCTTACTCTTCAAGATTTCATAACTATTTTCAACAAAATCCTTTCCTTTTAAAATTTCATGGCATTTTGTAAAAAGAAAATGATTTTGAATAAGAAAGGATAGTTTCCTCAAGAACTCATTTCAAGTGTTTTATCAAAACTATTTCCCATCAAAGATGACATTATTTCATATGTGTATGTTTAATGTATCATGTCTATATGATTTACATGGTTTTACTTTTCTTATGATAAAATTATATCCATTTGTTTTATATGGATTATGTTGTGATGGGATAATTTTTATGAAAGCCATTTTATTCTTTGGGTTATAATGAATGATTTATGTTTATGTTCTGGCACATGTAAGAAGGATTTAATTATGATATGGGTGGGACCAATATATCCCTCTAATTCATTGGGTAAAGATTTATATCTCATGAGATAGACATGGTTGTAACGGCAAGTAAATCTGGTGCAGTAATACAGGGCTAGAATGGCAGGTAAAACCGATTCAGTAATGGACTTTGTCCACTATGATGGTCTTGGCAGAAATTCCTTGGCTACTATGGAAATAATATCATTTTATTAATGGTTTTCCACAATTACATTTTTATTACCATGCTATTTTATCATTATTTATGTTCCATTATGATCTATGCCTTACGTACTATCATGTTTAATGTCATTTCTCAATATTTTTTTGTTTAAACTTTATGTTCATGTTTTTTAAGTTCAAATGTATATGGGTTGTTTTATTTTATCCATACTTACCCTTACCGAGCATTTGAGCTCACCCTTTTTATGTTTCCTTTTCCCCCAAGATATAAAGGAAGGTTTTAGGTAGGAAAAAAAGAAGATCTTTATGGAGATATTGAAGATCTTTCACCATGATTAGAAGATTATGTTCCAAGTTTCCAAAGACACCAAAATAATACGGTCATTGGGAGTTTGTTTTTTAATGTATTAAGTATTCCACAAAAGTAATGTACTATCCATGTACGTCAAGATCTGTGTCTCTACACTATAATATCGATAAACCATCATAAATCAATCATGATACACAACATCATGTCATAAAATTAAGAAAACATCATAAGTATATAGAATAATTTCAAATTTCAAGGTTAACTACCAAGACCATAAAAATAGTAGATCAAGACACACATGTTTCCCAATGTAAATCCGGATGCACCTCTTTCTCATTGTGGATCGTGCCCATATAATTGTTTCATACTATTTTCTCAAGGGATATAATGCTTTATCCAATAAATTTGATGGATATATAGTTCTGACACATAAAATAATTAAAATCATACCTATGTGTTTCATACGAACACAAATCATTCATCACATTAGAAACCATGAAAGTAAATGTGTTTCATAAATATTTCATAACCACATTACCCATGGAAAGTAAATGTATTTCATAAATATCATGTCAAAATAAACCTAAAACAATCATAAATAATACGTAAAGTATCCTTGAATAATAACCCATGTAAATCATAAGTTACATCAAAAAAATTATTTTATATGGGAAATAATTTTGAGATATCATTAGAAAATAATTCTTGGAAAAGAAGATAACATTTATATTTTTAAATCATTTCATTTTAATTAGACATGAAATTATAAATGAAAACAATTATTCAAAAATAACTTTGAAATATTTTAAAATAAACATAAAATCATTAATACATCATGATGGTGGGAAACTATTCTCATGCCTTATTAGTTAAAAATATTCCTTGTATACTTTTTCCAGATAAATCAAAATGAACATCGTTTAGAAAAAATTGAATAATTTTAAACAATTATTTTAAATGTAAAAAATGGAAAAATGGATTTAAATCTCATCATAGAATAGTAAAAAAACTTTTGGAAATAATTTTTTAAAAAAAGGACATTGAAGAAAAATAGAGTTTTAAGGAAAATTATAAAATGATACTTTTTTAAAGAAAGTCCCTCATAAATATGATAACCTAGAATTGAGAATTAATAAAATGAATAGATTATATATATCAGTTATAAATACACAAAAAACATGTGTAAATACAACATAACATAATAAAAAACATTTCACACATAATCATAACATGGAATAATAAATGAAGTAGTAGTTTAACCCAATGAATTGAAATTGAGTTGAAAAATCCTTTACCATCTTTTAATAATTGTAATGGTATGCCCCATAAAAGTTAAAATTTTTAAATAAAACTGTTAATTCTATGAAGATAATGAGAATCATTATATGATATATCAAAAGGCAATATATACACACAAAATAAAAAAGGGGTGAATACAAAATTTATCTCATAGATATAAAAGTGAGATGAGAAACTCTTACCTCACACTTTCCTTTAAGTTTTCATACTTTAACCTCCTGTATAAGGAGTTAAATAATATCATTAATTCATTCCATTAATTACTTTGGGTTTGGATTTGTGGTAAGCACCCCTTAATTCTACATGACAAATGGGGGGTCCAAAACCCATTGGGCGCAACTGTAGCGTACTGTAGTAGTGGTGGCAATGTATCAATGGTGGACACTGTAGTGGCGGCAGGTCACTAGAGTGGTGGTAGGGTACTGTAGCAGTGGCGGGTACTATGAGGTACTATAGCAGCACGAGTACTATAGCATTACTATTCATAGAATGGGCCTTGGGCCTATGGGCCATGTAATGGGCTAAATGTCCACTGGGTTTTCGGGCTATGTAATGGGTCTCCCTCTACCCAATTAAAGAGGTATTTGTTTTTCTTTAATAATAAATGAGGTTTCAGCCCCATCCTTTTAAAAAAATTCATTCCATAACTATAATCATATTTATAATAAATTATATTATATTTTTATAACATCTTACCAAACAATCATTAATAATATTTCATTATTTTCCTTGTTTCTGGTGCATTTATTTCATACCTCTATCACAAAAGGGTATGGGTTCTCTGTATTACCTAATGAGTGGAATATCCAAAGGCACGATAGCATGGGTCCTCTATATACTATGTGGCACCCCCTAATTCACTGGGGTATGGTTCCTTTGCCTACTAAGTGGAACCATATGACACACTAGGGTGTGGGTCCTTTACCTAATGAGTTTCACCCCTAATCCACTAGGGTGTTGTTCCTATACCTACTAATTATAACCCCCTAATTGCATTAGGTTTTTTCTCCACTACCTACAGAGTGTATCCCTCATGAAGTACTCGAGTTTGGGTACCCTACCTAATGATTTTAACCCACAAACGCACTAAGGTGCGGGTCTTATACCTAGATATTGGAACCCCTTGGAATATTTGGGTTGGGTTCCTCTACCTACTGAATGGAACCCTCCTGATTTACTAGTTCGTGGGTTCTCTTTTGGATATTTTTCCTTCTAAATTTTACATCATAGAGTTGAGGTGTGGATCATTCACACTATTACCATGACAGATGCAATATATGTTGGAAATTATAGATGGTACGTTTTTAGAGATCAAAGTAAAATATTTGTTCTTAGCTGGGATACGAAGATTGGTATCCTCTTTATATCTCATTTGAGCTTCTTTTAGATCATATCAAGTTTTTCATTATGTTTCTTATCTCATATACGGATTGATATACCTTCTTTGTGATGACATAGATACTTCTATCAAGTATTATTTTTCTACCTCTTCATTTTTATGGGTATCTTATTGGGTATGTATATACTCATCACTGAAGGGTATTTTCTTTCACATATTATTTCTTATGTGGATAGCAGAAAAATTGATAGTGATGTTAGAGAATCATATGGATACTCCATTACAAAGATAGTGTAGGGTGGTCATGCTTGGGGATCCGGATTCGGGCTCTCTTAGCTTTACTTTATTCTATTTTTTGTTAACATGTGATATATTTTTTGGTAGGGAATTTATTTTTTCCCTTTACTTTTGATTTATATTTTTTTCCTTTTATATATTCATTAATGTTATTACATTCTTTCTTTTCACTCTAGATTATATTTTCTTTTGTTATTATTCATCTTCACTTCTGCATGGAGATATTTGGGTGCATTCATACAGGTACATTAGGAAAATTCCTCTATATTAGTTATGTATTATTGGTTCTTTTTACCAACACTAGCTAATGGAGGCCACCTTGGGGTTGTGGTGTCCCAGTATTCCACCATCCATATGGGCCCCAGTGGGTCGGTCAATACATTTATAATCAATTTATAAAGGATTATTCATTTTTTATATTAAATAAAAATATATATCATCAAAATACAAGTTCATTAGTTATCAAGGTACATAATATATAAAAATAAAATACTTCAAAAAAATATTATTTTAACCTAATAAGAAATTTTTTTTAAATATTTTAAATTGAGTACTTATTTCATATGAATTGATCAATGCATTTTCATTATGGAAATATTTTATGCGCATTTTTTATAATTTTTTTATTCTTATTCAAAACCATTAATCCAGTTTCTAAGTGAAAATAGTCATACTTAAATACTAATATTTTCATAGAATATTTTGGTTCTTTTATTCATGGTGTTGTGTGTCATATATGCTATCAAAAATAGTATTTATTTAAAATTAAATAATTTTTAAAATATTGGGGTGTTACATTTATAAATAAATTGAAAGAGGAATATAAGATATCAATAAATAAATCTAGGCTATTTTAAAAAATCTATTCTCAAATGGATGGATTTGAATTTGAAGAAAATTTATACCTAATATAAAGACTATATACTATTGGAAGGTTTCTACAAGTGGAAATAGAAAAACATTATAAGGTGTATCAAATAGATGTTAAATAATCTATTAAAAATGTAATCTTGAAAAAGAATTTTACATTAAATAACCAGAGGGTTTCATCTTAGATAATAATGGAATTATGGTTTTCAGGTTAAAGAAACCTTTGTGTATATTAAAAAGGCCCTTAAACATGGTATTATAAATGGAATGGTTTTATAAGGTATATTTAATACACAAAATATAATTTTAATCGTACCCTTTATATGAGAGGGTTGTTTTTAGGTACTCTCAGAGTCATTTGTAAGAATCTAGTATTTCATTGAGGTACGAAACTTTTTAATTTCATTTTGAATCTTTAATTATATCCTTTAAATGTGATGTGTGGTTTAAGGAAGTGTTTGGGAGTGTCTTGGTCTTTTCTAGATTCCAGAGCACCAGTTTTCAAAGAGAATAGTAGCGGCTCATGGTTAAAACATGGTAAGGCCTAACCATGAATCTCAAATTGTGTTTCCATGTATGGGTTCCAAACTATTTGTCTAAACTTTAAAATGGGGTTCTGGTTGTGTAGGTCTAAGACAAAGGGCGCACAAGGGCTATGTAGGATTTTTCTAATTTTCTTCTATAGTCCATGTAGGGTATACTCCCTTGCCTGTTTGGTGTGCACAGTTGGTGAATAGTTTGGAAATTTGTGTGGCCAAATCATGAAACCTCTTAAAAATTGGTGAATTTACCTTCTTCCTTTAATTATTTTAAAAAAACCCACTATTTCATTTATCTCCCATTCACAGCAGCCTCCCATATCCTTCCATTCAAATCTACCTTCTCCATTAATGCTAGAATTTGGAAGATATTCTCCATCTATATCCCAAATCAAGATATGTTTGTCTCATTAGATCCCTAATTATAATTCCTTCATTCATTTATCTCTTTCTATAGTTTATCTTCATTTAAATAGAGTTATATTTTTGTGAGATCTTAGGACCTATTTTTATGTAATTTTTCTATTATTTTTTTATTCTGGTCTGGACTAAATCAAAGGCCAACACTCTATGGGTATTCATCTACAGGAATAAGGCAGGTGGTCGTTGAGTTATCCCTAAAAGTATCTTCATTTATAAAATGTTTTTGTTTTTTTCTATTTTCCCTCAGTATTGATCTTTAAATTTATATTCCTTAAATCCAATCATGTAAATTAAAAATTAAAGCCCTCTCTGGACTATTTTATATAGTTATGTGTCGATAAATCAACGCTAACCACCCAATTTAGGTGTGACAACCCATAACACTATTGTGGGGTTTTTTACTTGACCATTACTTTGGTAAGTCCCTATTTTAATTAAATTAATTATAATCCCCAAAATAGAAATTCTATATATATATCACTTGGCCTTGATCAAATATAATTAAATTGGAAATTGGTTTCATGAATTCTTTGACCTTTTAAATTATGATGAAAGGTGACATAATGAGCCTAAGTAAATTAGAAATGGAATGATTATTACATGGACTATGAAGACATAAGAAACTATATGAAATATTTATACAGTGCCTATTACCTATGAAAGTTTTTCAACTTTATAGGAATGTTCAAACATGGGAATTCCTTGGATTAATAAGGTAATACCATGTACACACAATATAAATATATATTCAAATGAAATATTTTTATAGAAATAGTTAGTGGTGGCCTATTGAGTTTGTTAAAAACCCTATTTGAGCCACTAATGGTACCTGAGTAGACTATATGATTGCATGTGTTGATAAGGGAAAGAATTTACTTATAGATGCATCATTTATTATATTCAAGTATGTGTGAATTTTTTTTATGATTATATTGGATGTACATTGAAATTTAATTATTAATGTTCAATAGATATGATCACTTAATTAAAAAAAATTAAATAGTTGAAAATAAAAATGAATATGTTGAGAATAAAGAATTATAATAAGGGGATTTATAGTTTTCTTTATGTGAATTATTTAAAAATATTTAACCAAAATATAAAAAATATTTCTACCCATAGTGGAAGCTAAATGGAACCATTGTATAAAGAGAAAAGTTTTCTATATAGGAGGGTGGGAGTGGGTTATCTCATAATGGGTCTCATAAAATCAATTTCAATGCACCTTAATTTATTAAGAAATTTTATCTCAGCTTCCAGTCCAATCTTGTATGAAGTGTAGAGTGTAATATTCTATTTTTATATATGTGGTGAACATTAATTTTAAAAACACCATATGGGATTTGAACTATAGTACTTTTTTCACCAACATCCTATATCTCAAAGGGTTTGATCCACCTAGTTCTTCATGCCATCATGCATTTGGAAGGATTGAAGCCCCTAGTTTCATATCCCAACACCACGTGATGTGAGAAAATATCTTAGTATAAAAGAAAATAATCAACATGCATGATGAATATAAATAAAAAACATTTTGGTAATATAGCATGTGACTACCCTACCAGTGGTACACGGTGACTTATATTATGTTGTATTGTGATTTTTTCATTATGGTGAGTCTATTATAATTCTCTAGCATGAGTATGTTTCTGAAAATTGTATTTTATGAGAGTTGTAAGATAATTCATGAATGAAAAGATATGAATGATATAATAGGTATGTTTCAAAAAGAGTTTTCATGAAATGTTTGAGCCAAATATTTAAGGTTCAAGTTAAGCTCATATATGATAAGATTATTCAATAAGGAGCTTGTGCAGTGTCAAAAAATATATGTGATTTTAAAATATCTAAGATAAATGAAAATAAAATAGAAAATTATGATGATATAAATGAATTTTCAGAGAAACTGAGTTCCCACCATCATTTATGGAATTTAAAAATATTCAAGAACCATGTCTTGATAAAAGCCGAAAATAAATAATGGTAACTACTATATAAATACAAATTAATATGAGTAATTATGGATGAAAAATATAATTTGAATATATTGAGGAGAGGATTCGTAGTCGTGTAAGACTTCTATCAAGGGTTTATTTTATGTAATAGTTGTCTGAATAAAAAATCATTGGAGATTTACATCAAAATGTGTGAAGATATCCAACCTAATTTTCTTTTTATAAGAAAATATCAGTAACCAGTAGAAATTTTTATTGAATAAAATAGTTATTTACAAATATATTATAGCATGACGGTAACAGAGGACACATGTACTCAAAAATCACATTAATTAGTTGAAAAGTTGAAGAGACTGGACAGTTGTTCAATGTATAAGTATGTATGAGGTTCAATAAATTATTGAATAATTATGAAAATAATGAGAAATGGGTGTTGTTCATATAAAAAATTGTGTTAAGGGAAGATAAAAACCTTTATATTTAAATTTATATGAGGTAGTGAGTATTTGTACATGAGAGAAAGTCCATATGAATAATAGTTTGGTCACTCATTCATGTGTGAAGGGGAACCTACATGAAATATGAGATTTAATAGTTTATAAGAAGGAGAAATAATAATTTTGAAAGAAGTATAACCCAAGCATACACACTTTTACAAAGACATAGTAATTTATAAATTGATAAGCACATGTAATACTTGTTTTTTCATTGAGATAACCAAATCTATTCAGATATGACATAGTTTTTTTCGATTATCACTTTTCAAGATTCATAAAGATGTAATCATGTTCTATTTAGTTAATATTTATGGCCCAAGAAGAAATATATTTATCAAAATTTGTATGAACTACCATGATTTAGAAGTAATGTTTGTTTATTTCAAATTACTTTATCTTAGGAAATGAGATTTTTTTTCCAGTGGGACTTGGGAAATCATAGAATAACTCTATACTATTAAAGATATTATGATGTGACCGCATATGATTAATAGTAAAAAATCTATTATTAGGGTTTTAAACAAATAATTGTAAGTATTAGGCTCATATTTTGACAAAACCTTTTAAAAACATTTATCTCTATGATATCTATTTCCTACTACATACAGAAAAGGACTGGTGATCATATAATAGTGGATCATATCCCAGCATGTCAACTAAGTTTTATTTAAGATAATGAAAATTTAAAATGGTCACCACTAATTCACCATCCCCCCCATTGGTGCTACAACTTCTTCAAAACATCATGAACGAACAAAAAGAATGGTGACATAGGTTCATTACTTCCCTGGAGTAGTGGTGTGGGGTGAATTGGTACATTTTTACTATGATTACATTTCATGGTACCTTGGGGTACCTTATAGCTATTTATTATATTTTATATAGAATGGTGTGAGTATACCTACCACCTTGTATATGAAAACTCGGGTGGGTAAGCCCTGGGTGTATTTGTTATGGGTTGGCGGAGCGTACAGAACTAGGAAAACTTGTGAAGTGAGATGGAATTTCTATCATCTCTCTAAACTGATGCTAGTGTGACCTTATGGGTTTGTGCACGAATAGAGAAAAACAAAATCATTGACCAAAGAAACTATGCAACCCAAGAAAGTGGGGGTTTACATGGCTGGTGCATGCTTTTCCAAACTATGCACCCTAAAAAGAGAAATTTTGCACCACTAAAATAATGGATGCACATTTGGCACAAAGTTTGGGAAAACCATGCCCCCTACCTAAGAAACCATGTGAAATATTTTAAATGGACTAAAAATAATTTTAATTATACCAAAACCCCTTGAAATCCCTTTTTTTACTCAAACTCAGACTAACTAGTTTGTTGAGGATTTATATATTTTCATAGGGATTCCAAGGAAATTTGACATCCTTTCCTTGTGTTTCAGAACCCGGGTCAAAGTTCTACATCTATCCTAGTAAGTGGGTCATATCCTATTACTTTCCCATTCATATTCCGTCCTTCCCCCATTATTTAGTGGGAATTTGTATTCTATTTTTCTAGATCTAGATCTATATTTGGTGAATCATGATCTAGGTTAGTAAATCTAGATCTAGAATTAAGATATAACATTTTTGTTATTCTTGATTTTGGGTTTTTAATCCTGATCCTGATCCACATCACTGTGATGCTCGAATTTTATGGATTTCCATTAGATGATCAACAAAAACAAATTTAGGTGGGTTGACTAATATTCAAATCCCATAGTCATTATTTTGATTATTTATATGTAAATTTTATAATCACTTAGGTTGTGAGAAATTGAACTTCCTGGTTAAATTAATTAATTTGTCTGAATTCATTAATAATGGAATTTTGAAATTTTGCAATTTAGGAATAATTAATTGTGAAATGAATTAATTCATATTGAGATACTTATTTGATATAATTAATTATGGAATTAATTATGTGATATTGATGTTTTTAATTAAACAATTAATCAGTGAATTATTTATGAGCTATTGATATTGTGAATCAAAAAATTAAACTTGGGATTAATAATGAGATATTCTAATTGATGAAATGGAATAATAAATTGTATAATATATTAATGGTATGTGTACGATTAATTAATTTTTGTATAAATTAATGAGAATTATTTTTATAAGAGGATTAATGTTGGTTAATCTTTATTGATGTGATATAATAATTTTTGTGATATTGCTGATATATATATATATGTTTGATGAAATTGTGTGGTACATGGTCTTCTATTTCCAAATCCCACATAAGAAGGACATGGTTTGTAGTTTCTGAAGCCCGTAGTGATAAATTGTTTGATTAACATGTGTAAGACATGTAATGTTGTTTCCAGATCCAACGGGGGTGGGAAATGGTATGTTTTCTCTGAATTCTACAGTGATAAATTTGAATGGGATGTGATCTACTAGTTCTGAAGCCCCTGTGGTCCTTTTCATGAAGACCAATACCCAAATTTTTGGCACTGGACTATGGTTCCAAATATAAGATTTAATAAGTTGAAATAAAATGGATAATTAAAGCCCATTATTTTATTGAAATGTGATTTGAAAATGTGACATAATTCAGAATCCAAAACTGGCCAAAGAAGGTACTGAGGTATGGGTTTTCTCCGAAACTCAAGGGGTTATGTGGTTAAATAAATAATATTTGATAATATGATAACTGTTTAATGAAGAATTGTAGTCATTTCTTTCGATAACTTTATAACCTATTTCATATTGGATTTTTTTATGCACCATTGGTGGGGACCAACTAAGTTGTACGCACTCCCTACTCAAGTTGTCTGATCGGTAACTGAATAGACTTTATTTGTACGTGATAGGATCAGGGAGAAGTCTTGGGATAGATTTATAATCTTGGATTAGATCATGGATGAGGGAATCAGATGTGGTTTGAGACCCTCTTGGGATTCATTGGTATTTTTATTTTCAGTTTTCATTTTAGACACTTGATACTTTGTCACTACATGTTTTCTTTTTTAGTTGGATATCATATTTATTGGTTTGTTTATCTTGAAATAATTATATTTTTATGATTATATAATATAATGCTATTGTTAATTTATTTATGATGGTGTATTACTTAGATAAAATATGGTATAGTCTCCCCATGATCGACTTACCATACCCCCACTTCTAGTCAGAAGCCTCTAGAGTATAGGGAGGCACACTTGAGGTCAGATGACCGACCAGCTCGGGGAATCGGTGCTTGGCACTCGGTTTGGGATATTACAGATCTGGTCATCATACCTAGTGATAAATGATATGTCAAGGTTTTATAGGATATGATGATGATTCTACAAGATATATTCCATGACTAGGATATCTAGGATCTGGTAATTAGAAAATATATAATATGATATTTTTAATATTCCAAGGACCTTGTGGTGATCCGAGTTGGTATACAAGATACCGTGAGTGTTCTTAAGATTCGATGATGATTCTTGATGATATATAGATACCTAGGTTGTTTATCAGGATCTATTCATTCCACCTGATACAATATAACATAGAGGAGGAGTAATCTCACCCCCCCCCCCCACCCCATCCTCCCTAAATAATAATGAACATAAAAAAAGAGATGGTCATCTCGGCCTTACTTTTCCCCTATGAAATTTATGTATGAAATGTTATAGGTGGGATTTCCTTCCCTTTAATTGATCATATTTACTTAAAATGATATTATGGGAGGGTTTTACCCAAACATGTTAATAGTATTCCACATACTCTGATATATTTGGTGTTGTTGGAAGCCGGTTTGGTCGATCTTGGGTGTTTCCTTAGAACTCGAGGATTGATGATATTATTTGTTTATTTTTATTTATTTATTAATTTTTAGATCATATCACATTTAAAAAAACTATATATATATATATATATTGGTTATATTTGGGATCCTATTGGTCGGTCCCTATTGATTTGTACCCACACCCTTCCTAAGAAACCATGGAACTTGGGTACTTAAGAAGTCTTCGCTATTATCGAGTTATGATAAGGTAGAGGCTTGGTGTTGCATAATGAAGTGGGATAGCTCAGATGCAGTCAAGAGACCAAGATCATGTGAGGCTCAAAGATGGTATTATATCCTCATTGTATTAAATACCTTTCATTTATTTGTTATATATAATCAGACAAGTACACGATAATTTGAAATATTTTATTGTATGTTTCTATATCACATTTTTATAGAATTTTTATTCATTGATTATATGTTCTCTGATTGTTTATGATATATGACATTTGGTTATTCATGTTATTTTTTTACTCTAATATGAGGATATAGTCTCCTGATGGTAAAACCCCTAACCATCCTTAATATTAAAGAAGTTTTTGGTGTATGGGGAGTCGTTCCTAATGTCATGTATCATCATCTGTCTAAGAACTAATGAGTGGCTGCATTCTATGGTAATTACAAAGACATGATTATATCATTAAATCACTTAAATTTTATTTTTATATATTAAAAAAATTTATGAAACAAGTGATAAAATGTTATATGATATAATGAAAACATATTATTTTAAAACATAGTGATATTAATTGAATACATGTATTCTAAATAATGATTTGCCTAATGGGTGGGAGATTATATCAAATGGAATATTATTTTTGTTCATTTATATTAAAATATTGTTACCTTAATTGAATATAGTTATTTATGGTTAGGAAAAATAGTAATTCAAAATTAAAATTCTCAAAACATATCCTTTTTTAATATATTTTTTAATTAATTTTCTTATTTTCTTTATATTAGGGATTTTAAATATTGTTTAAAGAATAAACTGAGGGTTTAATAAATCTAAAATGAATATATATTTTTAGTATAAAAATAAATGGAATTTATAGAAAAATAAAACACGAGTTTTTTGTTTCTTTTGTTATTAAATTCTTAAAAAAACTTATAATAAAATATTGTACTAGATACATTAATAGAGGACTGAACATATACTCATTTAATTTATCATTTTATTATTATTGCAAAGCTCCTATATTAACATGACTTAATCATCTTCACTCTCCCTTGTATGACCATCTATTTCAATATCATTATAGAGAGATAGATTAATAACTTGTCATTGATGAGGATACTTATCGAAAAATTATACTTCAAATTCATCACCCATACATAAAATACTCACATTTTTTCCCATAGACTGTAAAACTCCACCCATCGTCAAATTTTTCATCTACAAAATATATCATTATAACTTATGAAATAATAATATATTGTCCATTTTATTTATGATCATTAGTATTTATCAATCAAGATCAGTTATAAATAAATTACAATAAATCATTTTTTATATACCTGTGAATATTTACACACTTTCATATGAATTACAAAACAAAAAAATTGACATCATAATTTAATTCAATAACTTAAATCACCATTATATAGTCTCCCAACATTGTGAATTTTGTGAAATAACTACTATTTTTTGTTTTAAACCTTCATTATGAAAAAATGTATGATGCTTAAATCCATAAATATTATAAGCATCGAATCTCCTAGACTGCTTTAAGGGTCCTCAAGGAAAACATTTCAACTCATTTAACCATCCCGCGTGATTATAAATATTTATGATCTAAAATATAGGATAAAAATACTATTAATTAAATCATAAAATTATATCAACATAATATATATATAATCTATTCTAAAAAACATGGAATGTAAACCAATTAATGATATCTTTGTTAACCACTTTTTTCATCTCTTTCTAATTTTGTGCTTGAATTTAAATTCATCTCTTTAACTATATATTTATTTCTAAAATGAAAGGGTCTTAGATATAATTTTTCAATATCACATATCTATGTGATTGTATGAACTATTAATATGTCAATGAAATTTTGGATATTTTCTAAAAATGATGACAGAACTTTAGAAATGTTGATGATTTTCTATAGGACTACAATTTGTTTTTATTATTAGTAACACTTATAATGTGATTGAATCATTTATAAATCATATCTAAATACCTAAAAAAAGTTATGGAACACTATAAAGGGTAATAGTGGTTAGAGGGATTATTTTAACACTTAACTAGTCAATAGATGTTTTTCAAATATTGATTTAGCCAATAAACTATCTTCTAAGAAACAATTACCCAATGGATGGGAACTCCTAGATTCATCATCAACCTTATCCCTAATCCTTTTAATTCAATGTTCATTGATGAATAATTTTTTTATGTAATAGATTAGGCTTTTTACATCATACTTTATATCCATATTTATGGTTATTTTCAATGGTGTAAGTACTTACCATTGTTCCATAAGTATAAATCTAGAGAGAATTGGATCGACTCATCTATTAGTGGGACTCCTGAATCAATATCTTTTATAAATTCTTTTTGAAGAATGGTAATATTTATATCGGTGTTAGAAAACAAGGGAATGAAAAACATTTGGGCTCCTCAATGCATATATTTAAGTGAAATTTCTTCATGCTATAGGTTTTTATTTATTTAATGATATTGATTTTAAAAGAACCAGAAGGTTTAATGGTTCATATCTTCCATCCATAGAAATTTCTATGTATTACATGAATGTTATTTTCTAAATCCATATTTATACTTCAACCTCCCATTTTTCAACAGCCTTAGAATCAAGAGTTTATATTGAAATTTACATCTAAAGGTAGATTCCTCACCTTTCTTATATCAAAAAGTACAAGGTTGGATTCCTATAATTAGTCATATATGAAAATTTATTATATTTTTATTTGATATACAATTACTCTGAGAATTTTACCACCTATTATTGCTTCTTGGGATTTATTTATATGATAAAAGGTGATTTGAGGACAAATAGGATGGAATATTGTACTGTAAATTCCACTAAAATAGAACATACTTATATAAGGATAAAGAATACAGTTGGTTTTTAGTCTTAGGGGAAGATGTAATATATGATCCCCCTTTAAAAATTCTATCGTTGTCAAGTGAAGCACTAAGGGTTCCCAACCTACTAGTTACTATTATGGTTAAATAGATATCAAAGTTTGTTCCTATTTCCAAGATTGTATTAATTAATGGTGTTATTCAAAATAAAAATTCACTTTACTCTTAGTTCCTTGTGATGATGTGTTTCTTATGATAAAATAATGGAGTCTAGTGGCTACTTATTTTAGGACTGTATTTATTTACTCTAAAATTGAATAATCCAATTAGAAAATGAGTATAAAAAAAGTGAAACTAGAATTAGGAGATGTATTAACTACAAGAATGGTTTCTAAATTATAGTGGTCGCCTTCCTTGGATTATAGGTATAGAAGAAGGATGAGAATAACTTGAAAAAGGATGTTGATTTGGTTCAACAATCTGGGTAATGTATACACTCAAAATCCTGATTCTAAGGGAAATAAACCATTGATTTATGATGATGGATTTTTAACTAAGGTTAAATAAATATATCTATATTAAATATTAGTATTAACTTTTATAGGATAATTCCAAGATATTGATAGTAAATACAACCAAAGAATTAACTTCATTCATTCATGGTGACCATAAGAACATATTACTCTTGGGTAGAATATAGTCATTCATGTTGAATCCTTTGATGAATTCAGGGCCCCATGGGTGAGTTATTAGTGCCAATGAATCTAAATTTTATCAACTCTGGAGTAGAGGCTTCCATTTTAAAATTATATATTGATTAAAGTTCATATTTATAATGACTAACTATTTAGGTCCACTCTTAATAGAATTTTCTATAGTGAAATTTTCATATTGGGACCATTAACTATGAGGATCTGCTATAGGAATATAATAATATTTTCCCTTATAGTGGAAGATATATGTAATGTGAACTTTATAACAATAATTCTTCTACTAAATAGAATATATTTAGTGATGTTTATGGTTTTGAAATCTCTTTTTGATTTACATAATTATTACATTTTATTTTCTAGCACATTATTTCTTTTGTTCTTGGATATTTTATAGATTTATTATCATGAAACCTGGTGTTACTCTATCATAAGTGAAAGATTATAATAATATTAAATTTTCATGATAAAAAAAGGTGATACACTATTCAACTATATAACCTTCAACATTATATCCTTTGTGTTTAGATTTGTTACTTATATAATACATCAAATAATTTAGATACCCATTAAAAAGAAACATAGAAGAATAAACCATATATTTAAGGAGTTTGAAAAATACAATTTACTAATGAAAAAATAAGATGAAAATGTGTCTCTATGTGATATAACCATTGACAATTTATTGGTCCTAAAAATAAAATATCTGTCATTAAATTCATAGTTATATTAATCATCAAAATAAAAAACAGCATGGGAATATCATCTCCAAGTGAAATATTTTCATAAAAATTCATTCCTAGTGTTTTTTATGATCCATGAGATAAAAAAAATTTCAAAGTTATCTAAATAATGTGTAAGATATTTTTATAACAACTTATATTCTATAAGGTAATAATTTAAAAAAAATACTAATGGTATTGATTTATTTATCAAAATATGTGGGTCTTGGATTTTAATTTCATGTATCTTAATATGTTTTAAGTAAATATATAATGAAATTTCACTTAAATATTTAGGAGAAAATTTTCATATACATTTGTATTGATATAAGTACATCTTTATTTGGACTTTTCATAAAAAAATTATTACAGAGTACTTACCATTCTCATTTTGACCATAGATTACACATTATATTAATTTATTCTAAGGATTAATAATAATAAATATGAACATATGTTTTCCCCTACTCATTAATTATTATCAAGACCACATTATCCCAAATATTATTTTCAATGATTATAATACCAATATTATGATACAAAAAATAAAATCTCCAATAAGTAATATAGAAAAAATATAATTTATTTCTTCTATTTTGTACACAAATTATATCTGATGAGGCTAAAATTATCTTACCACCAGCATTCAATTAATGTATTTATAAGATTTAGTATCCATATTTGGAAATTGTGTCTTAAAGTTTAAATCTAGTAATAATTTTGGTGTAAGATTTGAATCATTCCATCTATAAAATCATAACTTTTTTTATCAAAATAAATTAAATGTATCCAAATTGTCGATAATGTGACATGAAATGCTATTTTATCTATAATTTAATCTTCTAGAATTGAAATAAAAGTTACACACTAGACATCATATAAGGAACCTCTGGCCCACACTCCCAATTTTGGTGCTAAAAACAAACACTTTACACACATTCTTGGTTCTAAGTAAAATGTCATGGCCTATATATATTTTTATTTTATAGGATTACGAAAAGTCAAACATTACATATCATAATAATTACACAATCCCAAGAATGTAAGGTTTAGTTTCTTTAAGTATAAGCTAAATAAAAAGATTATTTTATGAACATTTTGATTATTTATCCCCAATAGAACAAAACAAGACTCCCTTATAGACTAATTATAGGTTAAACTCATCCCCATCACTAGGATAGTGGGAATAGATGACGGGAATGAACTAAAACTCTATATAAGTAAAAACATAACAATATCTCATCAATTATAAGATCATAAGAACCTAATAAAACATGATCCTGGGTAAAATATATTAATAAGATAACCATGGTATTGCTTTCAAATGCGGTTTTCAGGGCTGCTTCCCGGTTCCCTGTCGAGGCCACTCAGGGGGACTGGGTCTTCTTTGGAACGACAATGTCGACATCTGAATCATCTCGTACTTGCCACATCATGTGGCTGCATCTATCCACGATGACCCCTCTCCACCTTGTAATTTTGTGGGTTTCTACAGTTGTCCATCACCAAATGATAAATGGAAATCTTTGGAACCTCTCTATTCATTACGTCAAGGAATTATGGGTCCTATCCTCTTTGGCGGTGACTTCAATGAGATTCTATCCTAGAATGAAAAACTCGGAGGATAAATTTGGCCCTTTGCCTCGATGTCAGGATTTAGGGATGTGATTTCTAGGGAGGACTTGGACAATATAGGCCATGGAGGCATCCCCTTTACCTGGTTTTGAGGGAACACGTAAAGCACACGCATAGTTGTGCGTTTGGACAGATTTCTGGGATTGACGGAATGGACTAACATCTTCAATATGTTTCACATCACCCACTTGGCCCCAAACTGTTCAGATCATTTCCCTATCGCTATCGACTTCTCTCATAGCGATCGTTTCTCAAGAGGTAGGATACCTTTATGGTTTGAAATCTTCTAGGCCAAAGACCGAGAGTGTGAAGAAGTTATCTGATCTTATTGGAAGGTTGAAAATGAAGACATCAAGTTTAACCTCAAGCAGGTGGACGCTACTCTGAGATCATGGAGCAACAAAGAAATATTCTGGTCTATTCGCACAAGAGAAATCCAAATCAAATAAGGGTATGAAAACACCCGATACTTTCACCAAAAGGCTTCTGCCAGGCGCCGTAAAGACAATATTTCAGTCCTCACCCACCTTGATGGGGGAACTGTGTCCAACATTGAAGGTATCCATGATATTATTTCATGTTATTTACAAAAACTCTTCATAGCAGGAGAGTCCATCTTATTGCCCGAGGTTGAGCCCTGCATTAAACATGAGATCACCGAAGAGATGAACTTCCAGCTCACAAAAGACTTAATGAACGAGGAGATTTTTCAGGCTCTCAAACAAATCCACTCCACAAAATCCCTCGACCCTGATGGTTTCCATGCCATATTTTTAATAAATACTGGCACATTCTCGGCCCTGACATATGCGCACTAATGAAAGGCATTTGGGAAGGGGAAATTAACCTCTTCTCTATTAATGAGACAATTCTCACCCTCATCCCAAAGATCAAGCAACCCCTTGCGGTCTCGGACTTCAGGCCTATCAGTCTCTATAACGTTTCCTACAGGATTTTCTCAAAGGTGCTGGCTAACCGTCTGCGCACGTGGTTACCTGATATTATCTCTGAAAATAAAAGTGCTTTCATTGCAAAGAGGCTTATTACGGATAATTCCATCATGGCCCATGAAGTGTTTCATTCTATGAAAACGTGATTTGTTGAAAAAAGAGGTATTATGGCCTAGAAACTGGATATGACTAAGGCCTATGATCAAGTGGAATGGAACTTTCTCGAGGCCATTATAACAAAAATGGGTTTCTTCCCCAAATAGATAGATATGATCATGAAACGTGTTTCGTCCATCTCTTTTCGGATTATCATAAATGGTGGACTCACCCAAGGCTTCACACCCACCCGTGGCCTCCACCAGGGAGATCCCCTTTCCCCCTTTCTATTCATCCTAGTGGCTGATGTATTCTCCAACCTTATTTCCTTGGCCACCTCTACAAAAGGGATACATGAGGCAAAGGTTTGTTGGGACAGGCCACCTATCTCGCACCTCTTCTTTGCCGACAGCTGCCTTCTCTTCTCCAAAACTACCCATAATAAATGTCTTGCTATATGTAAGGTGATTCGTCTTTATGAGAGGGCGTCTGGACAAGTGATCAATCCAGCCAAGTCAGAAATCTCTTTTAGTTCTGTCATCCCACCGACCAAGAGAGCAGAGCTTTGTTTTACTGCAGGCATTCAAATGGTGGATAAACACAACAAATACCTCGGGATTCCCACTATTGCTGGTCACTAAAAAAAATAAATCTTCTCATCCACGGTGGATAGATTCGAGAAACAAATCCAAGACTGGACTCTGAAAAGAGTCTCTGAAGAGGGTGAGGAAACACTCATCAAAGTCGCTCGTCAGTCCATCCCTAGCTATATCATGTCCCTGTTCAAGCTTCCTGGCACACTTGTTGACCACATCAAAGGGGATGGGAATTATTTTTACCAAATAAAAAAAATTTGAGAAAGAAATTCATGAAGGTAAAATATTGGAATTAAATATGCTACTTTACATTGAGATATAATTAATTATAGTATCATCATATAGTAGTTTAAAACCATCTTGTAAAATGATTTTTAAAATGGAATCATTTTGACTCAAGAAAAGAAGCTCAATAAAGAATACCACCTTATTATATCATAATTATTAAAGTAATAATACTCTCAAAAGGAGTTCGTTGGAAAAAAGTATAAATAAATATAAAATAAAGTTGAATTAAAAATTTATTCAATAATATGATAGGATAAATCAATCTAGAATAACGTTGTTCAAGAATGACCATTATAACTCAAACAAAGGAAATTGAGTTTTAAAAAACCCTTACTTTTACTCTCGATTTCCCTGAAAGTTATTTAATATATTATATCATGAAAATAACCA
The DNA here is from genome assembly GCA_963277665.1 of Viscum album. Lineage (NCBI taxonomy): Eukaryota > Viridiplantae > Streptophyta > Magnoliopsida > Santalales > Viscaceae > Viscum > Viscum album. The sequence continues at coordinate 1,126,965,876 of OY728156.1, read as the reverse complement.
TATTAATAACCTATTTAATTAACTTATTTAAATAAATTATCACTTATACTATTTAATTATAATCATTAATTGTATATTTATTAATTAGTTACTATTTATTTTCATTATCAAATGTTAGTGATTTTGATTATACCATGAAAACCTTAAAGTATCGATGTTTATTCCTTTTCATTGGTACCGTGTTCATAATTACAATATTATAAAAGTTACTATAATATCTGATTTGTGATTATTTTTAAATCTCTAATTTCATTACATGATTATTTTCTTCATGATTTCTGATAATGGAATTAGAGACAACCTTGTTTCGGTAATTGTTTAAGAAAAAAAGTTAGTGTGTAATAGTATATTAAATATTAATATAAAATTTTAAAAAAGACACAAACAAAATATTAATTTATCATTTATTTCTTATAATTCCATTATTTATGTTTTCATTGTCATTCGTAATAGAAATTTATATCATTATTCTAGTGGGTGGTTAAACAGACCAAGATAAGAATATGTTACAATTGATGGTTGCATACAGTTAATAATGTGATTATTTTATAATAATATAGTTATTAAATAAGTATAGTGATTTTATTTTTATGTTTTTAATATTTTAAATAAGATTTTAAATGATTATGATAAAGAATAAAATCCTATATGATAAAATATATATATGTTTCTCCCTGGAGGTGGTAGTTCGCATATACACATGGGCATCATTATAATTTTATAGAGAATGTAAATACGGTAGGAATTTTATTATATTTTAATAATACTTGTAAATTTTTTAAAATATTATTTTTTTCTTTAATACTCTCATTGAACCATCAATGTAAGGTAGTTATAAAAAATTCATTGTGCCTCTTATAGAGGTGGTAGTGTTTTCCCATAATATAAATGAAATTTTCCTTTTTCAGATGGTTGGGAGGAAGGTGGAGTATGGTTATCTTATAAACATAAAAACATTTAATTATAATTATGATATTGATACAATTATTCAAACCTTAATATATTATATTTGAATAAGTTATAAGAATAAACAATATTAAAGAACAGAAAAGGAATAAATTGAGAAATTTACCTTACTCCTTCGAAGATCTCCTATAAAAAACAGATTAAGGATTTTATAGATGATATTTTAAGAATTATTGAACCTATATGAATTATCTATATGTTTTTAGAGTCAAGTTTGAGTTAGGTTGAATTTACTTTTCTTGGTGTGTGAGGAGAGGTGGGGTGGTGATGGCTCCCCTATTAAGGTAGATAAGCGACATTTATATAATAATTTAATATATAAAATTACTATTCAAATGTCAAGTGGAACCAGTAATCAAATATAATGGATTTGGTGAAGTTTTAATGTTCATAAGGACTAACAAATACATTTTGAAATGTGTTTTTAAGACTTGTATAGTTAGATTTTTCACTTTTATCATTTCAAGTTTTTACCGTGTTAAATAATTTTTACCAAAGTAATTTCCTTTTAATGACTAAAATTAAAATGGGACTTATTAAATAATATATATCAAATAATTAAATATATGAAAAAAATCTGAAATAAATTTCTCAAGTTTATTAAAATTAATTTTAATATTAGTGCCCATAATGTATAAAACCCATTTTTAGAAAAAAATTATTTTTATGCTCCAAAATTATGATAAAAATAAAATAATAAATATTGTTGATTTTAATGAAATTAATTGGTATATTATTAACCAAATAAAATTTATGTGTCCTTTAAAATAGTCCAAAACTTAATTCCCACTTATGGATACTTAGTTAAAATAAACAAACCAAAAATAGTTTTTATTAGAGTAAAATTTATGTTCCATAAATGTTAAACATGGGATTTATATATTCAAAATTTTATTATTAAATGATTTATATTATTTTAAAATTATTTTTTTTTATAAAAAAAAATTCAAAAACATTCCAATAATTTTTTTATAATGAAAATTTTTTAAAAGTAACAATATTGGAAACTTGCCTATCTTTAGCATAAGAATTCCCTTATACCTTTTCAAATTTATATTTTGATAAGAACTAATTTGAAAAGAATTTTATGGTTTTACCTTATTTATATGATATTTATTAACTTTAATAATTTATAGATTATATAAAAGTCTCAATCCATGCACCATTCAACATTGTTTCCATGTTGACTACATCTTCAACACATTTCTTCCAACTTTTCAAATAAAATAGTTGGATAGACTTTCTAATTTCTCATAAATAAACATATTATTCTTAATATTATTCCACTTACTTATAGATTTATAGTTTTTATTTTCTATACATCTCTCATAAAACATCCTGCTATTTTTAAAAGTAAATTCCATGTAAGATAGCCTACAAGATACGCCACATTGAGCTTAAAAGAACAACTAAATATTTTTTTATTAATATTGTAGTTATCACCTACCCATTAGAATGGAGGGTAAGAAAGATATTAAATAAATTATAAAAATATGGTATAAATGTGTATATATAACTAATTCTTTTTGTGACCAATTAAATAAATAAAAAAAACCTTTCTGAAAATAAAAGGAAATATTTTTCTAAAAAACTTTTTAAATGCGCACAAATGTGTTTATACCAATAGAATAAAAAATTACTCTACTATGTATTATATTAATGAAATATATATTTATATTAAATAATAATTTTAACACTCATATTATTTGTTTTATAGACATGATGAAAACATTAATCCACTTTTACACATAAAACTGTATTTTTCTAAAGGTCGTTTTGGTGACTTTTAAGGGAAAATTGGTTTTTAAACTAAATTTAGACACTTTTATAAATTTAATTTGAAAAAATAAACTTAATATTTGAAATTTTAATTTTAAAAATTACTTTTGTTGAATTTTCAGTATTTTTATGATAAGTTTCGTTTTTTGATGAATAGTGAAAAATACTGCCTTTTAATTGAAAATTAACTTTTAATCTAAATATATTATATTGTTAAATTATATTTTAAATTTAATTAAAATTAAATGAATTATACATATATTAATTCAATGTATCTCATTGTAATAATTTTTATATTTAATTTGGATATAAAAACATTTCAATGTTTTCAATTTTTTCTCTCTAAAAACTCATTTTATCACCCTATTTATGGGACTAATGTTAAATTAATTTTATCTATTTTTATATTTTGAATTTTTTAAAATGGATTCCATATTTGGAATCATACGTTCCAAATTTTATAAATATATCACTTTTATTTTTTGACAATATGAATAATAATCTTTGTAATTTTTATTACCATAGTTAAGAGTATACCGAGTAATCAAGGGTTAAAATAAAATTATAAATATTATAAAATTTCCCTAACAGTTATCCAAATTTTATTTTGTGATTTCTTTTTTACTAAAACCATCATTGGGTCGTTTCTATTACTTATGGAACATCTTTTATGAATTTAAACCACTTAAGATATTTTATTTTAAGAAAAATCCACATTATCACACTAATGTTTTTAATAAGTATTACATTTAAAATATGTGGTCATTCATAAGATAGAGACAACTATAAATAATATTTTTAGTTCTATGATGTTTATATTCATCATGGTAATTTATTTTTAATTTTTAGTAAATAATTAATTACCTTATGGTATAACACAATGATGATGCAGTAATTGTTTAATTAATGGAAATATCAAATAAATGATGTTAAAAATAATAAAATAAAAATAATTTTAGATAACTAATGCCATGAAAAAATTTAATAGATTAATAATACAGGATAGTGATGTGTATTAAATTTTTTTTCGAATTTATCTTATTATGTGGATTTTTTGTAAAAGTCAAAATTATGAATAGTGTTAAAATTGGAAATAATGATATTTCAAAATGAATAATATATTATTAAATCATATAAAATCCTTAAAAATATAAAATTATTCTAAATTAGTGGTATAAGGTTTAAAATTTCATCCATTATTCATTTATGATTTTTTGATTTTTTAGTAAATATATTAACCTTCAAATTGTAAATTTCATGTTATCATGGTGAGAGTTAAAGGGGTTAAATAAGGGTTAAAACCCAAAATATAAGGATTAAAAAATAGAAAATACTTTTATTATTTTTATTAGATGAGATTATTTTTCATCATAATAATCCAATATTCTAACTAAATTAGTTTATAACCATTTTAATTATAAAATTACATGATATTAATTTAATATTTTGATAAATTCCAAGAGTTCCCATCCCCTCTTCTATAAAAGGGAACTCATTCTTTTCATTTAAATAGACATAAAAACCATTTTGGTTCAAAAAAATTGTCAAAATAACTTCTTATAATCCCTCATCGCATTACACAGCTATTATTCTAGGCATAACACCCCCTTTATTTGTCTTAAGGTCATAAGAAATAGAAGATATCTAAAAAATGTATCATTTTTAAACAAGTGTTTCTGTTTTATTTACTCTTACAACCCCTTATAATATTTTTAAAATATGATGAAATAATAAATCCAGTATATCCCATATATTTAAATTTTATTATGTTAATATCAACACCTAAATCCATCTCTAATTACATCAAATGAGAAAATAATTAATTCTTCTTTTGTACGGAGGACTACTGCCATGCAAAGAGATTAAATTATCTTCTATCACCGTCTCTCAAGACTAGTTATAATTATGGAATTAGTTATTATATATGATATTAATGAAATATTTATCATTATTAATAGATAATAATTCATTTATTTTCTTATCTTTCCATGCACAAAAAAAATTATAGCATCGTTCGTACATACGCATTAATTATAACCCCCATGAAAAGATGTCCTAATTTTTTCATCACCACATCAAATGGATGATATATATAAATATATTAAAATTTTTGATATTATATTAATTATATTATTATCAGTTCATAAGGTTAAAATTATACTTAACTTCTTTCCATGATGATAATTGAAAAGTGGAAACATTACTCATGCGCCTACGAATGACCTACCGTCTCCAGGATTGTAACGTAGTTCATTTTTCATTAGAATAAATAATGGTTTGATTAAAAATTATAATTGTTGTATTATTATTATTATTATTATTATTATTACTATTATTATTATTATTTCATGAATATTATTCTAGATATGATGTACTAATAACCACTTTGACTATAGACATCATACTAAATTCATTTTTGAAAAAGTATTGAATATCATCAAAACATCTCACATGAACTTAAATAATTAAGTAATTATTATAACCTCGTAATAATTGATATAAAAGAAATAATAAAACCTAAAAATGTTCTCTATCAAATAAATAATTAACCTATATTTATTATTCATGAAGATGAAGAATTTACATGATGATTCTGACTCAATGTAAGAGAATCTTTTACTTAAACCTCAATTTAAATGAATTTATTACTAATTCTTATATATATTTCTGTTTCAAATATATTTTTTTTAAAATTTATTATATTAATTAAATTATATAGACATGAATAAAATAAAATTAAATTTTATAATTTCTCTCAAAAAAATTCAAAATTTTTTTTAAGGATTTATGTAATGGACTTTATTTAAAGAACAATCATTTAATGTTACTCTTTCAACTCTTTTTGAAAAGTATAAAATTATTTTTTACTTATACGGTATGAGAAGATTTTCCCACCTTCAAAATTCTTTAATTATTTAATGCTTACTTTATAATTTTATACATTTATTTTAAAATAAAATGGTATTTTTATTGCGTGTGTAGTTTATAGTTTTAAAAAAAAAATTTACTACAAAATGATATTTTAAAATTCAAAAGTGATTTGAAAATGGGTTTTCAAGGGTTTTTTTCATGATATATTCATTTTACATTGTTTATTATGGGTTTTTACCATTATATTTTAATATATGATGATTTGATCCCCATTATAGCTCAAGATATGACATGTTGAGCCCCAATATACCTCAGTATATGATGGGTGATCCCCATTATAACTATCTAATTCATTGGGTACTTTGGATATAGAATTTGACCATATGGTTATTCCATTTATAAGGGTGAATGTAAGTGTGATATTGTAATGATATCCCAATTAAACTACAATATTTTTCTATTCCTTCTAATGTGTTTTTAAAAACGATTTTTAAATGGGTTTGCATATTTTTCACTAGACAAACAATTTTATTTTATTTATGTCCCCTACTAATATTTTATTCTCATTCCAAGTTTTGAACTTATTTTCTCATGCTAAAGTATTAGTTAGGTACAAGGATGCATATGATTTGTAAATTCATATTCAATGTCATGAAAATATCCATGTTTTATTTTAAAAGGATTTACTTGTGTGAAAAATGAATATTGAGTATAAGTGTCCACCTGTAATTTATGGGTTTACTGTGTAAGATTTTTTCATAATTCTCTAAAAATCTAAACTGAAAAGATCCTAAAATTTGAATTAAAGTTCAAAACCACTACAATATTTAATTTTTAAGCATGGGCCTATAAATTTGGTATCAAAGGATGGCTTAGATAACTTTGGAGATTATGAAGCCTTGTTAATAGTTATAGATGTCATCATGGGTTTATAATTTTGAGGGTGATAATAATTACAGTGTCTAAGAAACACAATTTGAGTCATTATGTTATGAAATTTTAAGGTGACTAATGATATTTTTTATAGATATTTATTTTTTAGGTAATTATGGGATATTAATTTTTGGGATGAAAAAATGTATGAGTTGAACACTGAGGAGTAAAGGTAGAATTTTATTTTGGAACCATACATGATTTAATTGTGGATTTATGGTGATTCAAGTTATCTATGGTAATGGTTATCCTGAATTAGAGATTATGTGGTTTAAGAAATTAATCTTTTGGAATGAGACTTTAAGAGTGATTAAAGTTATTTAGAGATAAATTTGTCTTGGAAGACTATGTGATAAAATCCATTTGGTTTTTGTTTTTCAATCTTATTCTAGAATATTTTAAGTAATTTTAAGGATATTTATTTGTTAAATAATCTATTTTGAGCTTTGAATTTTTGAGATTATATATAGTTTTTCTTCTTTTTAATGTATATTAATTTTGGTAATTATCTTACCATATCCTAACCATTTAGGTTTTCATCAATTCCTAAAGATATGAAGAGTATAATATTTTCAATTTTGTGGTATTTATGATCCTTTTAAGTTGATTATAATCCTTTAAGATTAAAAAATTCATCTCAAAACAAATCATTTGAAGAAAAATAGGTTATTGTTGTTCAAATTGATTAAAGGATGGAACTATACCTATAAAGTAATTATATTTCCATATGTTCTAAGTCTAGGTAGAAAAATATTTACTCTACTCTATGAAAATTATCTTGAAACAAAAAAAATTATCAATTTAATTTTCTTACAAGGAAATTAATGACCTTTTAACCCATCGTAGATTTATTATTTTTTGATTATTCACTTTATCGTGATCATGTTCTCTATCACTCTCCACTAGATATTGATAGTTAGTTTTCTCTTCCATGTACATATTTTCCTTCATGGAACCTTAGTTTGTGTTATCTCAGGTTACCTTCATACTTTCCTTTCTCTATTTTCAATGGGAAGTTTTATTGACCCTTCTTATGATGTGTGATTTTAATAAAGTTATTTTGAATAGTATATACCTGGTTACCAATCCTGAGTTCCAATGGTGACGATGAAATTTCCTAAAGGGTGAGATAATGTAATATCCCAATATTTTTAAATGGAAACACCATACTATATAGCCTATAAGATACAGCACATCGAGCATAAATAAAAAACTCAATATTATTATTTAATATGGTAGTTATCACCCAGCCATTAGAATGTATGTTATGAATATGATTAACTAAATTATTAAAATATTTTATGCACATTTATATATAATTAGTTCTTTGGTGAATGATTAATTATAAAAAAATAAAATACTTTTTAAAATAAATGGAAATCTTTTCCGGAAAAAATATTTAAATACAGAAAAGTGTGTTTATACCAGTAAAATAATAAAATAACTACTATTGGATTATATTGATTAAATATAAATTTATTATCATCTGTATAAAATTTAATATTCAAAATATTTTTCCTTTAGATATGAGAGATAAATTAGTCCAATTATATTCATAAAAAGATGTATTTTTCAAAAGGAAGTTTTTCCACCTTTTAATGGAACACTTCTTTTAAAACAAAATTTCAACACATTTCTAAATTTTATTTGAAAAAATAAATAAATTTCTTATATGAAAATATTAAAATCCAATTTGGATGAATTTTTTGAATCTTTTTGATAAGTTTTATTTTTTGTTCAATTGCGAAAAATATTGCATTTTAATGGAAAACTAACTATTCATCTAAATAATTTATTGTGTCAAATTATATTTTAAATTACTTTTAATGTAAAATAAGATAAATTATTCATATATTAATACAATTTAGTTCATTTTAACAATTTTTATATTGAATTTGGATAAAAAAACATTTAAACATTTGAATGTTTTCACATTAAAAACTCATTATCTCACCCCATCTATATGGTTAATTTTTAATTAATTTTTATTATAACGTCCCAAATTTAAGAAAGCTATTGACAATTTTAAAATTTTTGGTTTTTATCTTAAAGAAATTAAATGGGTGTGTTGTCTAAATTAAATAATATCTCATTCTCTATGGTGTATTATAATTTAAAAGAATTTAATTTATTTTAATATAATTAAATTAACTTAAATAAATTAAGAGAAATTAAAAATAAATTAAAAAAATTTAAAGGAAATTAAAAAAAATTAAAAATGGATAAAAATAATTTTATAATAAAATAAGTTGGGGTTAAGAGAAAAGTAAAAATAATTAAAATGGGTATTAGCCCATTATTTTATTTTTATTGCCTTTTCTTTTACCATAATTTTATTATATTTTATCTTTATTTATTTTCTTTTTCTATTTTATTTTTTTCTTATTTTTTTATTTTTCCTCATTTTATTTCTTTATTTTTTTATCTCCCTCTCTTCTCCCCCTTAGTGTGTTACCCCCTATAGCGACCCCTTGCAGCGTTTCGACCTCCTCTGATCTCCCTTGGGAAGCCTATTACGGATTAGTTTCTTCTCTGATTTCAATGTAATTTAAAGCACAGTTATCCTCTCATTAATTCTTATAATCCCATTCAAATAATTTAGTATTTCATCAACCATCCATAACACAATCAACTATGGAAGTAATTTTTCCCTATTTTTGGTATTTTTCTAAAATCATTCCATCCTCCCATTTATGTCAAATATAAGTTTATTGTGTAATGTTGGATCCACTAAAATAAAAAGATAGGGTGTCTAATCTTTTTACCATTTTTTTTTTGCATCTTTTACATTTCATGTTTGTTCCGCTTGTCTGTGCCAATCGGAGATACTCAATTTTACTCAATCTATTTTAATAAAACTACTTTTCTTGACTATTACGACCTTGTTTTTAGTGAACCGACATGTTTAAATTTTTGCAACATCATTGGATACCTCTTTTTTCCTACATAATCAGTCTAAATTTTATTATCCCTGAATTATTAATTTATTAATTTCATGTGTTTGTGTAACCCCTCTATGGTTGAGCTTTAAATCAAATAAATTATATATGAAAAATATGAACCATGAAATTTGGGGTTTTGTTATTTTTTTTTAAGCCTAATGATTCTATGTTTAAATTTGTACCATTCTATTCTACTATAATAGATAAAAATTAATTTTTTCCACTTTATCTAAAAAAGTTTTTTTCCTTGAAAAAAATTGGACAATGATATTAAATTAATTAGTTAATTTATTTGCAATAAGATTAATGTCAGGTTTTGAAATAAAACTCCTCTATTGGAGATGCACTACTTTCAACCCAATGTGTGATGAGTTGGTTTTTTAGGCACGTTTGGGTGTTGATATATAGATTATGCTACTTACTTTTTTCCTGACTGTTGGGATTGAATAATTAAGAAGTATGTGGCTTTTAAATTCTTAAATTGATTTGTTGAAATTATAAAATGTGTACACTTTGATATTTGTTTCTTTAAAATTGAATTAAATTCAGGGTGGGGAGAGAATGTGGGTTCCGCATTAAGGACCCACAAATTGACTCTCAGTTCTTGATTAGTTTCCACACTACATTCTAGGGAGGAAATGTCTTAGGCTTTTCCAGATGATGGTTTCTCTAGGATTTCAATATAATCATCTCTGATATAGGTTTCCTAAAGGAAAATCGAGGACATACCCATTTAAAAAGAGGCTATGCCAAGCCTTAGGTGATACTTGATCCCTTATGTGTGATACCCAAGATAGACCCGTGATAAATCATGCCTTGAGTGATACTTCGTCTTTTGGAAGATTCTCAGGGATGGGCTCAATGGTATTGGATAAATTGAATGATGTACTATAGTGATACCTTCGAGATGGTCCAATACACGGACTCTAAACATTAGTATAATAAGAATTTTAATTTTGAGGAAGGTTTTTATTGATTCTACTTTGAGTTCCTTGTAAAATATGTTACCTCTCTGGTAGCTTAAAGCACACTTTTCTTGACGCATAAATTAAACCCCCAAGCTATGCAAGAAGCTTGAGTGTATGCACCTTTTTTATTCTGACTTCTATTTTATAGGGTTATATATATATCCTAATTTATACAGGTATTTCATTCAGATTCCAGACATGGGCCAAAGTAGGTGGTATGGGATGGGTGCCTTTGCGAACCCGGACCATGTTACACTCATTATATTTTGTTTATTTAATTTCTCATATTTATCATATATTGTCACACTTATTTTGTTTATAGCACGAAATGGAAAGTTTAATACAATGTGGGTGTTGGCCAACTGGGATTCTATCTCACACCCCTACTCGGGCATCATTTTTTACCCGAGTAGATTGTATTTTCACATGTATGGATAAAGGGAAGTGTACTCCTTCTGATGCTTGTGTGTTTCTTACTTCTTAGGATGGATATTGGGGGCAGATAACTGAGCCTTATCTTGAGATATAGTTGTTTCACTTTGTTTAATTTTTATTATAGCTTTAATTTCACGCTTGAATTCCTTTTTTCCATACTTTTAGTTCAGTATAGATATCATAGCTTGACATCATCATGTATCTGGTTTTATTTATCATATTACACACATGTCATCTATTCAATTGGGATTATTAATTTTATTTTTCTAGAGTTTGTTTATTTATATTCTACCTCTACTTGTTATAAATTTCTTTTATTCCAATTTGTATTACCTTTTACTTATGAGTTCATAGTCTCCACCTCAGATACGTCAAAAAGTCCCTCGCTACTAGTCGGTAGTCTCTGGAGTTTGAGGAGATGCGCTTGAGGTCGTGTGACCAACCCGTCATATAGCACCTTTCGAGGGGCTCAAGGGTCAGGAACGTTACAAAGTGGTATCAAAGGCAGGTTGTTTTCAAGTTTCTTAATTTTTGGTTATAAATTGGACTAAAACATAGGAATTTAGACCTTACCTTCTGCTTAGGCATAGCTAACTTGTGTATAGAAGAAACCCAAATTCGTGGGTTGGAATTTTAGTTATTGATTATACCGATTATTGTTCATACGATTTCATCATTGGGTGACACACTTGTTTTGTATTGTTATGGATATCGGTATTATTGAGATAATGTTGTTTACCATTGTACCCTAGTGATACAAGGTAAATTCATTTACATGAATCCTATTAGGTACCATAGGGATTAAAATGAAATGCATATTGTCATTCTATATCTACTTTCATCATGCATCTACCTATTTACATGAGAGTGTAGTTGTGCCTAGTTGTAAAAATTTGAAGTTCCTATTTGATAAATATAAATTTGTGATATCTTTTTAGATATTAACTTGAATTTACCATGGTAATGGGAGGTATTCCACCTTTTTTTGATCCTTCTATGTTTTCTCTTACTTATATAGACCCATATCATGGAGCAGGAAATCTTTAGTGTAGTGCTTAGAGGAATGCTATGTACATACCCATGTTATTTCAACATTACGTGTTTTCCTCCTATACTGTGAAATTATCTCTAAGTGTGTGAAATTGTCTATTATAGACCAATTCTTCCATAACCTCTTCTTATCAAAACTTTAGAGAGTGGTGATGAGCACAATATAGAGATGGTGGGTCCTGAACCACCATAAGTACGTCTTGTAGTGACTTCTATATTTTTACCTATAGTACCAGCCATAGTGCCTTATATAGTACCACATCCTATCGATCTTCCGATAGGACTTGACACTCAGTTTAGGGATAGTCTCATCAAGTTTTTATAGCTAGATCAGAACATTCTTAGACCTGCCCCATCTATGGAAAAGCTTACATAGGATATTATATAGTAGTACCCTCCCACCTTCTCAAGGAGTGGTGGTCCTCATTCTATATATCCATTCATAGAATCCATGGAGTCTATATTTGACCATCTTGGCATGCTTCCTTAGCATAGGGTCAAACTTACTGTTTACATGCTTTGTGACTCCACCAAGCATTTGTGGGAAGTTATTTCTCAAGGAGATAAAACTAGATACATGGTTTGGTTAGACTTCAAAATAGATTTCTATGATCACTTATTTCTATAGACTATGAGAGATGATCATTCCAGGGAATTATTACATCTTCATCAAGGCTCTATGACAGCGTTAGAGTATTTAACTCATTTCACGTAGCTTTAGTATTTTCCTACATCTCTAACTAGTAACACACAAACAACTACGAGACACTTTGAGGATATACTTGGATATGTCATCCGCTCACAGGTGAACATCTTTAATTTGACAACTATTACATAGATCATGAATCGGGACATAATTTCTAAATGAAATGTTATAGAAGTGATACTTGTGAGCCAAGTCGGTTCAGTTCTGAGATAAGCTGATGGTTCTTCAGTCAAGAAGAAAAATATTTTTAAAAGTGAATGAGTGGTAAATCCTATCCATGCACTACATTTTAACAATTCTATAACCTATCATCAGTTTAGTAGGGTTTTCCAAAATAAGCCTCAATGCACGAGAGACCTGTTAGAGTACCGAGATTATGGAAATATGGGTCAAATTCTGTGTTTCTTCCATTCTTTCTCATTGGCATCCAGTGAAAAAGGATCCATACCGGCACCCCTCTTAGGTAAGGGTTCTATGAATCCACAATAGGCTAGAAGTTCATTTTCCACCATTTAATCAGGCTAAGGTAATGGTGGGGTTATGGTGGAAGAAATCATGCTCTAGACTATCAGTGTCATCCGAAGGACCTAATCAGTTCAGTAAAGAAGTATCTCATGGTTTTGGTTTAGGACTTATATATTCAAAGTAACCATTACTAAATGAATAGAGTGAACTACTATCTACCATTAGAGGTACTATTTTGATAGCATCTACTTTAGTTTTGGAACTTTTGGACACTATTGCATTGAAATATTTTTATCTACTATTGTTGTCAAAATACTTGGTTTTAAAATCAATTTCCTTTGTGGAATCATGTCTCTTGATACTCCACTATGGGTCAGAGTATAAGTAATAAACCAGTTCCAATAGTTCCCCCTTGAGATAGGTGGCTACCAATTCATTCTAAAATTCTACATCCTTGATATGTCTGGAATCGATGTCATTATTGGTATGAAATGGCTCACTCTTTATCATTCCCAACTAGATTTCCATCGTATTTGGGTGTCCTTCACATCCCATGAGGGAAAAATATATCTACACAAAGGAGAATGTGATATGCATACAGATTGAGAGGGACTTAAACATGCAGTACTAGGCAGAGTAACTGCTCAGTAAGCAAGTCTCTTCATGAGATATTAGGGAACACAACTAGTGGAATTCCCTCCATTTATGGATTGTTTCAGGGATATCTACTCAACAATTTCCATGGATTACCTCTCATTAGGGAACTGGAGTTAACTATAATGCTAGTTCCAGCTACAGCACTAGTGTCTATTCCTCCTTATAGGATGGAACTTATAAAGCTACATGAACTCAAAAAGTAGCTTGAAGACCTCAAGGTTAAATGTTTTATCAGACCTAGAACATCATCGTGGGGTTCTCCAGTTCTTTTCTCTATGTTTACGGATAGTACCCTCATATTTTGTGTGGATTATCATCGACTCGTCCAACTTATGGTAAAGAATCGATATAAATTTCCTTGTATAGATGAAATCTTTGACTAGATATGAGTAGAAATGATTTTCTATAATATTTATCGATGGTCGGGATATCACCAGGGGCCTCTAAAACCATCTGGAATACTACGCACGGATTTTCAGGGAAGGTATGGCTTTTACAAGTATCTGGTTATGTTATTCAGCCTCATGAATGCATTAGAAATCTTCATGGATCTAATGAATTGGATTTTTCACCCGTACCATGATTCCTTTATGGTGGTTTTTTGTTGACAACATCTTGGTGTATTCACGCCCCAGACACGACCATGCAACCCATCTTGAGATCCTACTGAGTACACTAAGATATCAGTGGTTATATAAAAAGCTCATCAAATTCTAGTTTTGGATCAATAAAGTTCACTTCTTGGTTCATATGATATCTAAGGTAGGCATATCTATTAACCCATTAAAGTTGAGCATCATAGTCTTATGGAAGAATCCAAAGACTGTTTCAGACATACATAGTTTCTTGAGGCTTTCCAGCCATTATAGGCATTTTATCCAAGATTTCTCTCACTTAGAAGAACCTCTTATGGACCTAACTAATAAGGGTGTACAGTTTATTTGTTCAGAATCTGGTGAAAAATATTTTCAAAAGTTAAAGGGAAGACTAACCCCAACTCTGATATTGATTTTTCCTGAGCTATGAAGATTTTATACTATTTACTATGATGATTGAGGAATCAGACTAGGTGCAGTTTTGATGTAGTATGATTGAGTCGTGGCTTATGGATCCCGCCAGCTCAGACCTCATTAGAGAAACTATCCTAAACATGAACTTGAGTTAGAAGCTACGGTTCATGCTTTACGTTGTGGGAGACACTACTTGCTAGGTGGGAGTTGGGTCGTTTACACATATCAAAAAGGAATGAAATATATATCCATACAGAGAGACTTTAATTTAAGGTAGTGAAGGTGGTTCATATACCTAAAATAATTTGATTTTGAGCTTGATTATACCCCTGGTAAGGGAAATGTTTTGTATGACAATTTGAGCCCTAAAATATAAACATAAGTTGTCCAGGAAGCCAGTAGTTAGTGATATATGATTTTTTTTCTTTATAATATTAATCTAGAGGTTTAGGAATAGCTTGGAAAACTAGTTTTAACATCTCTTACAGTGAAATAATCTCTTTTGGATTGAGTCTATATGCAACAGTTATCTATTCCATAAGAGAACTTTTTTAGGGAGAGCGCCACATGAGAGAACCCAACTCCTGGTTAGGTTATTGATGGCAGTGAAACTTTACAAAACCATGGCTACGTATGGGTACCTTTAGATATATGGGAATAACAGATGAAGTAATCCCATACCTCCATTTGGTAATTCCATCCTAGACTTACCAAGATGTACATATATATGTGTTGTATCTACATGTGGATGGGTATGAAGAAGTAGATTGCAGGTTTCATCACTTGGGGCTCTACCCGTTAGCAGGAGAATCTAGAGAATCAATGACCTATTGGACTTTTACAGCCACAATCCATTTCAGAGTGGAAAGGGAATGATATAACCATAAATTTAATTAAAGTATTTCCAATATCTCCTCGAGGTAGGGAAGCAGTATTGGTGATTGTCGATAGATTGACTAAAGTCACGCACTTCCTACCAATCTAGGAGATATTTTATATTGATAAATTTGGATGTTTGTATATAAGGGAGATAGTTATACTTCATGGTGTACCTCATTCTATTATCTCAGATAGAGACACCTACATTACTTCATGGTTCTGTAAAGGGTTATAGAAAGCACCAGGTTCATAGGTACTCTTGAGTACTACATATCAACCTCAGACCAATGGGAATTCCGAGAAGACCATACGAGTGTTAGAGGATATTCTACAGGCTGAAGGTTTCTTGGAGAAACATATACCTCTTATTGAGTTTACCTATAATAATAGCATTCAAGAGACAATTTAAATGGATCTGTATGAGGCCCTCAATGGTAGACCATGACATTAACCTTTATACTGTCTCAAAGTAGGTGAGGTTGCTCTGTGGGGTCCTCATCTCATTCCAAATACTTCTGGGAAAGTTCTGCTAATTCATAAGTGTATGACTATAGCTTAGTACGGATAGAAATCTTATATCGATCATCGTAGTAGACCTCTAGATTTTGAGGTGGGGCATCTAGCCTTTCTGCGTGTTTCACTGAGGTAGGGTCAATGAAAAATCAGGAGACATGGGAAGTTATCATTGATACACATCAATCCATTTGAGATAGTGGAGAGAGTTATGCCAGTATCATTTCAGTTACTATTACATCAGAGGTAATGTTACATGCATAACATCATCCGTGTATCTCATCTTCGATAATATCATCCAGATCCATATTATTATTTTGACCCTAACGATATCAAGCTTGAGGTGGATATATCCTTTGAGGAGATTCTAATTCTTATTTTTGATCATAACATGAAGGTTCTCTCGAGGAAGTTAGTTCCTCTGGTCTATGTTCTATGGTAGTATGGACATGTTTAGGACAAGACCTGGGAGTGGGAGATCGATTTTAATTCTCAATGGTAGGATCATTTCTCAGACGATGTTCTACTAACCTCAAAGGGGAAACTTGGGGAAGACTTGTCTTAATGAAGGGAGGTTGTAATGTCCCAATTTTAAGTAAGTTATAGATCATAATAAAACTTTTTTTATTAGCTTAAAGTAATTAAATGGGTACGTGGGTTAAATTAAATAATACCATGTGCCCTACAATGTTATGTAATTTAAAATAATTTAAAATTAATTTTAAAATAACTAAATTAATTTAAATAAATTAAAATAAATTAAAAAGAAATTTAAAGGAAATAAAAAAAAGTAAAAAGGGATAAAAAGAAAATTAAAAATAAAATAAGGGGGTTAAGAGAAAAGTGAAAATAATTAAAATGGGCATTAGCCCATTTTTATTATTTTTATTTAATTTTATTTTCTCATCATTTTATGTTATTTTATTTTATTTTATTTGCTTTTTCTATTTTTTTATTATTTTTATTTTTACTCTTTTTCTTTATTCCTTTTTCTCTCTCCATCTCCTCTCATCATTGGTGCCTCGCCCCACGTAGTGCCCCCTTACATCGCCCTGGCCTCCACCTCTACTCTCCCTTCAGAAGACTGCTATGAGTCAGTTTCTTCTTTGATTTTTACTCCGTATAAAGCATAGTGATCCTATCGGTAAGTCTTACAATCCAATTAAAAAATTTAAGATTTCATCCACTATCTATCAATCTATCGGCGATGGGATGAATTTTTCCCTATTTTGGAGATTTTTCTAAAACCATCGATTCTTCCCATTCTAGGTCAAATAAAAGATTTATAGGGAGAATAGGATCCACTAAAATTATGATCTTGGGTGCATACTCT
Organism: Viscum album; assembly: GCA_963277665.1. NCBI lineage: Eukaryota > Viridiplantae > Streptophyta > Magnoliopsida > Santalales > Viscaceae > Viscum > Viscum album. The sequence goes on along the minus strand of OY728156.1, from coordinate 1,126,948,369 downwards.
TTTTTCCATCATTTCTTTGTGTCCTTTACATCACATGTTTGTTTCTATCATCAGTTCCTACCAGAGATATTCAATTTTAGTCAATCTAATTTAGTTAAACTATATTTCTTGACTATTGTGACCTTGTTTGAGGTGAACTAACTGGTTTAAATTTTTTCAACATCTTTGGATACCGCTTTTGGTGTTTCGATGTAATCCATTTAAATTCCTTTAGCCCCAAATAATTAATTTATCAATTGCATGTGTTTGTGAAACCCCTCTTTGGTTGAGTTTTAAATCAAATAAATTATTTAAGATAAATATAAACTATTAAATTTTTGGTTTTTTTCTTTTTTATGCCTGATGATACAATTTAAAAATTTTTACCATATTAGGATACTATAAAATAGAAAAATGATTTTTTTTAATTCTCTAATAAATTGTTTTTACTTGATAAACCTTGGACTATGATATTAAATTATTTTGATAATTTATTTGCGATAAGATTAATGTAATGTTTTGAAATAAAACTCCTCTAATGGAGGTGTTCATCTTTCAACTCAAAGTGTGATGAGTTTATTTCTTTAGGGATGTTTGGGTGTTGATATATTGATTGTGCTACTTACTTTTGGTCATGACTGTTGGGATTGAATAATCAAGAAGTATGTGTCTTTTAGTTGATTAAATTCATTTTTTGAAATTATAAAATGCATACAATGTGATATATGCTTCTTTGAAATATAATTAAATTAGATGATGGTAGAGAACATGGGTTCTATATTAAGGACCCACACATTGACTCATCATTCATGATTCGTTACCACACTACGCGTTGAGGAGGCACTGTCTTAGGCTTTTCCTAACGAGGGTTCCTCATGGATTTTTATATACTCATGAATGATACTAGTTCCCTAAGGGACAGTCAACAATGGACCCATTGGAAAATCATTTACATCAATCCTTAGGTGATACTCAACCCGTTATGTGTGATACCTCAGATTGACTCATGATAAACCATGCCTCATGAAATACTTGGTCTTTCATAAGATTTCCATAGCTGGTCTTGCTGGTATTAGATAAATTGAAGGATATACCATAGTGATACCTTCAAGACAAGATCTGACTCCAACTCTATACTTTAATATAATAATAATGATAATTTGATGAAGGTTTTTATGGATGCTTATTTGAGTTCCTTGTGAATTGTGATGCCTCTCAGGTGCCTTTATGTACATTTTGTTTGACACATAAATTAGTCACCAAGATATAACACAATCTTAAAGGTATGATTCTTTTTACTCTACCTTTTATTTTATAGGATTTTATATATATATATATATACATCCTTCTTTATAGAGGTACTTCATTGATCTTCCCAGCTTAAGCTGAAATAGGTGGTAAGGGACAGGTGTCGTTGAGAACCTGGACTAAGTTACACTCTTTTTCTAATTTAATTGCTTTAATTTATCGTATATTGGCACACTTCTTCGGTTTACAACATGATATGGAAGGGTTTTGATCTCATCGGTGCTACCCTACTGGGATTTTATCCCACACCCCTACTCAAGAATTTTTTGGTACCCAAGTCGATTATATATTTTTGGTTATGGATAAATGGAATCATACTACTTCTAATGCTTGAGTGTTTCTTGTTGCTTAATATGGATTTTTGGGGGTGAGGATCGAGCCTTTACTTGATAAGGAGTTGTTACACTTTGTGTCATTTTCATTACAGCATTGATAGAATGATTTTATTTCTTCTTTCTACACTTTCACTTTAGTATATACATCATAACATGACATCATTGTCTATCTATTTTTATTTATCAGCTACCACATTTTTCATTTATTCATGTAGGATTATTTATTTTCTTCAATTGCAGATTTTTATTTTTATTCTTTCACTTCCTGTTATAAATTTATTTTATTTTACTAAGTATCACCTTTTACCTATGAGTTCATAGTCTCCCCCACGGACATGTTAAAAGGCCCTAACTGCTAGTCGTCAACCTCTGGTTTTTGAGGAGATGCGCTTGAGGTTAGGTGGGCAACCCGTCTCTGAGCACCTTTCTAGTGGCCCTCGATTCGGGTATGTTACATTATCCATTTCTGTATTATGAATAAATAAAAATGGATACTATAAATATAATTATAGGGTCCAAATTTAGTAAATATTTCTCTTTTATTTCTTATATAATATGAATAGTTATTTTTGTAAATTTTGTTACCATGGTGAAGCGTAAATCGGGTAATTAAGGTTAAAAATAATATTATAAATATTAAAAAAATTACACAAACATTTTTCCTAATTTTATTTAATGAGTTATTGAAATCAAAATCATCCGTGGGTGGTTTTTATGACATCTTGGAGCATCTTTCATGAATTTAATCCTCTTATAGTATGTTGTTTTAAGAAAAGTCAAACTTATCACACTAATGTTTATAGTAAGTATTACATTTTTAATATGTGGTTATTCAGAAAATATATTAGACTATAAATATTAATTTTAAATATAAAATGATAATTTTCATCAGGGTAATTGTTTTAAGAAAATTAAGGAATAAATAATTTCCATAAAGTCTTGCACAATGATGAAGTGGGAATTCATTAATGAATCGAAATATCAAAAAAATTAAAAAAATTAAATAAATATTATTTGTGATAGTTAATGTCATACAAGAATTTTATAGATGAATTGGACCTGTTATTTATTTTTTATCAAAAAACTCCAATTGATATTGTTTTTTATAATTTTTTAAAAATAATATATTAATTGGTGTCAAATTTTATAGTAATGATATTTTAAAAATGGATAATATTTATTAAGTGAAAAAATATTCATAAAAATATAAAATTAGGCCAAACTATTTTTATAAAGTTGAAAATTTCATCCGTGATTCATTTATGGTTAGTTTTCACTTAATAGTAATTATATTAACCATGAAAGTACAAATCCCATGTTATCACGATAAGAGTTAAAGGGGTTAAATAAGTGTTAAAACCAAAATCATAAGGATTAAAAATAGTCAAAACATGTATACTTTTTATAGTATGAGATTATGTTTCCCAATAATAGTCCTATATTATAAATATATTAGTTTGGATCAATTTTGGAATGAAAATTAATTTATATTAATTTAATATTTTTAGAAATTCTAGAAGTGCCCCATTCCTCTCCTATAAAAGGGCACCCATTCTTCACATTTGAATGCACTAAAAAATTGAAAATAGATTCCCAAATAACTTCCTAGAATCCCACCACACATTGTAGTTCTATTATTTTACTCATAACACCCCCATTAGTGGCCTTAAGGTCTTGAGAAATGGATAATTTCTTAGGAAAATGTATCATTTTTTTATAAAGGGAATTCACTAGAGTGTAATTTTTGAACACTCCACACCCAGAAACCCTCCACCCCCCCCCCCCATGAAGTGATCATCCAAATAAGCACCAACTTGGGAGGATATGTTTCCAGCTAAGATGTTAGAGTATCCCGCATGGTAACATCCTGATCAGTGATGGTTCGACACAATAATTCATCAGTTAGGTGGACCTCACCCATCAACCCACCCGGTAGAACTATGTAACCTAAAAAGATGATAAGATCAGGGGAGAGAGAGAATATCCCAAGATATGGATCTCAGAAATCAAACCAAGAACCTCTAAATGCATCTGTTTGTATGGACCACCCCCATTCACCACTGCGCCATCGCCGAAGTAGAAAATATGTTTAAGGGTAACACAACTGGGCCCATTGGGGTCTCTCCCAAGCTAGCATGCACTACACGTTCTCCATCTAAGAAACGGGTTTGAATTCACCTATTCATAATATGCATAGTTTCTAAGTCTAGAAACACCCAAGCCTGAATTATTTTCCCCAAATAGCGAGATGGTCCAATAGGAGAACCACTCGACCTATGCAATGGGGGAAGGTATCGTTTTTAGTCAAGAATTTCTATTTTATTTATAATTCCACCACATTAAAATATTCACAAACTATGATGAAATAATAAATTTAATATCATCCATATATTTATATTTTATTATGTTAATATCATCACCTAAATCCATCTCCAATTCTATAAAATGGGAAAATAATTAATCATTCATATGTAGGGAGGCCTACCGCTTCGTTAACCGAGTAAATTTGTTTTACAACACTGTCTCTCAGGAGTAGTTATAATTATGAGATTAATTCCTATATATGACATTAATAAAATATTTATAATTATTAAAATAAAATAAATCATTTATGTCTTACCTTTCCATGCACAAAAAATGATATTGTTGTTCATGCGTATGTGTGAATTATCACCTCCATGAAGTGATGTGATTGGTTTTTCATTCTCACATTATATCGATGATATATATAAATATATTCAAATTATTAACATTATATTAATGATATTATTATAATTATATAATATTAAAATTATACTTACCTTATTTCCATAATGGTCATTGAAAAATGGAAGCGTTACTCATGCATATGAATGGCATACTGTCTCCATGATTATAAAATATTCCATTTTTCAAAACCATACATAATGGTTTAATATAAAAGTATAATTGATGTATAATAGTTATTATTATTATTTCATGATTATTACTCTACATATTATGAACCAATGACCACATCTACTATAGAAATCATACAAAATCATTTTTGACTAAGTATCGAATATCGCCAAAACATATCATGTGAAATTTTATAATTAAGTAATAGTTAGAAAAGGTAATAATTGATATAAATTGAATAACACTGAGAAAAATTATTTAAAGAAAATAAATAATTAGATTAAATTTATTATTCAGGAATATAAATTATGTAAATGATGATTCAGACTCAAGGTAAGGGACACTTTAAGAAAAACATTGTTTTAAGTGAATTTCAGATTTATTCTTCTATATCTTTCTCTTTCAGGTTTATGTTTTCAAAATGGTTTTTATGAATGTATTTATATAGAAATGAATGTATTAAAATTTAATTTTATAATTTCTCTCAAAAAAATCAAAAATTAATTTTTGTAAGGACTTATTTAAAGGACTTTCATTCAAAACCCCCCTTTTAAAGTTACTTTTTCAACTATTTTATAAAAGTCTAAAAGAATTTACCTTTTTCCTATATGGTATAGAATATTTTAATTCCTTTATGATGATTTAATTATTTAATGTTTCCTTTATATTTTTATACTTTTATTTTCAAAAAAATGGTTTCATTTTTATGTATGTAGTTTATATATTTAAAAAAATTACAATAAAATGATATTTTAATATCCAAAAGTGTTTAATAGATAGGTTTAAAAGATTTTTTAAGGGTTTTATTCATGATATAGTCCTTGTATATGTTTTATTATGGGTTTATCTCGTTATATCTCAGGATATTATGGTTAGATCCCCATTATAGCTAAATATATAATGGGTTGAGCACCATTACAATGAAAGATATGATGGGTGAGCCCCATTACAGCTCTTCAATGCATTTGGTACTCCATAGATGGAAGTATAACATAAAGATATTACATTTATATGGTTTAATATAATAGTGATATGGTAATTATTTCTTGAAGATCCTACTTTATTTTTATATGCTTATTAATGAGCTTTTAAGAAAAAAAATTAAATGGGTTTTCATGTTTTCCCATGAAAAACGAATTTCTTTATTTTATATCCATTACTGATATTTTTATACTCATCCATAGTTTTTAAATGTTATTATTAGGTTTAAGGATATGTTTGATAAAAGTATGAGGATTTGATTAAAATTGTGAAGATATGTCTTCAAAAGAAGACATGTTTTTTTAAAGGTTTCCATTGGGGAAAAATGGATAATGAGTATAAATTTCAAAATACAATATTTTGGTTTACTTTGTAAGAGTTTTTCCAAATTCTATAAATATCTAAACTAATAAGATCGTCAAATGTGAATTTTAGTTCAAAATTACTATAATATGTAATGTTTAAGGTTGTATCCTTACATCTCCCTTGATTCATTATATATCAATGAGAATGAAATAATGTTCCAGTAGTTGTAGGCTTTGTACCCAAAATTCCCACAACACTAATAGTAACCTTTAAAGATTGAATTTATAAAATTTTGGGGAGTTTTTCTATTAAAAATGATAGTTTACCAAGTGTTCTATTTCTTTTATTTTTAAATTTTCTTGGGGATATTCCATTTATCAACTCCCCTCTATTTATCCTAATAGTAGGGCCACATATTTTATGACTTTATTCATCCTAAACTTATCCTTTTTTTAGATTTATATCCTATAAATTGCATAGTATTTTCTCATAGTCTTCAAGGTTTTATTGGATTTTATACACCAAGATTGTGCCACTTGATTCTCTTCTTATTTTGTAGCTTGTTTTGTATTAATGTATAATATCATCTTATCTTTTTATATAATTTTGACCCTGAAAATTTTAATATCCACTATGACATCACTATTCATCACATCATCACTTATTTTCTCCTTTTCTAGATTTTTTAATCTCTTATTATGATTGTTATTTTTCTCAAAATCATCCACTAGTTCATATCACTATGTATACGCATAATATACTTATTACTTCACCCCCAACACTGATGGATGGGGGTTATTCCTTTTAACATGAGAAATCAAGGTTCTATGATTTTTCAAGATACCTTCATTATTTGAATAACTCTAAGATAAGGATTATTAACTTTATTCTCTATTAATAAAATTTCACTAGAATTAACTTAAACACTTATTATTTCTTCTAGAGTCATTTTTTTATTTTTAAGATCTTCCCATAGAAAATTCTCCATTCTCATGATCACTCTTAATTTCATTATTTGTTTATTTGTGAAATCGTATTAAAAAATATAAAAACCTCCACAACTAAATAATTTAATAGTAATAATATCATTGTATTTACCTCTCCCTCTTATGATGTTCTTAGTGATAAATTCCATGAATTTCTAATGTTTCTCATTTCTTTCATCTTCACTTTCAAATTTTAAAATGGCTTCAAACGTCCTTTATAAAATATTTTTTTATTTATTTTCTTTGAATTCAATATCCTCCTTTTCTTTTTTAATGTAGGTGTTTTTATTTATTCATTTTTACTAAGGGTGTTGTGTATCTCATCTAGGGATAGATCGCCAATCTCCTCAGGAGATTAAATATTTCAGTCGAATCTATCTTATAAATTCAGCATCAGTTTTGTTATTATTGTTGACTCTTTGATGTTATCACTAAGCCCTATAATATGATATAAAATCAAATTACCCCCAATAGATTAATCATTTATTATCCCATTATCCATCGTCCATGTGTCTTTAAAATTTTATCTCCAAATATATAGTGTGACTTCCATGATAATTACATTACCAAAATACATATTCTTTGACTTATCCCGCATAATGTTAGGGTGTGATCCTCCTTATTACCATGATATGATAACTTATCTTGGGGGAAAATGAATAATGGGAAGATAGATTTATAAGAATCAAGAGGAATAGAACACTCATATCTATTGATTCAAACTATTTATATTGGTCATAGGGGGATTCTCCCTGATCCTTGCATGAATTTACAAGAATGTTGTATAATTTTCAGGTAATAAATTGGTTGTAATATTTTTAACATGTATATTATTTATTATTTTAACATTTTAATTCATTTTATTATCTATACAATTCATTATATGAAATATTCATGACCAATGATAGATTATAAGGAAGAAAAAAATAATGTGAACATTTAACATTAATATATATTTTCAATGATGGTATTATTGGTTAATCATAAGGTATGATTAACATATTTCATAAAATTGTGTTTTGATTATGACATACACTAAAACAGGCTAATCCAACGTTACTGTGATATCAATATATCATAAAATATTATATACCCTAAAGGCATGTAATAGGCCTTTCATAACATGAATATTATATGATATAGATTCATTATATCATACAATTAATAATAGACCAAAATCATAACATGATTTATGTTGGTTCTAGGGAGTATCTTCATCAATATCCTACTTTCAGTAAAGCCACATAAACATTATGCTATTTAAACTTATAATATATGATATACAATAACTTGTGAGACAATTTCCAAGACTCTTTTTGAATATATTCAAAAACATTTTTTAAAATATATCATTATCTTCACTAGGTATCACATCAAATAAAATAATTTATGAAAATCCATTAATACTCATTTTGGATAAAATATTGATATTTAAAAATCTATATGTTTAATATAAATTAGTCCTTGTTCAGTCAACAAAAATATGTACTCCCACTTAACTGTGTAGCACTAAAAATATATATGAATTCATATATATAAAAATAGAAGACTCTAGAAATGCATCTGTGATACTCAAGATATAATGGGACCTATCCTGATATCAATCAAACTTTAATTTCATGATACTTGTGTCCACAAGAAATTTTATATAGAATCATTCATAAACACGTGATCTTATTGTTCAAGATATTTATTAACTAATTTATGTGAAGTATGTTAATATTATATAACCGCTCATACATTATTGAATTTCTGAGTATATATTTACCCAAAAAATGAACACATCGCACGTCATTCATACTTATGGATAAGCACAATACATTCCCCTTACCCAATATAAAAGAACATCACATGTCACTTATATAGGTATATGCATACACTCCTTAAGCTGATATCAATCAAGGTCCAACATTTTATACTCATCATATGATACTAAAAATACCTTATTTGTTTAAACCAACCATTAACATGATCAGTAACATGCCTAGACTCCCACTAATAAACATAGCCTCAAGGCTAGCATAAGAATCTTATCGAAGTCTAAAGGTTCTAATTCTATGAATCTTATCTAACATCTGGTAATGAGGAAATAAAAATATGACACATACACTCCTAATATTACAAAGATATAATGTTTGACACTCCATGTGGTATACTTAATTAGTCATCAAACACACAAAACTGATTTTTGTCGCATGAGCATAGTTTTTACCTTACTAAAAAATACCACTCATGTTAACCTTAATAAGTTACCAAAATCTATAATAATCCATCACGAACATTATTTAGGGAGTGCTTAAAGAAAAAAAATTAAATGTTGATTGTTATTCACTTAATGTGTCAAATGAAACCAATGTGAATGAATAATAATGTTGAAATATAAAATGTATTACATGATATAATTTATTATATGATTAAACTCTTTTAAAAATATAGTAATAAAACCATATATATGTGATAGTGTCATATCACAAGTGAAACACTAACAAAATGGATTATTTTTTCTATATTTTGGGTTTTGTTAAACCCATTTAACCTCAATAAAATTCCCACCACATATATATGTGATCATAAGATAAAATCTTCCAACTAAACACTTCAATAAGTAATATATATATAGAAATACAAAATGAAAAATTTTGTGACTAAAAATCATATACATAATATCTAATTTTATTTAATTGTCTTCTTTACGTCACAAAAACAAATATTATAATTTAGTTGTCTATGTTATCTACTTAAAACTATTTCTAAGTTCATCACCATAATCTATTGAATGTATTTAGAAAATTTTCATTGAGATCATTATGGTAACAAAATTTAACCAATTTTATTATTTTCCTTTACCAAATTTTCCTAAACACTTTTATAAAGTAATGTGGAATTCAATTTGAATCTTGATTGGTATTATCTTTTATTGTTTAGTATTTAAGCTTATATAAGTCCACACATACACCCATTATCATCTTAAAATCAATATTATCTTTAGAATATAAAATTGAGATAAAAAGATTCATTTTTTTCATGAAACGGTACTTATTTCCAATTAGATTCCCTGTTTAAAAAATAAAATATTAAATATGATACCACATAATTTATTTTATATTTTTTTAGAAAAATAATGAAAAAAAATTCTTTATTCTATAAAATGTGAAATTTATGGTCAATGGGATATTTTCCAAAATATTTTAACAAATATATTATATACTAGATTAAACATTTTCATCCTAATCAAATTTTCAAATATGTTATAGAATATTGTCAATCATAAACCTTATGTTTTAAAAAAATCATCTCATATTGTTCAAAATAACTCATTATTAAAAAAAACTTCTCTTATTATATAAGACAAGAGAGAAAATAATTTTCATCATTTATTAAAACCCATAAAATCTTGAACTATTCATTTACATTTCAAATATTCGTTATAGAAACCACTATTATTATATTTGATTGGGAACTATAAGTTACATCAATTCTTAACCTGATTTTGAAGTCATGTATATTTATAATATTTGTAAACAATATTATTACTATATGTGAGATCTACATGGATTTTCTAAAACCCCATTAGGTATCCCATATAATCAAATACTTTGGATATATTTCCCAAGATTCCTGAATATTATTTTAGTTTTTAATGATATATATGTTTTCAATTAGACCATCCAATATTCATTTTTGGATTATACTTTTAACCATATATAGTATCAATATTAAAATATATTCTAGGCATGCCTATTTTGTCAAATTATCTATTTTCTATCCTTTTTTTGAAAATCACAGTACACTTCCTAATGAATTTAAATCCACGTTAGTATTTTTTATGTTCTATTGGTATAAAAAAAATTTACATAAAATTATCTATTTTATTGAAATAGAATTGATCCATATAATTTTAGGAGAATCATTAAGTCACATTGAACATTTCATTATAAGATATAGAGATAATTTCATTGTTCTTATAACTTAACCGAAAGATATTGGATTCTAAAATGGGAGTTTGTTATGATTTTGTCTAAAAATTAGAGTGGGGAATTGAGGAATGCATGACAAAAGATACCATAAATACCTTTAATTAATAATTTTCACACCATATCTTTACATTTCAGTTATTTGGATTTTAATTGTTTCAATGTGATTCTCTTAGTGATTTTTTTGTCTGATGAATCGTTATAAAATCTCTCATTTTTATTTTCATAATCGTTTTTTATGATCATTGTGATGGAAGAGATTCCAAGTGAGGAATATGTTGCTTTAGAAATATAAATTTAAATGAATTCTATCATTGTACTTGATACTGATTATTCAGATTTATTTGAGATTATGGATAGAGTACCTAATTCTTTTAAAACTTGGTTCTACTTACTGAACCTCCTACTTCTTTGCGATAAAAGTGAAGAGTTCTTATGAATTATAACTATTGGTAATTATATTCTATAAAAGAGTAGTTTGATTATTATCCAACACTCAGTCTTTACTTATTAATTTTATTGTGCATATTTTTTATAGTATTTATTTTATCATTTAAGTGTTTAACATTAGATCATTTTATTTCTATTCTACTTTACTTTTTGTTCTTGAATTATTCAGAGTTTATAAATTCTAAACATCTTATATTGTTGAGTGGGAAGAAAATTATAAGTTCCTTAAACCATGTTACATTTAAATAATTCCTTTAAATCCATAACTTATTTCATCTATGATTCTTATATGAATCTCGATCCAATTGTTTAACAACTTAAATATTTGGTTACTCAAGAAGGTGTTTTTCTAAAAATAGAATTTTTTCTCATAAATAAGATTGATTATTATGTTATTATACTAGTCAATAAAATTTATTCAATTAAACTTAACATTTTCAAGGGTTGATCTCAAAGTCATGATTGATGATAATTATTATATTTTATATATAACATAATATCCTATCATATGAGGGTATTGTTTTTCATTTTTTAAAAAAGAATTTTATTTTATTTTTTCCTATTAAAATGATTAATACTTTTAAATCCATTATGTACATTAGTTCTCCAAGATCTATATTTTACAAAGTAATGATTTCACATTTATGTTCCTCTCACCACTTAGATATATAGTTATTCCATTATGTAAATCGTATCTATTATGAATCTGGTAGAGTTTAGTAGAAAACACTTTATTTGAATTCATCATAGGGATTCACTTGTCATTATTCCTCTGTTATCCTAGTCGTATTTGGGTTTATTATCGAATTATGGCCTAGTTCTCACACCAGATAAAAGAACCTAATAGAGTTTTGGTCACCCATAAAAATTTTTCCTTATACATGATAATTCATGGGAACCTAGCTTTAGCATGACCTAGCTGGTTTGATGATTGAGGTATTTGGAAGTGTTTTCTTTGGAACGAATCAAACACTTTATATTTTTAAAAGGTTTTTAAAATTTCTCCATATTATATCATGTATTTACTTTTTTATGTATGAATGTTTTTAATGATTTAATTTTTGAAACCTCTTCTTTCCACTATATCGATATGTTCAAACCACATTGATGTGTAACTCTTTACACAACCCACAAACTCTATTAATAATCAAAATTAATAAAAACAAATTAAATTTACACATATCAAAATTCATATTTTTCATAAGATATATGAATACCTTTCATGTATCAGATTATAATCAAATTAATATAGATCCTAAGTTCCCAAGCGAGTTATCAATCTAACTCAAAGTGCCACTACCCATGGTTCTTTATTCATAAGAGACATTAATTCAATTATAATTCTAAAAAAAATATGTATAAACCATAATTAAATTCTAAATTCAGTACCATACCCCAATATAATCCAATTTCATGGAAGAATAAATCTAAGTCAGTTATCTTACCTATTATATAATTCCACAAATTCCTAAATGATAGCATATAGGAGTCATTTAACACTTTAAAATAAAACATAGTTCCATTAATAACATAACAAATTTAATTTTTATAAATAACGAGTGGAATAAAACTAAATAAATAAATATATCATAAATTTAGAAATGAGATATACATTTAACAAAAATTCATAAATAAATAAATTAAAAACTATTTATAATTTATCCATACATTATATACACTCCATAACTAAATAAATGTAAAAACATTATATTTATTTCTAATACAAACCAATTCATATTTTTCATTATATGGAAGCTACATTAAAATATGACATTTAAATGAAATATAAATACTTTATATTTTTTATAAACATTTCATATATTCTATAAACATTTTAAAAAATAAAAATATCGCATATTAAATATAATTTGAACCTTGATCATGTCAATTATCAAATCTCCTTTTTATGGTTTAAATAAATCTCCAAATGAGGGCATTAATTTGAACATTTCTAATTAATAATAATGAAAAAGATCTTAATTGGATATAATATTCTGTGTATTTTTTCATGTTTTATAATTTTCAAAACAATATAAGTTATCTTATAATTTATATATAAACACTTTATATCCAAATTAAAAGTCATTCCATATAAATCAAAAGGTGTTTTAATATAAACTATTAAAATTTTGGATAATTATTTATTAAATGTTTCCTAACCAATTAATAATTAATTATTAACATTTTATAATTAATTAACTTTTAAGCATCCGAAAATTAAATAAATATAGAAAAAATACATGTTTCCATAATTTATAAACATTTTATAAATTATCTAACTCTATTAATCATTATTATTTTGAAAAATTATATTTTTATTCTTATCATATTTTATGACTTACCCAATGTTATAAGTTGCGATAAAGCCATAAGCCAATATCTCATTTTAGGATAGGTAAGCCCAAATCTGTGATAACTTATTCCACCAATCAGACATAAATTATGATATAATATATATCATAAGGTGTGGTATAGATAAAAGTAGATATTTTAGTTTCTAACTGGTAGAAATGGCCTATGATATCATTCCAAGGAACAACTAATCATATTTTATGATGTAATTTACATCAGAAATACAATACTAGATATTGTTTTTCTAAAATAAAAATAATGAAATCATTGTTATTATTTTATTCAATTGGATTATATTATACATTGTAAGAAATAAAAAAACATAGGCGATACACTCTCATTTTTTATGATATCATATATCATATGGTGTGAACCTATCACAGCTTAAGATATCTCATATCAAAAAGAAATACGCAGTACAAAAATTTATATTATTTTTAATTATATAGTATGTGAAATAAAAATTGATATTCATTTTCTTAATGTTAAACAAGATTTAAGGAATCTAGAATCATGGTATTAATCTTATACCATAAAAATATTTCTAACAATAAAACAACACTTATTCAATCTGTAGAAGATAAAAAAATCCTTAAATCAAGATCTCTATACATGTAGACTAAAACTATTTATGAGAAAAATAAAGAACTTGTGTGTGATATATACTGATGTTGGTCGAATCTTCTTCCTTCAAAATTGACTTCGATGATCATTGAGAATCATCCATAGGAATTCTTTCTTCTGGGTGTGTCCATGGGATAAGTAATCACTATTAGTGAAATAATACCTTTTAAAATTGGTTTTTTGTGTTTTAACATTGTTCTTTCTGTCAAAGTAAATAAGGTTGATGTTTTATGTAGTTTTTTTAATTCAATTATATAATGCACAATATAAATCATCCATTCAACTAAGTATAGAGGCTCTCAACATCGGTTAATTTGATAATTAGAATTGATAAGTCACCTATAACATTAGTTATATAAATAACTAACAGAATATTTGTCTTTCTACAATGTATATTAAAATAATTTATATAGAATATTATAGATTTAAAAAAACATATTTCAATACACATAACTCCTATAGAAAAAAAAAGATAGATGAACTATAAAATTGAAGAAACCAAATGAAAATAAGAAAAGGAGACCTAAATCTTTAAATTATTTTCCTTCATTTTGGTGATGTACTCTCAATCTAAATATCATTTTTTAGTCTTGATTTTCCTTGAAAGGAAGAACTCATAAGTAATTTTTTAACTTATATCAATAAATATCATGTAGAATGTTTATCATTTTTATCAGGTCTAGGGAATTAATCTTTATCTGAAATTCAAATCGTCAAAAAATATCATGGCAGAAAACAAATCATCAGAAAAACTAAATAATGATAAAATAATTATAAAATCCATCAAAATGTTATAAAACAGAGAAGTGGTGGAATGAAGAAAATTTGTATTGATAGAGGAATCGATTCAGAACATATAAAGGACAGTGATAATTCATAGATAGTATTTTAAAAATTATACTAGTGGTGTGATAAATTTTTAGGAAGGAAGATAAAAATTAAAAGAATTCACTATGAAAAAAATGAAACATTAATAGCATGTGATATGAAAAATTAATTTTAATGGTATTAATATAATAACTGATGTGAAAAATATGTTAAATGTTAGTTATTATATAATTTATATTAACACCCATCTGATATAGGTTTTAACATTAGTTATATGAATAACATACATTGAAACCATTTATAAACTCAATTAATATATTACTGATACTAAAACCCTAAAAAGAATTCTTTTTTTAAACTATTTCAACTATGGTGGAATCTTTCTTATGACTATGATATACTAGTATATAAAATGTAAAATTAAGAAGTACAAGAGGTATTTGGGGTAATGAATAGGAATAGAACACACATCTCAATCGATTTGGACTATTTATATATGCCTTACGGACACTCTCCAATCCTTTTATACTATTACTTGACCATTACATAATGTTCGAGTAATGAATCGGTTGCAAGTTTTGTAACCCATGACCAATGAAGCCATTTAATATTTAAATTCATATGATTCTCTACACATTCCGTTATATAAAGCATTCAAGGTCAATTGGTAGTATATGTGAAAGTGCAACCAAGCATTAATACTAATAATTTATTTTAATTTTCAATTATAGGATTTTATTTTAATTGTAATGTATATTTTACACATTCACTAGGAAAAAATGGGTTTTCACAGTGCTACCCTTTAACATCCCTAAAAAAAGTGCTGATAAGGGGGTATCATAATCAGTGCTAAAACAAGCGCTAATAAATGGTACTTTTAATAACGCTAAAAATCATTATTAAAAGTTCCCTTTTATCGGTGCATTTTTTAGCACTCGTAAAGGTTCCTCCTTTATCAGTATTTTTTTTTGCGTTGTCAAAATGACCCCCTTTATCAGTGCTTCTTTAGTAGTAACGATAAACGGTGATCTTTATTAGTGTTTTTATACTAGAACTAATAAATTGTATATTTCAAAAAATAATAATTAAAAATAACATATTTATATATTTATATATAAGTATATTTATATTGTTATAAATATAATATATATTTTTTAAATAAGTTTTATATATGTATAAATAGAATTTTACACTTAATATATAAGATATATAGTAAAAATTTCTTATAAAATATTTTAAAAACAGTATTAATTAATAATTTGATAATTATTATAATGTAATAGTAATTTAAGAACAATTTGAAGATAAAAAAATCAATAAATCAATAAAGCATCTAAAATAAGTTGTAAACGTTTATCAAACTTAAAAAGGACATAACTTTTGATCTAGGTGTTCTTTTGGGCTTTTCCACATATCAAATTGAAGCCTGCATTGAGGTTTATGCCTAGGTAATTCAGGGTAAAAACTTCGTCTTATTTTTTTAGGCTAGAAATGGCCTATAATACCTCCAAAACTGATTTTTTTGTTGGTGTACCCCAATTGTTTAACATTCTATGGAATTTCAGGCTCGTTTAAGGGGGCCTTTTGTCCCTTCTTCAATGGGGGTTGAATTTATTCTTGAGGGATTACATTTATATTGATATTATGGCTTTAAAATTTTATCATTTCTTCACAATGTACTATTATTTATAATCAAATACATAACAATATAAATATATTTCCAATATTTTCACTCATAAAAATTTAATTTTATAAAAAATTTATTAAAAATATTTACATATAAAATATATTTCTCAATATATAAGCCTTATCTAAAGAAAAAAAAATATCCATTTTATTTAAAATACAAATATATGAATATTTACACACCTTTATAATGTGTGTGTGTGTGTGTATTTGTGTGTGTTTTTATTAACAAACTGATATATATTATCTATATATTCTAACATATTTATATACATATTAATATATAATATTTCTAAATACATATAAATATGTATAATTATACTTACAGATACACATATAATATATATATATATATTTGTGTGTGTGTGTTATATATATGTATTTATTTATTTATTTATTTATTTATTTATAAACACACACACAAAAAATATTTTATAAATGTATTTAAAACTAGTCTTATAAATATATATTAATATACGAATAAATATATGGATAAAAAATATAACTATATATATAAAAACAAATATATATTAATATACGAATAAATATATAAATATATAAATTTAAATAACTATTTATATATTGATATATGAATAAATATATAAATATAACTATATATATATTAATATATATATATAGACAAATAACTATATATGTATAAATATATGAATAAATATTCATATATTAATATAACTAAATATATATATATTAATATAAATAAATATTAATATACAAATAAATAAAATTATGTATATATAACACTATCACAAAATGAGGTAAGGGAAGTGCCTTGTTCTTTCATTACTAAGAAAAAAGTGCCAATAAAGGGGAGGCCTTTATCAATGCTAGATAAAAGCAATGATAAATATTCCCTTTATCAGTGCTAGTTTTAGCACTCATAAAAGTTATTGATACAAATTTATATACAATTATTATATTTATATTCAAAAATATTGTTTATTTTTATATATTAAATAAAAATGCATGTTTATAATTTTTGGTCCGAGTAGAGTACTCAAGAGGGAGGTGAATTCAGTATCTATATAAAATTTCTATTTGAAAAGTTTTCTTAATAGGTTCCCAAAAAAAAAAATACAGCCGAGTTAATCAAGGTAATACGGTTATGAAATTTTTACTGTTCTAATAATTTCTTAGAAGATTGATTAATTCTCAGTAATCTCAATATCAGTTATTGATATGAATTTTGAAGTTATTCTAATAAGATAAAACAATTATAACCTTTTTCCAAGATTAACTATCAAATTAAATCTAGTGATTTCTAAATTATACAACAAAACAGAGAAAAATAAATTAAACAACACAGTGGATATAAAACAAGTAGTTTAGTCTCACGCCGAGACCTAGTTCACTTCACTTGGTTATCACCTTCCACCAAGAGGTTTAAATTAACAAAATTGATCCACACATTGGATCAGGGTAAACAACTGTGCATAATACTGTCCAGGTTACACAACCACTTCCACAGTTCTTCATGGGTATAATCTACCAGGTCACACAAGGACCTCTTCCACACCTATCCGTGGGAGTAAAGAAGTGTAAAAAAGATATGAGATGAATGATATCGTGTATCCTTCAGTTTAGTATAGGAGATAGTGTGTGTTATAATACAGACACACACAATCTTATATAAAGATAAAAACAATACACGACTGGGAAAAGATGATGAGATAAGGTTAAAAGTGCTCTAAGTGGTATTCTATGCAGATCTGGACTTCTATGATGAAACAGATGAAAGTATTGAGTTCTCTTGTGAGAAATAGAGTATCGCAAGTCTCATGCTCTGGTTTCAAGTTAGATCTATATATTATTCTTTATAGAGTTTGTATTGTGTAGATGTTATTTACTCTGATCTATGGTATCCAAACTTTAGGATTCATGAATGCTTCATGAGTCCTTCATATGTATCTTTCTGCCTGTGTCGGTTCAATTCTCAAGAATGCTCGCACTTCTGCTAATCTACCACGTTTTTGTTTCAGGACCACGCTATTCTTTTTATTATTCGAGTGAAAGTGTTGAATCCAATAGGATGCATGTATTCTGCACCTCATATCTCATACTGTCAAGTGACATGTCTTCAAAGAAATATTAATTATGTCAGTGCATTTAAAAGACTCAAATATGGCCATCTGAAATTCATTGAAAACAAAAAAATAGATTAAAGAACGGTGTCATAGTCTATCAGGAAACAGTGTCATTTGGAAATAGTGTCACCATAGAATATTTTCTTCTACTTTAACTATGAGCGGTGAGAGAGTCATGATGGATAAGTTTTATTGAGATCTGGAACTCTTAGCAATGATGTGGTGTTTGGATCACGGTGTATGGTCCTTTTTAAAACATTGAATGGTGTCTTAGAAAGGAATCGGTGTCATAGTATTTGTGAGATCAGAAACTAGTTACTGTGACTGGTCATGTGGTCTAAGTCACGGTGTCTGTCCATGGTGTTTGGTCAGGTGTCTGGGTCACAGTGTCTAGTCACAGTGTTTGGGTCATGGTGTTTGCTCACGGTGTCTGCTCATAGTGTCTGGGTCACGGTGTCTAGTCACGGTGTCTGATTCTTTGTAAGAAAACCAGAACAGCTGGCAGATTCATAGTTTCTCAAGATTAGACAAATATATGTATATAGACTTAAATAGTAATATTCATAGAATGAGTCGAACTTAATCATTCATAGAAGAAATCATTATATACCAAAGTTTAATATAGTTTATAATAATCAGAAATGATTTATAGGAATCAAGATCTTAAGATAATTTATTTGAATCATAAAGAAACCAAGCACATCCACACATGATATGAGATAGATTAAAGAGAAGTAACATTTTTTTATCATTAAAACATGATTAATACATGAGAAGTCCAAAAATATCCCCCTTTTGATGATCACAAATTATATGAGTGAGATATCTATTCTTAGTGTGTTGTGTGTCCCTTAGTGTATGTTTCTCTCCCCCTTTTAGGATTATCAAAAAGAGTACAAAAGTAAATAATAGAATTAAAAATTAGAGTTTATAGTTCATTAGATGGAGAAGGATGTGTCATTACAAATAGTAGCCAAAAAATAAAAAAATAAAAATATCAAAAGCTAGTGTTCCCTGTTCTTAATCCCTATTTTTCTACTCTTTTCCCTTGGCAGCAGCATCAAAAGAAGCTATAGGAGCAGAGGTAGAAGTTGAATAAGGGAGTGACCCAACTTTCAAAAAAAGAAGAGGGAGTCCTTCAAAAATAGAAGGGGCCAAGATAGGTTTTTGGGAGACTAAGATAATTGTTGGACAAGTATTATAGGTATGATCTGACTCAGATCCTAAGAGACAAGCATAGAGGTAGAGGCAAAGGCATTGAATGAAGATGGAGGCAAACTAGGATGCAACAGTGCAGCTAAATAAGCCACAATAGCAGTGATATTCCCATGAAGATAAGGCCTTAATAACTTGATGAAGTCAACAATAATATCACCACCATACTGCATTGCATTTTCAAATTCATCTTTTTTTCTCTAGGAACTTTTCCAACAAAGGAGTGAAATCTTTCAACTTTTGAACTTGAGTTTTGAAAGGTTGAGTGTCAGGAGGGATTTTCATATTCTCTACAAGGTACTCAAGATGGTTTTTCATATCATTCAAAGAGAGAATCCTATTGAATAGAAATCCACCTTCTTAGTGATTTCTTCTTGAAAATCATTTACAATCTTGGAATGAATTCTTACCGAATCAAGAACTGAGTCACTGCTCTTGAAAACCACAGAAAGAGACAATTTTTCAAAGCCACTAAGAAATAATTGAAGTTCTTCCTTAATAATCATTCTGAGTAGATCACTATCAAATGTGGGTTGATATAACTATCCATAGGTACTAGAAGCTGTAATAGTTGAAGTAAGGGACTTTAGTTGATTCGGAACTTTCTGTAAACATCCCTTGTACTCATTAGTCAATTTCTTGAGACTAATAACGATATCACACATTTCATGAACTATTTTCTTGTTTATTTTATCTAGCTTGTAATCTAATGAAGTTGGGTTAAGTTGAATTAGAGAGACAACTTTCTATAGAATCCGACAACTAACATCTCCAAGAGGATGATCAATAGGATCTTGTCTTGATTTCAACACTCTCGGTATATCTTCAACCATAGCTCTGAGAGACATCATTTCATTAATTAGCTGTTTGTTCTTAATTCTGACCTCTTGAATTTCATGAATCATTTTTGGCTTAATCTTCCATATGATCTCTTCTAACAATAGGGCAGTATCTATTTCACTTAGGTTTTTTATAGAAGCAGGTTGAGTGTTCATGACCTTTTCAACTCCATACAATAAAGTGGCTCCAAAGGCTTTCAAATCATGCTTACTCACTAAGGAAGAAGGTTCTTATGAAGGTTCAGAAATAGGAGCTAAGATAGGTTCAGGTTCCTTTATAGAGATAACTTCCAGAGTAGATACCGGTTTCAATTGAAACACAGTAGACATATATATAACTTTAACTGAGGCTTCTTGGGAATCATTCACATAAAAGTATCTAGGGAATTTATACTATGTATCCATAGTTCTTTGTTCAACTCGATTAGGAATTTTAGAACATTCCAAATTAGGGTGATTCTCTCCCTCAACAAGTTCATATCTCACAAAACTAAGAGATTTAGTTCTTTGATCAATTTCCAAAATTTAATCCCCAATAGCTTCACACGTGTATTTTCTATCCAACTACAAGGCTTGCTATGTTATTTCCTCAGTATATGGTATAATCATAGGAATAGTCTGTTCCTCTAACTTTTCATCAAAATCAACTTATTTCTCAAGAGAAATATATTCTTTTAGATGCTCTTCCAGAACAACCTTTTTTGTTACATTAACAATAGACACTTCTCTAGAAGAAGGTTCTTCTTCTAAAACAAAATTTATTTTAGGAACAGGTACTTCCTTATCAGCTATGACTTGAAAAACAAGTCCAATGTCTTCCTTACCCTAGGAAAATTCCCCTTTAGGTGCAACAACTTCCACTTTTTCTTATTTAATAGCATAGTCAACAATTTAATCTAGTTCCAAACCAGGATCAGAGATGTTATATGTTCTTAAAGAATTCTCAATCGGATTGAACTTTCCATAAACCCTGTCATTATACTCCACCCATTATTTTATCCACATATTCTAACTAATTTTCATTCTTTAGATTGTAAACATTGAGATAAAAATTTCACAGTCCTTAATGAATTCTCCATCTGGTCCAACCAACCCTTTATCATGAATCATAGTAGAGATTAACCTTGAGTAGAATAAGGATGTTGACTTTCAGGATGTCTTTATCAATTCACAAATATGAATTAAAACATACTTACATCGGTTAATCTTATGTCCATTCCCCATAGGATGTAAAAAAAAGATATCATGATACTTGAGTATAGAAAAATATACTTTTCTTGGACTAATAAGATTCTGAACAAACTTAAACAATAATCTGGTTTCACCATCTAGCTTAGTAGCAATAGATCTTCTCTTCTTATTATTATCAGTCAAGCTTCCCAAGGCTTCTTCTAAAACAAAGATCTCACTTAGAGGAGGACCTCTCTGGTATTCCTCAAAAATTCCCTCATGAGGTATCCTTAGGAAAGCATCCAATAACTTAGAAGAAAAGGTGTATCTTTGGCCATTGATCCAGCTTCTTATAACAAAACCATCTTCTGTATAAAATGAGAATTGAACTAATTGATAAAACTGAGAAACTAGCTTTGGGTAAATTGGTTTTGTCTCCTTTGTGAACCAGTCTATAAATCCATACTCTTTAAGTGCTTTCAACACTACAGACTTACTTAACAGCAACAACTTAGGGTAGATTTATTTTTCTGGTACCATGGTTTTGTCAACATGGTTTGGATTCAGAGGACCTTCAGGCACTATCTTTGGTGCCCTTTTTATTTTCTTCTGAGATCTGCACTTCTAAGGAGTCAAAGAAGATAGCCACTTCATCTTGGGAATTAAATTAAGGTTCGATATAAATAAAGGGAGAGAGAGAGAGAGATTAAGGGTTGAAGGAGGGCTTACGGTTCGAGAGAAGAGAGCTCGGGTGAAGAAAAGAGTGAAACTTATTTCATTTTTATCATTTAGGGATATCTAGCATCACAAATTCAAAAGTGTGGGAAATAAAAATAATAAAATAATTAATTATAGTGATATGGGTTTTAATATGTAAATAAAATGAAAAATTGTCTTTATGGTGAGACCGGAACAAACTTTCATGGTGAGAATGTAATAGGTTTTCACGGTGAGACCGTAACAGGTTTTCACGGGGAGACTACAACAGGTTTTCATGGTGAGACCATAAACATGAGGTAGCAACTTTAATACAGAAAACTATAGAACTCTGAGAGTTAGATAGTAATCTTGAGATAGTGAATTGTGAAACTATAAACTGTGAAACAATAAGTTGTGAAATATTACTCTAAATACTTAAGATTTATCATTCCCAATTCACGTATATTGTAATCTATTCTTTCAAAATTTAATGGTTTGGTGAATATATCAGCGAGATGATATTCAGTTCCAATTAATTCCATAGTGATATCACCTTTTTGATAACAGCCTCTCAAAAAGTGATGTCTTGCATCAATATGTTTTTTCCTAGAGTGTGAAACAAGAATTTTTGAGAAGTTAATAGAACTTCAATTATCACAATTTATTGGTACATGCCTGAATTGATATCTATAATCTAGTAATGTGTGTTTCATCCACAAAATTTGTGCAAAAAAACTACCAGTAACAATGTACTCAACTTTTGAAGTAGACAATGCAAGAGAGTTTTGTTTCTAACTACACCATGATACAAGTGAATTTTCTAAAAAGTGACATGTTCCAAAGGTTATCTTTCTATCTAAATTACAACCACAAAAATCAGCATTATAATAGCTTACTAACTCAAATGATTTTCCTCTATGATAGAATATTCCTAGATTGGGTGTATGCTTGAGGTATTTAAAAATTCTCCTAACTGCATTTAAATGATATTCCTTAGGGTCTTCTTGAAAACGAGCACACATACATACACTAAACATAATGTCAGGTCAGATAGAATTCATGTATAGTAAGCTTCTAATCATTCCTTTGTAAGTGGATTGATCAATAGATTTTCCATCTTCATCAAGATCCAACTTACAATTAATACTCATTGGAGTGTCACTACTTTTAGTGATATACATGCCAAAAAATTTAGAATATCTATAGTATATTTTATTTGATTTAAAATAATACCATAATTATTTTGTAATATTTAAAATCCAAGAAAGAATTTCAGTTCACCCATTAAACTCGTTTCAAATTCATTTTTCATATTTTTAGAAAGTTCAATACATAAATAATTTTTTGAAGATCTAAAGATAATATCATCTACAAAAATTTGAACTACTAAAATATCATTGGAAATTTTTTTTATAAAAAATGGTAGGATCAACTATTCCTTTTGTAAAACCATTGGAAATAGGAAAAGAACGTAATCTATCACACTAAGCTCCTGGAGCTTGTTTTAAACCATATAAAGTTTTTGATAATTTAAAAAACGTGATTTGGAAAGTGAGGATTTGTAAAACCAGGGTTGATCAACAATGACATCCTCTTATATGTAGCCATTTAGGAATTCACTCTTAATATCCATTTGATAGAGTTTGAAATTTATATGTGCAGTATAAGAAAGAAGAATTCTGATGGCTTTAAGTATGGCTAATGGGGAAAAGGTTTCCTTATAGTCAATTCCTTCTTCTTGAATATATCCTTGTGCAACCAATATAGACTTGTTTTTAACTATGTTACCAACTTCTTCTACCTTATTTTTAAACACCCACTTAGTGCCTATGGTAAATGTGTCTTTGGGTCTGTCAACAAGTTTCCAAAATTTGTTCCTTTAAAATTGATTAAGTTCTTCTTACAAATCCATCACCCAAAATTCATATTTGATATCATCATTAATGTTTTTAGGTTTGGGTTGTGACAAGAAAACATGATGTTCAACTTGATTTATAATAGAATATCTAGTTTGAATTCCTTTATCTAAATCTACTACAACAGAATCTAAGGGATAGATCTTAAGGGTTATAATAGATATAGAAAAAGAGGGACTAGTGATTTTAGGTTCATCAGTTGGTATGGGTTCATTATGACTTGAATCTGAAGAATTTCTAGAACTAGATGTTTTCACAGATTCTTTTCCAATATGGTAAGAGGATTTTGAATTGTTGTCCATATTTTACACATCATCCTCCAGGTTCTCTAGAGTGGTCTTAGGCTCATGCGTATTTGTCTCATCAAACTTGACATGGACATATTCTTCCACACATTTAGTTATTTTTGTAAACACTCTTTAGGCTTTACTAGAGATTGAATATCCTATAAATATTCTTTCATCACTCTTGGATGCAAATTTGTCAAGATTT
This sequence comes from Viscum album, assembly GCA_963277665.1. Taxonomy (NCBI): domain Eukaryota; kingdom Viridiplantae; phylum Streptophyta; class Magnoliopsida; order Santalales; family Viscaceae; genus Viscum; species Viscum album. Next base: position 1,126,923,250 of record OY728156.1, on the reverse strand, counting down.
TTCATAGTATTAAAGATATAGATTTTGCAACCACAAACTTTGAAGTAGCTTAATTTGGATTTTCTATTGTTCTATAACTCATATGGATGTATTTTAAGAATGGGTCTAATAAATACTTTATTAATAATATAGCATGTGGTATTTACAGATTCATCTCAAAATTAAATAGGTAAGTCATATTCACAAAGCATGGTTCCTAAAATCTCTTGCAAGGTTTTTTTTCTTCTTTCTATAACTCCATTTTGTTGAGGTGTTCTCGGGGTAGAGAAATTATGACTCTATCCATTTTGTTAGTAAAAGGATTAAAACTCTTTATTTTCAAACTCATGGCCATGATCACTTCTTAAGGATTTGATTCTGTGTCCACTAAGATTTTCTACAGTTTTAGCATATTTGATGAAATGAGAGTAGGCTTCACTTTTTTGTGACAAAAACATCCAAGTATATCTAGAAAAGTGATCTATAAGAAAATAAACATAATTCTTCCCATTTAAACTAAAAACATTAGATGATCCAAACAAGTCTATGTGAAGCAATTCAAGGGGCTTAGAAGTTGACACTTCTTTATTTGGTTTGATGGAAATTCTGTGGTGTTTTTCCTTTTGAAAAGGATTATAAACATTATCATTCGGAAACTCAAATTTGGGTGCATCTTTGACTTGGATTTTTCGAGTTGTAGTTTTAAGGGAGTGAATATTACAGTGTTCTAGTCTCCTATTCAAAATCCAAGACTCTTTTTGAAATACACTTAAACATGAATTATTTTGAGAAACTAAGTAATCTAAATTAACATAGTATACATTTTCATTTATCAATGCAGAAAACACTAATTCATTTTTAGAATTAAAAAAATCGAAATCATCCTTTTTAAATTTAACATGAAATACATCATCACATTATTGTGTAATTCTAAGAAGATTATATTTCAATCCATCAAAAAAAGTACTTTGGAAATTAAAACTGAGTTGGAGTTTCTGATTTGGCCAAGGCCAATGATTTTTCTTTTGGCATTGTCACCAAAGGTGACATGCCCACCATTAATTTTTGTTAAGTTCTTGAAGCATAAATAGTCTCCTGTCATGTGTCTTGAACACCCCCTATCCAAGTACCAAAAGTTTTTACAGGAGATCTTGAGGAAATTTCCTAAAAAATAGTCAAACAAAAACAGACTTTAGTACCCATATTTGTTGGGGTCCAGTAATATTAGTGACTGGAACTTTAGGAACCCACATCTTCCTCATAGACAGTACCAGTATTATATTTAAAAGCAATATTTTTACCTAGGATTTGTTCCAAAGTACCTTTACCATTACTAAACCTTTCAAGGTCCTTTTTAAATTGCTCATTATATATATTTAGTTCATAGTTTTCATTGAGTAATTTAACATTTTTCTCTCTTTCTACAGTAAGTTCAGATTTAATAGTTGAGGTAAGAGCATAATGTTTCTTTAAGGACTTGTATTTATCTTTTATTTCATTACATGTCTCTTCAATCATATTACAATACTCAAACATTTCTTCTTTAGGAATATTCTCAGAATCACTTTCATCTCCAGAATAATATAAATTGTGTACAGGGGATTCCAATGTTACCTCAGATGTGTTTATCATAAAACAAGTATTGGATTTGTTTGAATGTTCATCGTGAGAAGTTTCTGAGTCACTTGAACTATCATTAGAACCACTCCACGTTGCTTTCATATCCTTTTTATACTTTCTATATTTGTCTTAATATTTATTTCTGTACTTGATCTTGGGACAATCATCCTTTATATGTCCCTTTTACTTACATTAATACCATACTATCTCATAACACTTGTCACTTATTTTCCAATATTTCTTCCAGATTCCCTTTTGATCATATCTTCCTTTGAAGTTAGGCTTTCTGAAAAATTTCTTCTTATAAAATATCTTAAACCATATAGATAATTGAGAAATTTCCACATCATTGGTAGGTGATGATTGTTCACTATTGGAACCTTCTATATAGACTTCAAATTCCCTTTTTCTTTGTGTTTATAGGTGGTGGTCTAAAATGAAACAGATTTTCTTTTGGGTTCATCCTCCTCTTCCTTGTTAACTTTCAACTCCTCTTAATACATAATTTGTTTCCCACTGAGTTCTTTTACATGTAACTTTCTGATGTCGTATGAATCTCTAATAAACACAGAGGTTCCTCTCCATCTATAAGGTAGGAATCTGAGAATCGTTAAGATTTGTTATTTGGAAGAAACTTCTCTTCCAAGATAAATCATTGTGTCAACAATTTTGTTGAACCTGAGATTCATGTCATAAATAGGCTCATCAGGTTTCATTTTAAAGATATAATATTTAATACTATGGGTATTAAGTCTCATTTATTTTACACTAGAATTTCCTTCAAGTGAAACAAAAAAAGTATCCCAAATTTCATGGGTAGTTTTACATGCAAAAATTCTGTTAAATTTATCATCTCTTAAAGAGAAATATAGAACATTCATGGACTTTCATTTTTTATTGTAATATTTCTTGGTTGGGTCATCCCAAGTGATTTTATCAGTAGAACGAATCCTATACTATTCTAAAATTGAAGACCAAATTTCAAAATGCATACATTTTAAATGCATTTTCGTTTTAATTTTCCATTGGGAACAATTGGTTCCATTAAATAATGGTGTTCTGTTTGTTGTAGCACCTTCTAGTCTATTATCCATAATAAAAAAATACTTTGAAAGTTCAAGAAATTTATAATTAACATAAATTTACATATCTTGAAAGTACAACTAAAATAACAGTTGAATAGTTTCAAAAACAGAGTCTTAATGTGAATAAAAATCTCCTTTGATAAAAAAAATTGGTCTGAGTAAAGTACTCCAGAGGAGGGTGAATTGAGTATCAATAAATATTTATATTTGAAAAGTTTTCTTAAAAGGTTCCCCAATAAAAATAAATACAACCTAGTTAATCAAGGTAATACGGTTATGAAAGTCTGACTATATAAATAACTTCCCAGAATATTGATTAATTCTCATTAATCTTAATATTAGTTATTGATATTACTTTTGTAGTTATTCTAGTAAGTCAAAACTATTATAACTTCTATCTATGATTAAATATCAAAGTAAATCTAGTGGTTTCTAAATTATACAATAAAATAGAGAAAACTAAATTAAAAAAAATAGCATATATAAAACAAGTGGTTTAGTCTCAAGCTGAGACATAATCCACTTCACTTAGTGATCACCTATCACCAATAAGTTTAAATTAAAAAACTTTATAGACACCTTGAATCGAGGTAAACAACAGTGCACAGGACTGTCTAGGTCACACGACCTCTTCTGCATTTCTTTGTGTGTATAAACTACCTGGTCACACAGGGACCTCTTCCACACTTATCTTTTAAATTAAACAAGTTTAAAAAGATATTAGAGGAAGTATATCTTGTATCCTTTAGTTTAGTGCAAGAGATAGTGTGTGTTATAATACAGACACACACACGCTGCTCAAAATCTAAAAATAATACACAATAGAGAAAAGATGATGAGATAAGGTTTTAAGTGTGCTAGGTGTTATTCTGTGCAGATTTAGACTTTTATCATGAATCATATGCAAGTATCGAGTCCTCTTGCGAGAAACATAGTACCGTAATTCTGATTCCCTAGTTTTCAGTTAGATCTAGTTCGTGTTCTTTATGCAGTTTTTATTGAGAAAATGTTCTTAAATATAATCTAAATTATCCCATATTTTCGATTTGTGAATGCTTCGTGGGTTTTTCAGATGTACCTTGTTTCGTGTGTCTATTCTTTTCTGAAGAATGCCTGCCCTTCTAATGCTCTACCACCTTTTTGTTTCTAGAACACACTTTTCTTTTTATTCTTGGAGTGCATGTGTTGGATCCAATAGGACACATGTATTCTTTACCTCTTACCCCATACTGTCAAGTGACTTGTCTAAAAAGAAATTTTAATTACGTTAGTGCATTTAAAAGACTCAAATATGACCTTTAGAAATTAAATTGAAAATGAAAAAATAGATTAAAGAATAGTGTCACAGTCTATCTGGGAATGGTGTCACTTAGAAACGGTGTCACCACGAAATGGTGTCTTCTTCCTTGACTTTGAGCGGTGAGACAGTCATGATAGCATAGTTTTATTGAGATCAGAAACTAGTAGCACAGATGTAGTGTTTGGATTACAATATCTGACCCTTTGCCAAAATTCGAATGGTGTCTTAGCAAGGAACTAGTGTCACAGTCTTCATGAGATCAGAAACTGGTTACGGTTCCTGGTCACGGTGTCTGGGTCATGGTGTCTGGTCACAGTGTCTGGTCACAGTGTCTGGACATGGTGCCTGGGTAACGTTGTCTGGTCACGGTGTTTGGGTCATGGTGTTTGGTCACGGTGTTTGGTCATGGTGTCTAGTCATGGTTTCTAGTCAGGGTATCTAGTCCTTTTCCAGAAATCCAGAACCAGTGGCAGACTAACGATTGCTCAGACTTAGCTACATATCTATATATAGACTTAGGAAATAATATTCATAGAATTTATTAGACTTAATCATTCATAAAAGAAATCATTATAGATCAATATATAATATAGTTTATAATAATTATTCATATTTATAAAAATCAAGATCTTGAGAGAATTTATTTGAAGCATAAAGAAACCAAGCACATATACACATGATATGAGATAGATTAAACATACCTAACAATTTATGATCATTAAAACCAGATTAAAACATGAGGAGTCCAAAAATCTCCCTCTTTTCGATGATCACAAATCATATGAGTGAGATATCTATTCCCATTATATTTTGAGTCACTTGGTGTATGAGACTCTCCCCATTTTGGGATTATCAAAAAGAATAAAAAAGTAAATAAGAGAATAGACAATAATATTTCACAGTGCATTAGATGGAGAAGGATGTGTCATTATAAACAGTAGGAAAAAAATACAAAAATATTCCTTTCAAAAGTCAGTGTTCACTATTCTTCAACACTGGTTGTATTCTCTTTTCCCTTGGAAGCAGCATCTGGAAAATCCATGGGTGCAGAGGTACAAGTAGAAGAAGGGAGTGAACAAACTATCAGAGAAGGAAGAGGGAGTCCTTAAAAAATAAAAGGGGCCAAGGTATTTTTGGTGGAATATTGGGATAACTGTTGGTCAAGGACAATAGGTCTGGTCAAACTCATAGCATGAGAGATAGATATAGAGGTAGAGGAAAAGGTAGAGAGTGAGGAAGGAGGCAAACTAGGTCGCAAGGGTGCAGCTGCAGGAGCCACAATAGTAGTGCTCTGCACATGAAGATAATGCCTAAATAAATTGATGAAGTCATCACTAATATCACCACCAAACTACATCGCTTTCTCAAACTCATATTTTTTCTCCATGAACTTGTCTAATAAAGGAGTGAAATATTTTAAATTTTTAACTTGAGTTTTTAATGCTTGAGTGACAGGAGGGATTTTCATATTCTCTACAATGTACATGAAAAGGTTTTTCATATCATGCTTAGAGAAAATCTTATTGAAGTAGAAATACACCTTCTTAGTAATTTATTCCTGAGCATCATTTGTAGTCTTGGAATGAATTATTACCAAATAAAGAACTTTGTCACTATTCTTGACAACCATATATAGAGACTCTTTGTCAAAGCCAATTATCACTTATTTAAGTTCTTCCTTAACAACCATTCTGAGCCTATCACTATCAAAGGAGGTTTGAGATGACAGTCCAGAGGTACTAGAAGCTGTAACAGGTGAAGTAAGGGACTTTAGTTGATTCACAACTTTCTGTAGACATCTCTTATACTCATCAGTCAATTTTTTGAGACCAATAACAAGCTCACGCATTTCTTGAACTATTTTCTTGTTTCTTTCATCCAGCTTGTCATCTAAGAAAGTTAGGTTAGTTTGAATTATAGAGACAACTTCCTATGGAATTTGACCACTAACATCCTCAACAGGATGAGCAACAGGATCGGTTCTTGATTTCAACACTCTCTGAATATCTTCAACTATAGCTCCAAGAGACTTCACTTCATCACTCAGCTGTTTGTTCTCTATTCTGACCTCTTGAATTTCCTGAATAATTTTTGGCTTAATTTTCCATATGATCTTTTCTAACAATAGGTCAGTGTCTCTACCACTTAGTTATGTTATAGGGGTAGGTTGAGTGTTCGTAATCTTTTCAAATCTAGCTAATAAAGTAGCTCCAAAGGCTTTCAAATCATCCTTAATCACTAAGTTATAAGGTTCTTGTGAAGGTTCAGGTACAGAAGCTGAGATAGGCACTAGTTCCTTTGCAGAGATAACTTCAATGGAAGAGACCGGTTTCAATTGAAACATAGTAGAAATATCTATACCTTTAACTGAGGATTTTTGGGAATCATTCACATCAAAGTAGCTATGAAATTTATACAATGTATCCATAGTGCTTTGTTCAGCTGGATTAAAATTTTCAACACTTCCAAGATAAGGGTGTTGCTCCCCATAACCAAGTGCATCTCTCACGGTACAAAGATATTTAGTTCTTTGATCTATTTCCAAAATTTTATCCCCAATAGCTTCTCCCATGTCTTTTCAATCAACCTAAAAGGCTTACTCCATTCTTTCCTCATCATATGGGATAATATCAGGAACAACTTGTTCCTCTAAGTTTTCCTAAAAAGAATTTTCTTTCTCAATAGAAAGATCTTTTCTAGATGCTCTTCTAGAATAGAATTTTTCCTTTAAATTAAAAGTGGACTCTTCTCTAGAAGTAGGTTCTTCTTACAAAAAAGTGTTTTTAAAAATAGGTACTTCTATCTCAGGTATGACATGAGGTACAGGTCAACTGTCCTTCTTATCCAGGAAAGTTTCCCATGTAGGTTCAATAACTTCCTCCCCATCTTCTTTAGTAGGATAGTCAAAAATATCATCTATTTCCAAACCAGGATCAGAGATGTTCTTAGGTCTTGAGGAATTCTCAACTAGTTTGAACTTTTCATAAACCCTGTCATTATCCTCCACCCATGTTTTTCTCAATGGATTCCAACGAATTTTCATTATTTTTATTATAACCTTTGAGATACAAAATACATATTCCTTAATGACTTCTTCAATTGTTCCAACAAACCCTTTAGCATAAAGCATAGCAGAGATTAACCTTGAGTAGAATAATGATGTTGACTTTGAGTTTTTCTTCATCAAATTGTATATATGGAGTATAACAAATTTACATAGGTTAATATTGTGTCCATTATTCATAATATGTATCAAAAATACATCCTGATACTTGATTGTAGTAGAATATCCTTTTCATGAACTAATTCGATTCTGAATAAACTTAAAAAAAAATCTAGTTTCACCATCTAGCTTAGCAGCAATAGCTCTTCTCTTGTTTTATTTCCATTCAAGCTTCCCAATTCTTATTCTAAAATAAATATCTCACTTGGAGGAGGAGGACCTCTCTAGTAGTCCTCAGAAATTTCCTCATGAGGTATCTTTAGGTAAGCATCCCATAACTTTGAAGAAAATGTACATATTTGGAAATTGATCATACTTCTTACAACAAACCATCTTCAGTTTCAAATGATAATTAAAAGAACTGATAAAACTGAGCAACTAGATTTGGGAAAATCAGCCTTGTCTCCTTTGTAAACCAATATAGCTATCCTTTCTCTTTCAGTACTTTAAACACTAGATGCTTACTTGAAAACAACCACTTATGGAAGATTTCCTTTTCTAGTACCACTATTTTTTCATCAAGGTTTGGATTCAGAGGACCTTTAGGCGCTATCTTCAATGCTCTTTTCATTTTATTTTGAGATCTGCGCTTCTCAGGAGTCGAAGAATATGGGCACTTCAACCTCTGCATTCAACAAAGGTTCAAGAGAGAAAGAGAGAGATATCTGAAGGGTTGAAGGAGGGATTATGGTTTAAGAGAAGAGAAACGAGGTGAAGAAAAGAGTGAAACTTGTTTCATTTTTATCATTTAGGGATATCAAGCATCGCAAATTCAAAAGTGTTGGAAATAAAAAATAAAATAAATAATTACAGTGATATGGGTTATAATATGTAAATAAAATGAAAAGGTAACTTTATGGTGAGGCCAGAATAGAATTTCACGGTGAGACATTAACAGGTTTTCACGGTGAGACCATAACAGGTTTTCATGGTGAGACCGTAACAGGTTTTCATGGTGAGACCATAAACATGAGATAGTAACTTTAAGATAGTTAACTATAAAACTCTAAGAGTTAGATAGTAATCTTAAGACAGTGACTTGTGAAACCATAAACTAAGAAACGGTACACTTTTTACTTAAGATTTATCATTACCAATACATGTATGATGTAATCAATTATTTTAGAATTTAATGGTTTTGTGAATATATTAGTGAGCAGATATTCAGTTCCAATGAATACAAAAGTGATATCAACTTTTTGATAATGGTCTCACAAAAATTGAGGTCTTACATCAATATGTTCTATCCTAGAGTGTGAAACATGATTTTTTGAGATGTTAATAGCATTTTATTGTCAAAATTTATAGGTACATGCCTGAATTGGTATCTATAATCTAGTAATGAGTGTTTCATCCACAAAATTTGTTCACAAAAATTACCAGCTGGTATGTACTCAGCTTCGGAAGTTGATAATGCAACAAAGTTTGGTTTCTTACTACACCATGATAAAATTGAATTTTTTAAAAAGTGACATGTTCCAGAGGATCCATTTATATCTAACTTACAACCACTTAAATATGCATCATAACAGCTAATTAACTCAAAATATTGTCCTCTGGGATAGAACAGTCTTAGATTGGGTGTATACTTGTGAAATTTGAAAATTCTCTTAGCATAATTTAAAACATATTCCTTGGGGTTTTCTTGAAAATGAACACACATACATACACTAAATAAAATGTCAGGTAGGCTAGCAGTTAAGTAGAGTAATCTTCTAATCATTCCTCTATAAGTGGTTTGCTCAACAGATTTTCCATCTTCGTCCAGATCCAACTTACAAGTATTACTCATTAGAGTGTCACTACTTTTAGTGTTATCCAACCAGAATGATTTATAAGATCAATAGTATATTTTATTTGATTCAAAATAATACCGTCGTTATTTTGAAATATTTCAAATACACAAAATAATTTTAGTTCAAGTATTAAACTCATTTCCAATTCATTTTACATCTTTTTAGAAAATTAAATACATACAGAATTTTTTGAAGATCCAAAGATAACATCACCTAAATAAATTTGAACTACTAAAACATCATTGGAAATTCTTTTCAAAGAAAAGGGTAGGATCATCTATTACTTTTGTAAAACTTTTGCAAATAATAAAATTACTTAATCTATCATACCAAGATCTTGGAGTTTGTTTTAAAACATATAAAGCTTTTGATAATTTAAAAACATTATTTAGAAAGTGTGGATTTGTAAGACCTGGGGGTTTCTCGACAATGACATCCTCATATATATACCCATTTAGTAATGAATTCTTAACATCCATTTGATATTGTTATAAATTCAGATGTGAATTATAAGCAAGCAGAAGTATGATGGCTTAAAGTCTAGATAATGGTGCAAAGGTTTCCTCATAGTAAATTACTTCTTCTTGACTATAGCCCTGTACAACCAATCTATCCTTATTTCTAACTATGTTACAAGCTTTGTATTTCTTATTTCTAAACACCCACATAGTGCATATGGTAAATGTTTCTTTGGCTCTATCAATAAGTTTCCAAACTTTTTTTCTTTTGAACAGATTATGTTCTTGCATAGTCATCACCCAAAATTTATCATTGATAGCATCATTAATGTTTTTAGGTTCATGGTGTGACAATAAAACTTTATGTTCAACCTGATTTCTAATAGAAGCTCTATTTTGAGTTCCTTTATCTAAATCTCCAACAACAGCATCTAAAGGATGGATCTTAAGGGTTCTAACAGCTCTAGAAAAAGAGGGACTAGGGTTTTAGGTTCATTAGAAGGTTCGGGTTCATTATGACTTGAATCTGAAGAATTGAAAAAACTGGAAGTCTTCACATATTCCTTTACAGGGTGGTTAGAGTATTTTGAATTGATGTCTAGATTTGACACATCATCCTCTAGGTTCTCTAGAGTGGTCTTAGGCTCATGTGGATCTGTCCCATCAAACATGACATGGATAGATTCTTATACACATTTAGTTCTTTTGTTAAAAACTCTATAGGATTTACTAGAGATTGAATATCCTAGTAATATTCCATCATCACTCTTGGATGAAAATTTTTCAAGATTTTCCTTAGTATTAAGGATATAGACATTGCACCAAAAACATTGAAGTTGCATACTTTGGGTTTTTATTGTTCTATAACTCATATGGAGTTATTTTAAGAATGGGTATAATCAACACTCTATTAGTAATATAGCATTTCTTAATTATATTTTCAGCCCAAAATTAAATAGGTAAGTCATATTCACTAATAATGGTTCTTTCAATCTCTTGCAGGGTTCTATTTCTTACATCTATCCATTTTGTTGAGGTGTTTTAGGGGCATAGAAATTATGTTTCTATCCATTTAGTGAGAAAAATGTTTTAAACTCTTGATTTTCAAACTCACGGAAATGATCATTTTTTATGGATTTGATTCTAAGTAGACTAATATTTTCTAAAGTTTTATTATTTTGGATGAAATGAGATAAGGCTTCACTTTTTTGATCCAAAGATAAAGTACAAGTATATCTAGAAAAGTCATCTACAAGAACATAAACATGGTGCTTCCCATTTAAACTAGAAACTCTATATGGTCCAAACAAATCCATGTGAACCAATTAGAGTGGTTGAGAAGTTTACACTTCTTTATTTTATTTGAATGAAATTTTGGGATGCTTTCCCTTTTAATAAAGATTACACACTTTATCATTTGGAAACTCGTGTTTGGGTAGATCTTTGACTAGGTATCCATTTAAGGGAGTGAATATTACAGTGTCCTAGTATCCTATGACAAATCCAAGACTCTTTTTGAAATACACTTAAATATGAAGCATTTTGAGAAACTAAAGAATCTAAGTTAACAGGGTATACATTTTCATTTCTCAATACAAAAAACACTAACTCATTTTTAGAATTAAACACATTGTAAGAATAATTTTCAAATTTAACACGAAATCGCTCATAACATAGTTGTGAAATAGAAAGAATATTATATTTCAATCCATTAACAAAAAGTACTTTAAAAATTACAACTAAGTTAGAGTTACCGATTTGGCCAAGGCCAATGATTTTTCCTTTGGCATTGTAACCAAATGTGACGTGTCCATCATCAATTTTTATTAAGTTATTGAAGCATGAATAGTATCTTGTCATGCGTCTTGAACACCCATTCTCCAAGAACCATAATCTTTTATAGGAGATCATTAAACAATTTTCCTACAAATAATAAAATAAAAACAAACTTTGGTACTGATATTTGTTTCGGTCCAGTAATATTAGTGACTAGTACTTTAGGAACCCAAATCTACCTCATAGCTTTCCTATAAGAATTATATAGAGTGCTTGAAAATAAACTCTATTTGGTCCAAAAAATCTTGAAACAGTAGAGAGTGTATCATAATTTAAACTACTTGAATGTCTTCCAGAACTAGGAGTAAAGTTGTATGTCCTAGACATAGAAACAAAATTGGTTTTTCCAAAATTTCTTTTACCAGGTTGACAGCCAATACGAATAGTATATTTAGGAGAAATAGGTTTACCAAGAATTTGTGCCAAATTATTTTTACCATTAGTAATCCTTTCAAGGTCCTTTTTCAGTTTCTCATTAGATAGCTTTAGTTCATTGTTTTCTTTGAGTAATTGAACATTCTTCTCTCTTTATACAGTATGTTCAGATTTAATAGTTCAGGTAAGAGAATATTGTTTCTTTAAATACTTTTATTTATCTTTTAGTTCAATACTTGTCTCTTTAAGAATATTATAATACTAAAACATTTATTCTTTAGACATATTCTCCGAATCACTTTCATATCTAGAATAATAGTAATTATGTGCAGGAGATTTCAGTGTTACCTCAGATGTGTTTGTCATAAGACACATATTGGAATTGTTAACCTGTTCATCATGTGAAATATATAAGTCACTATAAATTTCCTAAGAAGCACTCCACGGTTCTTTCATCTCTTTTTTATACTTTCTATATATTTCCTCATATTTCCTTTTATACATGATCTTGGGATAATCAGCCTTTATATGTCCCATTCACTTACATTCATAGCATACTATCTCCTCAGACTTGTCACCTTTTTATAATATTTCTTCCAGCTTCCCTTTTGATCATATCTTCCCTTGAAGTTAGGATTTCTAAAAATTGTCTTCTTCTTGTAAAATATCTTCATCCTTTTGGATAATTGAGTCATTTCCTCATCACTGTCAGGTGATGATTTTTCACTGCTGGAACTTTCTACATAGACTTTATATTCCCATTTTTCTTTGTGTTTAGAGGTTGTGGTCTTAAATGAAATATATTTTCTTTTGCGTCCATCCTCCTCTTCCTTGTTTACTTTCATCTCCTCTTCATACATCATTAGCCTCCCAATGAGTTATTTTACAGGTAAGTTATGATGTCGTATGACTCTCTAATAGAGACAGGGGTTCCTCTACATCTATCAGATAGGAATTTGAGAATCTTTTAGATTTTTTTTTTGGCAGTAACTTCTCTTCCAAGAGAAATGAATGTGTTGAAAATTTCGTTGAACCTAAAATAAATTTTAGAAATAAGATCATCTGGTTTCATTTTAAAGTTATCATATTTAATATTATAAGTATTAGGTCTCATTTATTTTACACTAGAAGTTCCTCCAAGTGAAACATACAAGGTATCCCAAATTTCATTGGCAGTTTTACAAGCATAAATTCTGTTAAATTCCGCATATCTTAAAGAGAAATATAGTGCATTCATGGCTTTGAAATTGTTATTGTAAGCAGTATTTTTGGGTCATCCCAAGTAGTTCTATCAGTATCAGCAATCTTATACTCATCTATAATTGAATACCAAATTTCAAAACTCAAACTTTCTAAATGAATTTTCATTTTAATTTTTCATTGGGAATAATTAGATCCATTAAAGAATGTTGGTATGTTTGTTGCAGCATATTTGAGTCTATTTTCAATAATAAAGAAATAATTTAAAAGAGATATAAATTTATAATTAACATAAATTTACATATCTTTAAAGTAAAACTAAAATCAAAGTTCAATAGTTTCAAAAACAGAGTCTTAATAGGTATAACAATCTCCTTTGATATAAAATGTTGGTTGGAGTAGAGTACTCGAGAGGGGGGTGAATTGAGTATCTATAAAAATTTATGTTTAAAAGGTTATCTTATAAGGTTCCCCCATAAAAATAAATATATCCCATATAATCAAGGTAATACAGTCATTAAATTTTGATTGGTCAAATAACTTTTCAGAAGATTGATTAATTATCAGAAGTCTTAATATAAGTTATTGATATTACTTTTGAAGCAATTATAATACAAAAAAACAATTATAACTTTGGTCCATGATTAACTATCAAAGTAAATATAGTGATTTAAAAATTATACATTAAAATATAGAAAACTAAATTAAACAACACCGCAGATATAAATCACGTGGTTCAATCTCAATCTGAGACCTAATCCACTCCACTTGGTGATCACCCGCCACCAAGTAGTTTAAATTAATAAACTTTATCCACACCCTGGATCAGGGTAAAAAATAGTGCATAGGACTATCGAGGTCACATGACCTCTTCCACAGTTCTTCATGGGTATAAACTACCAAGTCATACAGGGACCTCTTCCAAACTTATTCATGGGGGTAAAAAAGTGTAAGAAGATATGAGAGGAATGATATCTTGTATCCTTCAGTTTAGTACAGAAGATAGTGTGTGTTATAACACAAAAACACACACATTGCTCGAAAGCTAAAAATAATACACAACATAGAAAATATGGTGAGATAAGGTCATAAGTTCTCTGAGTGTTATTCTATTCAGCTCTAGACTTCTAGGATGAATCAGATGAAAGTATTGAGTCCTCTTGTGAGAAATAGAGTATCACAAGTCTGCTGCTCTGGTTTCTAGTTATATTTGGCTCGTGTTCTTTGTGGAGTTTGTATTGAGAAGATATTTTGGACTCTGGTCTATGGTATCCCAACTTTTGGATTTGTTAATGCTTCGTGAGTTCTTCAGATGTATCTTATTGCATGTGTCTCTTTTTTCTCAAGAATGATCGTGCTTCTGCTGCTCTACCACCTTTTTGTTTTTGGACCACACTTTTATTAAAAAAATTATTCTTGGAGTGCATGTGTTGGAGAGAATAAGATTTGTGTATTATCTACCTCATACCACATACTGTCAGGTGACAAGTCTGAAAAGAAATATTAATTATGTCAATTCATTTAAAAGACACAAATATGACCATTAGAAATTAAATTGAAAACAACAAAACATATTAAAGAATGGTGTCCCGGGCTATTTGGAAACGATGTCACTTGGAAACTATGTCACCATGAAACGGTGTATTCTTCTTTGAATTTTAGCGGTGAGACGGTCATGATGGAATAGTTGCATTGAGATCAGAAACTGCTAGCACAGATTCGGTGTTAGGATCACAGTGTCTGGTCCTTTCCCAAACATCTAATGGTGTCTTAGAAAGGAATAGGTGTCACAATCTTCATGAGATCTAAAACTAGTTACGGTGTCTGGTCACGGTGTCTGGGTCATGATGTCTAGTCACAGTGTTTGGTCACAGTTTTTGGGTCACGGTGTTTGGTCACGGTGTCTAGGTCACGGGGTCTGGTCATGGTGTTTGGGTCATGGTGTCTGGTCACAGTGTTTGGTAACTGTGTCTGGTCCTTTCCCAGAAAACCAAAACCGGGGGAAAAATCATAGTTTCTCAGACTTAGCCAAATATCTCTATATAGACTTAAGCAGTAATATTAATATAATGAATTTGACTTAATAATTCATAAAAGAAATCATTATAGACCAAAGTTAAATATAGATTATAATAATCAGTCATGATTTATAAGAATCAAGATCTTGGGAGAATTTATTCGAAGCATAAAGAAACTAAGAACATATACACATGATATGAGATAGATTAAATAGAATTAACAATTCGTGATCATTAAAACATGATTAAAACATGAGAAGTCCAACAATAATTAATATTTTTTTAATAATTCAAAAATATATATATAATGTTTTAAAAAATGAATAGTGTTATAATTAAATGTATATGTGTTTCTAATGAATTTGGTCAATTAATATATTGATCATGTGTGCATATATGTTATGTATCATAATGAATGTTCATCTATACATTACACTCTTCTTATTATTCATGTTTTCCATTGATAGATCATTTTTTATTACGTATATTATACTAGTTGTACATGACCAATTCATGTTACCCATATATATACTATATTATGTTCTCAATACTTATAAAATAAAATTAAATATATTTAAAGATTGAATATATTTATTATATATATATAATTATTAAATTTTAAGTATATATAATTACTTTTTAAATATATTTATTTTTAATTATAATTATAACTATATATATATAATTATAAAATTATTATAAATAAATATATTAAAATTATAAATATATATTTATATTTGTAAATATATACAAATATTTATAAATATATTTATTTATAGTTATAATTATAAGTGTAAATAAATACACATATATAAAATATTATAAAATTATAATAAATATATTTATTAAACTACTTATAAAGTTATAAATATTTAATTAAATAAATATATTTCTAAATATATACAAATATTTATAAATAAATAAAAATATTTATAATTATAATACTTAAAAATATATATATATATTTAAATAATTAAAAATTTATAATAAATATATTAATTATATATATTTCTATACAAATATCTATAAATAAATATAAATAGTTATAAATATAATTCTAAATAAATGTAGATATATTTAAATAATTAAAAAATTATAATAAATATATTAATTATATATATTTATAAAATTATAAATATATTTTTTATAATTTTATAATTATTTATATATTTATTTATTTATTTATTTATAATTACAATAATAAATAATTTATTTATTATAATTTAAAATTGCTAATAAATATTTAATTATTTATTAGTTATAAATATAAATAAATATTTATTTATTTAAATAATTACTAATTCAGGAAAAAATATTTATTATTTTCATATAAAATGTTATATATAATAAAATAAATGTATAGAAATATTGAGAAATAAATTCAAATATTTATAGTTATAGTTATAAATAAATAAATATATATTTAAATAATTATAAAATTATAAAAAATATATTAAATATAAATATTAATAAAATTTTAAATATTAGAAATATTAATTTGTTATAATTTTTTAGTTATTTAAATATATTTATATATATTCATTTATAATTATAATTATAAATATATATATATATTCATATAAATAATTATAAAATTAGAAGAAATATAGTCATATACATCTATAAAGGCTTATCTTTGTCAGCGTTAAAAAATCATTGATAAATGCATGTTTTATTAAAGCTTTCTATTTTAGTGCTGATAAAACATATATTTATTAGAGATTTATAGCTAGCACTGATAAAAGGTTTACCAGGTTTTATAAAAAAAATAACTTTCTCCTCCTTCCTCGTAACCCTCAAGCTCTCACGGAAGCTGATCGCTATTGTCACGCCTCATCATCCTCCTCCTCCTCTCTCTCTCAGCCTCTCCTCTACTGTGAATCACACCTCCATCTTACGCCTCTCCTCTACTGCGTACTAGACCATTGTGAGTGTCTCCTCCATTGAGCATGACACCTCCATCGCATGCCACACTTGCGTTGCGCACCACACCTCCATCGTGCGCCTCTCCTCTGTCACGTGCCTCTCCTCTATCAGGTTCCTCTCCTCCACTGAAGGACTCCTCTGCAGCATGCCCCTCCTCTTATACAAACCCACCTCTTCCACGCACTGAGTGACACCTCCATGGTGAGTTTTCTCCTCTTTCTCTTTGTTCGATGGTGATGTTTTGAATTATATGGTCTAAACGCCCCACTAAAAATCATGATCATTTGTGTTCCTTGTTTGTGTGCTACATGAATTGCATGTTGGTTGGTTTTTGAAGAGAAATTGGTGGTCCTCTTGTGAGATATGATAGCATACACTGAATGTATGTGTGTGTGTGTGTACATGGGAAAGGTTATGCCAATTATGAATGTATTGTAATGATCATGTTTATGGGTTTCTCATATAGTTTTTACTTATATATTTTTATAATCTTTTTAAAATTTTTTAATCATTTTTTGGGTTTATCAGAAAATATCCATAATATCAAAACTCTCTTCACTTCCTCGAATGTTTCTTATCATTTGAACTTTTTTAGGTAATTGTTTTTATGAAACTCTTTTTAATTTACAGGCTTTTGGTGCTTGGTTATTTTAAAACCATCTTCATCTAATGCATATTGATTCATGCAAGTTAGGATGGTGACATAATGATTCCTTATCAAGGTGACCTTCAAGTTAACTTAATTGGGTTTCTCAAAGTTTATTTATCTATATATTGTTAGACCCACTTTGTAATTCACTCTACGTTCTTTTATAAATTCATTATAGTACCTTTTCATACACTTATATTTTTAAACAGTTGTTCAATCCACCTAATGACCATGAAACATTTTCTATAAGTAATAAATTAAGAATTCTACTTTATTTCCTAATTAAATGCTTCTTTTTGAAGGGGATTTGATTGTTATTGAACTTTCATGTTCATTTGTAATAATTTTATGAATCTTATATATTAATTTGATTTAGTAATATATAATTATATCCTATATGATTTTTGGACAGCCCGTTACGTATGTTTGATATATTTATGTTGCAATTTAACTCATTTATTATTTAAAGGAGTTGTTCATTAATTTTTGAATCATGTTTGGTCCCCAAAAATTGATTTTATGTGTTCAATATGGTTGAAATATTTAAGGATCATCTAGAAAATTCTAAAAAATAATTTCATGTTTTAGATATCAATGAATTCTCAAATTCCTGGTTAGAACTTTACAAAATGCATATTTGATTAGGAAACATTTTTGCAATATTATATTTAGATTTTGATGGTTGTATAACGTGGGTTGATTTTCTTTTAGAATTTGTTATGCATGGGTAAAAGGGGGTTGTTTCAGTGAAGGGTGTTTAGAGGTGAGGTGAATAGTTTTTTATGTCATTAAGATTTTATGTGATTGACTTCATGATTGATTTTGACCTCCTCCATTTCATTTATCATGAGAACCCCAGTGACTTAGAAGGGACATAGGACATGTACTTGCTAGACATTGATCTATTATCCCTATTATGGGATTGTATCCCCTCACTTACTAGGAATCAATATACTCTCCCTATATATGGATCAAAATGATTCACTTTCAAGTCATTGATACATTCTCACTGATAACCATTGTTTCACCAAAAACCTTGACCAATCATACTTCTTAATCCCTCCCTCTACAACACGTCCACCTTAAATTATCAATATCATTGAGGCATATCCTTCTACCCTTCTGGATCTAGATTCTCTTGGACATACCTTTTAAAAAAATTATAATTATTTTATGTCATTGTTTCCCATTCTATTGAACACCTCACTTCTGACTAATTCAAAATCAATGTAACTTTTTAACTCTCCAATAGTAGGAATTTCATTTTATCAAAAAGTTTTAATCCTACAGCAATGAATATCAATACAAACCTTACCCATTTCAATGGAACCACCACTTTCTTACTAGTTAAATTCCACTAAATCTTAGAAAACCACTTCACTGTAAGAAACCCAAAAGTCTTGAAACTAAGAATTTTCATCGATTCAGGATAAAATAATCAGCATATGTTTTGTACCCAAACTTTAATAACACTTGTTGGTAACTAATATTAGAATAACAAAAACATCAAATACCACTTTTTGGATTTGGTAAAAATCAAAAATCCTAATGTTAAACCCCAAAAACATAAATTAAACCCCTGAAATGTGTAGATAGCGAAATAAACTTTAGAACATACCTGAATTGAAACATATACCCAAACCTGATATACCATAACATAGAATTCAATATACAGCTAAGTCAGTACACCAAATCTCTACCTTCTAGTTCCAGTAACCTCATGGTTTCGAAAATACCTTCCCCGGAGGAAAATGATAAATAAAGGATAAAAACATGACATAAATGGAATAAGGACACCACATGAAATTAATGTTTTTTGGATGACAATCCTACATTACAGGGGAATACATTGATATTTTTATTAAGGGATAAATTAATTTATAAGGGAAACATATATGTTGTTCGCCCAACCTATCCAAAGCTATATGAGACACTTTTTGGACACCCTGGTAAAATAAACATAACAACACATGTTATGAATCCTTCCACCCACAAGCACTTTAGGGTGAATCCCCTCAAAATGACAAATGATATAATTCAAGTGATTATCAAAAAATATTTTCTTCATAAAATAATTTTATATCTACAAATATAAATTATTATTTTATTAAAACTTTAACAAATTATATGAATGAATTGTTAACAACTGATATTCAAAGTTATGAAGTGGTTAGGACATTTTTCTTGATGAATCCATCAAAGGAACGAAACCTATATTTTCTATATGAAATTTTCTTTAAAAGATTCTATAATATTTTGTGACTTGATGTTGTTAACCACAGGAATGATTTTTGGAGTGGTAAGAATTATCTTGATAATTATAATGATACTATCATCACTTTGATTCTATATGTTACTAATATGAGTTCAGTTAATAATTTTAGAATGACTAGTTATTATAATTTCATTTATAAATTCTTTTTGAGGATTTTAGAAAATACACTTTAGAAAATCATACTATCTATTATTTTAGTACCATGGTTATTTTATAATTATTACTTGAGACATTATGTACTTAAAAGGATTGAGAAATAATTATAGTTTCATCAAGTGATGAGTGGCATAGGTAAATTCTTTGTGTGAAAGGAATGACACTTGAGAAATTTTTGATTGTGTAATGAGTTCATGATTTTAGATTTTCTTGGGTGTATTTTTTTTGGAAGGAACCAATATTGCTCCATGTGAGAGACATATACATTATTCTTGCAGTGTACAACCAATTTATTTGGTGTGATCCAAGGATCATTGGGATAATTCGATGTTTGTAGTAAACTAGAACATGAGTGTTTCATGGTTGCAAGTGTGGGCACTATCTATGGAACATATCTATTGGGACTCTGGTGTTGTGGTGAAGTATAATTAATATTACTGGAAAATGGAAACATGGATAATGGATATCCAATGGTGGGGATCCCAATATCAAATGATTATGTAAATTATTATTATTATTACACCCACATTTGGAATTATTTAATAGAATCATACAACACTAGTTGAATTGGGATTAATCGAGGTGTTTTATATGTATCTTTTAAAAATTGTCTCTATTGGGATCTATGTCCTTGTGAAAATGCCTAAGTGTCTCTTTTAAGATGATTCAAGTGTTTTGAAATGTTTCTTAGTGGGATGTTTCCCATTTTAAATGATTAAGATTGTTGGGTCATGAAGTTGTCCTGAATGATTTAAAAAAATAAATTGTGGTTTAGTGAAAGAGTGTTTAGAACTAATTGATTTATTATAAAAATGGTGTGTCATTTTAAAGAGGAATTTTTTAAAATGGTTGGTTTTTTAATGGGATTTCAAGTGAAATTTTTTAAATATTTTTCAATGGACATTTCAAATGTAGTTTTTTTCACAACAATTTAAGTTTATATTTTTATATAATTAGGTAAACCATTATTTTATATCAATATTTTGTGTATTTATTTTGTTAAATACTACTATCAGTGAATCAAATGGGGTGGGTATGAATAAATAATTGATGGATGTCGATCGTTTGAAAATAGAGTATAAAGATGGAGTGAAATATTTCATCATGTTTGAAAAAGATCATTCATATGAACCTTCTCAAATCCATTGTCCGTGTTTACAATGTTTTTATTCAAGAAATATAAGTCTAGAGGAGTTAGAAGAAAACATGAACTGTCACAGAATAGATCGAAGTTATAAATTTTGTAATAAAAACAGGGAAAAAGATAATGTAGTTGGTGGCTAGGATAACAATGTGTTTTATGGATCATCTTATATGAATACAAGTGTGTACAATGAAAAATATAGTACTGATGACGTGATTAAAGATGTGAATGATGATTAAGATAATATTGAGGAAATGAAAAGGATAGTTGAAGATGAACTTATTGATTTCCCCAAATTGTTTGATCAGTTAAAGAGTTGTGAAAAGACTCCTTTGTATGTTTGTTTCACTAAATATACATCATTTTCAGCCATACTAAAGATGTATAATTTGAAAGTAGTTAATGGATGGAGTGACACCAATTTGACAGAATTACTTTCTCTCTTGAATGACCTGATCCCAAAAGATAATGATCTCTTGAGCCAAAAATATGATACCAAACGAATTCTATGTTCGATGGGTATGATCTTTGAATGAATACATGTCA
This sequence comes from Viscum album, assembly GCA_963277665.1. Classification (NCBI taxonomy): domain Eukaryota; kingdom Viridiplantae; phylum Streptophyta; class Magnoliopsida; order Santalales; family Viscaceae; genus Viscum; species Viscum album. Next base: position 1,126,901,664 of record OY728156.1, on the reverse strand, counting down.
TCCCATATGAGTGTACACTGCTTCGTAAGGAACACAAATCACATTTATAATGCCCAAAGTGCAGTTTTTATCAACACAAGAAAGATGAATTTAGTCCAATGAAATTTTTATGGTACTTTCTAATCATTCCAAAGTTTAGGAGCCTATATGGATGTGAGAAGACCATAGGTCAATTGACATGGAACATAGAAAAAATAAATAAAGATGGGAAAGTACATCACTTTGTAGACTCTCCTCAGTGGAAGTGAATAAATTTTGAGTGTCCTGATTTAGGAAACGAGCAGAAAAACCTTCTTATTGAGTTATATATTGATGGAGTGAATCCTTTGGGTTTTCAAAGCATAACCCATAGTACATGTCCGGTTATATTGGCAAATTATAACTTTCCACCGTGGTTATGCATGAAATGAAGACAAATCATTCTATTTATGATTATATTAGGACTGAAAAAATTGTGTAATTATATTGATATTTATTTGGCTCCATTGATCGAGGATTTGAAATTATTGTGGGATTCAGGTGTTACATTTTATGATGCATATAGAAATGGAGATTTTACATTGAGATCCATGTTGTACAGGATGGTAAACTACTTTCCTTTTTTTGGGAATTTTTCAGGATATATCATTAAAGGAATTCATTGGTGTCCCATATGCGAACAAGGTACATAGTTAATTAGGTTGAAAAATTCATCAAAAACTCTGTTTATAGGAAAACATTGATTTCTACCCTGATGAAAAAAGTACTGATCTTGGATAACATCATTCGATGAAAGTTTAGAATAATGTATAGCACCATCTCTACTAATTGGTTATCAATGGTTTGAGAAAGTAAAAGATTTGGACAATGCTTTTAGTAAACCATTTTTGAAAAACATTACAAAAACTAGTTGGAAGAAGTGATCAGTTTTTTTTTTTGAATTACCGTACTGTAATTGTCTATATGTTATACACATTTTTGATGTTATTCATGTAGAAAAAATGTGTGTGATAGTCTCATTGGAAAATTGCTAAATGCACCTAGAAAAACAAAGGATGGAATTAAGGCTTGGTTAGACATGGTTGACTTGGGAATACGAAAACAGTTGGTGCTAGTGAAGGGAGAAAAAAGAACTTTTCTTCCTCTAACTTCTTACACTCTTTCCAGGAAAGTGAGATATAATTTTTTTCAACTTCTTTAATGGCGTAAAGGTTCTATAGGGGTATTATTCAAATATCAATAACAATTTTTCAATAACCGATTTAATGTTAAAGGGTTTGAAATCACATGACTGGCATGTTTTAATGAAACAACTAATTCCAATAGTTTTACATTTCATTTTTCCTAATAATTATTGTTATACATTAATAAATCATTGTTTCTTCTTCAAGGCTATATGCAGGAAAGTTATAGACCTGGTAAAATTTTTGAGTATGTAAAGAGAAATTTCCATCATATTGCTTGAATTAGAAATGTTCTTTCTGTTGACATTCATTGATATTATGGTTAATTTCATGGTTTACTTGGTGAGAGATATTCGACTATGTGGTCCTATACACTATAGATGGATGTACCCCATTTAACAGTACATGATGATTTTGAAAGGGTATGTCAAAAATCAAATTCGTCAAGAGGTTTGTATTGTAGATCTATATATTTTTAAGGAAACTGTTGAATTCTATACAAAATACATGTCTGGTGTGGAGATAATTAGTTTACCAAAATCTCGTCACACTGGGTAGCTTGTGGGTGAAGGTGTTTCTAAAAGTGAGGTCGTCACAATCAACATTACATATCAAGAGTAGGCCAACCATTACGTTTTTCATAACAGTTTGGAGGTTCACCCATATGTCGAAACCCACAAAGAAATTCTTAGTCATTTGAATCCATCATGGGATGAAAAATAGATATTAAATACACATAATTGAGATTTTATAGGATGGTTTTGGGACCATATATTTAAGGAGTCAAATGAAAATTTGGACACAATTTCAGAATGACTTTGATGTCTAGTCAAAGGACCAAGTCTGTTTGTATTATATTATAATACTTATGTAATTAATGCTTATACATTCTATACTAATGAATGTGATGAAGACAGTACCATGCAGAATAGTGGAGTTACCCTTGTGGCTGGAGCAACGCATGTTTCCAATTCTAAGGATAGAAATCCAATTTATGTAAATATGTCATACTTTAGCATCATCAAACAAATATAGGGGTTGGATTATACAAACTTCCAGGTTCCGATTTTTCAATGAAAGTGGGTTGATAATAGTAGTGTCGTTAAAATATAGGAGTTGGGATTCATGAAAGTTTATTTTAGTAAGGAATGGTACAAATCCAAACCTTTTATAATGGAATTACAGACAATACAAGTATTTTATTTTATAGATCTCACAGACCTAAAGTGGTCAATTGTTCTGTTGTCGACCAAACCACTAAAGTGTCAGATGAAAATTCATCAGAGGATGAACCATTAATTGGGAAGTCGCAATCATTTTGTAGCAGACCCAATGTAGATGGAATTCTATATGTCAGAGGAGACCACAATGATGGGATTTTGATAGTCGATAGAGGGGTAATATCCCTTCAGCCTTTAAAAAAGATAGTTCAATAATCAGGTTAAATTTATTTGTAATATGCATCATGTTACCTTTTGTAATTATCTTTCCACTGCTGGTTTTTTGTAATCTATATTAAATGTTAAACCACTTCTTTAGATAAAAACTTATGCATGTGATGATACTTCCAATCCTGAGGCACAACAGGTCTCTCAACCTACTACTTCTCGCAGTTCATAGAAAGAACATCTCTATCAACCTACTATAGATCGCAGTACAGAGGACCAACAGTTTTCTCAACCTATTCTTGTTACTAATCCAAGTGCAAAGGTAGAAAGAACATCTACACATGCCAATGATAGAACTTTGGAGGAACATATTGATGATGTTGATACTGAGGAAATGGTAGTCAATGAAGCACTTTTGGCGCAGAAAAAACATAATCATCGTAGTTTAATGGTGTTATAAAACATCCTAAAGGAAAACAGTGAAAGGTGTCAAAGACAAGATTGTAGGGAATTAGTGGGGCCAACATGTCAACCCAAAAATTTCAATGTTCAATAGTTACATTGGAATCGCCACTCAGAAACATGTGTTGATTGATGTATAGTCATGGAACCATGTTTCCATTGGGCTTAAGACAGTGATGTGCGAAGATATTATGGTAATATTATGATATTATTTCTTTAATTTAAAAAAAATAATGAAACATTGACTTACTCTTTATCATCACTTGTAAAGTGAATTTATAGTGGATGACTCGCACAAGGACTATGTATTAAGGGTTGTTGGAAGGATTCAAAGAAAATTTCACACAATTTTAATGAGAAGTTATCTTAAAGATGATGAAGGGAAAATAAACACACACCCACCTCTTATTTATGCACAAGTGATAACCAAAGGAGCATGGGATGTGTTTACTAGCCAATGTGTGGAGCAGTCTTTTTAGGTACATTGTGTTTGGAAATATGTTTTTTGACGATATTTTTATTCATATCTTTGATTGATCGTTTTTTATTTATGAAATAGAAACTGAGTGCTAAAAATAAGGAATGAGTAGAAAAACCAGTGTTCCCCTACTGTAAAGTAAGAATAGGGAATATTGTACTTGAAAATAAATGGTACATATTTTAAATATACTATAAAACTTTTATGTGAAATAAAACAACATCATAACTACGTTATTGTATTTATATGTAGATTAAATAATCCAAATCCAAAGTCACTTCCATCCCACACCATGTTCTATGGAAGGAGGTGTGTGTAAATAAAGATGGGATACTGATAGATGAAAACACATAAAACATGTGGGAAGCATGTATAAGTATGACACAATAAATATTTTTTTTCATTAAATCGATATTACATAACAATGATTACTTATTTCCATATATTTTCTATCTGACATAGTCATAGGAATCAGTAATATCCAAACTAGATGCAAATATACTTTTGGTGGTCTTGAAGCAGCAGAAAAGTATGGTCGCCTCAGAGGTGCGGGTTTTGGGGTGACACCCCGAACATTTTTTGAGGAAAAAACAAGAGGATGATCAAAGTGAAGAAATAAAAAAAAAAATAGAGGAAGAATATCTATCCTTGGAGAACATATGCAATTGTAGAGAGAGTTCATGAAAAAATTAGTGGTAGGGGAAAAGAGAAGAAACAACTCAATAACAAACAGCGCGTGAAGATCCCTCCCCACCCCCCACTGGCTTTGAGGTGATCCATTCCCCTCAAAAACATATCTTAGATAAAGAAATCAATGTTATAATAATTGTTTCTATGATTTTTGAATCAGATAGACACTGATTCTTTTCTATACTGATATTATATTGGGTTAAAATGGCTGTGATTTATATCTATCCACACCCACCCATCGCCTTATAGCAATTGCTACGGTGTTCAACGTATAAAAATACCATGCTACACAATAGAACACTCCAACGATTCATGTAAAAGTATTGATTAATGTAGACAATGAGCTGATCACTGAGCTACATGTTCCAATTTATGATGAAGATCTTCATAAGTTCGAACAAGCTCTTGGAACATTCATCACATGGCTATCGTAGCTTGTAATAAAAAATGTCGACAAGGAGGTATTCATTTCCAATTTATTTTTCAAGATAAACCTGTAACATTTAATGGAAAAATATATAAACTATTGAATTTTATTATAGATGGGTTACAGGGAAGGGGGTGAAAATAAATAATGGCTCAAAACCATCTCAAGGATCAACCAACCGGTCAAAATGATCTACCAAAACCACCTTAAACCCACCTGTTCTATATCCACATTTATTATCATTACTGGCTCGGGTGAATATGAATTTGAAATTCAGTGGTACTCACACAATTATTTTTGATTAAAATATGTTCAAAGGGGAAGATCCATATTTCATTAGTGTTGACAATGTAAGTTAAATCCTGAAGTATGACTGGCTAGTTGGCTCAGTTTTAAATGTATACATGAGGTATGTTTTAAAGACTTGATTTTCCAAAATTTTATAAAATATGATAATTATTACAAAATACATTTCAAATTTTTCACAGGTGTATATATGAAAATAATTGAAGGGATTTCCTCGTAAATAAAAATTTTGATTCGTTAGTCCTCACATCACCTCTACAAAACAAAAAAATTGAGTCCATGAAAGAGGTTGAGATAGTGTCAGGTCTTCTCAAATCATTTAAAAGAAAAAATTCAGATGATAGACTCTTGTTAATACGAATGATGTAGGGGTAAAACTATAAAATTTAATCATCTAAAATATATTTTAATTTAATTCATTGCTTATTCTTTTTTGTGTTCTTAGGTAGAATTGGATGATCATTGCAGTCAATTTGGATACTCCAAAGATTTATTTTTTAGATTCAATTCATGTATATTAAACAAACTAACCACAAAATATGGGGTTTGTCAATTTGTAATACACTACATCTAATATTTTAGAAATAAACATCAAGTTATATAACTTATATTATATTTTAATGAGGGTTCTATTATGATAGGGTGGTCCATGAATATTGTCTCCATCATGAAAAGAGTCTAGGAGAAAAGGAAAAGATACATCATAGATATTATGACTGGATACGAATCAAGGAATATATAATAAGATTTCACTATCTAAACACATATAAAAATTATTTATTTTTCTCAATGTTTTTTTAGGGTTTGAAACAAACAAATGATAAATTTTTTGGTTATTATGTTTATAAATTTAGGAAAGATATTGTATTCCATGAACAAAACGATATCCCAAAAGAGGTATTTTAGAAAATAATTACTATTTTATTTGAAATGTTTATTAATCCTTTGTGAATTTATATTTTTTCAGAACTATCGTGATTTCCCAAAAGACTCATATTCACAAGATGATATAGATTAATTTATAAATGAATGGGTAGAATACCTAATAGAATATTGTACAAAAATAACATGAAGATATGACCAGTACGACTCGAAGTGTCTATTTTTATTTAAAATTGATAGTATTTTTGGTAAAAAAATATAAGTGACATACTGAAAACTAAGAAAACGCATTAGGATTGATTTGATACTTGAAAAAAATGATCCATAAGTAATTTTTTATGTGTAGGAATCAACCAAACCAAAATCCAATGCACAGTGTGAATTTTATGACTTTAAGTGTGTATTTTTATATTAAATTAGCAATAAATTTTGCAAAAAAACACAACTAACATACTGAAAACTAAGCAAATGAATTAAGATTATTTTGATACATTACTAAAATTATCCATAAGTCATTTTTGATGTTTTGGAATCAACCACACTTCAATATGATGAATGGTGTCACTAATATTACTAAAAGTGTCTCTTATCAGTTTAAAATTGACATTTTAGTTCAAAACTTGTCACTCACTGAAAACCGAGTAAACATGCTCTTATTGTCTTCATAATTTATGAAAATGATTCATAATTTTTCTGTGATGTGTATGAAGTATCCTCATATAAATATGATGCATGATGTGACAGGTATTACACAAAATGCATGTTTCTAGTTTGAAATTGTATTCAAGTAAAAACACAACTATCATACTAAAAATTGATAAAACACATTTATATTTTTTTGATACATAATAAAAATTATCTATAAGTCATTTTTGATGTGTATGAATCAATAGCACATAAATATGATGCATGGTGTGATCAGTATGACTCAAAGTTTCTTTTTTATTTAAAATTTACATTAATTTTAGTAAAAAAACACAACTAGCATACTCAAAATCGAGCAAACGCATTCTGAATTTTTTGATAATTTAGGAAAATGATCAATGAGTCATTTTTGATTTGTATGAATAAACCTCATCTCAATACAATTCATTATGTGATTGGTATAAATCCAAATGTGATTTTTATTGTAAAATTGACATTAATTTATGTAAAAAAGAACAACTGACATAATGGAAATTGAGAAAATGCATTCGGATTGTTTTGATAATTTAGGAAAACAATCCCTTAGTCATTTGTGATGTATAGGAATCAATATCACCTCAATCTAACACCCGACATTACTAGTAGGACTAAAAGTTTCTGTTATCAGTTTAAAATTTACATTTTAGCTCAAAATGTATCACTCATTAAAAACAAAGAAAATGATTTCTGATTGTCTTCGTAACATAGGAAAGTGATTCTTAAGTCCTTTAATGCATGTATGAAGTACTCTCACATCAAAGTGATGCATTATGTGATCGTTATGTGTCAAAAAATGTGTTTTCAGTTTGAAATGATATTTTTTTTTAAAAACACAACTGACATACTGAAAAACTAAGCAAACACATTTTTATTGTTTTCATATCTTAGAACCACTATACATGGGTATTTTTTTGACATGTAGGAATTAACCACACCACAATCAAATAAACAATGTGACAGGTATAAATCCAAATGTGTTTTTATCTAAAAAAACTATTAATTTAAGTAAAACTAACAAGTGACATACTGAAAACCAAGCGAACACATTTGAATTGTTTAGATACTTTAAGATAATAATCCATGAGTCATTTTTGATGTATAGGAATAAATCTTACCTCAATATGATGCATGAGGTGACTAGTATGACTAAAAGTGTATGTTATCAGTTTAAAATTGACATTTTAGCTCAAAATGTTCCTCTCACTAAAAACCAATAAAATTTCCACTGATTGTCATCATAATTTAGTAGAGTGATTATTAATTACTTTGTGATGTGTATGAAGCAGTCTCACCTCAAACCGATGCATGATGCGACCAGTGTGACTCAAAATTGGTGTTTCTAGTTTGAAATTATATTTTAGTAAAAAAATACAAATTTCATACTGAAAACATATCAAACCCATTAATATTGTTTTATTACTATAGAAAAATGATCTATGATTCATTTGGGACTTGTAGAAATCAACCACACCTTAATCCAACGAAAGATGTGATCCGTATAAATACAAATATGACATTTAAATTTTATATTAATTTTAGTAAAAAAAATAAGGGACATACTCAAAATAGGAAAACAAACTCAGATTGTTTTGATATTTTAGGGAAATGATCTATAACTCATTTGAGTCATGTAGTAATCAACCCCACCTCAATACGATGCATGGTGTGAACTGTATAACTCCAAAATGTGTCTTTTTTATTAAAAATTGAAAATTTATTAATGTATTTTTTTCATAATAATGTTTAATTTATTTCTTTGTAGTATTACTAACATTATATTTGTTTTCTTTTATAGGTGGAAGCCTTTTCTTGAGTTGGGATGATTTTTTTAGCAACTAATACCACGGGTGGACATTTTTGAGTGGGGATCACGGATGTCAAACGATGAAACATTAATTTTTTTAACTGTTTTTTGGATAATTATAAATATAATTATATAAAACATTGTTTGAAATGTATATAGAATTGGTTTTCAAACCCTTGTGTGTGATGCTTTGTTCTTGTGTTCACTACTTTGTTCTTATGTATACTGTGAAGGTGGTGTGTGTGTTTTTGTGTAGTTGCTAGTGGGTGAGTTGTTATATAAATAGAACATCACAGTAATCTAGGCCTTTATTAGTGCTATTTCATGTACTGATAATGATCCATTTATCAGTGTTATATAGTGTGCTGATAAAGGCCCTCTTTATCAGTGCAATTTTAAGTGCTCATAAAGGCCCCCTTTCTCAGTGATATGTAAAGAGTTGATAAAGTGATCCTTTATCAGTGCTAAAAATATCGATGATAAAAAAGTTTCCTTCATTTGTGCTAAAATATCGCTGAAAATGGTGGGACCTTTATCAACGCTTTTTTATCACGGATAAAAGACACCCTTTATCAGCATTTTTTTAGCACTATTAAAGGAGGACCCCCCCCCCCATATCTTCACTTAGATTAACAGTGCTTTTCTAGTGATATTAAAGGCACTATTTGTAGTAGTGTAAATAGATATATCATTAAATAGAGAACAAAACAATATGGATTAGTGGTAAATGGTCTAGGTGTGTAAAGTGAGGTCTCGAGTTCGATTATTGGGGGAGGAAGGGGCGCACATGTGGGTCAAATTTGGGATAGCGCGGTTAAAGGGTGGTGGTGGTTGGGGACTATGTTGGGGTGTGTGGGTAGGGGTTGGGGGATTCACATAGAGATATTTAAAGGGGTCAAGCACAATTAAAACCCTCCTATTTGCAAAAATATTTTTAAACTTTGAAAAAAAATTAACCGTTATCAACGTATTTTTTAGTGATGATAAAATATTGCTTTTATTAGATCTTTTTTTAGCACGGATAAAAGGAATCATTATTAGTGATTTTTTATTGATGATAAAAGGGACCCCTTTTAATAATTCCTAGATTATCAGTGCTTTTTTAGCACTGATAAAGGTCTTTTTTATCCCAGATAAAACCTTTTTTTGTAGAAGTAATTTCACAGCATTATGATCTAGCTATATCATAAATTATGATTGGATAAGGCACTGGTACTATGATATCAATATATCTTAACGATTAGTATACCCAAAGGCATGTAATATATTATTTAAATCATGGATTTCAAGTGATGTAACTCCTCTATATCATACACTATGATATAAACCAATGACTTTACATAATTTATATTGGATTTAGAATTTGTTCCTACCAATTATAATGGTAAAATGAACTGATTAACTATATATAGCATTATATCCAAGTTGTATGAAAAAATACACATTTAGTTAAAATTTCATATTATTATTCATGTGAACCATTAAATTAATAAAATCACAATAATATTTCCAATTATGATATATTTATTAGAATAATTAAAATAGTCAATAATAATTCAAATTTAAAATATAGAAATATATTAACGTGGTTGTGATCCATATTTTTCTAATATAACCCTTTAAAATATTTCAAATAATATTTCTCATGTGGGTCACTAGTATTAATGATGTTTCAAGCATCATAGATCCTTGATAATGATATATTCAAAATAATATATTATTATTAGTCCTCTCAAGCATGTTGGAGAGTTATTGGAATTGCTTCTTGAAAAGAGCATCGAATGGAAAAACTAACGTTGTGGTTGTGTTTGGAGTAGGGATATACACTAAGGTTGTTGTAACTTTTATTTGTATTTATGATATGGGGTGGCCCATCATGGTTGTGTCAGTTAAAAAATCATTGATTTATAATTGATTTATTTATAACTGGTGAATCACTTTATTCCCCTACAAAACCCCCCTATAATTTTTCTCAAGGGATAGTTTCTTTTGTCAATGATGCAAACCCTACATAGTGAGAGAAGGGAGTTGGGAGTCTATTTTTTAACTCTTTTAATTACCTCACACAATTATTACCTATGTTTATTCCCTCCTTCCTCATTGAAACATTCTCCTTCTTCAATGATTTTCTTCTTATTTTTGAATCAGCAATGTCCATTGAAAATGAGTCGTTGTGCGACTAATATTCATACCAGCTACTATTTTTTTATTCCCTTTATTACATCACATATTGAACAATAACCAATGTCCATCCCTTTATCTTGTGTCTCGACTTCAGCATAATTAGAATGGTTGACCAACGGTTCCATGGTGAGATTAGCGATGAGTTTGAGTAGTGGCTTTAAGGTTGACCAAAAATACGGTAAGAAAACTCAGTAGGATGTGTCCATAGTGGATGGTCATGGTGATATGATGATATAGTGTTATAAGGATTATTTAATGTCATGTAAATGAAAACCACAGTGGTCAGTCACCGCATGGTAGGATTCGACCATAGTGGTGGCCGACAGCACAGTAGGTAGCGACCACTCGGGTTGCCGATATGAAATGTAAATGCATGGTAGTTCAATAGGTTACTTCCCCTAGTTTTATGTTTCAATTGGATCCTAAAGAAAATGTTGATATTTTAAAAAAAAATACCATCGTCCTTCTATGGTGGGTAACCATCTTTGATTACTAGCCGCTATAGGATACCAGTTGTAGCAGTTGGTGGTTGCCCATGATGACAATCCCGCGGGATCTAGTTGTCATCAAGTGAAAACTTATAGCACCCATTTGCATCTTCTCCACAATATGCTTATATATATATTTGGTGGTTGTCTGTGAGATTCTATATATGGGATTTTCTAAACTTCGTATCCCAGTTGGAATATGTATCCACTACCTTCCCCTCTGGACATAGGTCATCCGACCAAACCACGTAATTTTTTGATGTCCCTATTTTATTTTCTTCTCCTATTTTGTGTGAAATTGTGAGAGGTTGAGCACTTCCACCCCAATTAATTGTTATTATATCATGAGATTGATTACCTAGGAAATAACCTTAACCCGATGATATTTGTGCTTCCCATTGGAAGCCGGTGTACGAACATCTGTAACCTTTACTGTACAAATCTATATATGTCCCAGTATAAAAAATAAAAATACTTGAAAGAAATTTTTTGAATTGATTTGGAATCTGATTTAGAAAATTAAATAAATGATTTTAGGATTTTCTTCTATTCCAAATTCATTGGTGCTACCTGTTTTTTGAAATTTTTATTTGTTTTTGTGATAGAGAATCCACAAACCAAAAGTAGTTCAGTACCACCCCGGAAGTATGTTCTAGCTACACATGTCGGTAAGGAAAATAAATCTGTACATAGAAGTATGGTGTTCAGTACCAAATTTTAGGTGGAGAAATTCTATAGGAAAAACAAATTCAATATATAGAAATGTGAATATGTGAATATTATGATGAAAGTTGTCATACCCGCTCTCAAAAAAAATGTTTGTGATTTAACTAAGTGCAACACAGAGGCTGAAGTTGGTCATTCTATCAAGGAGGAAGTGAATTAAACAACCCTTAATAGTCTTGAAGAAAACAAAAAAAATTTAAGACAAATGAAACAAATGATGGGCGGTTTTGTTTTTGTGACTTTCGGACAATACACTAAACAAGTGAATGAGAGGGGATAATCGAAGACACAATTTCTTTAAAAACACTTATATGAAAAGATGTGGTTAATAAAATCTTCCCCCTTCATATTTAATTTATCCTTATCACATATGATTATAATTTATTCAATTTTAATCCCCTAACATTGTCAACCCCTGAACCCTATGGAAATTAAATCAACCAAAAATATTGGAAAAATGAGCCTTCCGTAAACTTTGGAACATCCAATTGCATCACCCTGCCTTGATTGTGATCTAAAATCCAACTTATGGTCAATGGTCAATAAGGTAAGTATATCCTCCCTATATTTTATAATTAATTGAGTTTGTTATGATACTTGAACCCTACAATTCTATCCCAAGTTGATTAGATTTTCTATTGAGGTTTCACTCACACGGTTTACACAAACCCGACCACGCGGTCAAGTGAAAGTCAGTCAAGTAACATAGAAATTAGAAATAAATTAATTGATCACAATTTAAGAATTGCAGTATGTTTATGGATTTAAAATAAATAAATTAATTGATTGGGGATTAGATAAACTACAAAATAAATCACTCTTCCATGAGTGGAGTTGTCATTGTGGAGATGTTTTTCATAAGCAATGGGTTGATTGGGGAACACCTAATCTCATCTCCACTCTTAGATTCTAGCCCATGAATAAAAAAAATAAGATTAAAAGGGAAAAACACAGAATATTAATTGATTAATAATTCAGGATACAAACATGAAAGAAAATAAATACAAAGGGGAGGTGGGAGAGGAGAGCGTTCTTGGAAGAGATGTTTTCAAAAGGCCTTACTTATTCCAAGAGATGTTAGGGGTTCCCAAGATCCAACCTTTCATCCAAACCTTCCCAAATCTTCAACAAACCCTCCCAAAGAGTTAAAAAATTCTTTAAATAGAGTTGGGTAAGGGAAGGGTTACAAAAAAAATTAATGTGAAATGTAAATTCGTCCAAAATGTTAATCTCAATTTCTTCCCATAGGTGACCTCGAAAACGCATGAATTAGCTATCCTCCTAGAAGTATAATTTGTTTATAATAATGTACTCTATCTTACCTCCAAATTTGGACCCAATACATGTTAGGATGAAGTAGATACGTCCCAAATGGTGAAATGATGTCCAATTTGGATAGTTATGTCCAACTTTGTCTTCATGGCCCATTTACTCCACTCAAATGCATGATCCAACTCCCATGTACTCAATAGAATTTGTATCCCATTAATTCAGGAACATGGTTACAAAATTTGAAGTCAAAATAATTTATATAACAATATTTATACTTAGAATACTACAGTTAATTTTAAAAGGGTAAAAATGGAATTTCAGTCGAATTTTCAAATGAATGATATAATCCCAAATATTATATAAATTAATATATTCAGAACAATGTGAGGAAATTATTTCATTTATTATCAATAAAATATTCAATAAAATTTTGTTTTATCATATTCTAACTCAACAATAGTTAGATATCAACTTGGAAGAAAATCGCACCAACATCTCCCATGGTGACTGGAAGAGACTCAACTGCCAAGCCTATAGTACCATATAACTTTATTTGGTTGAAGATAAAAAATACAGTGTGATGTGATAAACTTCATCAAAAAGTTTGAGGAGTATTTTTTAGAACATGTTTATGGCTAGAGGCATTGAAATTAGTTATGCCTGAAAAAGAAATTGTTCAAATTTTAGTACAAGCAAAGTATATCATTGATTGATCACCTTGATTCATTTAATAAAATCCTTTTAGATTTTCAAGGTTTGGAAATAACAATTGGAGATGAAGATAAGGTTATATTTTTGTTGAAATCTCTACCGAAGAGTTATGATCACCTTACTACAATTAGAGGAAGGTCATATGATAGGAAATCCATAAGATTATGAAGATATGAATCATGATCGATGTCAAAAGGCAAGTCTGTATTTAGAAGTCCTGTGAAAGACGAGTGTAGCTACTTTCATGAAAAAGGGAATTGGAAGAAGGATTGTCCTGAAATTGTGAAATCGAAGGAAAATGTTGTACAGAGAACCGATCATGTTGAAGATACCATCCTTTTTTTCTAAGTGGTCAACCATTCAAAAAGTGGGATTCTTGTTCTAGGTTTCCCATTCCATATATGAAGTAATCAATATTGGTTTTCAAACCTAAATGAGTCAGATGAAGGTGTGGTATATATGGGAAATAACCACCATTTCCACATTAGAGGTATTGGAACAATACGGTTGAAGATGCATGATGGTACAACTCTATACCTTATAGATGTAAGATATATACCAAAATTGGAGAAGAACCTCATATCCCTTGGAGTTTTGGATGAGCTTGGTTACTAGATAACCATAGAAGATGGATTCATGAAAGTTATCCATGGTTCACTTCTGGTGAAGAAAGGTATTCAGATAGATTATTTTTATTATTTGAATGCTAAAACTGTTATAGGTGGAGCAGTGATATAAAACAAGAGTATCACCACAGGCAGAACACAAAGGACTATACGAAAACCTTCCAAGTATGGAAAATCAGTTAGCTATTCTCTTTCTATAGTTAAAGATCGTGTTCTAGATTACTATCAAGATGTTTTGGATAGAAAGGAATTAAACCAGTGGAAGTCTGTTATAGAAGAAGATATGAATTCACCGCATCAGAATATGATATGGGATCTTGTTCCTCCATCGAAGGACAAGAAGACTGATACAAGGATCAAGTTCCAACATTATTTGGACTTGATCAATATGCCTCATATTTGATATTTCTATGGGCATCAATAAGGTAGCAGTAGGAGAAAAAACATCTTCAATAATTATTTTAGCAGTGTGAAGTTTTGTCTGAGCAGCAACATTGTGATATTTTGTGTCAAGGTGGATATTGTTGATATTTTTAATAAAATACCACCGTTATAATATTGTGAGGAACTCCCTTTGATGACCATATGTCGGAGGATACCCATTGAAGTTGTTGGCGGCCGCCCATGTTGAAAATCCCTTAGGAGCTGGTTGTCATCCAAAGAAAAATTGTAGCATCCATTTTCATCTTCTCCTTCCTATGATGCTATATATATATATATATATGTGTGTGTGTGTGTGTGTGTGTGTGTGTGTGTGTGTGTGTGTGTGTGTGTAGTGTGTTTCTATGAGATGATATATGTGGGATTTTTGTATCCATGTTCGAATAAGAATCTGTTGCCTTCCCCCAGGGATGTAGGTTATCCGACCGAACCACATACATTTTGTGTGTCCCTATTTGATTTGCTTCTCCTGTTTTGTGAGAAATTATGAGAGGTTGAGTGCTTCCACCCCAATAGATACCCACTTTCTAAATGCATGATGGGGTGAATTGGGTGCTCTAACATGGCCATATGGTTGGTTATACACCAAACTCAGCCTCGATTCATTCGACGCGACTGGGGAAGTGGGTGCACATGGGTTCAATACAACCACTTGTTTCCATGAAAGTAGAGTTTGAAACATCCAATGGGGTGTTCCCTAAACCTTCCTATCATACCACATGGAATACCCAAGGGGAACATTATGTGGCCCACCTTCACCTATGCATGGTGTTTTTCATAACTTATTAATTGTGTGCCAGTTTTGAGAAATTGAATAGCATATCCAGAGTCTTTTTCATATAGATCAGTTTTTTCTAATCTATTTGATCATTAAATATAATTTTCATGATGAAATAGATGGTTTTAGGAATTATCTATGAAAGTCCAATGATGATATTATGGTTTATAAATCATATTGTTTAGAGGTAAAGAACCTTTCTCTCGTTTATTATGTGTTACTTTCATATATTTTGTGTCCCACTCAACTATTGGGTGATGATTTATGATACTCGTTGTAGTGTCATACCATTGTTATAGATTCTGTGAGGTGAGATGGGTTTCTCAAGATAGGCTAGTATGATGGAAGGAGTTAGTACTCTCAGGGATAACACCCAATCCTTGGTCAAGGTGGGGATTCCTATATTTATTTCTAGAATTTTGTCACTATTCAGTGGATGGTAAGGTGTGGTACTCCACCGACTTAAGCACATACTTTATTAGGGTGGTGTAAAGGCTGTGAAGATCTGATTCTTTAAGAATTCTAATACATCGGTCAAAACCTTGGTTTCCTTCAAAAGTTTATAAACAACTAGGCTATCAACATAAAAATTTATCAGTTTTCGGTACTTTGAACATCCGTAGTTTCTTGTGAAATTGAAACCATTACAAATTATAGATGATATGACTAGGAATTATTTTCACCCCTATGACTTTAGTGGAGGAACATATCTAGATTATTACTTGTCTTCTTCCCACTACCTTTTCTATATTGAAGTTTGAGCTGGCTTATTTTTTTTATAGTTTTAGGGGTACCTATTGAGTATTTTTATACTCACACCTACATGGTAATTAAATCCACACATGTTGTGTCCATACAGATAATGCACAATTTTAATATGTTCATGGTGGATTTGTAGCTAGTGCATTTTTTCAAAGTTGACACCCGTTGATTTTTTTTTATATGTGGTGGTGCATAGTGGTTCCTAATGGTGGTGGTTTTCATTGAGACTATATATAAAACAAGTGGTATACAATGTGAGATGGATATTTACAAGGGAATTCTCTTATAATATTCACAGGCTTGTGGGATGTACAGAACCATTAGTGTTTTATTATGTAGAATTGTTCTTATAATTGATATCCCATGAATCTATTATATAAAATTTATTTGTTTATGTATAAATACTACTAGTTTTTATTATTATTTTGATCATTGTAGATATGTATTAGTTGCAGGTCGATGTTGGTTAGGGACTCCAATATTAGGTTATATGCATACTCGATGCTAGTGACCAGCCCAGGCCTATTCATGATGGACTTTGGACATTGTTTTATGATTCAAAATGTTCAATCCACTTAGCCAAAAATATGATATTTCATTACAGGATAATTCACATTCAGCTGAAGTGTAACTTTATTCGTAATTTGTTTGAGAAAATGTGTTGGATTTAAGGAAGATAGATAGATCTTGGAATCCGACCGATATAAATGTGAATATTTTAGTATGGGATGATATGAGGTGATGTTGTGTCACAGTTAGGCTGGGATAGACAAAATCATGGGGGGTACCATGCTGCTACAAAGGATGTCTTTGGAAAGGAAGGAAGCCTTTGGATGTTGATGGAGTAATTAGAGGTGGATCTTGAAAATGATTCTCAAGTGAGAGATTGTTCATATTGGTTGTTGATGTGACATTGTTCTAACACACCTTTTTGAATCTATTTTGTTGATTAAGTTGTGATTTTGAGCAGAAAGTGTACTTAAAATGAAATATTTTGAATATTGTATCACTCGAAGTTGAATCATTCATTCTTTAAAAAACATAATAAAAATGTGCATTTTAAGGCTTATAAAGTTAAGTGTTCATCAAATTCATTTTCTACATTTTTTTCAGAACAGAATATTTTAGAGTTTGGTTTAATATGATTATGTTGAAATTTATTTTGTGATGATTTTGAGTACATTTTAAAATTTTGAATTTATGAATTCAAGTTCCATGATTTTTTTTAATATAATTTTTTGGGAACTTTTTTTTTCAATGGACATATTTTTTCTAGACAACTCAAAAAATTTAAGTTGGTTTGAATTTATTCTTCTATAATTCCATATTTTAATTGTTAAAAATTTTATCGAGTTAATTTTTTTAAATGAATTTATTTATTTAATAATTAATTTTTAATTTGAATATTTTATTTTTAGTTAATTATGAATTCTATGTGTTTAAGACTTTAAAAAAATTATAAAAAGGTAACCTACAGTAAGAAAATGTCACATGTAACTCTCATGGCCAATATACAGACTATAATATTAGATTCCAAGTGACCAAGTGAATGTGGCATGATTGGTATATTGACTGAAATAATGAAGTTTCAACAAACTGCACTGCATGCCCACGGTCACTTAAATGACCGCAAGCCACTGCATAGTCATTATAGTGACCACACCCTAAAAATGACAATATTATTTCTTTTCAACCTTCCATTTATATTTATTTCAAGTGGAGGGATTCTTGATTAACTAACCATTACTATCCTCATAATAAACCATGTCGATGAATTCCAAAGCTTTCTTAAGATGGAAAATCCAAACGGTTTCCCTACCTATCATTCCCTCCCACTAAACCAATAGAAATTGTGAAAAGTTTAAGTTACCATTCTTGATATACTCAAACTTCTATAGAGAACCACCATAGTCACCTAATTGATTTCTATAGAAAACATTTAACCAAAGGAGTCATCTGAGGCTTCTAAAAGATAGATCTAAACTTGATCTCATGATAAACCAGTCTTATTATTTAAGATTTATTAACACTGAGTTGGGTAAAGATGAGGATTTAAGATCTAATAGTAGATATTTATAAGAAAAATTTTAATTCAATAATTTGAGTTCGAATTGGAGGATGTCAATAATATCTAAAGCGGATTTGAGTCCAATTGAATAATATAACGATTATGATGGATTTTATTATCCCAAGCATGTATGTGACCCAAGCCTAATTTTTTATTTAAAGGGTAAGGAATATTCTCACTAAAATCATCAAATAAAAGATGGTATAGCATATTTAATATGATTCCTAACCATTCGGGGTTGATCTCGACATTGGTGAAATAAAATATGGTGTGTTTTCATGCTATGAAAATCATCCAATCTCGGCTAAATATTCCATTCAATGATGATTATATTTGAAGAATATTTGTATCGATCAATTATAGTTGGATGAAGCTCAGCTTGGATATGATGTGTCAAGAAATAATTGATCAATTGAAATTAGGTGAACTTGAAATAGAGACATTAATAGTTGATAGCAGAACTATGATGAAATTGAAGATGCTCAACTCAAGTTGAATCATGATGGGATTCAGAGATTTGGATCACAACCAAATTTTAAAAACACAATATGATTATGGGGTTGGATTCAAGTGTCGTTGGTTGTTATTTTTTCGGATTACAATTGTGAAAATGATGGGGGCATCAAAAGTATCCTAAAACATTGGTTGTGATTTCATTAAGATACGCTTGCCTAGTGATTGAACTTTGGCCCAAAAGAAACTGAGAATAGATGCTTGTTGTGCATCACTATCAAGGTGGACTAATTCCTGTTGAATTGAAGGAACATAAATGATGGTAAAAGTCATGGTAACTTGAGTGTGGAAATAGAACTGATAAATCCATATTGAGGTTGACCAAAACACTAATGGATTTTGAATTTTATCTTAATAAAAGTTAAATAAAATTGTGTTGCTCATACCTTCCATGACTATGAATGAAGGAGACCACAACCAAATTTATGATCCAACCAAATCAATCCTTTGATTTGAATCCTACAGATAATGGATGAAGGTGTTATTGTTGGTTTTATATCATGGATAAATTAATTTGAATAACTCTTACTCATCAAATCCTTTTTCAATATTAAGACCACTCACAATTGGATTCATCAAGATAATTCATTTAAGTTAGAGTTATGTAAAGATGAATCCAAAGTAAAAGAGGCTAAGTCAAAGTCATAAATATGGGTTAACTGGGTTAAATTTTATTTTTATCTCACTAATCTGGGCTTCAAAAGTATTCTTCAATTGAGCCTGAAAGTTATGAAAAATTGAAGTTCCAACTATAAATAAAGATAAAAAAACCAAATAAAATCTACTCCCCTCATGGTTAACTTGCACCTTTATTGTTTCTCAAGTTTAATTGGGAAATATAATTGTGAAAAAAACATTGAAAGCAAAGAATATTATGGGAACTGAATTAGGAAAGATATATTTGAGCACCCCTACCCCCTTATATTTATCATAACAATTGAATTTTCAATATAGATAATGTCCAAATATTTGATTGAGGTTGTAGCTGAGAACAGAAATCAATGGAGAGGCACATTCAATTATAGATCTTGGATTATATTTTTGAAAAAATACGTTCCCTAAACCCCACCTGAATGGTACATTTTTTTATCATATCATGTATATATTGAGTTATGCATAGTGTACACATACCATAATAGTGTTGATATTTCTATATCCTCAATTTATATGGTTATATCCTTAAATTACAAGTTGTATTAGAAGGTTCTCATGCTATAATGAGAACCTAGTGATACCATGACCATAATATTAATCAAATTCCATAGGGTCTAGAAATATCATTCTAACTGGGAACAGCTGATGTGTGACCATAAAATTTTGGGGGCTCATAAGTCTTGAGACTTCTTCTTGTGATTTTTTCAGTTGGTGATCTCTAGTTCATGATATCATGAGGACTGGCCTGTGAATAAGAACACAACATGTTTCAGGTTTCATTGGTTATATCAGTCTGTGAACTTGTGTATTGGAATCGTACCTTGAAGTTATTGTTGATCTGTATAATTTGATCACATGCTTTGATGCCAGAAAAAAACTATGACATTCATATCATAGAGATGTGTCTTTTTTTGGGTTCTCCATTAGTGGTATGGTATTGATTGAATAATCAAGAAAGAATTTTTTCTTCTAAAAGGAAGGGATATCATAGGCCTAGTTGATCAACATGGTAGTATCTTTATAAAATTCATGTCCATGAAATAATAAGGAAAGTTCATCTAGTTTTTTCAATGAATAATTATGCAAGAAATGGTGATGACTCAATGTGTCCATCCTGGTTTATGAGATATCACAAGATAAAGAGGTTATATTACATGGAATATGTTCCTAGGAATGGTTGTCATTGTTGTGACATTTACTTATCTTCTTAGGGGCCTTGATGGATTTGTAGAATCCAACTCTAGTCTACAAATAATATACACTCCTATCAATATTAGGGCCACAATGATCATACACTTATCATATTCAAATATCTAACCTATTATAATGAATTGGAGTTTAGGGCATGCTGGTCCCCACCATTGTGGTCTGGGGATGTTTGAGAGTACATGATCACCAAGAATAAATAAATTAATATTATTTGAGTTTAGAATAATTTCTATTGAATTTATTTATTAATGAATTCATAAGATTTCAAGTGAATACATGGGAAAATATTTAATGAATTAATATTACCTTAATATTCATCGTACAATTGATATTTATGGGAGCAAGGAGTCGAGATAATGGCTTGATTTTATCGTGAAATGTTTTTATTGTATTACAAGTAAGTGTTAAAAAAATAAATAACAAAAGTGAAACGGAATGTTTTTCATAACATATTGTTTATATCTTATTTAACAGGTAATTAATATATTTGGTCTGAGGATCCATTCATTGGTATTTTTATATCACTATATAAGTGGGAAGAGGCTCTGATTTGGGGTAATGTTCATTACATGATTTTGAGGGCCTCTCTATCCTCACTCCCACTTCTAAAACAGAAAATTTTCCCATCCATGAAAATGATCCAAGTTAACCTTAATGAATTGAATTATATACATAGATATGGTTATCAAGATGTCGAAGGATTCATCAGATATTTGTGGTAGCACCTTGCACATCGAAAATAAACATCCCCACTAGCTTTTGAAGAACTTGTGGTAAATCTAGATGGATCCAGATTCAGTTATTTTGAGCAATGGTATCTAGTGACAACTAGTTGTTGAACGTTTCTTCAAGTTGAATGAGTTAAATTTTCAGTTTTATTTTCATTATTTATTCATTCACGTGAGATCCTCATCTTTCATACTTGGATGTGCATCGATGGAGACTTATTGTTAAATCGATTAGAGATGAAAAATTTTAAATCCCATTCTCATCATCTTTCACTGCATGCACCATTATATTTAGTTGGTAATAGATATTTCATGATATAGTTCAAGACAGTAAAATTTTAAATTTTTTTTAATTCTGATATAGGGTGCCATCATGATCCCATCATAATAAACTAGGTTTTTATCCAATCACAAACAACCAATTTGTGGCCATCTAATTTTCCAAATTGAATCAAAATCAATTTTGCAGTTTTAGATTTTGAAGAGCATATATATGTATATATGTCTGAATTAATTTTACCAATGATGATAGTCGGTGGACATTACAGATGAACCAATGTTTTCCAGCCTATATCTAGTGGATAGAATAGCGTTTAATGGTTTGAGTTCATTCCAAAAAAATTATGGAAATGGAAAATTTTCAGAAGAAATAAAATTCCTATCCTTTAGAATACGGAAATAAAAATATAAAATATCAAAATGGGTTGGTTTAAATCATGCAATAGTTGTGAAACATAAATAAATAAAAAGGGAAGGGATCAAAAGGGGGTGTGGATGGATGAAAAAATGAAAAAAGAAATTTTAATCTAAAAGGGGTGGGGAGTGGTGAATTACAGTGGAGACCAATAAAAAATATTTTTAATTTGGGGTGGCCTTGCTCCCACTTCCCTCTACTGAATCCCATCACAGAACCACCTATGTTGTATCCCTGCCTCATACACCCATCCAATCACTTGGATCTCTGTACCCATCATCCCCCCTTCCATTCTGGTCAACCTCATCATGCACTACCATGCGGCTACTTAATCCTGCTCGAAAGACTTGTCAGCCTACCCCATCATGTTCCTCACTGTTACCTACCAACTCTCCCACCTCTAACTATACAGTTTACCTAGGCATGGATATCCTACTTGAAAAACCTTCTACCCACTCTATTTTTCAATCCCTCCTCCAACCAGACCTGCCCCCCCCCCCCACACACACACACACACTCCCCTCTATCTAAGAAAATCTTGTTGACCGGCCCATAACTAAACTGGGTCAGACTCTACCCAACCCACTTGTCCTGTTGTGGGCCTACAAATGGCCCAAAATAAACTTTATGGGGTACACAGATATCTGGTTACCCAGAAAAAATTTAAATTTTTTTGGGTTCCATGATATTTTTTTATGAATTCAAATTAAATAAAATTATTTAATTCATTTAAATTTTTCACACGTATATTTTATTACAAAATTAATTTTATATTGTATGTATTTTACCTTCTGACTATTCCTAATCATCTACCGACCAATGAATGTCTAGATTTAATTTATTTGATTGTCTTTTTATAATTTCATGTGATGCATGTAATAAATAATCTTATTTTGATGGTACACAAATTGTCTCACACCACTTAATATGTATAAGGATCTGCACATCCATCAATATTTTTTCATATACTTTATTAGTTATTGAGTAATTATATATAAATTCTATGATGTTATAAGAATAGGACCATGATGATATTAGGTTGTATTCTAAATGATATGTGTATACATTTGATGGGGTTGAGAGATACAATATGAGTGTAAAATTACTTAAGTGTGTTGCCCCAATGGTCATAGTTCATCCATTGAACACAAGTGGAAAAACCAATACCAAATTCCCAAGATCACTCATATTTTTTATTTAATTTATGTATACTTTATTTTCATTTTTATTTTTTAATATGCATGTTTATGCAATCACAAAAAATAATAAACGGCATTCATAGATTAAAAAACTAAATTACAATGTAATAAATTTTTTCTATTTAACAAATTATCATGATGTGAATACAATAACATAGTGTGAGAATATCATGAATAAAATTATTTCATTATTTAAGTAATCATAAAACTCTCAAAGTAATATTAAGTTGTAATGTCTTCTGTCATTTTAATTTCAAAAAAACTGTGTTTATGAGGTGCTAATCATCCCTATTTCAGGGTGGATCCTACTACTGAAGAGTTCTTATAAAATTAATGGTTAGAATTAACTAATGAAAGTAGGAAAGAAGTAATCATCTCTAGATTCTTTCCACTTTTGAGGCAAAGAGTTTATTAAATCAAGTTTTTTTATTTCTAGAATCTCGGACTTCACCCAAAATTCTATGGAGACACGAGTTTATGGGGTAAAGTAATAAATTTGCTACCTTGAAACGCTATGTGTGGTCGAGTAGCCATAGGTTTGACAATGAGGAGTTTTTTCAGCGATCCTTTCAACTAAAATTGTCAAGTCACTAGGTATTCTGAATCTAGTAGTGAGGACTACTTGAATTCGATAAAATAATGTGAGACATTTAATGATTTAATTAATAAGTAATGTCTAATTAGTAATCATGTGAAATTTTTAATCTAATTTTATTTTATTTTGTGTAAATTGGTAAGTAATACTTCAGATAAACTGTGTTTAATTTAGTATAATGAAAATTTCCTTGTCAGTACGTATTTCCAAGAGTAGTACATGATTTTGTGCAAAGTACTATGATATAAAAAATTCTATATTCCAGAGTCCCCACTGCCTATTTAGCGACCTCACAAAGAGAGGGTGTGAAAGATACTCAAAAGAGACTCATGTATGATGCATTTTATTTTTAACTCATAATTCTTATAGGTTTTGGGTGTAGTGGAACTATCCTTTAAAGGTATGACCAACTTTTATTTTAGTCTGAAATCATGTGTAACAATTTATTTACCTGATCATGAGATCATGTATAATAAAAATATTATATTGAAGAATCATGTGAAGATCGTGAGGTTATGACCAGACACTCATGCGATCACTTCTAGATTGTACCGAACCCACCACACGGTTCGCACATGGCCACTTTAGTTGGGATTTGTGCACCAAATGTTGGTTAAGTTGCCTAGTTTTCTCTTACAAATGTTTTATGACATGAAGAATCATGTGTTGATTTTTATAAATGTTTTTGAGATGCCAAAAATGATGATTGGTGTTTTCAAATAGGTTTTCATACTAAGTTCTTATTGCGATGTTTAATTGTGCGAGTTTTGGTGCTTTTGTTGCAGCACACTGGTGAGTTAATTCCATGATACTGCAGTCGTCATCTTGCACGTGCTTGTGCACCCACTCAAGGCGTGTTGCGTCATCATGTTTGGACTATGAGTCGAGGTAGGTCTCCCATTGCACTCACCTTTAAATTTATAATTTATTAATTTCTTGATATTTCATTGATTTTCAATAAATGATAAATAGTATTAGATAATTAATTTTAGAATAATTTCTTGTAGTGAAATAAAATAAGACCATTTTTATTGGAATTGCGTGAAATCATTTTGTTAAATGTGATTACTAAATTTTTATGAAGTTCCCCTTTGGACCTTATAAATGTGATTCAGATTTATAGTAGTGATTTAGGTTTCTTAAATGGGCTTCCAAGTGGATTTCGGTTTTTAAAAGTGGTGTTTGTTGGTTCTCCTAAAAATGGGTTAGGGTTGAGTGGTTGGTTCAGCAAAATTTGGAATTTTAATAATTTAAATAATTTTTTTTTTGAAATCTCCCTTTGAGGCGACTTAGGGGTGACCTTACTATGTGCGTTGTTTGTGTGATTTGTTTTGTGTGATGTCCGTGCATGATGATTCATTGTCTGATTGACACTGTTGACTCACCCTTTTGTTCTTTTAGTACTTGAAATGGGAAACTAGAATAGTAAGTGAATCTTATGAGAATGATTGTTGCACTAGTTTAGATTATGCACTGGCTAGTGTCCCTTAGTACAGACTTTGCTCTTCTAGGGGATTTGGCCCCTCGGTTAGGCCAAGTAGGGAAAAAATGAGAATTATGGTGTTATGACATCATTGAGTAGGTCATACCTTCAAGATGATTCACATGTATAGTACGTTATAGATTGTTCACGAGCTCCTAGGTTTGACCCATGTTTTATTTAGTGTTTATTTGTATTTGGCGGACGATTGAGAGGCCTATTCTGGTTTTTGGTCCTCATTTTCAGCTTATTTCCCTTATTCTAAGTTGTGTGTTGTGTGTGGTTTTTCTCTTGACTAACAACTAAAATTTTTATTTCAAAATTGTTTGCGAAAATGTTTTTAAAATGAAATAAACCTTTACCCTTCAAACATTAAACTGGTTTTTAAATTTAAAAGGTCAATGGATAGTTACTTGTTTTGAAAATGTAAATGTGTGAGGAAACCCATATTTTATATAATTTAGTTCAAACCTAGAATTATTAAATTATTTATTTAGAGGTAGTTCTTTGGGAATAGATTATTGGGCACGCCTACTGAGTTTTAATACACATGCCTATAGTGTTTTCCTGTTTTTAGTTTCTGTTGCAGGTTTCACTCGATCTTTCTTGTTGTGGGTGAGAGTTGGTTGTGGATTAGTGAGTGACTCTTTGGGTCGCGAGGAGTTTTGGTCATGGTTAGGTCAGTTTTTTGTTGTTGGTTTTTCTTCCTTTTCCTGCCCTTTATTTGTTTTGTGTAGTTCTATTTTTCTTCCCACTGCTTTATTTATTTTTATTGGGTGAAATAGTTCCCCTGTTGTTCTCTGTTGATTCCCTGGCACTTGTCGTCGTCCTGGGAGGATCGGGAACACCTCTTGGGCCTTTTCGCGGATCGGCTCAGGTGACCGGTTCAGGGTCAAACTGGGTTGGTTCATGACATGTAGGGTCTATATTGGGGATAAAGGACTATTCATCACAATATTTTCCCCTTTGGGTTACTCCCTAATAGTTTTGTTCTTCAATCAGGCTCTCTTCCCACTAAGGTGTCTCACTACTCAACCCCTCGAAAAAGGCCTTGTGATGGGGAGAGAATGGTTGGGGCTTATATTCTATGACCAACACCACTCCAGAATCGGATTTCGTACAAGAAAATAGGTTTCACAACATGACACCTGTATGTCATATCATGACACCCATGCACCCAATAACCATGACTCATAGGGAACACACTTTCATTAATTTCAGACTCCAATAACTTGTAATTATACTTTAATTGATGACTTGATGGAATATATTTCATCGCAACACCATTGCACAGTAAGATTCAAATATACAATACCTCTAGTGGGGATCTACATGTGCACTTTAATCACTAAACAACCCCTTCAATTCATCGAGTTCTAGTATGGACGATCCAAATAACTTGTGGTGTTCATGGTTGACTGCAAAAATTTTATTCTTGGTGATGGAGAACACTTTGTGCTCTCTCAAATATCTGAGAAATGATGACGAGATATCAATTTATAAATCTCTAGATATATCCCTATATATATATATATCTAGCTATATCTATATAAATATATCTCTCTAGATATATATATCTAGATATATCTTCAAACATATCTAACTAGATATATCTCTAGATATATCTCTACATATCTTAATAGATATACCTCTCTAGATATATTTCTATATATATTTCAATAAATATCACCCTATTTGTATATCTATATATCTCTATCTTATGCATTGTACAAACCCAAAAAGTCACTTTATGAAAGTGATATATTTTGATATAATTAGATATTTATAACGGTCGGTTTAGGTTTTCAAAACCATACATAGTCTATTAACAATTTATAATATTCTTAATTGACCTAATTAACATTAATAATATTATTATTTTTAGGGACTCGGATCTATGTGGATCAACCCTTTACAAGTTACTGGGGATTACAAAGAACAGAAAAGATTCAGAAGAATTCTGGAAGGGATCAGGTGTTAAGAACTGGGAGTAGGGAATTTTCACAGTGTGAAAGTAGGTTTCATGTCATGTAGAATAATTTCAAAATTTTAAATTATGATTCACATCGTGTAATATTTTTGTGTTTGAAAAATAAAATAAAATATAAATTCAATGGTTTTTACAAAATAAATCGGCCTTGAGGTGTTACACAAAGTGAAAGGGGATTACACGTCATGTAATCCCCCGACACTGTACAGTTTTTAGTTTTTTTCAGTAGCTCGGGTTGTTAAACCCTATGGCTTCTTCTTCCCTCCCTCTCATCCCATGTGACCCAATTGTCCCCTCTGGAATTTTAGAGATACTTTAGATGGGAATCGATCTCGAGCTTCCATCTTCAATCTGTGGTGACCCAACTTGATCCAAGGTGTATTTTTCCTACGTTTTCTAGTGTTTTCCCCCAATTTTTATTTTCTTTCCTCTCACATATTCTAGGAGTGCTATAGTGGTTTGTTACTCATGGTTCTAATGGGGTTTCTCTTGGTTTTTTTTAGTGTGGTGGTGCCACGACATCCTCATTTGGATGCAGTTCTTGCAGTATTGGTGATTGGATAACCTTTGTGTGGTCAATTCTCATGCAAAGAACATCGGCGACCTTTTGAGAAAGGGGATTCATTACTTCTCTATTTATTTATGTGTGATAGTATAGTTATAATGATTTATCCACTTGGATAATAATGAAATTAACTAAATTAAATACTTGAACTCTATTAAATAATTGGTATCGATCACATAGATATGTTATTGTTTGTACTGTGATAATGGTTTGCCTCTTCATTTTCTAGATAGTCTGATATTTATGCCTTTATTGGTTTAACATGTTGTTCTTGATGGGAATTTGTAAATAACTTAAAGATATAATTAATTGATAATTAATTGGATAAATTAATTGAATAGGAAAGTTTAATGAATCAGGTTATTGTTTTTTCAATTTGATGATAAACAATTAGATATCAAATTGATAAAAATATGAAGGTTTAATTGAATTTATTAATGAACCTGAATCATGATTAGTCTTGTTGATAAAATAATTAAATTAATGTTAAATTAATTGATTAATTAGTTTTTTATATCTTGAGATAACTTGTTTTTTAGGATTCCCATAGCTGGAACCTGTGAATAATGAATCGATAGATTCGAGATGGAATAAAGAACCAGTTGTGTGATAAAACATAATTCCTTTGTAGGGCCTGAGTTTCTTATTTTCTTATAAAGGCTAAGTGCCATGTTTTTTGGATCCGTGAGATCTTGTTGTGTGTAAAACTTGAATGCCTTTCTATAGGTCCAAGAGCCCTTTTCTATGTTTGTTTCCTACTGCTAGTGATGTGATGTGGACCTGGGATGGCTGATCCGGGATAGATGTTATGGTATTTGGGGAAGGTATTCCTATATATGAGGTGAGCCTATGATGGATTATCCATGTGTTTTTTTGTGTTATGTGGGGTAGGGTGGCCCAAATGTGACGTTATACTAGGATCGCTGAGCCTAGAGGGCTTTTATGGAACGTGGGGAGGGGAGGCCTAAATTTTTTGGTAGTAGTTAATGCCTGGAATGACACAATACATCGGTTTATGCATGTGGGTGTTGGGGAGGTGAAGATATATAGGGTATGACACAATCTTTTTGTGTTTATATCCTCATTTTTGGATGGGTTTACTCTCGTACTATCGTTGGAAAAGACTCGACGGGTAGTTCATCTAATCACTATGTTGACCCCCTTATGTTTGTAGAGCTTAGAACATTTTCCTAGATCACTCAATGATATGGAAAGTAATGATGTTAAATAAATGAATATGTGTTTAACCCATGGGGTAGGAGCTTCCTAGGATTCAATACTGAGGTTTATGTTTTTAGAATCCTTGGAGTCAGTTTTATTATGCATGGAGGGAATGAATCTTTTTTGAAATGGTAATGTGATGTGATGTGGAAATTAAAATGGTTAATTAATGGATAACAATTAATTAACATAAAGTGAAATAGATAAAAAGGGATAAATTAATTTAATGTTGATCTTTAAATGGTTGTGTGATTACAGGATATCTAGTCTTAGTAGTGGCAGTCAGGAGTCTAAGAGACCTTAGTTGTAGTTTTATCTGAGACTAGGATATACTCATAATGTGGTTGTGAGCTATATTATATCCTATGCCTTTTTTATATACGCTACCTCACCATGTCGGTTAGGTAAACTAACACCCTAGGGATTCTAAGCCCTGGGAGTGTTTTACCCAACATCCTGGTGGGAGGATAGATGGCTGACTACCCCATTTGGCCCCACTCTATTCTCTTGGTTGTTACTTATGATGGTATGCATGATGGTCAGTTTTCTCCCATATATGTGTCTATAGGGCTGTAATGACTTATGGTTATTTCACACACATATATTCTAGTTATAGTTTTCTAATGGCTACTATAGGTATAATGTGTATACGTTTTGATGGATTGAGGATCCTTACCCGGTTTATGGTTTGTGGTGGATTGATGTATAACACCTGATTTTTTATGCAAATTATGTGCATTTTGGTGGCTCCTAAGAACTACCTAGTTAAATTTTTTTATGTGGACATAGTGTTGTTTTGCATGAGGTGCATGTTGTGGTGCTTCTTCTGGGTGTCTATGGTCTAGCCTTTTTGGAGCGACATGCTCAGGACATGCGACATTGGGGAAGAGTGTAAAACCAATGGGGAAGTGGTAGAGGGGTACCCTTAATATTACTTATTATATTATATTGTAGTGTATGCGATACTTGGTGAGATTATCCATGGTGATGAAGGGAAATTAGTGTACCTATTTAGGTGACAAGTTAGTTTAACTTTTAGTTCATTAAGATTTATCATGCTTTCTTTAATTTTTCATGAGAGACTTTGGGGAGGATCGTACTGATTATACTGTTATACTCACCCTATGTATATATATAAAAATTTCAGGACATTTGGATCAGATTAGATATTAGGATGGTTACTACTAGCCTGTGGGTTGCAGGATCTATTTGGGCTTTGTGGTCACTATCTTCTTTACTTTATTTTTGTACTTATAGTTTTCATTTTAGTTGTAGTGGTTCTTACATAACATTACATATGTGTACTTAAGTTTTCTTTTGTATTTTTGTATGAGTAGGATTTGGTTAGTGTCAATATTATCTATCTCTTCCGAAAGTGTTTCCTTTATATGGTATTGCCTTCCAATTTCATGTTTATTATACCTTCGGTGCTAGTCGCCAACTCAGAGCCTACTAGAGGTGGGACTCGGAGGGTCATTATCTCTCTTCTCCCATTGCCAGCATAGGAGGTGTACACTTTGTGAATAGGGGGTCATGACAGAGTGGTATCAGTGGTCAGGTTGAGGGATAGGATGTATTTCAGAGTTTGTCACATGTGAGGTTTCATGGGTTGGTAGGGAAATGGTGTCAACTATGTTAGCAAGAACTATAAACATGGGAGACCGGCTAAGACAGGTTTATTTAGGACCCCCTAGGAGCTTACGCATGAACCTTTGATCTTATAGTGGCTACTATGAAACGTGATACTGGTTGTAGGGTAGTGACCAAGGGAAGGATCAAACATCATTCTTCTTTGCGCCTATGTTTGAATGTGTAGACCTTGGGTAAGTTAACCTAAAATGAATAAAATAAAAAAACTAATTAATTTTAAAGTCTTTTATATTCTAGTTCAAGTATCTATAAATGTTTATTCTTTTGGAGGTATGGATCATGGTCGATACCTTCATCAGTCTCACACAGAAGATGCTCAGAAGGTTCTTCAAGTATATTGTCTTAGAGTACAGGTCAACGATGATGACAATTAGAGAAAGACACTATGAGAGTTTCAGTGCCAGAGACTACAGAGGTATGAGGGATCCTATTTAGATGCAGTCACAAAATACTTGTTGAAGGAGGTTGAGATAGCTTTCAGTTCGATTCATGCTCAGAAGCATCATTGGGTTTCATTGGCTTTGATGATGTTGTGTGGGGAAGTGAGGTAGTGGTGGTTATTATTTCTCTAGGATCGTGAGGTGTCAGCAGTCTCATGGGATGAGTTTTGAGACTAGTTTAGAGCAGAGTTTCTTTCTTTGACCATGAAGGCGGACAATCACCAGGAGCTACTTACCCTTTGTTAGGGGATATCCAGTTTTTGAGAGTTTTCAATCCATTTCAAAAATATATTTTGATGTGATTAGAACCTATTTCTAGATGGGGAGGTTGGGGCAATGCATTTCAAGGAGGATTTGCATCCAGAGATCTAGTGTCAGGTCACCTAATTTATGTTGAAGATGTATCTTGAGGTGCTGTAAATAGAATAGTTCATTGAGAGGAAGTTATCTAGAACCAGATCATTATGATAGGAGAGTCATTAGTATAACTCAGAAACCAGATCTAAGGTCTGAGGTTCCTAGTTATTATGATAGAAAAGCTTTTGATTAGTCGGGGGTAGTTCCTCACCCTCAATGTCTCATTTCTCCGGGGGTAGAATATCTAAGATCTATACTAAGGGATCATACGTGGATTTTTCTTGCAGAAGACAAGGGAAAAATTGGTGAGATTTAATAACCTTTATGAGCTTTCATCATTCACCAATTTTTCTACTTCTGGTTCCTCTATTGAGGAAGTTCCATCCAAGGAAGCAGTAGTAGGTTGCTTCAGTTTGGGATCAGTAGAGAGAAGATGGGGTAGGCAGAGGACAAACCTAGGATTCTATTCACCCTTAGAGAGAAGTGTGTGGACATAGAGGTGTTCATTATCATGGTTATAGAGGATGTTCATAAGGTCGTGGTTAGATTCATGCTTTAGTGTTTCCAGATCCATTAGATCCATACGTCGTTTGAGGAACCCTTTTCTTGTTTTCAACTTGGGTACATGATTTATTTGATCTAGTAGCAACACACTTCTTCATATCACCTTTCATTTTCCATGCATTGGGAATTGAGGTAGAGATTCTTCCAGTTACATTGGAATTAATTGTGGCATTTGGATGTCGATTTGAATTGTCTGAATTGTTTAGAAATTGTGAACTAGTGCTGGGGAAGAACCACTCTTCAGGATATTTTCTATGTTTAAAGATAAAACCATATGACATCATCCTCATCGTGTATTGGTTTTATTTAGTGTAGGATGTAGTGGATTGATTCAGGAGTTAGATTTTTTTCTTCAATGCTAAAGGGGAGTGAATAGTACTAATTGGTGAGTGATACCCTCATATGGGTTAGAGGTGTGTTTTGTAATTATCATCCTTGTAGACTGAGCTGATGTTGATTTTGTCAGAGTTTTAGTAGTCGTAGTTTCCTGGGATCATAGAAGAGTACCCTCATGTATTTCCAGAGGATGTTTTATTGTTACCACCTCGACGATAGATCAATCTCAGGATCGAAATAGAGCCAAACGTGTCTCCCATCTTGCTGTTTTCAAATAGGATAGCACCTTAAGATGTGAGAGAGTTGTGTATACAGCTCAACAGTCTATTTCATTGTGGTTTTCATTGGCCGAGTTTATCACCATTGGGTGCACCAGTTCTTTCAATAAATAAAGATGATTTAATTTTCAAGTGGTGTATGGATTATCGTCGCTTGAACCAAGTGATAGTGAAGAACTGTTATCCTCTTCCACAAATTGATTATTTACTCGATCAATTAAAGGGTGAAATTTCATTCTCAAAGATCGATTTGTGGTCAGGGTATCATTATATGCAAGTGAAGGAAGAGGATATTCTAAAGACTTGTCTCTATTGTCCTCGTGGGAATCACAACTTTGTTGTGATGCCATTAGGTGTGATGAATAATTCATCTATGTTCATGGGGTTAATAAACATTGTGTTTTGTGAGTTCTTAGATAAGTTCATGGTGGTTTTTGTTGATGACATCCTTGTATACTCTATGTCTAAGAAGAATCATGTGGAGCATCTATGTGCCGTTTTGGGATTTCTTCATCGTCAGCGGTTATTTGATAAGTTTTTGAAGTGTGAGTTTTGGGATCGATAAATTCATTTCTTAGGTAATTTTGTATCCTAGATGGTAGTATATGTGGATCTATTGAATATAGAAGTTTTTGTGTCTTGGGTATCCCCCAAGATAATTGTATAGGTGAGAATTTTACTTGGTCTTGTAGAATGTTACAAGAGGTTTGTAACCAATTTTTCATAGGCTCTAATTCCTCTAACAGCATTGAATAAAAAGGGTCAGGCATTCTTGTGGACTGATCAGTGTCAGACTGATTTTGAGTATCTAAAGTAGAAGTTTTTTAGTTCTCTATTACTTTATCTTCCTATAGAAGGAGTTCAGTTTGAAGTTTTCTATGACACTTCACCTATTGGTATGGGTTGTGTTCTGATGCAGCAGAGATCGTTCATTTGCTATGGGTCTTAGCAGTTATGTCCCCATGTGCGTAACTATTCCACTCATGATCTCAAGTTGGTGGTGGTGGTGTTTTCACTAAAGTTGTGGAGACATTACCTCATAGGTGATCATTTTGTGGTCATCACCGATAATAAAAGACTGAGGTATGTTTTCTACCAATGTGACTTGAACTTGCACTAGCATTGGTGGATATATTTCCTTCAAGATTAATACTTTGAGATTTCATATACACCCAAAACATGGAGTATTGTAGCCAATGCGTTGAGTATGAATTCACTTAGTGATGCAGTGTGGGAATTAAGAAATTCATGGAGAGTGATGGAAGAACATGCACCATTTCATCTAGATATGGGAGAAGATGGGGGGAAGAGGATATCTTTTTTAGACTATGGTGAAGTCATCTCTATTTGTATAGTTGGAGAAATCCATGTTGGGGATCTTGAGGTGTAGGACTAGAGAGACCAGGTTGTTTATGGTGAGGCCCGTGATGGTTGGTCTGATGATGGACAACACCGAGTATTGTTTCAGGGAAATATTTTCATTCCCTTGGTGATGTGTGACATGGTTGTTAGATAGTTTTATAGTTATCCCTTGGAATTACATCTAGGTGTGATAAAGATTTACCAAACCTTAATAGGTCAGTTTTCGTATCTTGGTTTGAAGCATGTAGTTGCAGAGTTTGTGTCTCTATGTTTGGTCTGCCAAAAGGTAAAGGATAAGCATCATGTTCTTAGGGAAATTTATCCAGCTGTTAGATGTTTCTCATTGGAAGTGGGAGGAAATCATGATGGACTTTGTTACCATTTACCTTGAGATCAGAGAGACTATGATGCTATATGGGTGTTAGTGGATTGTTTGAAGAAATCATCCCACTTTATTACGATCAAGGAGTTGAGCATAGTGGAGGTTTTATAGAGGCAATATTTAGAGGAGGTGGTGATACTCCACAGAGTTTTGAGGAAGATCATTTTAGATTGAGACACTCATTTTGCCTCCAAGGTGTGGAGAGGTCTCCAGTATGCTTTTGGTTCTCAGTTATTCCTTAGGACTACTTTTCTTCCAAAAATGGTTGGTCATACATAGTGGACCACCAAGACTCTTGAATACATTTTTTCTCTTGTGTAATATATTTTGTTGGTCTGTGGATGAGGCACTTTAAAATGGTAGAGTTATCTTACAATAATAGTTTTCACTCCACCATAGATATGGAATTGTTTGAATCCTTGTATGGTTTTCCTTTCTGTTCTCTGTTATACTGGATTGGGGGTCAAACAGTCAGCGATTCTTAGGATGGAATTGGTTTAGAATATGATAGAGATGATTCAGGTTATTCATGAGAGGATGAAAGCAGTACAGGATCATCAGAAATTCTATAAAGATCATAAGAGGATACCTCTGTAGTTCTATGTTGGGTATCATGTGTTCCTGAAGGTATCTCCCCATTGTGGGAAGCTAAGGTTTAGTCATGGGAATAATATTTATCCCTGGTTTGTTCGGTCTTTCAAGGTTTTGGCTTGTGCTAGATCCATGGGGTATCATATAGCACTTCTACTACAGATAATCCAGATACATAATGGTTTTTATGTGTTTTAGCTTCATCATTATCTTCACGATGACTTTGACATCATTAATTGGGGAGAGATCGATGTTCATGATGATGACACCTTTGAGGAGAAGCCTGTAGATATCCAGGACTTCCAGGAGAAGGTGTTTCATGGGTGTTCTATCCCCCTTGGTCTGTGCCTTGTAGATGCATGGTGGTGTGGAGGATAGTACTAGGGAACATTAATAACTGATACACACTCAATACCTCGAGATGTTTGAGGTTTAGCTCTTCTCAAGTAATATTGTTCAATTCATAATTATATACCTTCATGGTTGTGAGATAAATTTATCATATTGCTTTTTGTGGATTTATATCTTTTTAGAGGTATCTCCCCAATGAGAGTGTTTAGAAACTGGCTGTAGTTTTTGCGTGGTTTTTTGCTTATTCCTATAGTGAGGTGGTGTGCTCCTGTGGTGAGGAGATCCTTGAGAGGTATCTCATAGGGTGGCTATTTAGATGACCCCTTTCTTTCTTCTTCCCTAGATTGGTTTTGGATTCTCAACGATGATAATTTTTTTAGTGGTATCTAATGTAAGGACCTGGTTCAATATAGATCAACCCTTTGTGTGTTCTTGAGGCTTTTAGATCTTAGAGGAGACTCGGAGGAAGTTTGGAGGGACTCGGGTGTTGAGAAATGGAAGCAGGGAACTTTCACAATGTGAAAGTGGGATTCAAGCTGTGTAAAATAATTTCAGAACATTAAAGTGTGATTCCCATCATGTAACATTTCAGGGTTTGAGAAATAAAATAAAATAGAAAGGAGACTATTTTTTTGGCTGAAAATGACCTCAAGGAATTACACGATGTGAACGCTGTAATGTTTTAGGTGTTTTTCTAACCGCTCAGGTTCTCAAACCATACAAATACTACTTCCCTCCCTCTCATCCCAGGCAACCCGATAGTCCCCTCTATTGAATTTTGGAGATACCTTCAATGGGAATTGTTCTCATGATTTCATCATCGATCCATGGTGACCTTGCTTGATCCAAGGTGTGTTTTTCCTCTTTTTTCTAATGGTTTCTATCAGATTTGATCTCACTTCCATTGGCGTCTTTTAATCAAGAGTTTTTGGTTTCTTACCCATGTTTTTAATAGGGTTTATCCCATTTTTTGTTAGTGCGGTGGTGTTGTAGCATCCTAGGTTGGATGTAGTTCTTATGGGAGAGGTGATCGGAGATCTGTTGTGTGGTATGTTCTCATGAAAATAATGTCGATGACCTTTTGAAGTAAGGGATTCATTTCTTCTATATTTATTTATGTAAGATCAAAGAGTTAGCATGATTTATCCCCTTGGATTGCAATTAAATTAACCTAATTAAATACTTTAATTGGATTAAAAAATTGTTATCGATCGTATAGTGATGTTTTGGTTTATACCGTGATAATAGTTTGCCTCTTGATTTTCTAGATAGTGTGATATCTAATCCTTTATTGTTTTAGCATGTTTTTATCAATGAAAACTGGTAAAGAAGATAAAGTCAGAATGAATTGATAATTAATTGGATAATGGAATTCAAGAGTCATGATTAATGAATGTAGTTGTTTTTGTGGAAATTTTATGACAATCAAATTGATGTAGATATACATGTTTAATTGAATTGGTTAATAAAATTGAATCATGATGATGATTTTTGATAAAATAATTAAAAGGCATGTTAAATTAATTTTTTAATTAATTTTTTATAGCTTGAGATAGCTTGATGATAAGGTTTCCTGTTATTGGAACCTATGAATAAGGATTCAGTTAACTAAATATAGAATAAGGAACCAGTTGTGTCATAAAAGAAAATGTCGTTGGAGGGCCTGATTTTCCCATTTTCTTGTAAAGTCTGAGTGCCTTGTGTTTTGGAGTCATGAAATCTCTTCATGTGTAAAGTATGAATGCCTTATTTTGGAACTGATATCCCATTGTTTTGCTTGTTTCCTACTGATTGTGATGTGACGTGAGACTGGGATGGATGTTCCTGGAGGGATGTTGTGGTACATGGGGTAGGGAGTCATGGATGTGATGTGAGACTATAATGGTAGAGCCGAAAGGGATATTATGGTATGTGGGGTATAGAGGCATGGATGTGATGTGACCCTGGGATGGCTGAGTTGGGAGGGATGTTATGTTACATGGGGCCATGATTCTCGGTTGTTGTCACAAAATTTGATGCATGGAGTTGTGAGATGAATATTTTTTTCATGTGGGTGTTAGGGTGGACATAATAGGTGATTGAATATGTTAAAGCTGATCTTACCCATTATTATGAAAGTTGAATGCTTTGTTAACCTTTTGTTTATCTGGAGGCCAGTTTTTTTGTTTATCTACAATATTTTCTCTACTTCTTGAGGCAGATAAATGTATTTGGTTACTCTCCTTCCAATGTAGGAGAATACGCACAGTTTATGTCATGTTATTTTTGTGTTTAGATCCTCATGGTTGGATGAGTTTACTCTCCTATTATAGGTGGTGAAGACTCAATGGGAAGTTCATCTACTCACCGTGTTGAGCCCCTTGTGTTTGGGGATATTAAAACATTTTATTAGAGAACCAGGTGATATAAAAATTAATGTTGTTAAATAAATGAATAAATGTTTAACCCATAGGCTTAGAGCTTACTGGGATGTAATGTTGATGTTTAAATTTTGAGAAGATGTGGACTCGGTTTGCTTATGCCTGGAGGGCATAGATCTTTTTCGAAATGGTAATTTGATGTGTTTTGAAAATTATAATAGTTAATTAATGGTTAAGAATTAATCAATGCAAAGTGAAACAAATAAAACTGGATAAAGTAATTTAATGTAAATCTTTAATTGGTTGTGTGCTTATAGGATATCTAGTCTTAACAATTATTGTTGGGAGTATGAGATATGTTAGATGTATTTTTGTCTAAGACTAGGATATTCCAATAGTGTAATTATGAGCTATATTATATCCTATAATTTTTGTTTTTCTATATGCTACTCCAACCTCTCTGTTAGGGAAACTGACACCCCATGGATTCTGATCCCTGGGGAGTGTTTTCCCTAACATCCCAATGGGAGTATGGATAGCGGACTACCTCCTTTGGCCCCACCCTATTCTCTTGGTAGTTACTTATGCCACTATGCACGGTAGTTAGTTTTTTCCCATATATGTGTGTAGAGAGATGTAATGGCTTGTAGTTATTCCACACACATATATTCTGGTTATAGTTTCCTAATGGATATTATAGGAATAATGGGTATATGATGTTATGGATTGAGGATCCTAACTCGGTGTATGGGTTGTGATGGATTGAGGTATAATATCTGATGTATGATACATGTTTTACAAGCTATAGTGGTTCCTAAAAACTACCATGTCACTTTTGGATATATGTAATTGGGGGTGTGTTTCGTGATGTGCATGTTCGGTTGCTTCGCCCAGGTGTTTGCAGGCTAGATTGTTTGGAGAGAGAAGCTTTGGATGTGCAATGTTGAGGAAGAGCAGAAAACCAGTGGGGACGCAGTAGTGGGGTAACCTTTATATTCTTTATAAAATTATATGCTCTTATATGTGATACTTGGTGAGAGTAACCATGGTCAGGCTGATAACTTAGTGTACCTTTTTAGGTGACAAGTTATTTTTACTTATTGTTCACTGTGATTTAGCATGCTTTCCTTATTTTTTCCTGAGAGGATCTAGAAAATATCCTAATGAGTATATTTTTATACTCACCCTATGTATATATAAATTTTAGGTTAGTTGAAGCAATTTAGAGATCAATCTGGTTACTACTAGTTTGTGGGTTGGAAGATCTATTTGGGTTTCATGGTTGTGTTCGTCTTTACTTTCTTTTGGTACTAGCAGTTTTCCTTTCAGTTGAAGTAGTTCATTCATACCACTAATTATCTATACTTGGACTTTCTTTTATATTTTATTATAATTAGGAGTTGGTTAGTGTCTATCTTATCTCTCTCTTACACATGTGTTTCCCTTAGAGGGTAATGCCTCCCATTTTCATGTTTATTATGCCCTTGGTGATAGTTTCCAACCTGGGGCCTACTAGAGATGGGACTCAGGAGTCACTATCTCTCTTCTCCCATTACCAGACCAAGAGGGGTACACTTTGAGGGGAAGGGGTTTTGAAATTATTATTATTAATATATTGATATGTGAAACACGTTAATAATATAAATAAATATCAATTAAATATAATCTAACCATTAAACTCAATCTTCTTTCCCTCATCTACATTTTTTAATCCTCAAATAATGAAAATTCAGTTAATTAAATGTCACAACATTATTTCTATAATAAATATTATGTTGACCAAAATTGAAAAATAATATTTATTATATATTATTTATCTCACTTTGTTCTTTCCAATAACATATGATTAAATTATGGAAATCAACCAAAAATGAAAAAATATTATTTATTCTAATTATTAAATTGATTACATGAATTTAACTGGGATTTTGGATACATGTAGTGTGTGACCCTCTAGGAATACTCCTTAGTAACATTAGGCATAACCATCTAAAGTCTAAGGTTATCATATAGAAACACACCAAGGGAATCCATAGAGAAAGAAGTTAGTGTCTCAATTACAACCAACCTCCTACAAACACTTACAATGTAATATAATCCCTTTATAATGATATCTCTAATCGAGCGGGTTGCATACTAGTGCCACAAACCCATATAATTTATTTCTAATTATTTGAACTTTTGAAAATGAACACTCCCACCAAAAACCATGTCCATAAATCTATAAATGTATTTATATCCTATCAAAGTTCCTAGGATAATAACATCCATTATAGGATAGAAGGGATAAATCCTTTCTCACATTATCCAATAATTAAATATCACTTTTGACACTCTAAACAT
The DNA here is from genome assembly GCA_963277665.1 of Viscum album. NCBI lineage: Eukaryota > Viridiplantae > Streptophyta > Magnoliopsida > Santalales > Viscaceae > Viscum > Viscum album. Next base: position 1,126,861,462 of record OY728156.1, on the reverse strand, counting down.
ATCATAGCTAGCTATGAACATATATCATAATAGTTTTGATCAATACATAAAATTGAAAGATCCAGGGTATCCATTAATGATATTCTTAAATCCTAAGGATCAATACACATGTATGCATATTAAAATATCTAATGTCATAATGAAATATGGACTTCATACTTGATAAATCTATTCTCATAACCTCCTATATTGGATATTTCAAAGGAACAACCCCCTGAAAAGGTTTCTCAATGTATTATAAACTTCTTAACCCTAATATCATGTATAACCTATGTCCCATAAAAAAATCAACCATACATAAAACGAAATTCCTTAGTAATGTCATGGAACCTCTAGGTTTTCATTATAGAAGGGATCTTCTATAACCTTTTAGTGAAACATATATTCTTATGACATTAACACATATAAATATTATGAATATAAATAGTAATAATATGTTAATAAAACTACATTAAAACATGTAATTAAGTACTAAACATGTTGGTTCTAGGGAACCAACTCCAACAAACTGCAACTTAAACTAGATCCAACTGACAGCATCATTTAATCCACTATCTCTTGTATGATTCTCATTCCACTACTAATATAAATCCTTGGTCAAGGTGTCTTCCATGTTTTCTTCTATGGATACTCTACTCTTCATAACTTCACCTAATTGAGAAAAATCCCTCAACAGACGAAACATAAAAATAATGTGCTTTTTCCTTTAGTGTGATCTTGTCTCCTTTGAGAAAGACACTATTTTAGTGTTATTAGTGAAAACTATTATTGGGTCTTCATTTTTTGGTATCACATAATTATATTGGAAAAGTTATAAATCCATTCTACTTCCTTATTTATATCGTAAGTCTCAATATACTCATAATATACTATAGAATCAGTGGCCTCGGGATGCTTTGAACTCTTCCATCTTAAAACTCCTCCATTGATACAAAATATATATACTTATTGTCACTTAAGATCATTATGATCATTTTGAAATATAGAATCTCTAAAACCCTATATCATTATCTCTTTATCTACTTTATATACTAGGAATAAATTCTTATTTCACCTCAGATACTTGAGGATAGGCATGATAGCATTCCAATATTATTCTCCTAAAACTTCTTAATATATACCATCCATGATCAAAGTGTAGGTAACAAAAAGACTCATACATAACATGGAATACATGATAGATCTTATCCTTAAGGTGTAAAGGATCTTACTCAATCTCACTCATTCCTCTTGTGTCTCATGTAACATTTTCTAGGAAAGATGTATACCATGTGACACTAGAACCAATCCCCTCTGGATTGTTCTACATAGAATCTATTCAATATCTGGTCAATGTATGTGCTCTGACATAGTCAAATAAACCTCTTAGATCTATCATGCATTATTTCAATCACTAGATTGTAGGTTGTTTCACTTAAGTCCTTCATGGAGACACACTTTATCAACCATATCTTAACCTCTTGTAAGTCTGGACAAAGATTTACAATTAGTAATACGTCATCAACATATAATAATATGAAAAAACATCAAACTCCAAATATATTGTCTGTAAACACCTATCTCACATTCATTCTTAATGAAACCAAATTTTTTTATGGTTTCATAAAATCAAATGTTTCATTACCTAGATGTTTTATTTAATATGAAAATAGATCTATAAAACTTTCATACCTTTGTTGAATTTCTTGGAGTCACAAACCCTTCATGTTGTGTCATATACACATCCTCTTAAAGGTTCCTGTTAAGGAATTAATTTTTTACATCCATTTTCTAAATCTTGCAGTTATGGTAAGATTCTATGGAAAACCAAATTCTGACAGATTTAAACATGGAAACTAGGTAAAAGGTCACATCATAGTCAATTCCTTGATGTTGTCTAAACCCTTTAGCCCCTAACTGTGATTTATAAGTATTTACTTTACCTTCCATGTCCATATTTCTCTTGTATACACATATACACATGATAGATTTTTTATCAATTGGAGGATCCATCAAAACCAAAAATTGGTTTTGATTCATGGAATCCATCTCATAATCCATGTATTCTTTCCATAATGCAACTTTTGAGCTCTATAATGACTCTTTGTAGGAAAGAGCATCACTATTGTTAGCCAATAATTAGTCACCAACATCTATGACTAGAATATCCTTTTAGAGGAGGACATGTGGGATTGGTTCATGTACCCACACTTATGTATCTTGAGCATCAACTTGATCAGATAAAATATTTCTCCCACATCCCTCCTTGCGTATGTGATCCTTCTCAAGTGGAATATCTTATATTGGAATAGTTAATTTCTTAACTATAGGGTTGTATAGATAGTATCCCATTTTTTGGGATACCCCATAAAGATACACTTAATGACTTAGGGTGCTAGTTTTTTCCTTAATATATCCTTAACAAACACCTCATATCCTAATGCTGGAACATGCGAAAAAACAGTTTAATTTCCACTCTATAACTTGAAAGGAATACCATTTTTTTTTCTTTAGTTAATAGTCAGTTTAGTAAGTATAATTCATGTTATATGCATATACCAAAAAGGATAATGGAATAATTTCATGAATAATCATTGAATATACCATCTCCAACAATATACATTTCCCCGTTTTACTAACACCATTCCACTATGGTGTATAATTTGGAGTTAGTTGGGATAAAATCCCATACTATCATAGAAATTCGATAAATTATTGGTTAAGATATTCACAAACTTGATATGATCAAAGTGTATTTATCTTATTAAGAATATGATTCTAAACCTCACTCTTTAACTCTTTGAACTTCTCAAAGTATTTTGGCTTATACCTCGTTAAGTAAATATAATGATACATACTCATGTAATCAGCAAAAGTAACAAATTATGAGTATCCACCTATATCTACTACATGAAAAGTTTCACATGCAACAATATGTAAAAATTACATAAGCACATTGTCCCTTTCACCTAGTCCACCCAATAGTGGTTTGGCCATCTTACATTGTAAACAAGCATGATATCATTCAATTGGAATAAGCTCAAAAGAGTCTAAATAACTATTATGATAGAGCTTTTCCAAATGATTCTTGTTTATGTGACCAAATGTATTATTCCATAACAAGGTATTATATGAGTTGTGTGTATTTACTCCATTATTAATTTCTAATATTTTGTTTTTTTAATTTAATAGATAATTACAATTATTTAACTATGGCATACCATAACATAATCTATCCTTATAAAATTAGAAACCTTTATTTCCAAATCCAAAAATAAATCCATCCATATCTAAACATGAAATGTAAATAATGTTCTTGGTAACACTAAGAATATAAAAAAATTATTTAAAACCAAAATCAATCATGTATTAAATGTTATATGGAAGTCTCTAATTAATAGAGCATCCATCCATACTCCCTTGGTTGCTCGTAAATCCACCCCAACTCAGGTAATCTTCAGAAATCCAAATGGTTCCTGTATTTGGATAAAAATTTGTGAACCACAAGAAGTATATAATAGACAAATTATGGATATATAAGGATTAAACTCAATAAAGAATGTTCTTGAAGCATCCAATTTATTTATTGGATGGGAAAATTTCCTTATACTATGTCCCTTCTTGTCAGATGAAAATAACACAGCATCTAATTCCTTTCCATACCTTTGGATATTTTTCTTTTAGGAAGGATGGTGCTTGATATCATAGGACTTCGAATGAGTCTTCAGTGCCTTTTTCTTATTACTCCTCTTCTCATTCGTCATAAGGATAATGGGTTTTTTCATACCCCTTGTCTTTATCAGATTTTAGAATAAGTGTAAGAAGTTCCAAAAGTGTCTTCATGCTATTTCTCATATTATAATTCCTAATAAGACTGGGGAAGGTTCTGGGTAGTGAGGATAGAATTAGATCTATTAATGGCTCATTTGGGATCTAAAAACACATGATTTCTAGGAACTTAATGTATCCAATCATATAGAGCACATCTTCTTCAACTAACGATGAATCTCCAAAATTTCATGTGAATAGTACATTGTAGATCTCATATCTCTCTGATCTTACCTTCCCTTGATAGAGATCCTTAAGGCGATAAATGATTCTATGTTCATCCATGTCCTTATATTTCTTTAAAATATAATTATAAATAGAGAATATCATGAAAAATTGGACTTACATAGCATCATTCAAATACTTAAAATAGAGATACACTTGTTTCTCATTAGCCTATTTAGAAGTGGAATGGGGAAGTCAGGTTTCTAGAACATACAATTTATATTCATGAAATAGTATAACATTAAAAAGACTATACCATACCTAGAAATTAATGCTTGTGAGAAGGTTATTTATCCCAATTATAGATCCTAGTGATATTATTAATGTCATTTGATTTTCCATTTCTTCAAATTAAGAGCATATAATTAGTACTTGTTTTTATTAAAAAAATATACTAACAAATTTTAAATGAAATAAATTCCATTAATATCTTTATATTTTTCAAAACATAATATCCCTCACCATTATTTATAAATATATTTTCACTTGTATATTCTATTAGAAATGATCTATATTCCCTTATCAAAACCTAGACTCAGGCTAATCAAGCTATTTTAAGGTTTTTAGTTAGTCATAACTTTCCAACTACATTAACTCATACTTTCTTGATCCATTGAGTTTACTCTCTATCTTTAAATCATGTCTTAATGATTTCCTCAATAATTTCCTCTTAATTTCACCAAGTCGCACATGGTAATTCAACCCCTGATGTAGATAAATATATTTAAAATCGAAACTTAAATATTAAAGTTTCAATGATAATTAAAATCACCACAACTTGGGTTGTTCAAGCACTTTGAACTATGAGGTCATTTTAACTTAATTTGTGGAAGGTTATATAAATTAAAACTTTAATTGAGGTATTTTTTATCCAATATTAATAAATCCCATTTTACCTTTTAAATTATTTTATTTATATTAATTTTATTTTACTTAAGTAGTTAACCATGTCTGATGAAATATTTACACATAATCTAGTTATATTTTATTCCATCTTGCATGCTTCCTAATTCAGTTATTATGTGATCACATAGAATTAAAAAACATAAATAATTAACCATTAAACTAACATAAAAAAAATATAAGTATCATAATCATGATATTCTCTAATGGTTAGTTTATCTAGAGGATGACAAAACTAACTTGTGACCATAGGGGAAAACAAAACATGAACTATATGTTGCTTCATGTTGCATCATTACTCATTTCCTTCTATGTATCAAATTGATTGGTTTTACCTCATATGGTTGAATCAGACCATCTCAAATAACCTAGGATCTTCCTTCTTATATAATCTATTACTCACACACATGTGAGAGGATCAAATGGATTGGATAGAGGGGGTTTACATAAAAGAAACAAAGTGAACACATTTATTTACATAATAAGGTCAGGGGATGAATCACAAGACCTAATTTAACTTTAATCAAAATAAAATAAAATAAACTAATCAAATACAAAGTTTCAGTCTAATTTCAATGTCATCGTGACATCAATATGAAAAGAGGATACATTTCCAATCTTGTTTTCAATTAATTTTATTCATTCTCTAATTAAGATAATGAGTAATAAATAAATCCAATTAATTCAGTTTTTCTTAATTACATCAAACCAAGACTAACTTACCAACATCTATAATTTTATACAAAATTACACTCATTTAAAATTAATGAAGTATATAGGTGTACTTGGATTAAACCTCATTTGTTCATAAAAATTTTAACACGAAAACTAATTCAATAAAAAATTGTTAATCCTATGACTTGGTATATACTATTGAATGAGTGAAAAATAGAACACATAATCAATAGATTAAATTATACATTTAATTCTTTTTTTCCTGAAAATTCAACAATAATATCGGCGGAAAACTACATGGATTGTAGTTTTTTATACTATGTGTACTTTTCTTCCATCCATATCCATAGCATGTCATTTCCCATATTATGTATCGAATACATTGAATACATGGTACATCCCATGTACTATCCAAATGATTCTTCCTTTTTAATCCATAACTAATTACTAATTATGTTATCGAGAATAAATAAAAGAAGAGATGATGGTGTTAAATTATTAAAATGAATCATTTAAAAAAATGAAAATTCATGCAATAAATCAATGAATACTAAATAATTGTAAATTAAAATGTGACAGTTATGATACCACTTATAGGTTCCGAGTGTGGTGGAACCACCGTTTGAAGGTATGAATAACTTGGATTTTAGTCCTAAATGACATGTAATCGTTTATTTATATGATCATGAGATCATGTCCAACAAAAACATTATATTACTGGAATATATGAATATGCTGAAATTAGAGGGATATGATCTTGAGATTTAATTTATAATTAGTTTTTATGAATATAATAAATTACCTCAACTTATAATTATTCTTTTCTTAATGATATGATGGAATACATTTCCTCACACCATAGTTGCACAGTGGGATTCAAGTTATCAATACCTCTAGTTGTGACCCACATATGAATCACAATCTATCATAAAAATCATTGAATCAATTAGATATAGCATGGATGATCCTAATTGGTTACATTGTTTATGGTTGATTGTCACAATTTCTTTCTCGAATAGGGATAAATCTCACTTCTCTCTCAAAGACATGAGAAAGGAGAAAGAGATCGCTATTTATAGTATTCTAGGTATGTCTGTATATATATATATATATATATCAATATATATCTATAGATATATCTCTAGATATATATCTAGATATCTTTCAATAGATATCTATATAGATATATTTTTTGATATCTTTATAGATATATCTCTCTGGAAATATCTACAGATATCTCTATCTTATCTATTATGCAAACCCCAAAATTCACTTTAGGAAAGTGACATATTTATATATAATTTCATATTTATTATGGTGGTTTTATGGTTGAAAATTTCACACAATACCTTAACCACTTCTAATATTCTTAATTCACCCAATGACTATTAATAATAAAATTATTATAAATCATTTAACATGTGAAACACATTAAGAATATAAATAAATATTAATTAAATATAATTGGTCCATTAAAATTCATCTTATTTCCCTATGAAACATTTATCAATCCTAGAATAATTACTATTTAATTAAATAAATGTCATTGCATTATTTCTATGATTAATATAATAAATAATATTTTTCCATACTTTCAAAATAATTTTTATTATTAATTATTTAACTCGCTTTATTATTTATAATAACTTGCAATTAAATTATGGTGATCAATCAAACCTAAATAAATATTATTTATTCTAACTTATTAAATTCATTACTTGAATTTAATAGAGATATTTGATACACTTAGTATGTGACCATCCAAGCCTCATTTTCATTGGAATTATGTATAACTACCTAAATTTGAAGGTTAGCGTCTAACAAAAAGAAAAAGTAACCCATAGAGAAATATACTAATGTCACAATGATATAAAACCACCAACTAATACTTAACATGTAATATAATCCCTTTATATCTATATCACTAATTAAGTAGGTTGCATATAGGTTCCATAAATAAATAAACTTGATTTCTCTTTATTTGATTTTATAGAAATGAACTGTCCCACTTAACACCATGTCCATAGATTTATAATGAAATTTTTATTCCATAAAATGGCCTGAGATATCAACTTACATTATAGGAAATAATGGATAAAAACTTTCTCACATTATCCATTAATAGAATGTAAACCATGACATACCCAACATACCATATCTAGATGCAATCATAAGTCGTCTCAGTTTTCATCAATACATCAAAGTGAACCAGTCATGATCTCCATTAATCATAATATAAAATTATAATAATCGATACACATGTTTGCACATAGGAATATCCAATGACACAAAGATATGTGGATTTTTTATTTGAGGGGTCTATTCTCATAACCTTCTATCTTGGAGATTACCAAGGGAGAATATTGTTAGAAGGTTCCTCAATGAATTATGAGCCCACTACCCCTAATAGCCTGTATCACATATGGACCATTACAAAATATAATCCATCATAGAAAAAGATTCAAGAGTAGTGTCGTTGAACCAATAGGCTCTCATTATAATGGGGAAATTCTATAACTTTTCAATGTGTTGTATACTCTTAGAACATTATCTCATACAAAAAATATGCAGAGAAATAATAACAATGTGATAATACAACTTCATTAAAAATGTAATCAAGTGCTAAATAGTTTTTTCTAGGCCACAAAATCCAACAATGTTTTCATAAATTTCCAATGAATGGTGGAAACCGCATCAGATCAAGAAATATTTCACATGTTGTCTCATCTCTTAGAATCTTGTGAGGATAAAGTGAAGTAGGATATGAACGAGATAATAATGATGTTGAATACATATAAATTAAAAGACGGATCATAATATTTGAATCATTTAACTTTCAAAATATTTATCAATAACTTACTCCAGATTAATTTAAGATTAAAAAATAAATATTATGGATAAAACATTTTATTTCCTTTTGTTTTATGTTTTCCAAGTTGATAATATAAGGCCATGTCCTTAATCATTCCATAATCTTGAGTAAAATCAATAATTTTCATTCATTCACATTGAGGGTCTTTCTGGGTTTAGAGTTTTATAGAAATATGTCATCATTCATATATAACATCCTTCATTCATGAAATGTGAGTACTACTAAAATAGTATCCATTTTTTCCAAAATATAAACTTTTAAAATAAAACATGATTTATTTTTCTTGATAAAAATCATCATAACATTCATATTGTCTTCCTCTTTTATCTTACCCATCCTTATACATTGTTAAAAATATTTTAAAACTTGGTATGAGCATAAAAATCTCAATAATGGATATAAAATAAAGAATTAAACTATTAGTCAATAAATATTTTAAACTCGTGAAAACATTTTCACAAAATCATGCTTTTCAAATATAAACTCTTTAGCATGCCTCTTGAAATCATAAGATTCATGTAAAACGTCATAGTAATCATAAATCATAAACATAACTCATGGAATCCAAATAATTCTAACATTGTATCTTTCACATATACATAGGTAGTAACCTTCATGGGTATATTGGGAATACCCATCTTTTTACGTTCCCTAAATATATTAAGTAAAACCATTTTGTTTACCTTTGTCTCATTACCAAATGTATTTTAGAGATATCACGAGCTCACCCACCCTTGTTTTATCATAGAACCACCAATATTATTAAACCATTACGAAGAACCATAACATAATAATAACAAGTAAAACAAGAATAAGGGAAAAATAACACTTTCACTTTTAAATCACATTTCATTTTAAAAATCCATGCACTCATAAATTAAAACACATTATTCAAAAATAAAATGGTATACTTAAATAGGAAACATAAAAACATTAAAGCGATATAAAATAGAAAGAATCTATTCATGTCATATAAGTTACAAAAAATAATTACAATTGGCTTTTGTAAAAATAGATTGAAAATGTAACTTTTAAAGAAGTTTTTAAAAGAAGGACCATTACCTTGATTCTGACTCATCACATACAATATTTATATTCATTAATAATAAACTAAGTTTAAATATTTACTTTTTTCATAAACTTTTTAAATTTTATTATTCCTTTTATAACACTTATCATCATGTTACAACAATTACTTAATTATTTAAGTTCATGTCGCATGTTTACGATATTTGATAGTTGAGTCCAAAATGAATTTTCTATGAATTCAATAGTCATAGTGTTCATTATTCTATAATATACATAATAATGTTCATGAAAAAATAATCACTTTTATACATCAATTATATTTTTAAATCCAACCATTTAGTTATGGTTAGGAAAAATAAACAATTTTATAATAACGGAGATAGTAGGTCATACGTACGCATGAGTAACGTTTCCATTTTTCATTAATCAATTATGGAAAGAAGTTAATTATTATTTTATATTTAAAAATTGATAATAATATCATTAATATTAACTTAATTATTTAAATATAATAATATTTATCATATATGTGATGTGATGAAAAAAATGTATCACTTCGCTTCGTCGAGGTGATAGCTCACACGTACGCACGAACGACGTTATCATTTTTATATTCATGGAAATGTAAGAAAATATTTGATATATTACTATTGAAAAATGATAAATAAGTCATGAATATAATATATAAATATTAATTCTGTCATTATAACCAGTATTCAGAGACTGTGAATCAAAATGAATTATTTTGGTTCGTGAGGTGGTAGTCTTCCATACACACGAACGAATAAGTCGTTTCCCATTTTATGAAATTGGAGATTGATTTAGAAGATGATATTAACATAATAACATCTCATTATGTTGATTATTTTTTATTTTTTATTTCATCATGTATGAATAAAATTTCAAGGAAGTGGAATAAGAAATAAAATAAAAACACTTAAAAATAATAACTTTTCTTTACACAAACTCCTTTGATTAAAACCTTAACACCTCTAAGGAGGGTTTTATGCCTAATATAAGGCCTCTAAAATATAGTAATGTATTATAGTAATTTATTTGGGAAGATACTGGCTAACCCAAATTGGTTTTTAGGTGTGAATAATAGAGAAGAATGGGTTCCCTTTTATTGGAGAGGGGAGGGGAACTCATGGAAATATTTAAAATATTAAATTAATATAAATTAATAGTATCATTAAAATGGGTCCAACTTTATTTATTTAAAATATATAATTATTTTGGTTCGATTACCCTTTATCCAATAAATATTATACAAGTTTTGATTATTTTTCAATCCTTGTATTTTTTCTTTTAAATCCTAATTAACCATTTAAACTCTTACAACGATATCATGTAATTTACACTTTGAGGGTTAATATAATTAATATAACATGAAAAAAGAAAAATAAATGATTCATTTATAACATTATAAGACTTATCAAAACTATTTGGATGAATATTATATATTTATAAATTTTATTATTTAATAAAAGTTCTTATATTTTAAAATATCATTAGTGTCAATTTTGAGACTATTCAATATTTGATTTTAAAAAAAACATAACTTGATTTCTTCTAAAAAAACTCCATTAACACATCCTTAACATGTCAAAGTTATCCAAAAGATTTATTTATTACTAAAATTACATTAAATTATATTTATTTTAATATTTATAATACCATATGTTTGATTCTTTCATTAATTAAGAAATTATTGTATCATTATTGTATCACCATTTAAATTAATTATTTAGTTACTAAAAATTATAAATAAATTAAAATTATTTAGTTAATCATATTATATTTCTATATAATATTTATAGTAAAAGAAATCCCATTTATAACCCAATATTAAAAATACTTTACTTTTTTAAAAACAGGGGCGTCACAAAATTTGTCTTCTCTTTGAATATAATATTATAATTGTCTTTCTCACACCCAAGTGTCTTACAAAGAGTATAACTCCAACCCAAGGATTATTTTCCTCGAAACACACTCATACAATGAAATTAGGACAAGTGTTAGGGTGATTTTATACTATTTATAATATTATTTTTACCATTAATTACTGGATTTACCCTTAACCGTGGTAATAAAAATAATTACTAAAGTTACAATTCATAATTTAAAAAAATTATTTTGATCCTATGAGATCATAAATTTCAGACTTATTACAACCTTTTATGTTATTTTTTCAAAATTCAAAACAAATAAGTGGCTGAAAATAATTCAAAATTAATCTCATTGATGAAATGAGAAATTAGGTTTTTAAAGTAAAACTTTCAAAAGTTCACATAGTTTTCATATCCAAATTTAATATGAAATTGATTATAATGACTTAAATTTTATTAATTGATAAAAAATTAATCTAATTATACTTTAAAAGAAATTAAAAGTATAATATTACAATATAAATAAATTAGACAAAAAAGTATTTTTGAATAATAATGCAGTGTTTTTCACTATTCATTAAAATTTGAAATTTATCATAAAAATACAAAAATTCAACCAAAATAAATTTTGATATTATTCTTTCAAAGAATAATTTTATTTTTTCAAATATTATTTATAAAATTTAAAAAAAAAACCGATTTAAATAAAGTGAACCATCAAATAGTGGTAAAACTACTTTTTAAAAAAAAATAATGTTTTTAACCATAAAAATAGTTTTATCTTATACATTATTGAAGAAATTGTATTTTTTAATTACTATATAATTAAAAAATATATAAATAATTATGAAAAATAATTATTATATCATTACCTAGGTTGTTACATTCTTTCCCATTTTGGAAATTGCGCCCACACAATTTTATTCACTTATTAAATAAGCTGGGATATATTTCCTTCATAGCATTTTTAGATTCCCATGTTGTCTCTTTGAACACATGGATTTACATAAATCCTTAACCTAATGAATAACCTTATTCCATAACACCTTCTATCAATGGTCAATATCCTGAATTGGTTGTTCCTCAATTGAATGATTTTTTTCCAACTAAACTACTTTTGGACTCAAAATATAAGATGGATCTGGCATATACTTTCTTAACATTAAAACATGAAAAGAAATGTGTACCTAGGATAAACTTAGAGGTAAATCCACTCATTAGTCAACTAATCCAAATTTCTATAGGATTTCATAGGGTCCAATGAACTTTGCACTCATCTTACCCTTCTTACCAAAACACATAAAACTTTTCCATGGATTAACTTTGAGAAAGAGATGATCACCTACCTCAAAAGAAAGATCATTCCTATGATTATCTGCATAACTTTTCTATCTTATTTGAGATGTTTTTAGGATTCATTGAATAAACTGAACTTTTTATGCTATTTCATCTACCAACTATGGTCCCATAAACTTCCTTTCCCCGACATCATCCCAAAAATATGTAGTTTGACATCGCTTTCCATATAATGCCTCAAATGATTCCATCTATATACTGGAATGAAAATTATTATTATAAGAAAAATCAAACAAATAAAGATTTTGATCCTAAATTCCTTAGTAATTCATTGAACAAGAACGTTTAATATCCTCCACAGTTTCAATTATTCATTATAATTTCCCATATGATTGAGGATAAAAAGTCGTACTGATATTTAATTCTATACCCAAATACCTCTGAACACCATTCCAAAAGTTACAAGTAAACCTAGGATCATGATACGATACAATGGAGAGAAGACCTCCATGTAACCTAACTATATCTCTAAGATACAACTAAGAAAGTTCATCTAGAGAAAGGGTGTCTCGAATTTAAATAAAATGAGAATATTTAGTCAATCGATCAATAATAACCCAAATTGCATTTTTACCTTGAGAATTCTTCTGTAATACCATAATGAAGTCCATAGATATATTCTCTTGTTTCCACTCTGGAACTGGAAAAGGATAAAGCATCCCTTTTAGTAATTTCCACTCTTATTTAACCTATTGAAAAATCAAATATCATAGGGTAAAGTTATATTTATCCCTTTTCATTCCATCCCACTAGTAATAATCTCAAATTTCTCTTTATATCTTAGTTCTTCCATGATTAACTACAAATGGAGAACTATCTTGTTCACATAATAACTCTTTCTTCAATTGTGAATCACAAGACACATATAATCACTTACCAAATCTCAAAACACAATTTTTATCAAAGTTAAATTCTGGAAACATAGCCTTTTGAACTAATTCTATCTTTTTCTGCAAATCAATGCCTTCCTTCTATTATTTTTAAATTATTTCTAATAGTGACTATTGCACCGACACATGAAAAAAAATATGTAAATTTCTTACACCAATAACTTCCTCACAAAAAATCATCAAATAATTATCCAATGGGTCACGTTCTAAATGTAACATGGTTAATGTAGAATTACTTTTTCGACTCAAATAATCAGATACTTTATTTTATTTTCTAGAATGGTAATTAATTATTCAATCATAATCCCTAATTATCTCCATACATCTTATTTATCTCATATTTAATTCTTTTTGAGTGAATGTATACTTAAAATTTTTTGATGAGTATATATTTCACACTTTAGTCCATAAAAATTATGCTTCCAAAATTTTAATTAAAAAAATATGATATAATTCTAAATAATTTTTAAGGTAATTTAACTCATGAATTTTTAACTAACATGAAGAATAAGAAATTACCTGATCATTCTGATGCAACTAGGTCCTTTCAACAAAGCATCACTATAGATAACAAATTCATTATTTCTAAAAGGCGGGTCTAGAACTGTATCATTCACCAATATTATTTTCAATTCCTAAAAATAATCATGACATTCTATTGTCTAGATTAACATAACACATTTTAGAGTTAACTTTGTTAGTGGGATAGATAACTATGCAAAGTTTTCAAAAAAAACCCTCCAATAATAGCCTCCTAAACCAAGAAAACGGTGAATCTAGGTTATATTTTTGGGTCTTACCCACTCTTAAAAAAATTTTGTTTTAGCATGACCAATAGTTATGCCATCTTTAGAAATAATGTGACCAAAGAAAGAAATATTTTTCAACTAAAATCCTCACTTTTTGAGTTTCTCATAAAGTTTATTTTTTTGAAGATTTTTAAAACAACCCTACAATGTCTTTTATGTTCCACTTTACTTTTATAATATACCAAAATGTCATAAATAATTACAACTATAAACATACCTAATAACTAATGAAATATTATATTCATAAGATCCATGAATATAGTTGGTGAAATAGTTAACTCAATCATCATAACTACAAATTTGAAATTCCCGTATCTAGTCTGAAATGCAGTCTTTAGAATATCTTCTTACTTTACTTTCAATTAATGGTACCCCAAACCCATATTAACCTTTGAAAATATTGTGCTCCTTGGATATAATCAAAAAAATAATTAATGTTAGGAAAAGGATACTTGTTCTTAATAGTTATGTTATTCAAGGGTCTATAATCAATGTAAAGCCTCATGGAACCATATTTTTTTAATGAAAAGGATAAGATAACCCCATAAAGAAGTGCTAGGTTGAATGAAACATTTATCTAAGAAACCCTTCAATTTATTTTCAACTCTAAAAGTTCCACTTGATCTATTTGATACGGTGGTTTAGAAATTGGATTGGCATCAAGAAATACATCAATAGTAAATTCAACTTTCTGATCAAGTATAATATCAGGAAACTAATTAGTAAAAACATCAAGATACTCATTTAGAACCATCAAATAATTAATTTTAATAGTTTCTTTATTTTCAAAAATATTTTAACATAAAATTCATTTACATCTTTAAAAGTTATATAGCTTCCTAATATGTTATAAATATCATGGGTTCATTCTTATATAAAAACATAAACTCTTTCTGAAAATCAATTTCTTTATCTCCACAGTCAATCTTAGCATGGTAAATAGAAATTCAATCCATTACCAGAATAACATCAAGCTCTACTAGAGGGAAAAAACAAGGTTAGTAGGTAAATTATTTCCACAGACAAAGACAGGAAGATTTTTAAAATTGGTTTTTCCCTTAATGTTTCCCCCATGTGTTATTACCATAAGTTCTGAAATCATTTCTCTAGGTGGAATTTCCAATTTACCAGAAACATTCTCATAAATGAAAGAATGTGTAGACACCAAATCAAGTAATGCACTGGAATAATCTGAATGAATAAACAATTCACCTGATACCACTTCAATTAATGTCCCAATACCTACTGAAGTAGTTTTAAATGATTTCACCGAACCTTTATGCTTATAGTCTGGATTCTTCCAATCATTTCATAATGTCCCATATCATTAAACTTAAAACATTTTAATTACTGTAAATAATATTTTTTTTATTAGCACTACCATTATATTTTTCATTGTAGTTATGATCCTTATGTCCCATTTTACCACATAGAAGCACTTACCAGAATTTATAAGGTATTCTCGAGTGTTTTTTTACAAAAATTTTCACAAACTGTAAAGTTTATTTTCTTACCATCATACTTTTGTGATGAATTCTTACCTTTATCCTATCACTTTTTCCTCTCTTTCAACTTTTATTCAAAGAACACGTGATCATAGACAAACTCCCTTTCCACCTTTTACACACATCGAACAAGTTTTTCATAAATTTTGAATTCATAGGAATCCAATTCCCTTTGATATTTTGGATTTAATAATGAGTAAGAATAATTGATTTAAATATCAAGATCCTAGATGAAATTTGGAGCATAACTTTCTAGTAAATTGAATTTTTCTTCATATTCAGCCTATGAATCCTCATCACTCCTAAATTCTAATAATTGTTTTTCCATCTTATGTCAAACCAACTTAGAAAAATATTTATCGAGAAAAATATTTTTGAATTTATCACACTCAAGAGTATGAATCTCCTCATTATACCTGATATTCATAACCATCAACCACTATTGATCAACATCACTTTCAAAACATTAAATACCAAGTCTAACCTTTTTATTTTTTGAACCCCCAAATAAATTGAAAATCTTTTCTAGGGATTTAATCCACCCTTACATTAGCATGAGGTTTGACGATCCTCTGAATTGTGGATGATGCAACCTCATTAAATTCACCACTAGTAAAATGTTTCTCTTTGGTTGATATGGATGATCTCTTGAATGGATACCACCACCATTTATAGCCTAAGTCATCTATTTCATCACTGCAAAAAACTATTTAGTTCTAATTCCAACCATCTCAGGTTATTGGATTGGAAGGTTATTTTCCTTTAGATTCCTTCCCAGCACAGCTTCCCTATTTACTCTATAGAAGAACATTCTGAATATAAATATATTAAATGATGCAACATGGTAAACATTAAATTATATATCATTTCAACTTAACCATAAATAAAAAATCATTTATTGACATCCTAGCCCCTAAAGTAATCAAAACCATTCTTTGATACCAACTATAAGTCTCCAGCCTTAATAATTACATAATCTTGAGTTAAAGTAAAAAATTTAAACTCATTCACATTGAGGATCTTTTCATATTTATTTTTTTATAGAATTATGTCATCATTCAAGAAAAACATCCCCCATTCATACAATGTGGGTACTACTAAAACTATATCCATTTTTTCTAAAATATAAAACTTCTAAAATAAAACATAATTTATTTTTCTTGATAAAAATATTTGTAACATTCTTATTAACTTCATTTTTTCTCTTACCCATCCTTATACCCTGTGAAAAATATTGTGAAACTCGGTATGAGCAAAAAAATATTCGTAAGTGACATAAAAGATGGAAAGAAAACATTAGTCCATGGATATTTTAAACTCATGAAAACATTTTTCACAAAATAATACTTTTCATCCATAAAACATAAACTCTTTTTCTTACCTCATGAAATCATAAGATTCATATAATACTCCATTGAAATCATAAATCAAAAAGGTAACTTGTGGAATTAAAATCATTCTAATATTTTAGCTTTCATGGAAACATAGGGAGTAACCATCATGGTTACATTTGGAATAAACATTGTAGTATATTCCCTAAATATCTTAAGATAAACCCTACCATTTAACTCCATCTCATTACCCAATGCATTGAAGAGATATCACAGGATCACCTACCCTAGGTTTATCATGAAACCACCCATGTTCAGAAATTATGCCTAAGAACCATAACATAATCCTAACACATAAAACAATAATAAAGGAAAAATAACATTTTCACTTTGAAATCACATTTTATTTTTACAAATCCACACGCTTATAAATGAAAATACATTATTTAAAAATAAAATGATAGAATTTTAAGGAAAAAATATTAAACTGACATAAAATCAAGAAAATCTTTTTATGTCGTATAAATTATAAAAAAACATTCCTTTTGGATTTTGTAAAAATAGTTAAAAGTGATAACTTTTAAAGCGGTTTTTTAAATAAATTCTCTAACCTTGAGTCTAACTCGTCATTTACAATTTTTATCTTCAAGAATAATAAACTTATGTAAATTAATTTATTTTTTGAGAAATTTTTTAAAGTTTTTTATTTATTTTCTGTCACTTATTGTCATGTTATAACAATTACTTAATTATATAAGTTCATATTGGATGTTTGGATGATATTAATACTTGAGTCCAAAATGAATTTTCTATTAATCAATAGTCATAGGGGTCATTATTCCATCATATAAAAAATAATATTTATGAGATAATAATCACTTTTATAGATCAATTAAAATTTTAAATCAAACCATTTATTTGTGGTTATGAAAAATGAACAACGTTATAATCATGGAGACGGTAAACCATACGTACGCATGAGTAACGTTTCCATTTTTCATTAATCATTTATGTAAAGAGTGTAATTAATATTTTAACATTAAATAATTATAATAATATCATTAATATCACATTAATTATTTAAATATACTTATATATATTATCCATATGATGTGATGAAAAAAAACTATCACATCACTTTGTGGAAGTCATATTTCACATGTACGCACAAAAGATGTTGACATTTTTATGTGCAAGGAAAGGTAAAAAAATAATTGATATATAATTATTTAATAATGATAAATATGTCATGAATATCATATATAAGAATTAATTACATCATTATAACCAGTCTTGAGAGATGGTGATGGAAAAAAATTATTTTGGTTTGTGAGGTGGTAGTCCACCGTACACCCGAACAAATAATTCATTTCCTATTTAATAAAATATGATATAGATTTAGGTGATTATACTAAAATAATAAAATCTCAGTATATTTAGGTTAATTGAGTTTTTATTTCAGTAATAATTAATAATATTTCAATGAATTGGAAGAAGAAATAAAACAAAAACACTTAAAAATGATACCTTTCTTCAGAAAACCTCCTTCGATTAACACCTTAACACCTCTAAGAAGGGATTTTGCCTAATCTAAGGCCTCTATAATGTATTTGGGAATTCTAGAAATGGAATTTTGTATATATTTTCTGAAAAAAAAATAGGTTTTTAGGTGTGAATAATAGATAATAATGGGTTCCCTCTTATAGGATATGGGAGAGGCACCCATGGAAATATTTAAAACATAAAAATAATATAAATTAATATTCTATTTCAAATGGGTCCAAATTTATTTATTTATAATATAGGATGTTTGTAGGTCGAATACCCCTAATTAAATAAAAATTATACAAGTTTTGATTATTTTTTAATCCTTATATTTTTGTTTTGAACCTTAATTTACCCTTTTAACTCTTACTATGATATCATGTAATTTACACTTTGAGGGTAAATATAAATAATATAAATTTCCAAACGACCATTAAATGATTAATTTATGAAATTATAAGAAATATTCAAATTTTTTGGATAAATATTATATTTTCATAAATTCTATATCATTTAATAAAAGATTTTATATTTTAAAATTTCATTAGTGTCAATTTTGATACTATTCAATATTTAAATTTTAAAAAGATCATATCAACCTGATATATACAAAAAAACTGCATTAAAACAACCCTAACATGTAAAATTTATTTATAAATTCATATATTATATAAATAATATTAAATTATAATCACTTTAATATTTATAATATCATTTATTTGATTCTTTCATTAATTAAGCAATTATTGTTTCATCATTATGTCACAGTTTAGTTTAATTATTTATTTCCTAAAAATTATAAATAAATTATAATTATGTAGCTAATAATTTTATATTTCTAAATAATATTTATAGTCTAATATATCCCATGTATAACCACATATTTAAAATATTTACTTTTTTAAAAACAAGGGTGTGATGAAATTTGTCCTCTCTTAGAATATAATATTACAAATGTCTTTCTCACACCCAAGTGGCATCTAAAGGGTATAACTTTAACCCAACGATGATTTTTTTGAAAAAAAAAACTCATTAAATGAGATTAGGACAAGTGTTATGTTGATTTTAAATTACTTATAATATTATTTTTACCTTTAATTACCAGATTTACACTAAACAATTGTAATAAAAATAATCACTAAAGTTACTATTCATAATTTCCAGAAAATATTATGATCCTATTAGATCATGAATTTCATACTGATTATAATCATGTATTTCTATTTTTTCAAATTCAAAACAAATATGTGGCTAAAATTAATTTAAAATTAATCTCATTGATGGAATGAGAAAACGGGCTTTTAAGTAAAATATTCAAAAGATCACACAATTTTTATATCCAATTTCAATATGAAATATATCACAATTACCTAAATTGGATTAAAAGATAAAAAATTAATCTAATTATACTTTAAAACCAATTAAAATTATAATCTTACTGTATAAATAAATTAGATGAAAAAATAGTTTCAAATTAAAATAAAGTATTTTCACTATTCATTAAAATATGAAATTTTTCAAAAAAACACCAAAATTAAACCCAATTAAATTTTCATATTACGCTAACAAATAATAAGTTTTTTTTCAAGTATAATTTATAAAAGTGACAAAAACTATATTTAAATCAAGTATTCCATCAAAAGATGGTTAAACTAATTTTTAGAAAAATAATTCTTCTAAACATAAAAATAGTTTTATCTTATAGATTATTGACCATATTGTCTCTTTTAGTTACTATATATTTTAAAAAATATTAATAAACATAAAAAATAATTATTTTATCATTACCTAGGTTGTTACATATAAGAACATAAATAAAGATTAATATTTAGTTCTTATTGTGAACATTTTGAAATACATGGTGAAAAGGACATTTGAAACTTATAAGCCAGAGGAACCTTCACAATATACTTCAAATAAAAGATATTGATCATCAAATAGGAGGCTATTTACATCGCATGTAATGAGACAATCCTTTTGGGGATAAAATGTAATGAATTACACTTAGTGTATATTAATCGATATAATTGATGTTTTTGTTGTACTTTTTAGTTATTAGATACTGAATATTTTTCATGAATTTGAATAAAAATACTATAACCAAGTAAGTATAGAAAAAATACAAGTAAGGTGAATTATCTAAGATTCTGAGAAAGGATACTTCCTAAGTCATCATTGAGAAGTAATAATTTTTTATTGTCAGTATTAATGATTCTAGTTAAAATTTTGTTGTTTATTACCAAAACAATTATCTCGCATGTACATTAGACATAAGGAGACGTTATTCAATAAAGTAATTACTATTGTTTGTTTTGACTACTACTTAAATAATATTTCAATAATTATTGAATCATTTCCAATAACTGATGAATATAAAATGTACGACTCAATTATACCTTATTGTGGAAAAATAATTTTGTGTATACTAATACAAATTAGTTATTAAGAATATGCCTATTATGGTTTTAGAATATTTGGAGAAAAATAACTTATGTTTTATTAACACATTTACTTATTTAACTTTGGAAAAAAAACTTTTGAAATAAAGGTAGGCCATAAAGCTTTCTAAATTAGTTCAGTTATTGGGCATGAACTATTACATGTTTAAGATACTGGAAAATATATACTTCATAATATACCTTTCATATTTTTAAGGAATTTTGGAGTGAAATTTAAAATATGTATGGTTAGAAGATATGTGTTTCTTTAGGCTCGTGTGTTGAAGAATATCTGGACCAAGCATCTATTGATCATGAAGTGTAAAGATGATTTATTCTTAAACTCACATTTCATTATACATGTCAAAGAAAATATGTTATTAAGGAGTATAAATGATGATTCTAACATGAAAAAATTGATCAATAAAATGTAGCATGGAGTAATTCCTAAATAAAAAATTCTTTATACACATAAAATTCCTTATTTGGGTAAAAGGATTATCACTTCTGAGACTCATATGCATTGAAGAAACATATATTATTTTTGAGACATTCTTGGAACATAAATTCATAATACCATAACCATACGAAAACTATAATGGAAAATGGATATCATATGAGTTATAGTATACTATAAATCCATCATTTTATTATAAAATGTCTTTAGATGCAAAGTTTTTGTTACGGATATAAAGAAAACTTTCATCAAGAAAAAACAAAAAAGTGAATAATTTTCAGTATTATAATGTTTTCAAAGAATATTACAGAAACCCCATATATAGAAAAATAATTGTCAAGTTTTAGATTATATTTCTATAAAAGGGTGAACATTTCTATTTGAGATAGTGGAATAATTATTTACTTGGATTTATTCAATGTAAAATATGCAAAAGTGGTTAGTATAGGAACAAATTCTAAAAGATCTTATAGAAAAGAAAAGTTCCAGCGAAACATACTATGTAGGAAGGATAAAAATATAGTGGTGGTTTTGCTTTCACCATGAATCGTGATAGATTATTCATTGAAAATACTAGATCCTATAGGGAAGTGGTTAGTGGAAATCAGTTAATATAGGAATGTTCAATAAAATTAAATAATGGATTCCATGTATCGAATTATAGGTTCTTAGTATTTAGAATATTTCAAATCTTGCTACTGTGGTGGGTATTCAAGAGAATAAATACATGGATTGTCAAGTATGGAACAATAATGAATGATTAATTTCCAAAATATAAAAAAGTTATAGATACAGTCTATTATTGATCTATTGCACTAAATTTTATGCTTAATCCTTTATAATTTTACTTGTCAAAGTTACTTTATATGATCATATTATTCATCATTGGATGTCAATACTACATGTCTTGGAATGATTCTATACAATATAACAAAAATATTTCTGAAACTATACAATGCCAATAAGTGGTTAAAGTTACTAAAATCTAGTTTTGGATTGAATTAAACAAAAATATAAAATAATATTCATTTGTAATGTATTTTTTACATTTGTCTACAAGAGGTTAGTGTGTGTACCTCTTTATTTCTATGAAAAATATGTTAATCACATATGAAAAATAAACATTTAGTATTACAGTTAGTTAACAATAGAATTAAATTGAATCTTAATATATTTAATTAATGTAACAAAATAAGTTATTGGAAATGAGATCAAATAAGGTAGATCTCATAGGTTTCTTATTACAAGTCAAAGTACATATGATGACAATGTATTGAAAAATAAAAGTTAGGAAAATTCATGAGAAAATTTTTTCCAATGTCACAAAGTATAAATCAATAAAAAGGAATGTATTATTCATAGAAGTATATTAATGTGGTGATTATAATCTCATACACTTCTATGATTTATAAATATCATATGACATGAAATGTACAAGATGTGATATTTACATCATATACTTTATGGTATGAATATATCAATATAATATAACATAAATGCATGGGAAGAAGTCATAACTATCCAATTGTACTTGGGAGAGTAAAAGAGATATGTTTTGGGAATTGGAGGGGAAGATATTCCACTCTTAATGGGAAAAACTAGACTTCCTTTAGATCAAAATGATCTAATATTATAGACATTCAATGGTGATGAGTAAGAGAAGATCATTCAAGCCAGTGGTAGCCATATTTAAAAATACCGAGTACATTGAGTCTTTTCATATAGTTGAAGAAGCATTGAAAAATACACAATGATTTCTTCCAGATAATGGAATATCATATGGTAATATACAATATGTTATGTTTTAATAATGGAAAATTGACAATAATCAAGGATATCAACTATTGGGGGTTCTTACTCAAGGAGGTGAAGTCACGGATAGCAAAGTAGCCATGCAGTGCAGACGTGCTAGGCCCAACAACTGAATCCCAAATTCATTATAAGAAAAATATTATCATGTAATATCTAAAAAGGATAGTTATAAAGTTTGATATAGTGAAAGTGGGAGTGTTCTAAAAGTGGGTTCATTAAACACAACTTAAACGATACTCCTCAAATACCATTTCATGTATGATTAGAGTTATAAATGATGTACACTTACCATAATAGTGTTGATATTTCTAAATCCACTATTTTATGGTTATTTCCTTAGATTAAATGTAATATTAAAAGGTTATAGTAGATCCTACGCTATAATGACAACCAATATATTTTAGGACAGTCTTATTAAATATATATTCTATGGTCTAGAAACATCATGTTGATTGTATACATATGATGTGTGACTATCAGGTGTTGTGGGGTCATAAGAATTAAGACATATTCTCATGAATTTTACACTTGTTGACCTCAAGTTCATGAGATCTTGAGGCCTTCCCTGCCAATAAGAACACCATATGTTTCAGGGGTTATTGGTTTCTTCTGTTTGTGAACATGTGTATTGGTCTCATGACTTGAAGTTATTTTTGATTTTTACTACTTGATCATATGGTTTGATGTAAGTAAAAATACAATGACATTTAATTCCTGGTGAGGTAACTTTATTTGGGAGAACAATTACTGGTATTACATTGATTGAATAATTAAGACATGTTTTTTCGCACCCAAAATGAAGTGATATCTCGGGCCTTGTTGATCAGGATGGTAGTACCCTCACTAAATTCATATCTATGGTAGAAGAAGGTAAATACATTCAGTTAGGTCAATTAATAGTAAAATAAGAAAGGGTTGTGAAACAAAGTGTGCATCTTACTTTATCAGATATCATAAGACAAAGATATTTTATTTCACAACATGTGTATCTAGGAATGGTTTCTATTTCTATGACTTTTCCTTATCTCCTTAGGGGACATGATGGGTTTCTAGAATTTTCTTCTAGTCTATGAATAGTATTCACTCAAAAAAATATAAGGTCTTAGAGTGTCACATAATTATCATATTCAAAATCCTACCATATTCTAATAAAAAGGTAACATGATGGGCCCCGGTACTACTATCTAGGGATGTTTAAGAATATTCAATCACCAAGAATAAATGAATTCATATTATTTGAGATTATAATATATATATATATATATATTATAGGTGATTTGGGGTATAATTACAGTCATATACACACACACACACCGCACACACTGGATAAAAAGGCAAGTTAAATCCCCCACCCCAAGGGATAACCTACCCAACCAACCACTTTATTATGTTGATTCTTTTTGTGACCCGAACTCCTATTGTGCATGAAGCCCATAAAATGGAATGTAGGCCCAATAATCTTCCCAAAGGACCTTGACCCATCGTATCTCTTCCAAGATCCACCTCATCACCACCCACAAATCATATTAACCTACTTCGTCCGACCATGCCTTGACCCACATCCATCGGCTCCCTCGAAGGTCATCCCCACTCCTACCTCATCACCCCAAAATCCCACATAGATTACACCACTAACACATGTGTCATCGATCCATTCCCTTCCATCTTAGGTCACCTCCACTGCACGCCATCTTATTTCCATTAGGTTGTGCCCCCATCCTAATGTGATGTCGCCTACAGATGAATGTCACCGTCGAAGTTCACCACCCCCATCTTGTAGTGCCATCACCCGCACCATCAGAGATCACCACCCTCATCATATAGCATCATCGCATAGAAGGTCTCCATTCTCCACCTACTTTTCTCCATCAACCCAAAAGCAGGCACCAACAACAACACCCCAAATTTAATTGGTAGCCATAAATGTTGGGTATCGAACCCCAACAACCTGAATGTATCTTTGAGATCTTACCACTTAGGTAACACCTAATACTCTTTGATTTTAGAATATTTTTTATTGAATTTATTTTTTAATGTGTTCATATTAATTTAAGAAACTTTATGGGAAAATATTTAACGAAGGAATACTATTTTAATATTCAAGGTTCATTTAATATTTGTGGGAGTGAATAGTCAACTTAATAGCTTTGTTTTAACAGGTAATACATATATTATATTAAAATTTATTAATATAAATATAAATTATGTTTATGACATGGTTATTTAGTCATAACATGACTTTATAGATTATGTAGTGGGTAATGCATATTCTTGGGTTGGGGAACCATTTCCGGGTATTTTGAACCTCACCATATAAGTGGTATGTGGCTCTCATTTGGGGTAATATTCGCTAAATGATTTTGAGAACCTCTTTGTCTCTGCTATATCACATTTTTTATCTGACCAACCAATCTGAGTTATCCTTCATAGATGAAAGGATCAACGTAGCAGTGATCCTCAGGATGTCGAGGGCTTCATTGGATCTCTACGCAAGCACCAGGATATCAATGATCGATGTTCGTGTATACTTTTGAATAATGTTTGGATGATGTAGAGGGATCTGGATTCCCTTTATTCAATAAATGGTCACTGATGATGACTGGTTGTTAAACGTATATTCAAATCAATTAAGGTAAAAATTTTGTCTAATTTTCATTATTAATTACTTCAGATGTGATCTTTAGCTTTCACATCAGGCTGTCAATTCTAAGATACGACATAGTTACATCAATAAGATATAAAAATTTTAAAATCTCTAACTCATCTACTTCCAATTCATGTGATGGTTACTTCATGTTCTACCAGTGGGGATGAAAATTCATAGTTAAAGTTCCATGTCAAGCCTAGAGAGAAAATATTATCTCTATGATGGTGGATATGAAGTGGTTCATTAGGAGTACATTATTATTTATTAAGAACTATGAATAAGATAGGAGGAAGCTGAGAATAGAATCATTGATCAAAAATACACAAGAGGGGTTCTTGAACAGAGATCACAGGAGGGGTATGAATCCATTCATCATTGGAGAAAGTGAAGGAGTTTGGGGATCTCCCGATAAGAACTTATTTTCTATCATTTTTCTTCATTACCTCTTTATAATGTAAATCATGAATTTATTGAAACGTTTGGGAAATAAAATCATGATAATTCGATAAAAATAAAATTTTGGAATGATATTGTAATGGTTAGTAATATAAATTAAGTAACGTGTAATGTATTATTGAAAACTACCTTTTTTCATTTTTCATGTATAAAATATTATTGAAATTCTAGAAACCAGTAGTAATTGTTCCTTGTTACATTATGTAACTACTCAATCATTTGAGAATCCATTTTTCAAGAGGAAATATCATCAAGTATATCACATTATAATTAACTCATAAGTTGATCTTGATGTAAACATGGTAATAGGGTTGTGTGGATTAATCGATGCTACAGTTGAAAACTATAGGATCCATTCACACACAATTTGGTTGTTTGAGATAACTGTTCAAATTTTATCATCAAATATAGCTATATTTTTTCATGACTGAATAAAGAAAACAAAAACTAAAAAAATCCAATTAGATTCCTTCAATTTACACTCAAATTGTTCCATATTGCTTCATGATTAGTCATCTCTCTCCCTCTTATGCATTTTTATACTCTTCCTTAGTGCTGGTTGTTGTCACTAGCCACCATCACTTTCATCATAATTATCCCAATATTTCTTTATTTTCTTTAATTTCTCTTTAAAATTATTTTTGTCTTCTTAGTCACACATACTTGTTAGAATTCATTATCTCTGAATTCACCACTTTTCACTTCTTTAATATTTTTTAATAGGGTTATGGATAATTAATTTTCTATAAAGTTAACAAAAGTTATATTTGGTCAAATTTTTAATGTTGTTACTAGGGAAGTAAATATGTAACTATTTGGTAAAAATAATTCAGAAAAAATTATAAAAACACAAAATAAAAAAATCAAATATAAAAAAACTAAAAAAATGGAAAAAAATGAAAAAATATGTTGAATATGTTGATTACATGAAAACTAGGTCAAGATCTAAAAATATATAGACCTTTATATATCACCCCAAGATTTCATAGTGTATTATCTCTTTAAAGTAATTCAATAGCTTGCGCTACACGCAACATCGAGTTCAATTACATCATGACCAATCAAACTAGTCGTTTAAAAAGTGGTTATGAATAGTATTAACCAAATATTAAATTTTATATACTCCATATAATTTTAAAATCCATATTATGTGTTTTTTAGACATAATATAAGAAAAAATTCAATTTTTCAGATAAAAGAAGGGTTTTTCAAAAAAAAATGCAATTTTACCGCCTTTTAATGGAGAACCCTTTTTAAATCCAATATTTAACACTTTAATATATTAAATTTGACAAAATAAACTTCTTCTTTATAATATGGATGTAAAAATTTATTTTGGATAAATTTTTTATGTTTTTATTATAACTTTCATATTTTGACAAATAATAGAAAATACAAAATTTCAATTGAAAAAAACTTTTTTAATAAAAATAATTTATAGAGTTAAATTATACATTTGAATGGTTTTGAAGTATAATAAGATTATATTTTTATCATTTAATCCAATTTTGTTTATTGTAATTAATTTTACATTTAAAATGGACATAAACACATATCAATCTTTTGATAGTTTTCACTTCTCAAAAACCTACTTTCTGGTTTTGGTAACGGGAATTAATTTTAAATTAATTAATGCTCCTTATATGTTTTAAATTTGGTAAAATTGACATCATTTTTGAATTTGGAACATAAAAATTAACTTAGGGTGAATTTTTCGTATTTCTCTGAAAACATTCAATTTTTGATGAATAGTAAAAAATACTGCATAGTTCAAAAAAACTAACTTTTTCATTTAAATAATTATTTTTAGGTAAACATTTATCTTAAAATAGATACATAATACATATATTATTACAATTTAAGAAATTTGAGTCATTTTATAATAATATTATATATATAAAATTTTATTGAACCATTTTAACGTCTTTTTACCCACCTTATAGACACATTTACAAATTTGCATAAAACGTAATTTTACCACTTCTGTGAATTGAATTTCAAAAAACCAAGATCCACGGTTGAAATAAATAAGTAAAATTTGGTTCAACAAGATGAAAATAATTTTTGATGAATAGTAACTTTTGAATTTTATTTACCACGGTTAAAAGTAAATAAGGTAATTAAAGGTAAGAATAATATTAAAAATTACCCCAACACAAGTTCTAATTATATTGGATAAGTGAATTTACACAAAATAAATCTTAAGACAAAAATAATATCATTTTTATCCATTTGGGTTAGATTAGGACATTTATTATATTTTATTTAAAGAAGAGTTACAAGTGTTAAATTCAAGGTTTAATAACTAAACCATTTTTAATATAGGGTTACCCATAAGATAAATTCAACTATAAATCTTCATTAGAAATATAAAAATATTTCCTAAATCATGGTATTTTATTTATAATTTTTAGACATCAAATGATTAAATTTATTTATGACACAATGATGATACAGTAATTACCTTTTTAATGAAATATTAAAATAATAGATATTATAAATATTAAAATAAATGTAAATAAACATTTTTGATGCCATAAAATAATTTTATTGGTTAATATAACATGTTAGGGATGATTAAATGTTTTTTTTTGAAGTCATCAAGTTTTTATGACTTTAACAAAAATCAATTACTAAATAGTGTCAAAATTGACATAAATGAGTTTTTAAAAAAATACTATTTTATTAAATGATAAAATATTCCTAAAAATATAATATTCAGCCAAAGGACTTAGATAAGGTTATATATATCAATAATGAACCACTTGGGGCTCTCTCGTATTTTTATAGTAAGTATATTAACTATTTAATATAAAAATACTAGAGGACATAGTAAATGTTAAACTATTTAACTAAGAATTAAATCTAAAAGGTAAGTTTAATATTGTGACCTAAACTTGTCTAAAACCAATTGTTTAAAAATATTTATACCCATACCCACCTTATAATCTAAATAAATCCATTTTGAGTTATTATAAACCGAAAATTATGGTATAATAAATTAATATTTCAAGTTCTTCCTAAAGTGTCCCTCGCCTCTCTTATAACAGGGAACTTTTCCTTATCTAAAATTCACACCTCCAAAGCCATTTTTCTTGGCAAAAACCCTCTCAAATATCCTCAAAACTACCCTCAATTCAACCTAGAGGCATTAATTTGATCAAAAATTCAACCTAAGTATCTCTTTTGTTCAAACCAAAATGAAGAACCTGAAAAAGAGGTCATTATTCCATCACCTCTTTCAATGTTTTTCTCTTCTTCCACTTCCTCTTTATTTGTTGATACCATAAAAAATAACTCTAGTAACTTATACATACTCATATGTTATTCAAAATATGGTACCACCATATTCATTATTCTATCCATCCTATGAATGACAAAGTCACCATACATGCGTATGTACGGCTTACCGTCTCCACGTCATGGGGTAGTTTGTTATTCCACACTTCATTATTTGGATGGTATAATAATGAGTATAATTGATGTAAATAACAAATATAACATTTTAATTATTATTTATATATAATATAACATCCATTTACATATTATCTCACCATCAAAAAGAATGATATCATCGCTCGTGCATACATACGGCTTACCGTCTCGATGACACGATGAGATTAATTTCCACATTCACCATTCAATGATGATTATAAAAATGCATATTATTAATAAGTATGTAATATATGACATAATTATGATAATTGAAATATATATATATACATATATATATACATATATATGTATTTTAATTTATCTCATTCGCATACATCCATTCAATATGATATGAAAACGGAAACAACATTTATGCGTACGTACGGCCTACCGTCTCCATAAACGGATTATTCCATTTAATATATATAAAAATTATACAATTTTATATTCTGAATATATATGATATATAAATAACTTTATATATTCTGGAATCAATTAAATCATGATATAAGTGATACGATCAAGAATAATAAATTAAAACACTTACGACAAAGAAAACGATTATTACCCGAAATGTTATTTTAACATGGAAATAATTATTAAATGGATAGTATAAAGTCATAAACGAATCATGAATGATATCATAAATATTAATATGTTTCTATTATAATTTAATAACATACTATGGCCATTATAAAGGAGGTTAAAGGTACCCTCGACCAACGGAAAGTACAAGGTAAGGGTTAATTCCTTAATCTCATTATTATATAAGATTGTTTATGTGTAAGTATTTAATAGGACATATTTATCATCCATGTCCATGTTTCATAAAAAAAATTCAAAAGGAATATTTTAAGGTATTGTGGAAGGGACTCTTTAACAAGATCATCATTTTAAATGTTTTAATGGTTTATTTTTCTAAATCTTTTTAATTAATTTCCATGTTTTCAAAATGATTTTAAGGATTTATTTATATGGAAATTATTGCTTTGAAATATTAATTCCTTTAAAAAGTTTCAAAGTGATATGGGACACTTCTATTCAAAAATCTATTTTAAATGAATTACTTTATAAATTTGTGACTTTTAAATGATTTCACAAGAAAATGGATATTTCTCTTAAAGAGTTTTACTGATCATTTTCAACTATGTCAACATCCTTTACTGGATATTATTCTTGATTGAGGTTGATTTAATATAACACAATCTTCCATATTGTATTGAATGATTTATGAAATTTTTGACTATGGATGTGCTATTTTTATACCATTCATGGTTTACGGTTAAAGTGCTAACATTTTGTATACTAGTTTTAATGTGAATGTTTATGTTATGTTTCAACATTTTCATATGAGGAATGAATTGGACTTAGTAAGTGACTAGTGGGACCTTCTATAGCCCCTCGATGCATAGGTATGTCTCATGAGACAAACTAGTGTCGTAGCATAAGGCATTGAAAAAATTATTATTTTTTAGTCTTTGCATGAGGCCTTTACTATATATGTTTATGATGTCCGGCATTATTCATTCCATCATTATGAGATTAGTTATTAATGTCATGTGTGATTATTATACTAGTAGAATATCCATGTGAATAATTAAATGGAATTATTTGATTTATCTTTGACAT
Source organism: Viscum album (assembly GCA_963277665.1). NCBI lineage: Eukaryota > Viridiplantae > Streptophyta > Magnoliopsida > Santalales > Viscaceae > Viscum > Viscum album. The sequence goes on along the minus strand of OY728156.1, from coordinate 1,126,829,752 downwards.
ATTATGCTGAATTTTATGTTTAAAGGGATTTTGTATCAATTTTATGGATTACCATAAAAGTTTATGATTATTTATGATAGCTTCCAATATATTGTTTATTCTTACTGAGCATCTGAGCTCACCCTTTTCTTATGTTTTATTTTCCCAGCATTCCAAGAAGTGTATTATGATTTATATGAAGGTTTAAGTTAAGGGAATAATGGAATCCTCAAAGGATTATTTATGTTGTGTTTTATGTTTGAAATTTTAATGTAAAGTTCATGTATGTAATCTATTTTCCAAAACTGCTAAATTGATCGGTCTTTCAGGACTTGATTCCTTGTAATCATTCTAATGTACTAAAATAATGCACCGACTATGGGTAACTAGGGTCTGGGCATTACAGTTAGTATCAGAGGAATTTTAGTAAAAACCTTGGAAAATATATTTAGAAAAACTATTATTAGAGAACATTACCCTAAGATAGACTTTGAGGATTAGTATAGAAGAACTTCCTAGAATTTTGGTAATGTAGAGATTTTGTTTGTTTTCCAAGAAATACATCCTTGTCTGGATATGAGCAGGTAGAGGCGGCTCTAGCACAAATGTATCTAGGGGTAAAACCTGAAAACACCTCATTGAACTAGACTCGAACGGGAACTGGTGCACGATAACGGGTCATGCTTCACTCTTGGTTACGACACTCTTGGGGGATATGCTTAGGATTATTCGCATTTTATTTACAAACCATTATGAAGGATTTATAAGTAAATATGCCTGCAAAGAATCCATTTTTATTATTATGAGACTAGATGTGTGAAAATATTCAATTAATGTTGAGAATTTTTCTAGTTTTTGGATTATATTGTATGATATGATCTAACCTTGTGTATGTCGTCATTTAGAAATAGTGCCCAGTATAAGTAATGAGAACTCCAGCAATACGCATGATCCAAAGAGTCATAAGGATCATATATTTCATGGTATTAGGCTATAATTTAGAATGGAAATAGTCTCCCATGTATTCTCATCATATGAATAAATACTATCATGTGTTAATAAGATAAGTAAAGAACTATTTGAGTCGTATGGATTTGAAGAGAAGCCAGATAAGAAGAGGATGGTAGAGAGAAATATGGATAAAGGGAATAATGAAAAGAAGGATTTTCCCATATGTGATAAGTGTGGAAAGAATCACCCTAGTAAGTTCTTGAAGGGAATTGGATTTTTTATAAGTTTAAAGAAAGGACACCAAGTACATGATTGTAAGGGTAAGAAAAAGGTTTCAAATGTACAGAGCTTCATTTGCAATGAGTTGGGACACTACGTAAATCAATGTCTAAATCATCAGAGTATACCGTAAATGATTCTATTTAATAATAATCAAGTAATGATACTACCTCTGATAAATATGAATAATTAGTGTTCTTATATTTTTATTAATGAATTATGCCATTTGAGTGTTGTATCAATTATGTACTGGTTATATGAATTATGGAAATAAATAAGGATTATTTTATATTACTATTTCATTAAAGATTTGAGATTGTGTGGTGCCATGAAAAGTGACTCAATAATAGGCTAAACGTTTTGAAAAATATGTGGTTGAGAGAAATATAAACCTTAAAATAGTCCTGAGGATAAGGTAATGATTTTGGAATAAGAGATAATTGAGTTGGATAAAGTATGTTTGGTATGATTGACTACCTTGGAACTATCTAATGTTTTGTTTATTCCATTATTGTTGGAGATTACAGCATTTATGGATTTAACTAGTATATACAATATTTTATGTTTTACAGAAAGAATAAGGAAGAATGAATGTATTCAATATGGTTTTCGATAATTCATTTTATTACTATGTCTTAAGAGAATACACAATGAAGGTATTCACATGTATGTTATGTGAACTTCCTTATAAATTTTAGATTGTGAGTTTGGACTGAAGTATTTTGGATAAGTTTAAAGGTTTTAATGGATTAATTTGGACATTGGATACTATTTTTTATGATTAAAACACTTCTTAAGATTATTTTGGGATTGTTATAAAAAGGAAAATCCAGAGATCAGGTGACAACCCATCGCGTCTGGCAAGGCCATGAGACTTGAACTTACAACCGAAAGGCGACAAGGGTGCATCACCTACCACTGGCCTACGTGATGGACTAGTTTGTATAATGTAGTTTTTTTAAAATGGTGTGAAATATGAATTAAAAATTTATTTTTTTAAACCCTATATGATTAAGTTAAATAGAATATTTTTGAGTGCTATTATATTTTTGGAGTGAAATATGAGTTTGTGGTAGAAATTATTTAAATGATGGAACTCTACTTGTCAAGTATTCCTTTTTTTTACTTATTCTATGAAAAAATTAATTATTAAACTTTTTGGAAATTAACTTAAAACCAAAAATGTGTTATCCTAATACCTTATGTTTTCTTTAACCGATGATATTTTAAATCACCATTGATTTATGTCTTTGAGGCCATCAATTTTCCATTTATTGTTTACTTGTTTGTGATTGATGACCTCAATCACTCACTATAAATATTTACGTTTTTCCTCCAATTATGGGTCTATAATTTCCACCAATTTTCTTTTATTCGAAACCCTAATTTTGTGGTGACCTTTTCATTTCCCTTTCCATCTTATTAAGAAAAAATTTTAGTAACCCTATTTCCACTGTGGGTTTTCCACAAAGGTATTTTCTATTTTCAACCATTTATTTTTTAAGAACAATTTCAAAATGGGAGGATGTGGTTTATTGAAGGATAATGTAACACCAAAGATTTCATAATACATTATCTCTTTAAAATAATTCAATAGCTTGCGCTACACGTAGCACCAAGTTCAAGCACATCAGACCTATCAAACAAGCCATTTAAAAAGTGGTTATGATTATTATTAACCAAATTTTGAATTTTATAAACTCCATATAATTTTAAAATTTATATTATGTTTTTTTAAGTCATAATATAAGGACAAATTCAATTTTTCAGACAAAGGAAGTGTTTTTCAAAAAAAATGAAACTTTACCGCCTTTTAATGGAGAACCCTTTTTTAATCCAATATTTGACACTTTTATACATTAAATTTGACAGAATAAAATTCTTATTTAAAAGCAGAATATAAAAAAAAATTGGATAAATATTTGGTGTTTTTATGATAACATTCATATTTTGATGAATAATGAAAAATACTAAATTTTAATTGAAAACAGCTTTTTTAATCAAAATAATTTGTAGTATTAAATTATAAATTTGAATGGTTTTGAAGTATAATTAGATCATATTTTTATCATTTAATCCAATTTTGGTCATTGGAAGTAATTTTACATTTAAATTGGACATAAACACATATCAATCTTTTGATAGTTTTTACTTCTCAAAAACCTGCTTTCTGGTTTTGACAACAGAAATTAATTTTAAATTAATTACTGAAACTTATATGTTTTTAATTTGGTAAAATAGACATAATTTTGGAATTCATAATATAAAAATTATCTTAGGGGGAATTTTTGGTATTTTTCTAAAAACATTCAATTTTTGAAGAATAGTGAAAAATACTCCATAGTACATAAAAACCAACTTTTTCATTTAAATAATTCTTTTTAACTAAACATGTATATTAAAAAATATAAATAATACATATATTAGTTCAATTTAATTCATTAGAGTCATTTTATAATAAAATTATATATATATAATTTTATTGAAACATTTTAACGTCTTTTTACCCACCTTCTAGGCACATTTCCAAATTCGTATAAAACGTAATTTTACTGCTTCTATGAATTGAATATCAAAATTCAAAGACACACGGTTGATATTATTAATTAAAATTTGGTTCAATATGATGAAAATAATTTTTAGTGAATAGTAACTTTTGAATTTTATTTACCACGGTTAAAAGAAAATAAGGTAATTAAAGGTAAAAATAATATTAAAATTACCCCAACACATGTCCTAATTCTATAGGATAAGTGTATTTTGACCAAAATCAACCTTAGTACAATAATAATATCGTTTTTATCCATTTTGGTTAGATTAGGACATTTATTATATTTTATTTAAAGAAGAGTTAAAAGTGTTAAATTAAAAGTTTAATAACTAAACCATTTTTAATATAAGGTTATGCAAAAGATAAATTTGACTATAAATATTAATTAGAAATATAAAGAGATTTAATACATCATGGTTTTTTATTTTTTATTTTCAGACATCAAATAATTAAATTTATTTATGACACAATGATGTTACAGTAATTACCTTCTTAATGAAATATTAAAATAATTGACATTATAAATATTAAAATAAATGTAAATTGAAACTTTTGATGCCATCCACAAATTTTATAGGTTAATATAACATGTTAGGGATGATTAAATGCATTTTTTTGGAAGACATAAATTTATTATGACTTTAACAAAAATAAATTACTAAATAGTGTCAAAATTGACATAAATTAGCTTTTAAAACAAATACTATTTTATTAAATGATATAATATTCCTAAAAATATATTATTTGGCCAAAGGAATTATATAAGGTTATATATGTCAATAATTAACTACTTTGGGTTTTATTATCTTTTTATAGTAAGTTTATTAACCATGTAATATAAAAATAAAAGAGGACATGGTAAATGTTAAAAAATTTAACTAAGAATTAAATCTAGAAGATAAGGTTAATAAGAGGACCTAAACTTGTTTAAAACCTATTGGTTGAGAATATTTCAACCCATACCCACCTTATACTTGAAATAAATCCATTTAGAGCTATTAGAAACTAAAAATTATTGAATAATAAATTAATATTCCAAGCTCTTCCTGAAGTGCCCCTAACCTCTCTTATAAAAGGGAACCTCCCCTTCCTTTAAATTCAAACCTCCAAAGCCATTTTTCTAGGCCAAACCCTGATCCAATATCCAACCAACTACCCTAAATTAAACCTATAGGCCTTACTTTTATCATAAATCCAACCTAAGAGCCATTTTGTTCAAATAAATAAGAAGAACCCAAAGAAGAGGTAAGTATTTCATCACCTCTTTCAAAGTTCTTTTTTTATTCCACTTCCTATTTATTTGTTGATACCATACCAAAATAATAACTCCAATACCTTATAAAAACTGATATTTTATTAAAAATATTTTACAACCATATTCATTATTCTATTAATCCTATTAATGACAAAGTCACTATATGTGCATACGTACGGCTTACCGTCTCCATGTTGTGGTGTAGTTTTTTATTCAGTGCTTCATTATGTGAATGTGTATAATAATGAGTATAATTGATTTAAATAATAAATATAACATGTTAATTATTATATATATATAATATACCATCCATTTAAAAATTATTTCACCATCAAAATATTGATATCGTCGCTCGTGCGTACGTACGGCATATTGTCTCTACGACGGGATGAGATTCATTTCCACATTCATCGTTCAACAATGATTACAAAAATACATATTATTAATAAGTATGTAATATATGACATAATAATACTACGGGAAATATATATATATATATATATATTTATTTATGTATGTATGTATTTACATTTATCTCATTCAGTTACTTCCATTCAATATGATATGAAAACAGAAACAATGTTTATGTGTACGTACGACCTACCATCTCCATAAATGGTTTATTCCATTTCATATATCTATAAATTATAAATATTTATATTCTGAATATATATATGACATATAAATAATGTTTTATATTCTATAATCAATTAAATCATGATACAAGTGATACGATCAAGAATAACAAGTTAAAACACTTACGATAAAGAAAACGATTATTACCAGAAATGTTACTTTAACATGGAAATAATTATTAAATAGATATTATAAAGTCTTAAATGAATATTATATGATATCATAAATTTTAATATGCTTTAGTTATAATTTAATAACATACTATGGCCATTATACAGGAGGTTAATGTACCCTCGACCAATGAAAAGTACATGGTAAGGGTTAATTCTTCAATCTCAATTTTATGTGAGATTGTTAATTTGTAAGTATTTACTAGGACATATTTATCATCATTTTCCATGTTTCATAAAAAATTAAAAGGGAATATTTTAAGATTTTTTGGAAGGTAATATTTAGTAATATCATCATTTTAAAGGTTTTAATGATTTATTTTTCTAAATCTTGTTAATTAATGTCCATGTTTTCAAAATTATTTTAAGGATTTATTTAAATGGACATGGTTGTATTAAAATGTTAATTCCTTTATAAATTTTCAAATTGTTATGGGACATGTTGATTCAAAAATATATTTTAAATGAATTTCTTTATAAATTTGTTACTTTTAAAAGATTTCACAAAAAAATAGATATTTCTCTCAAAGAGTTTTAGAGATCATTTTCAACTATGTCAACATCCTTTGCTGCATATTATTTTTGATTGAGGTTGATTTATTATAATACAATATTCCATATTGGATTGAATGATTTATGAAATTTTTGACTTTGAATGTGTTATTTTTATACCATTCATGGTTTAGGGTTAAACTATTGACATTTCGTATGCTAGTTTTAATACGAATCTGTATGTTATGTTTCAAGATTTTCATATGAGGAATGCATTGGACTTAGTAAGTGATGGGTGGGGACCTATATATCCCCTTGATTCATCAGTAGGTCTCATGAGACAAACTAGTTGGAACAAGGCCTTGAAAAAATTATTATTTTTTAGTCTTGGCATGAGGCCTTGACTATGTGGTTATGATGTCCGGCATTATGCATTACATCATTATGAGATTTTTTATTGATGTCACATGTGATTATTCAACTTGTAGAAATTCCATGTGAATAAGTAAATGAAATTATTTGATTAATCTTTTCCATATTATGATGAAGTTTATGTTTAAAGGGATTTTTTTTTCAATATTATGCCTTACCATAAAATTTTATGATTATTTATGAGAGCTTCCACTATATTTTTTATCCTTACTAAGCATCTGAGATCACCATTTTCTTATGTTTTATTTTCCCAGGATTCCAAGAAGTGTATCATGATTTATATGCAGGTTTTAGCTATGGGAATAATGGAGTCCTTAAAGGATTATTTATGCTCTGTTTTATGTCAGAAATTGTAGTTTAAAGTTCCTGTATGTAATCTATTTTCAAAGACTGCTAAACTAATTGGTCTTTCGGGACTTTATTCCTTGTAATAATGCTAATGTATTAAAATAATCCACCAACTCTAGGTAACTGGGGTCGGCGTGTTATACTTTATCTCTAAAATAAACATACATCTAAGTTATATTAAAATTAAAAAATATAAAATCAAAATTTTGGAGGACATTGAAAATTAGAATAACAAAAATCAAAATCCCAATCCACCTCAACCTATAAACATATTGATATAGAGAGTTGGACTAATGTAATTTAAAGTGTTCAATGTCTCAAGAAACCCATACTATATTTGGTAACCCCTTGGTCTTGAAATTATGAAATTATGAAATATCACATATCCTTGTTTCTATCATTAAAATGAATTACCAATTAATTTTATCTCAACTTCATTAGGGATTTCTATTGCATGGTACAACAGCTTCCATTGATAGGATTGTGTGAAGAGGAACTGAAAATTTGGGTTTTCCCATTTTTTTAATGGAAATTCTTGGAATTGGCTCCAAAAAGTTTATGAGGAAATATTTTACACATGGGACCAACTATATAATTCTTTTTAAATGAATTTTCTTTCCAGTACAATGTTCATTAAAATAAGGGATAAAATTATTAGATTTCTCCAGGATGAATTTGAACTGTATCCTGAGGCTTGGGATATATTCAAAGGGGTTTCTAAGGTAATTTTGGAATCACCAACTCACTCCAAAAAAATTTAGGTAAATTTTTTTACATAGTATAACCTTATACCACTAAACATTAGTGCATCAATCTTATGAAGGGAACTTTAGGGAAACAAAATTCATAATAACTCAAATAGAATATTATCACCTTAGAAAAATATTCATATCACAAGTTCTCTAGCAGTAAAAACATTGATAGTAAGGAAACCAAATCCACTCCTCGAGATGAATTTAAGTCTTCAAGATTATACAATGAAAACACTAAAAACACTCTGAGGGAGAAATGTTACCATTTTAGCATGTTTGGGCATTCACAATCAGGCTTTCCAAATTTTGACATTCCCACTCAAGCTTCTAAAAAATAAGACTTTATTGGGTATGGTCCTAAAGTAAATTTAAGGATGATTTTTTTCTCAAACAAATAAAATAATTTCTATCAAAACCATCCAAAACATTCCTAGAGATGGTATGGACTACATAGAACAATTTCTCCCCCGAGAATCCAACAATAACCATCTAAACAATTCAAACCCAAAATAGAGGCTCAAACATCTATTTCTTAAGATGAAGTTTAGGGAATTTTTCAAAAATTGATTGGTCATTTTGATTTATAAAAGTTCCAACATGATTCATATAATGCACAAATATACGCCAAGTTTAGAACCTTGAGTTATAAATGGGGAAATTGTCTACATATTTTGGAGGTAAAAACATGGGTAAACTTTCAACAACCACTGAACTAAATCCTTTGGAGAATGTAATGGTTTTAATATCTAGGAGTGGTATTAAACCCTTTAAGAATCTATAAATGATCTTAAATCTTTCCAAAATAAAAATCTTAATAAAACCAAAACCCAAAATCTAGAAAATGAGGAATTTTTAAATCTCAATAGAAACTTTGAAAACACCTTTAGATAAATTATTCCAATTCAAGAACCATAATAAAAATATTTGAAAGTGAAATAAAATAAAGGGAGGGAAAGTATTTAAGAAAAATAAAATTTATTTCAGATATTGTAAAGAATTATTCCCCCAACATATCTTTCCTTGAAATAATAAAAAGGAGGAACCATGAAACAAAACTTATCAAATTTATTGAACTCATTATCAAACATCATATTACTATAACTTTCCCAAAATAGTTAATTCAAGGTCCATATTATCTAAAATATCTAAGGAAAATATTTTATAAGAAAAGAACATTGGAAGAATTTTATACTTATAATCTTCTTTATGAGTGTAGTGATGTCTTGAAAAACAAGATACCTCCAAAGATCCAAGACCTAAGAAATTTTTTATCTGATACACACTAGGGGAGATTAGTCTTATTAATTTTAGTTGTCACCTATCTATGGGTATTAATCTGATTCACTTATCATTTTCCCAAAAATTGAGGATAGAAGACCCACAACCAACCGATGTTGCCTTTTAGTTTACTAATCAATCCATTACTCACCAAATTAAAAGACTTAATGATTTTTTGGTAAGAGTAGGGAAGTTTTACCTACCTACTTATTTTCTCATTCTGTATGTTGAGTGTGGAATAGACATAACCATTATTTTAGATAGTACCTTATTACCCAAAATAGGATCTTTTATTGATTTTTATAAGGTAAAACACATTTTAAATTTTGGAGAGAAAAGAGAATGGTTTAATTCCATCAAAAATGAAAGGGAATTGCCTTCAATAGAGAGTAGTGAAAGAGTCTATTTAAATGAATAAGAAAACTCATTTGATTATCTAGAATTATTGGATAAGAAGTATATAGTTAATAAATCCAATTAGAATACTATTTCTTGAGCCTTTAAGAAATATCTCTTGCACTTATCATTCCTAAGAGGGATTTTAAAGGACGAGTTGAGAGATAATTCATTGTGCACAACAATTCTCTATTCTCAATTTTTTGATATTCTAAATAATATTACAGGACATATATTTATAGAGTTAGGATTTAAGTTAAAATGTTATTTAATTGTATATCGTTCATTAAATAAAATTTATTACCTTTAATAAACCCATGACACAAAATAATTATTATTTTTATATTATTTTATTTTTTTCACACCAACTTGCGTAAAAAAAATATTATATAACAGTATTTTTTATTAATATTTTTCACTAGAATAAATCTTGGTATGTTCGAACTCCTCTAGAATTTATTTAAAAACCAAATAAATATTTTATTCATAAATAAATATTTTATTCATAAAGAAATATTTTATTCAAAAACTAGAGAATAAATATTTTTTAAAATATTCAATAAATGAATTGAATATTTTTTTCATAAGATGGTGAATAAATATTTATTTAATTTATGTGATCATTATAACTTAAATAAAATTATTCATTGGACTTGAGAATAATATTTATTCTATTAATTGAACTTGAATATAATTTAATCAAGATCAATGGAAACACTTAGCGTGTTACCCTCTATGATTATTTATCATTGCCATTAGGCGGTCTTACCTTGTGTCCAAAATTACTATCAAAAAATGGGTTAAGGAACATAAGAGAAATAACTTAATGTCATAATGTTGACAACCACATATGAATAATCACTATGTAATATAATCTCTTTGTCACAATATCTCATCAAGTAGCTTGAACATCTGTTTCACCAATCTATATGCTAGATATGTATTTATTTTACTATCTAAAATAAACATGTCATTACACCATGGACATGGAATTTAATGTGACAATTCTATTCTAATAAAATGGATTAGATTTAGCTTCTATAAAGATGGAAGGGAAAAATCCTTCCTCAACTTATTCATTAATGACATGTCACTCATGAAGAACCCAACATATCAAACTTTTACATGAACTGTCATCCTTATGGTTTATGAAATTCATTTTAATACCTGAGTTGTCACATGCATTAAGAATAATCTTAATGTATAAGTACTATCACACATGATCATATATAGGAATATATGATGACACAAAAACATGAATAATTCCTATTAGTGGGTCTATTCTCATAATCATTCATCTTGGAGATTATCAGGTGAGAAATTCATGATAATAAGTCTCATCTACTTATAAGTACTCATACCTGATAGCCTATGTACAATGGGTCCAATAATAGTACATTATAAAACTACAGAATATTATTTGACAAAATCATAATAGAACCTCCAGGTTATCATCATAAAGGGGAACTAGTATGACCTTATCAAAACGACATATACTCTAGTAAATTATTACCTTAGATTCATAAAAAATAACAAAAAATATGTATTAAGAATATTTATTACTATTAAATACATCGAATATACATGTAATAAAAGTAAAAATTGTTGTCCCTAGGAAATCAACTCCTAAAAACTCCCACTTAGGCTAGAGAAATCTACCTATGACCTTCAGTCTGCTAGACATCACATGATATTAATGTTTCTCCTGAGTCAAGAATTTATTCAAGGGGTCCACCACATTTTCTTTCAAGCAAATACTGCTCACCACAACTTCACCACTCTAATAAAAATCCCTTAAGAGATGATATTTCTAATGTATGTGCTCCGTTCTTTGATTTTTTACTTTTTCTCTTTTGCAAGATCCACCGCTATAGTATTATATCAATAGAGTGTGTTGGGATCTTTACTGCTAGATATCACATCAAGATCATGGATGCATTTTATCATCCATACTACTTATTTATCATCCTTAAAATCTTCCATATACCTAGGCACTATGATAGAATCTGCAACCACATCCTACATTGAGCTCTTCAAGCTCATAAAAACTCTATTAAAAGTGAATATTAATCCTACTTTTTACTTAAGGTCATCTTGGTTAGTTTGGAGACTAGAATCTGTATATCCTATGATGACTAGTTCTTCGTCTCCTCCATAAACCATGGTCATATCCTTAGTACTCCTTATATACTTAAGGATGTTCTGGACTACCATTCAATCATGATCAGCTAGATCAGCTTGATATCTTCCTACCACACTTAGTGCGTATGTGACATCTAACCCAATACATAGAAAATCACATATAACTGGACCAATGGTTGAAGCATATGGAATACTTGTCATTTTGTTTCTTTTTTCATGTGTCTGAGGATATATTTTCCTCAAAAGATGAATATCATGTGACGTTGGAAATAATCCCCTCTTGGATTTCTCCATTCTAAATATCTTCAGTATATTGTCAATGTATGTACATTTACTTGGTTTAAGAAACCTTTGGATCTATAACAATAGATCTTGATCCCATGGATATATGATTCCTCAACCTAGTCCTTCATATAGAATCATTTATTCAACTAGGACTTAAAAAACTGAAAGTCTAATATTTTGTTTCCAATGAGTATTATTTCATCAACATATAATAGTATGAAAATGAATTCACTCCCACTAAACCATTTATAGACACACTAATCGAATTCATTCATTATGAAACCAAATTCTATTTTGGCCTTATCAAAACAAATGTACCATGACCCGGATACTTTCTTTAATCCATAAATGGATCTTTTCAACTTTCATACCTTATTGGCATCCTTTAGAGTCTCAAGCCCTTCGGGAAGTGTCGTATATACATCTTCCTAGAGGTTACCATTAAGGAAGTTGATTTTAACATCCATTCTCTAAATTTCACAATCATGGAAAACCATAATGTAAAGTAGAATTCTGATGGATTTCAACATTACATCTGCTAAAAAGGTTTCATCCTAGTAAATTACTTCACACTATTTAAACCCTTTTGTAACCAATCACACCTTATAGGTACTTAATTGTTCTTTCATGTCTTGTTTCTTCTTGAATACACATTTTCAACCAATTATATTTACATCTAGTGGAGGGTATAAAAAATCCAGACTTATTTTTGGTACATGGAATCCATTTCAGAATTCATGGATTCTTACCACTTGGTAACATTTATTCCACTTATAGATTCCTTGTAGGTTAGAGAATCATTATTATCAAAAATATTGATTCAACATCCTTAGTCACTTGAAAACAATATAGTTCAAGTTATCAAACCTCTCTATTACTCCTATGAAGAAATTGTGTCCCTAAAACAATTTTTACTTCCACAGGGATTTGTGGAATTTGTTCCTATTCCAAATCTTGTGTATACTGATCTTGGACATTATTAAAGTATATATCGCACCCACTATCTCTTTTAGAGGTAATATACACTTCAAGAAATTTGGGACGTATGTCAACCACAACTTTTTTGTCTGAAGATTTGTATAGGTGGTATCACTTTTTTCCTATGGGATATCCTATAATGATACACTTTATGCCTCAGGGTGAAATCTTGTTACCTAAAGAGGTCTTAAAAAATGCTTCGCAACACCACACATGTAATTAATACAACATGGGTTTCTTTACATTCCATAATTGGTGTGGTATACCATTTGTTGCTTTAGTTGGCACTCGATTTAGTACATATGCTTCTATTTTTAATGTTTATCCTCAATAGGATAGTGCAAGAATTGCATGAATCATAATTTATCTCTCCATTTCCAACAAGGTTTTGTTCCTCCTTTCACTTAAACCATTACAATAAGGCATAAAAGGAGGAGTGAGTTGAGATAATATCCCAAACTCCCCCAAATAATCAATAAAGTCTTGATTAAGATATTTTCCACCACAGTCTGAGGAAAGTTTCTTAGTATTCTTACCAAAATGGTTCTCAACTTAATTATTGTATTCCTTTAATTAATAAAAATCATATTTCTTATACCTCATTAGTTAGACATATCCATATCTACTAGATCATTAGAAAAATTTATTAAGTATGAGTACCCACTCCTTTCTTCAATAGGAAATGGTCCACACCCATGGATATGAACTAATTAAAGAATCTCATTAGAACTTTCACCATTCCCACTAAATAGGGATTTGGTCAATTTTTCTTGTAAACGTGTGTGACATAAACCAAGTGGTTTTATTTCAAAATAATCTAAATATTGATCTTGATGTAATTTTGTCATTTGATTTACATTTACATGACCAAGTCAGTGATGCCAATGTTGGGTGTGGATTGATTCATGTGAATTAACTTCATAATCGATTGTCGTTTTTTGGTTTGTGTAATCCAAAACATAAAGACCATTATTTAAATGTTCCTTATAATAAAAAATGAAATAATTATAAAAAAAATCTTCATTTATTCCAAAATTTAAAAATAAATCCATCAGAATCAAGTTTGGATATAGAAATAATGTTTTTGGTAACTTAAGGAACACAATAAAAACCCTTTAAAACCAAGATCATTGTAGCCAAAAAAGTGAGGTTGTAGTGCCAAATATATATAGTAGTAAGTTTAGCTCTATTAGATACTCGATGATCTACCTATCCTCGGTCAATATTTCTGAATCTACTTGGTTCATGTATTTAAATACATTTGTGATCACCAAAATCTGTATCAAATACCCAATTTGTAGAAACAGATAAATTACAATCGATAAAAAAAGCACATGAATATTCCCCTTACTTCTTTGGTTGGGTTTAGTTTTTCTTCCAGTGGACCGTCTTTCCACATGTGAAATAGACAACATCATGTTCTCTTTATTTCCCCTTGATCTTCCTCTCCTTGTAAGGGTGTGATAAATCATTGGTCGTAATGATCTTCACTTTCCCTTTACATTTGTTCACCATAAGTATGGATGGTTTTCACACTTTGTTTCCATATATACGTCGAAAATTAGTGTAAGAGTACCTGGAAGATACTTCTCAATGTTATTCATATTAAAATTCACAATAAATCTATAGAATCTATTAAGGATTGATGCTATAATGAGTTCAGTTCCTAGTTCTTTAGGGAGTTTAAACCCTATAACCTCTAATCACTAAATGTGTCTAATGATCTTGACTATGTGAGTCCCAAATGGGGAACCCTATCCAAGTTTTCTCTAAAAGAGTGCCTTGGTAATATCAAATTGTTCAGGACTAGCTCTCTCCTAGTAAAGACCACATAGGTACTCAAGTATTCTATTTGTATCCTTTTTTTCATGAGACTTCATTATTTCACTAGACATCAATGAAATCATAAATAATTCAATATATACCTCTTCGCTCAAATTTTTTTCATAGATAAGGAACTCTTCATCACTCACCTCTTTATCATATGGAGCATACATTGAGGATTTTAGCACGTAAGATTTCCATTCATGGTGTAGCACAACTCGAAGGTGTCTAAACCACTCTTAGAAGTTACTTCCTGGTAGGATTTTATCTTTCTCCGACATTTATTATATGGATAGTATGGTTGATGAAATTGTCATTTTGTTCTATAATTAAAAAATATAAAATTATTAGTACATTCCTTGACTAACAAATAAGTTAGATATTATATATTTTATTTTATTTATTTATTTATTAAATAACCCACTATTTTATCAAGTCTCAATTTACCTCATCATTGAACTAGGAATGCCTAGTTTCTTTAATATTCTAGTGGAAACTATCTCTATCACTTTCCTTAATGTTCCATAATTTGGCCATGAAAAACATAATAATGTAATTTGGTAGGCCATCTTGATAACTAAGGACTTAGAGCGCATTGATCAATTGATTGGATTCCCCTATCCTGAAATCCTAATGTCGGTTTCTTCAACAAATTCCTCCAAATTTTTAATGAATATAATTTGTCTATTAAACTCAACACAATTTCATTTAATTCAACCCAAAACCCTCTTGAGAAATCCCTATTAAAAGTAAGTGTATGGACTTTGGTAGTGTAATACACTTATTTATATAGCTCCATTTGCAATCAAGTAATGGAATTCTTAGTCTAACATAATATTTAATTGAGGGTTTTTAATTTATTATGCCAAGACTTTATCTTGTTTTATCTATTACAACTCTTTTTAATATTAAGTGGGTGTTACTTAATTAATAAACCATGTTGGATATAAAAAATAACGAATAATTCATTTATTTAATTTACTTCTTTACACATTAATATATTTATTTAGGTGATCAAGACCTTAAAGCCATAAAATAAACAATTTCATAGATAAAATAATTAATTAATTAAATGGCCTATTCATTATCTTTATCAAATAGTTTACTTAACGATCAGACATAAAATCAACCTTTAACAAAAGAGAAATAAGTCTTATTTTCGATCTTGCTATAAGTTACAACATTCCACCTATCCACCTATTTATCATCTGGGATGTCATCTTTATGGTTGTTTCTGGAAATGCCTCTACACACATTGGGAATATCCATTAATTACAAATATTTATTCCTCACATATAGGTTAGGGAAAAAGGATTGGTTAAAGAGGATTTCATAAATATCTTTTGAAACACAGGTCCAAAATAATAATTGGGGTAGGGATGACTTGAAGGAAATCATTTAATTTAATAATAAATTATTGAAAAACCATGAAATAAATTAAATTAAAACATCCAACACATACACAGGTCTTAGTGAAGATTCTAAATAGTTATACATTCAACTAATATGCAAAATTAAATGGCTAGCATTCATTTATTTATCCATTAATTTATTATTTAAGATAAACGTGCTTGCATTAATTAATTAATTAATTAATTAATTAATTCTCTTTAATTTTAATGATCATCTGATCTTATTCAGAGATACCCATCATTAATGGAATTCTTAGAAAATAAATAGTTGAACTAATATTTTTAATTACAATAAATTAATTGAGCATTTTAAATTCAATTAAACTATTATTAAATTTTCAAACACAAAATAGTGTTCCATAAAATAAAATAAGGTTTTAATGCTACCCTTTGCTAGTTTAATGTAATTTTAGTTTTTTCCATTAATGGGAGACTACACATCATGTACATTTAGCAACATTTCATAAACATCAGTTGTCAAATATCCAATTCACATGCCTGGGGATTCGACCTGTTAACTTGGTTGTACTTCACAGTGTTTACATGTTTGCTACACACCATGTATCTACATCTTGTGTTCTAGGATATCCCATTCAATATGTGGTGTATTCTAAAAGCACCAAATGTATTTTATTGATCGACACATCTAGATACAATACACATGGTTATACGGTGTGTGCTCTGGCAACACTCCGTGTAACCCAGTTTTACTGGCCAAAGATTTGGCAATTCCTGATGGAATATCTAGTTGTTCTTAATTTGTCCTTAAACCTTTGATAAAATGTAACACTGAATGAACATGATTAATATTTCTATAGCTTGTTATTTCAAATCGGATTAAAGAACGAATAAAATGAAATAAAAATCTAAACACAATTTCACATAGATAAATAATGAAATAAATAATTACAAATTTAAATGTGACCACTCTGATACCTCTTGATTGTTACGAGTGGAGAGAAATCATGCATAGGTGAGTGATATTTTAAAATTTATTTTAATATTTTTTTCCAAAAACAAAGCGCGAGGACATTGCAGGTCAAATTTATAATTGATTTCTTTAATATTTTAATAAATAAATACTTAGTAGTAGGAAATTTATTTGTTGGTTAATATTGATCATCTAAAAAGATGCTTTCAGTTTACCTTTATTGCACTGGGAGGATCCAAGGATATAATCCCTATAACAGTGACCCACAAGTTCTTCTACAATCTTCATGAAACACCACTCGATCTCTAGGTGCTAGTATGGAAACTCGAATGTCTGATGTTGTTAATTCTTGATCACACATTATTTGGTATTGAATAAATATTGCTTACACTTCTCGTTCTTAAGAGGGAGAGAGAAGGAGGAGTTCAGAGAGAATTCCTTGTTCGCAACAATTATTTATTATCAATTTCTGGACACTCTACACAATACACAAAGCTATCGATTTATATAGTTAATATCTAAGTTAAAATATTATTTAATTTCATACTGCTCATGAAATAAAATTTATTAACTTTAATAAACTCATGGAACATAATAATAATTTTATTATTATTATTTTGTGGTGTGTGCCAACTTGTACAATAAAAAATATTACGTAGCGGTCTTGTCAATTAATATTTCTTTTCAGACTCAATCTTGATTCATTCGAACTCCTCTATAATTTATTTAACAACCAAATAAATATTTTCTTCATAAATAAGTATTTTATTCATAATCAAGAGAATAAATATTTATTGAAAATTTCAATAAATAAAATAAATTTTCTATTCACGAGTCGATGAATAAATATTTATTTAATTTATGTGAACAATATAACATGAATAATATTATTTCTCAAACTTGAGAATAATATTTATTTCATTAATTAAACTAAAATGAAATTTAATCAAGATCAATAGAAATACTTAGTGTGTAACCCTCTACGATTATTTCTTATTAGCATTACATGGGATTGCCTAAATTCCTAGATTACTGTCTACCAATGGGTCAAGGAACCCAAGATAAATAACTTAATTTCACAGCATCGACAACTACATATGAATTATAACTATTTAATATAATAAATTTTTTATAATATCTCATCAAAAAAGTTTCACATCTGTTTTACCAACCAATATTCTCAATATGGCTTTCTTTGACTATCTGAAATAAACATGCCGTTATAGCATAGACATGGAATTTAGTGTGGAGGTTCTATTCAAATCAAAGGGATGAAATATCAACTACCATAAATATGTAATGGAAAAATCCTTCCTTAAATTATTCATTAATGACATTTCACTCATTATGGACCCAAAAAATCCAACTTCAATAATGAACTGTTTTAATCATGGTTTATGAAATACATCTAAGTACGCAATTTGTAACATTCATTAATAAAAAATTTAAATTATAAAGACCATCACACATTCTCATAGATAGTAATATTCGATGACACCAAAACATGCAGAATTCCAACTTGTGGGTCTGTTCTCATAATCTTCCATCTTGAATATTTTCTAAGTGCAAACTTCGTGAGAAGAATCCTCATCTGCTTACGAGTTCTCTCACATAAAATTATATGTACTGTATGTCCCATCATAGTATGTTATCCAACTGCAAAACATTATTTTAGAATATCATTATAGCACATCATGGTTCTCATCATAGCGGGGAACTGGTACAACATTATCAATGTGACCTATATTGTAAGACATTATTACATTTGAGTCATGATGAACAACAAACAATATGTAATAAGAAGATATATTAATATTAAATACATTGAATATACATGTAATCATAGTAAAAATAGTTGATATGATGACACCAACTCCAACACTAATGGCCTAATGGACAATTGGCCTAGTGGTTTAATGTCCAGTTGGCCAATTGACTAACTAAACTAATGATCTTATGGACAATTGTCCTAATTAACAAATGGAAAATTGTCCGATTGGCCTATTATGTTAAGGAAAAATTAGTCTAATGTCCTAATGGTCAAATGGCCTAATGGACTAACAGCCTAATGGCCAATTGGCCTAATGGAAATTCACTACTGGAAAAATGGGCTTTTGAGCCCCTTAACCTATAGAGACCGCCATTGGCGGTCGCTATAGGTAACCAATAGCGACCGTCAATGGCGGTCGCTACCATTCCCTAAAAAAAGGGGGGGCTTTAGCGCCCCCTCCCCCCTCCCTCCTCGCGAATTTGCCCCCCGCCCTTCCCCCCTCCACGTCGTCGTCCCCTCCCCGTCACCGCGCCCTCCCCGTCACCGCGCCCTCCCCATCGCCCCCGCCCTCCCCTTCGTCGCGCCCTCCCCATCGCAGCGCCCTCCCTGTCGCAGTGCCCTCCCCGTCGTCGCGCCCTCCCCGTCGTCGCGCCCTCCCAATCGTCGCGCCCTCCCCGTCGCCGCGCCCTCCCCTTCACCACGCCCTCCCCATCGCCGCGCCCTCCCCGTCGTCGCGCCCTCCCCGTGGCCGCGCCCTCCCCGTCGCCGCGCCCTCCCCGTCGTTTTTCCCTCCCCGTCGCCCCGCCCTCCCCGTCGCCCCACCCGCCGGTCGGCCGCACTCCTCCGGCCCCGCCCTCCGCCGGCCCCGCCTTCCGCCGGCCCCGCCCTCCGCCGGCCCCGCCCTCTACCGGCCTCCCTCCGCCCTCTGGATGCCCTTCGACCACCCTCTGCCGGCCCCGCCCTCCTCTGGCCACCCTCCGCCCTCCGGCTCCAGCCGCCCTCCACCTTGCGGCCACCATTTGGCCTATCTCTGCCCTCGGGCCTCCTGCCACCCGCCTCCGGCAGCCCTCACGCCGCCCTGCGGCCACACTCCACCCTCCGGCCGCCCTCCGCCGGCCCCACCCTCCTCCGGCCGCCCTCCGGCTCTGGTAGCCCTCCGCCTTGCGGTCGCCCTGCGGCCTCCCTCTGCCCTTGGGCCTCCCGCCACCCGCCTCCGGCAGCCCTCCGGCCGCCCTCTGGCCTTCGGCTCCCAGCCCCTCCGGCCTCCGACCTCCGCCCTCGGCCCTCCGCCCCTTCGTCCCTCCCCCCCATCACCCCAAACACCCCCCGCACCACGCCAACCCCCGTCCCCTTCATCTTCGTCCCCTCCCTCGCCGCACTACCGCCACCCATCCCCTCCTTCACTGTCCCCTCCCTTGCCGCACCAGCTACGGCTCCGGCTCCCCACCGCTGCCTCTCCTCTCCCTTGCAGCACCGCCTTCGGCTCCCCTCCCTTACAGGTTTGTAGCGCAATCAGGTATGACATGGGCTTTCACTTACATTATTATTTTATAAATGGTTCACAAATAATTAATTAGTATTTATTTTAAATATATTTGATATGAAAAATGAAAATGTAATAAGTTTTGTGTAAATGTTTGTTATAGGGATCTTATTATGGATAAGAGTTGGATTGATCTTCCAAATCGAACGTCTAGAGAGTATTTCAATGGCATTATGCAGATTATTGACTTCACTAGAGGATTTGAAAGTGACTATATTAGTTGTCCATGTAGAAAATGTGCTAATAGATATCAATTCACACGAGATACTGTGAGGGAGCACCTATTCTTTAATGGATTTCTGAGAAATTATAAGAGTTGGACTCGTCATGGAGAATAATATGTTCGTTGTGAAAATATGGATACAGTTCAGATGGATGTTGATGCAAGGATGAATAATCCAATGCATGAAATGCTTACTGAAATGGTATGTGGGTTGGATCCTGAAGGCATTGACATCCAAAATCTTGAGACCGGTGAGATAAATCTTCGCTCTGGTGCAGATCGTGATTCAAGGAGGTTTTATGAAGCAATTGATGATGCAAAAACAGAATTATATCCTGGATGTACTTCTTTCAATAAATTGTCATTTATCGTGGAGTTGTTGAATTTGAAGACTTTGAATCATTGGTCAGACACATCATTCGACATGTTGTTGGTGTTATTGAAAAAAGTTCTTCCTGTCGATACTAAGATTCCCGAGTCGTATTACCATGCTCGTAAGCTGACAGAGAACTTAGGTTTTACATATGAGACCATAGATGCATGTGCAAACAACTGTATGTTGTTTAGAAAAGAAACTTCCCATTTGGATATTTGTACGGTTTGTGGTGCTTCCAGGTGGAAAGAGAACAGGGGAAATCAAACTCATCAAAGTCAGATTGTGATACAGGGGAAACTGATTTCCGTAAAGCAAATGCGTTACTTTCCCCTTAAATCAAGGTTGAAAAGATTTTTTATGTCATCTAAAGTTTCTAATTTAATGAGATGGCATGTAGAAAGAGTTCATGAAAGTGATATGTTAACCCACCCAGAAAACTCTCATGCATGGAAGGATTTTGATAAGAGACATCCTGACTTTCCCAAAGATGTTCGTAATGTCCGATTGGGATTGGCAGCAGGTGGTTTCAATCCATTCAAGACTATGGTTGGTGCAACTCATAGCACATGGCCCGTGGTGTTGGTTCCGTATAATCTTCCTTCATGGATTTGTATGAAGCAATAATTTATATTACTTTCCACTCTTATTGATGGACCTAAAAGAACGGGGGATAATATTGATGTTTACCTTCAGCCATTGATTGATGAATTGAATGAATTTTGGGGCGATGGTGTGATGAATTATGACTGTGAAACGAATGAAATGTTCAAACTGCAGGCTGCTTTATTGTGGACAATCAATGACTTCCCAGCTTATGCAAATTTATCAGGCTGTTGTACGAAAGGGGAATTTTCTTGCCCTTGTTGCAACAAAAGTAAAAAATCTGTATGGCTTAAGCATTCCAAAAAATGGGCATACATGGGTCACAGACATTTTCTCCCCCCTCAGCACAGGTTCAGAAAGGACAGAGTGGCATTTTATGGTTCTAGAGAGTTCAGCCCAGCACCAAAGATCATGATAGGAGTTGAAATGTTATCGCAGATTGAGAAAGAAAACATCCTCACGGTATATGAAATTCAGGATTTGGTGGCTCCTACGGTACGTAATATTCGAGCTGTGGGTAGGCAGTGCAGTCACAATTGGAAAAAGAAAAGTATTTTTTATAGTCTTCTGTATTGGAAAACTAACATACTGAGGCATAATTTGGATGTCATGCACATTGAAAAAAAAAATTGTGATAACATATTGTGGACCATTTTAGGTGTTAGTGGGAAATTAAAGGACTATGTTAATGCACGCCGTGATTTGGAAGAAATGGGTTTAAGGAAACAGTTTCATTTACAGTTAGCTGAGGGAAACAAGGCATATATGCCTGCTGCACAGTATACGATGACTACAAAGGAGAAAGAGACATTTCTTTCCATTTTGAAGATGCTCAAGGTGCCTGATGGTTACTCTTCTAATATTTCAAAGTGTGTGAATCTCACGAGAAGGACATTTCAAGGGTTGAAAAGTCATGACAATCACATACTACTTCAGCAGTTGATTCCAATAGCCATTTGTGATTGTTTATCCCCCAATGTTGTTCAGCCGTTGATTGAGATGAGAAATTTTTTTAGACATCTTTGTTTAAGAAATCAACGAATGAGTGATTTAAAAAGTTTACAGGACCGAATTGTACTTACGCTTTGTCACTTTGAGAAACTATTTCCCCCCTCATTTTTTGATGTTATGGTCCACTTGACAGTGCACCTAACTGAAGAAGTAATGGCTGCTCGTCCAGTGAAATTTAGGTGGATGTATCCTATTGAGCGGTATTTGAGTACATTGAAATGATTTGTATGCAACAGAGCTCGTCCGGAGGCATCAATGGCCAATGGTTATTTGATGGATGAGTGTACTACTTTTTGTACAGAATATCTTACGGATGTTGAAACAAAATTAGATAATCCATCTCGGATTCAGGATGGTCCAGTTGGAGGAGGAACCACATATGATATGGACAACATCTAGTGGATACAGGCGCATCGATATATCTTGTTAAATACTCCATCAGTTGCACCATTAATGCAGTAAGTATCTTATCACTTTTATTGTTTAACTTTTACATGTTTTGTTTGCATAAGTTGATCATTTAAGCATTGCGTTATCATTTGCATAAAACACATTAATCGTATAATAGAAGAGTTGTATCGTGCGACTGAGTTGCAAATTCAACAGTCTCATTATGCGTCATTTCATGATTGGTTCAAGGATTATGTACGTATAAATTGATTTTCATTATGAGTGAA
The DNA here is from genome assembly GCA_963277665.1 of Viscum album. NCBI lineage: Eukaryota > Viridiplantae > Streptophyta > Magnoliopsida > Santalales > Viscaceae > Viscum > Viscum album. Next base: position 1,126,806,457 of record OY728156.1, on the reverse strand, counting down.
GTATTATACTAATTTCTTTCTTCATATATCATTATTGAATTCTATGAATTATGTAGGTTCATAAGCTAAGGGAGTTAGGGGACCCCATGCTAACTGAAGAATTTATCCAAATGGCTGAGCGTCCATCTATAACGGCTCGTCGTTATAAATCTATAGATGCTAATGGTTTTTGATTTCGCATTAAAGATGTTGACGACAAAGGAGCAACACAAAACAGTGGCATCAGTTGTCCATTTGTCGATTCTGGTTATTACTATGGTCAATTGATAGACATCATTGAAGTTGTATACACATATGGGTTGAAGTACATATTATTAAAGTGTAATTGGGTTGATCCAGTGCGTGGATGTAAAGTCGATCAATATCAGTTTTCATTGGTGAATTTTAACTATATGTTATACAGAAATGAACGAGTTGATAATGAACCTTTAATTTTGACATCACAAGCGGAACAAGTATTCTTCGTTACTTTGCCTTCGAATCCAAGTTGGCAAGTTGTTGTCAAAATGTCTCGGCGAGGAGTGTTTGTATTTGAACAAGATGAACCTGAGACTGTTCCTTTTGTTTCCCAATAACTTGATCAACATACCGTAGTTCAAAATGAAGAAGATATTTATTGGGTCAGAGCGGCTGTTGAAGGAGAAATGGTCGATTTTCATGCTTAATGAAAGGTATAATTGTTTTCCCACTTTTCAGCCTAAGATATCATAAATTATATAAACATTTTATAAATACTTGTAAGTTTAATCCTCACTTTTTGAAGTTTATTCAGTTATAAATATTTAGGGTGATTTAACTCATGTTATATTGATGTTATTATCGGTGTATATTTCCATTGAGTTATTCTTCATTTGGTTCATGTGATGCTTGAATTTTTATTAATTCAATTTGAAATTTGGCTATGCATTGATTGGTTTTGTACATAATTTGTATATCTATTTTGTGAATTTTCTGATTTTTTAAAATTCATTCCCAACTAATTATTAAATCCCTTTTTGTTTGATTAAAAACTGTACAAGTTTGATTTTTTTTTAAACAGTCCAATTTATCATTTGGACACTTTGGATAGTCCCCTTACTAATGTTTTCCATGACTGCAGGCATGTTAGGGGAAGAGGCAGAAGATCCACATCATCCATCTGAGGCATCTACGTCTCAGGGTCAAGGTATGTTGGAATGTCATTGTCTTTATTTTTTATGTAATTAATAAATAGATATATATATATTTATAACATTTTTCAATTTTTATATAAAATTATTTTCAACAGAATCAAACCCGACTGCTTCTTCCTCTCATAGGAGAGGCCCTGGTTGAGGCATATTAGCATGGAATTCCGACACGACTTTTGATGTTTCATTTGATGAGGTATTTCATCCTGTGGGACGGAATTCCCCTGCATTTATTTTTCAATTGGGTCATATCATATGTGATCCACATCGATTTTCATTGACCACGCATGACTGGACTTTTATCCCTCAGGACACATTAGATTGTCTTTGGAGGGAGGTTCAGGTAAGAAGACCATTTTAATTTATTCCCTATGTATAATCAGCAATAACATATGTGATTTTTTTTTAATAGCAAAATTTTAAAGTATGTCCTGATGAGTTTCGACCAGTGTGTATGAGAAAATGCCGTAAGATGTGGAAAGACTATAAAGGAAAAGTTAAGAGGGACCACTGGGTACCAAATGTGGGTACCCCAGACATTCTAGAAAAAGTCCCGAGAGGTGTCCTCCCGGCTCAGTGGCATGATTTAGTTTCATATTGGTCTACTGAGGGGGTTGCGGTTTGTATATTTATTTTGGTATGTATATTTTGAAGAATGTGTGATTTGTTTGATATTTGAATGAATTGAATGTAGGAGGTGTATACACGCCATTCTGAGAATCGAGCGTTGCAGGGACCACCTCACAGGCTCAGGACTCGTCATGTGTCTCAGATCCGACATGAGGTATTTATTATTCATTTTTAATTTTTTTTAATTAATACGGTTTTATTTTTATATTCTTGATTAGACAATCAAAAAACATTTTATAATTACATTTTATTGGGATTAAAAGTTCATTTTTGATCATATGAGCCTGAGTTAGTACATTTTAAATTTTAAACATCCACTCTCATCAATTGTGCACTTCATGCCCAATGTACACCAATTTTGGCCCAATGAATCATCTGATTTTATTGAATGTAATTATTCATGTTTTAATATTATATTTTTGGAAATGTATCTTCACTTCAAATTTAAATGTTTCTCATTCAGGGATCAAGGAAAGATTCATAAAGGATGATGAAGATATTTGGTGATGAAAGGAGACAATTCTGGTGAAGGCAGATTGGACACCAACCCACTGTTGAGGATGTGGGTCCGACAATACTTTACAAATTAAGCCAAAATTTCTTGTTATTATAGAAGAAATACAGGGGAACAAATCATTCTTCATTACAAAGTGCTAATTCGGTCTCCATGATGGTGATCAAGGCAGCCCAAATGGAAGATCAGAATCTGGGCCAGAATCTACGGCCCAGAATGTCAGCCCAATGAATCTTCCATATCTCCCGAACCAAAAAGTAAATTGGGCTGATATTTTACAGGCTATTAGAAGAAATCCGGGGATTCATTTTTGTCTTCTATGGACCACTCCACATCGTCCATCTAGAAGGACTTTGAAGCAGATATGTCAAGATGATGCAAGCTGGATGTCGTCTCGGGTCAAGGGTGGAGAAGTCTCCTCTCCACCTACTTTCCACCACCTATGCCTACCCTCATTGATTGGGATGACTTGTACTGTTGGAGCTCGGCCTAAGGAACCAAATTTTCCTATTTAAGGAAGTGGTGGTGAGGAGGAACATATACTTTCTTTCATGTAATGTTATTATGCTCAATTTTCATTGTAATGCTTTCATTTCCCCATGTAAGTTTCTTTTTGTATTTCTAAGTTCTTAATCCAATTAATTCTCTTCTATTCTTCCAATTTCTATACTTAAATCTCTAAAATCAAAAAATCACAGTGATAAATCTGTGTGTTGGTGATATAGTTCACACATAGGTGTGAATTCCATTCACACACACGGAGGAGTGCTCATTATTTCCGCGGTTTTAATCTCTTCAATTCAATTCTTGTAAGCCGTCTTCCGCCCACCATTGATAGTATATCATAAATGGAGGGCTAAAACTTTAATGGGTTGATCTTAGGAAGATGAAAAGGCTGGATTGAATGTTATTTAATGCATGAATTGTTGTTAATTGGTTAAATAATTCAAGACTTCCATTCTTCAATTATTTTCGCTCCTCATCTTCACTGTGTTTGAAAAAGCTAATTCCAATTACTAAATTGACCATATACCTTGGAGAGATCATGAATCTGGTTCTCTAAGTGTGTTGGTGACTAGTAATTGAGTTTAGTTAGTATCTAACCAAAAAATGATGAAGGTAGTGTTATTTTGAAGAATGGTTTCATCAAGAATTAATAAAACCAAAAATTTGTCTAAAGAAATAAAATGCATTCAATCAACCCAAGCGTAACCCTAAGATTAACCCATTTCATTATTATTGAACTCAACTAAGATTATTGGTCTTCTCCCAAAACACTTAAAAACAAATCCATGTTGTCCACTTCATAGCCAAAAATCCATCCCTTAGGTTGTGTATCTTAGGTATCTTCTTAGGTCTCTCTGGAATCGACAACCCAAGCTACACTACAAGGACCGTTCTACCCTTCTTCTCTTGGGTAAATTTGGGCATGAACCAAATTTTGGCACAGTTTCCGGGGACCAAGTAAGTACCTTAGATCCAAAAAACCTTCTTTCCTCACCTATATTCTTCTACTCTCACCCAAGATCTCTTATCTTGTCCCTTTCTCGTTTTTTTTTTGGCATGTCCGCCTACACCCGCGATTTCTCAAACAGACTAGTTAGGGTGGAAAGTCCTAGGATAGGGGAGTCAAGTGCACCTAGGGGATTGTTTAAATCAGATCCAAATATTCTTGAAACCCCAAATTCAGAACTTGAAACAAGTCCAATGGCGGGTCATCCACAAAATCAAATTGTAAACCCTGGGGGGAATCAAATGGGAAACCAAAACCAAGAAGCTCCAAACGTAGGGAATGTAGTTGATCAAACCATGAACGACTACCTCACTCCAGCTTGGACCAATTCCCCCTCATGAATTAGACACAATTCCATAGGAGACACCAACTACATATTCAAACCCCATGTCTTAAACCACCTTCCAACCATTCATGGGATGGAGTCAGAAATGCCATACCTTCATGTCAAAGAGTTCAACGACATTGTTGAAACCATGTGTCCCCCACATCAACTAGAATCCTCTAATATGAGGCTCTTTCCTTTTTCATTAAAGGATCAAGCTAAAAACTGTCTAAACAACTTGAGACCTGCATCAATCCACTCTTGGGACCAACTGCAAAGAGAATTCTACAAAAAATACTTCCCTCATCACAAAACAATTTCACTTAAAAAGAGCATCCAAAACTTTTTTAAAAAAGAGGGAGAGTCATTTTATGAAACATGGGAGAGGTTGAAAGACACCCTAAACATGGTTCCACACCATGGGTTTTCCATACCTGAACAAGTGAGAATTTTCTATGAAGGGTTGGGTCCGGGTAATAAACAATTCATTGACATGATGTGTAATGGAACTTTTAAAAACAAGGCCCCAAATGATGCTTACGAGTATCTGGAAAGTCTGGCTGAACAAAACCAAACTTGGGGAACTTCACCTTATTCTGAAAAGCCACAAAGAACCACTGGAATTCATACACTTAGAGAAGAGGAAAGCCTTAGGGCTAAACTCGCAGCACTCTCTAGGAAGGTTGAAGAGATAGACCTTAGAAAAGTCCATGAAATCCAAAATGTAGACCTTGTTTGCACAATTTGTGACAAACATGACCATAAAACAGACAACTGCCCAACCATTCCATCCATCAAGGATGTTCTTCTAGGAGGACCCCCAGCGGAAGTCAATGCCCTAAACTTTCAAAATCCCCAATACCAAAACACCTTCAATCCAAGGTACAATGACCACCCAGGCTTCCGATGGAAGGATAACCAACAACATAGCCAACCACAAGGGAAAAATCCTTACCCTCAACAGAACTACCAAACCCATAATCAGTTTCAAACCCAACCTATCCAATACCAACAGCCACCAGTCCATTTTCAACAAACCATTCCACCTTCAAAATATCCCCCAGGGATAAACCAATCTTCTCAAGCACCAACCCAAACTGTTCCACAAAGCCTACTAGAAAAACTTTGCAAAAAAATGGAAAGGATGAACTCGGAAGTCTCTTCCCTTAAAAAAGAACTTCAAACAATCAAAACTGGGAAGGCACCCATGCCTACCCAAGCCATTCCACAACAAACAACAAGGGGAGAGTCAAGTTGCACTCAATCAAATCATGAATAATTGAAAGCAGTGACAGTCTTAAGAAGTGGGAAATCAATTGAAAAACCTGAAAAAACCATTTCAGAACTATTAAAAGATTCAACATCACTTTAAAATGATGAAGAAAAACCCACAGATTCTGAAAAAACCAATGAGAATGAGAAGGAACCACAACCACACCAAACACTCAAACAACCTGCTCCCTTCCCTCAATGCATGAGGGGGAAATCCAAGCCTGAACTGAGTGAAACCTTGAGAGAAATCTTCTCTCAAGTCAAGATGAACATTCCACTCCTCGATGAAATACAAACCATACCAGCCTACTCAAAGTACCTTAAGGACTTGTGCACTTTTAAAAGGAAATTTTTACATAAAAACCAAGTCCTTCTGGCTGCTAATGTGAGTACCACCATTCAAGGGACCGTTCCTCCAAAGATGAAAGACCCAGGTTTCCCTTACATAAATGTTGAACTAGGAGAGAAAAAGGTTGTCAAAGCCTTGTGTGACCTAGGTGCCAATGTAAACCTCATTAATTATGCCATGTATTGTCAGTTAGGGCTCGAAGAACTCCAACCCACATCTGTCACTCTTCAACTCGCTAATCGCAGTGTTCGGGTTCCTAAGGTGATCTTAAAGGATGTTTTAGTGAAAGTTGAGAATTTCATTTACCCTGCTGACTTCATTTTCCTTGACAATCATCCAAGCTTAGGTCCTAGGGAGCAAACCCCAATCATTCTTGGCAATCCTTTCCTTGCAACAATCAACTCTGTTATCCGAGTCCGAAATGGGAACATGACCATCACCTTTGGGAACATGAGTCTAGACTTGAACATATTTAATGCAAGCTCACAAATAGGAGATGATGAGGACATTCATGAAGTAAACATGTTAGGAAGCATTAAAAATGAATCCATAGAACATCAAGAAATATTTGATGGATGTTTAAGTCAGGATGAGATTGATTTACTTTGTTCACATGAAGGAAGTTTATTTCCTTGGCTCGAATCATTTTCAAATTGCTCCTATGATGATGTCTTAGGACCAACAATCAGTGAAACCTTTCAGGAAACCACATTCATGGAGACAACTCAAACTCCATTCCCTAACCCAGGTTAATACAATCTTGTGGATGAAACTTCTACACATGGGGAATCAATTCAATCTGAAAATCTAGGAAACAAATTTGATCTTGATCCAATGCCCCAATCTTCTGCTGAAATTCTGAACCAACCTGATCTGGAATTGAAGGAACTTCCTACTTCCCTCAAGTATGCCTTCCTAGGGGAAAATAAAACACATCCTATAGTCATATCTTCTTCTCTTGAAGCCAATCATGAGGGGATGCTTCTAGATGTCCTTAGGAAACACAAGAAATCCATTGGTTGGACCCTGTCTGATATTCCTGGGATTAGCCCACTTATTGGAACTCATAGGATTACTCTTGAATCTGAATCCAAACCATGTCATCAACCTCAGAGGAGACTCAATCCAAATCTTATGGATGTGGTAAGGAAAGAACTTCTTAAGTTGTTGAAAGCTGGTATCATCTACCCCATAGCTGAGAGTGAGTGGGTAAGCCCAATTCAATTTGTCCCAAAGAAAGCTGGAATCACTGTGATCACTAATAAGGATGGGGAAATTCTTCCAACTATGGTGAGTAGTGGTTGGAGAGTCTGTATTGACTATAGGAAGCTCAACTCTTGTACCAAGAAGGACCATTTTACCTTGCCCTTTATTGATCAAGTCCTCGAGCGAGTGGCAGGTCATCAATTCTATTGCTTCCTAGATGGGTACTCAGGGTACAATCAAATCGAGGTCTCCTTGGAGGATCAAAGGAAGACAACCTTCACCTGTCCATTCGGCACCTTTGCCTTCAAACGCATGCCGTTCGGGTTATGCAATGCCCCTGGAACCTTCCAGCAGTGCATGATGGGAATCTTCTCTGATATGGTAGGGGATTTTCTAGAGGTCTTCATGGATGACTTCTCTGTCTTTGGGGATACATTTGAGGGATGTCTTAGGAATGTGGAGAGAGTTTTGTCAAGATGTGAAGAAAATAATCTGGTCCTAAACTGGGAAAAATTCCATTTCATGGTAAAAGAGGGGTTAGTCCTTGGCCATATAGTCTCGGGTAGGGGAATTGAAGTTGATAAAGCAAAGGTTGACATCATTCGTCACCTTCAATCACCCAGAACTGTTAAGGAAGTGAGGTCCTTCTTAGAACATGCTAGTTTATATAGAAGATTCATTAAGGACTTTAGTTCAATCTCTCGTCCTTTTTGTGCTCTCCTAGTAAAGGATGCTCCATTTGTTTGGACAGAAAGCTATGAGGGTTCATTTTCCACCCTTAAATCCGCTCTCACATCTCCTCCCATTATGAAATCTCCAAACTGGGACCTTCCTTTCAAACTCATGTGTGATGCCAGTGACTTTGTTGTAGGAGCTGTGTTAGGACAACGGTGTGATAAAACTCCATATGTCATTTCCTATGCAAGAAAATCCTTAAATGATGCCCAAATCAATTACACCACCACTGAAAAGGAGTTACTTGATGTTGTGTTTTCCTTAGAGAAATTCAGGTCCTACCTATTAGGATCACCCATCATTGTCTTCACCGACCATTCAGCTCTAAAATATCTCTTCCAAAAACAAGATGCCAAGGCTAGATTGATTAGGTGGGTCCTTCTTCTTCAAGAGTTCGATTTAACCATTAAGGATAAAAAAGGTGTTGAGAATGTTGTAGTTGATCACCTCTTTTGGTTGTAATTAAAAGACAACTCACATCACCTTTCTGTGTCTGATTCATTTCCCAATGAGAACCTCTATTATGTGAATGATTGCCCTTGGTATGCTGACATAGTCAACATCTTAGTTTCAGGGGTCATTCCAAAATTCTTAGGGACCCAAGCTAGAAGAAAATTTCTTTCTAATGTCAAGCATTATGTGTTTGATGATCTATACCTCTATAAGTTCTGTCCTGACCAAGTCATTTGGAGCTGTGTGCCAGAATCCGAACAAGAGTCCATCCTAATGTTCTGTCATAGTGAGGCTTGTGGAGGTCACTTTTCCTCTAAGAAAACTTCTGCCAAGGTTCTTCAATGTGGTCTCTTTTTTCCCACCCTCTCAAGGGACTCCTACACATTTTGTCAAAGTTTTCCTAGGTGTCAACAAGTAGGGGCCATCACAAAAAGGAATCAAATGCCTCTCACTCCAATATTAGTGGTTGAAATCTTTGACTGTTGGGGAATTGATTTCATGGGTCCCTTCCCAAACTCTAGGGGATATATTTACATTCTCTTGGCTGACGATTATGTCTCAAAATGGGTTGAGGACATTCCTACAAAATCCAATGACCATCAAACTGTGATTAGATTCCTTAAAGAAAACATCTTCTCTAGATTTGGGATTCCTAGGTCTATCATTAGTGATCGTGGAACTCATTTCTGCAATCTCCCATTCTCATCACTCATGGAGAAGTATGGAATTTTTCACAAAGTGTCCACCGCTTACCACCCAAAAACCAATGGTCAAGCTGAGTTAGCCAATCGAGAAATCGAACAAATTCTTGAGAAAACTGTTAATCCATCTAGGAAATATTGGTTGAGAAAACTCTTAGATGCTCTTTGGGAATATCGAACAGCATTTAAAACCATCCTAGGAATGTCCCCATATAGGTTGGTTTATGGTAAAGTATGCCATTTTCTAGTGGAGATTGAGTATAAGGCCTTTTGGGCAATCAAAAAAATTAACTTTGACATTTCTTTGGCCGGAATAAAGAGGAAATTGGATCTAAACGAGCTTGAGGAACTTAGGATGGAGGCTTATGAAAATTCAAGGATCAATAAAGCTAGAGTTCAAGCCTACCAGTCTAGGAATCTTAAAACTAAACACATTGAACCAGGGAAACCTGTGCTTTTTTATAGTTCTAAACTTCATTTTCACCTGGGAAAGTTGAGGTCTAGATGGTCTGGTCCATACATAGTGCATAAGGTGTACCCCCATGGGGCTGTTGAAATTCAAGATCCCACCAATGGTCAATTATTTAAAGTTAATGGTTATAGAGTCAAACCATTCATAGAACCATTCCAAAAACATGAAGTTGATGAAGACCTGAGTGAACCCACCTTTGATGAAAAAAACAATTAATAAATTAGGGGTTTAAGTCGAGCTAACGACGTTAAACAAAGCGTTGAATGGGAGGCAACCAATGATTTTTAAATTTACAATCACTTTATTGTTTTAATCAAATTTTTTTAGCAAAACAATTTGATATAATTTTACCTCATATTGTTGACCTTTTCTTCTCTTATGAGTATGGATGGGTATGAAAGGGGAGCATCGTATTCATTCGTGTCACGCGGTGTGATCCCTGAGTATTATCATACCCAGAAATTAAAAAGAAGAAAATGTATGAACAATATAGGTGTTTGTAAGTTTTTATTTTATTTTTATTTTATTTTATTTTATTTTTTTTTTATTATTAAAAAAACAAACAACAAAACAAAAAAAATGTAAAAAAAAGTGACACGCCGTAGGACGTGGGTCAAACCTCGTCACGGTCGGCGAAGCCGTGGGACTCGAACTCGGGACCGAAGGGAGACAGGGGCGCACGCCTACCACTGAACTACGGCGGGGCTGCCAAGTTTGATGGATTTTCAGGGAAATCATAAGAGTACAAGCGTACACTACCGTGAGGATTCTTCAAGTGACATGGAGACCAAGGGATTAAATGAGAGCATCACAAACTTCAACATCAAATATCAGGTGAAATTGTTCTATGCTCCTATTTTCTGCCTCTACCCCTTCTAAATTATATTTTCTTTAAACACTGGGGACAGTGCTATATTATGTTGGGGGGAGGTGAAAATAAAAATCAATCACATAGAGCAATAAAATGTGCGTGTTAATTGAATGAAAATTTTCCTTAACCTTGAACATGTTATTACACATTAAAAACCTTGAAAACTGAATATTAAATAATTTTGTATTCCTTGATTCTGATTTTAATACATGTTTAAGTTCATTAGCATAAAATTTTGGAAAGTGTGGCTGTCTAATGTTATTTTTCACTGTTACAATTTCATCCAATTTTTATAAAAAAAAATCACAATGCATGTCCGTTGGATTTTGGGGTATTAATTTGAATTCTTGGGGTCCCATAATAAATAGAATAGTTTTGGTGATCATTTTAATCTTAATATGAGTATTTTAAAAAATATATATATATATATAAAATAGGTGTAAAAAAACAAAAACAAAAAAAACAAAAAAACAAAAAAACAACAACAATAAATTTGCGCATAGATCAATGAAATGACTTGATGTGTGGCTTTTGGCACTTGGGGATCGTGACTCCATAGTTTTCTGGCCCAGAGTTGGGAATTTTATCTCTATTTGTGGAAATTCGAATTTTTTTTTGAATGAGTTAACTCGAGATGATGCCCGAGTATGTGGGCTTCACTTGGTGCCCTAAGGCCTTTGAGCCTGGGAGTCATCGGCAAAGTCTCGCTATAAGGGTTGACTCATTTGAATGCAATTTCAATAACCATGGAAACATTGAAAAAAAAATGAATACTCATATTAATATTAAAATGTGATTCCACCTAGCGCTTCCATCTTTTCCCCCTTGAATAAAAATGAACCCCCATGTCTATTGTGACACACAACACATCATCATGATTAATTGTAATTGGATGAAATGTGGCATTGAATTTGATCAGAAGAACAGGATTGGGCTTGGGTTATGCTTTAGAACCTACATTGTATTAAATGATTTTTATGGGATGCATAATTTTTTTGGTATGATGTATTTTGGTGAGCATTGTTTATTAAAATGTTTTTGGAAAAGGGAATTTGATTTTCATAATCTTTGAGTTATTTGCTCGGGACTAGCAAATCTCAAGTTGGGGGGTGTGATTAGACAATCAAAACACATTTTATAATTACATTTTATTGGGATTAAAAGTTCATTTTTGATCATATGGGCCTGAGTTAGTACACTTTAAATTTTAAACATCCACTCTCATCAATTGTGCACTTCATGCCTAATGTACACCAATTTAGGCCCAATGACTCATCTGATTTTATTGAATGTAATTATTCATGTTTTAATATTATATTTTTGTAAATGTATCTTCACATCAAATTTAAATTTTTCTCATTCAGGGATCAAGGAATGATTCATAAAGGATGATGAAGATATTTGGTGATGAAAGGAGACAATTCTGGTGAAGGCAGATTGGACACCAACCCACTGTTGAGGATGTGGATCCCACAATACTGAACCAATGAAGCCCAAATTTATTTTTATGATATAAGACATACAGGGGAACAAATAATTCTTCAGTCCAAAGTGCTAATTCGGTCTCCATGATGGTGATCAAGGCAGCCCAAATGGAAGATCAAAATCTGGGCCAGAATCTGCGTCCCAGAATGTCAGCCCAATGAATCTTCCATATCTCCCGAACCACACAGTAAATTGGGATGATATTTTACAGGATATTATAAGAAATCCGGGGATTCATTTTTATCTTCTATGTCCCACTCCAAATCGGCCATCTAGAAGGACTTTGAAGCAGATCTGTCAAGTGGATGCAAGCTGGATGCCGTCTCGGGTCAAGGGTGGAGAAGTCTCCTCTCCACCTACTTTCCACCACCTATGCCTACCCTCATTGATTGGGATGACTTGGACTGTTGGAGCTCGGCCTAAGGATCCAAATTTGACTATTTAAGGCAGTGGTGGTGAGGAGGAACATATACTTTCTTTCATGTAATGTTATTATGCTCAATTTTTGTTGTAATGCTTTCATTTCCCCATGTAAGTTTCTTTTTGTATTTATAAGTTCTTAATCCAATTCCTTCTCTTATATTCTTCCAATTTATATACTTAAATCTCTAAAATCATAAAATCACAGTGATAACTCTATGTGTTGGTGATATAGTTCACACATAGGTGTGAATTCCATTCACACACACGGAGGAGTGCTCATTATTTCCGCGGTTTTAATCTCTTCAATTAAATTCTTGTAAGCAGCCCTCCGCCCAAAATTGATAGAATATCATCAATGTAGGGATAAGACTTTAATGGGTTGATATTAGGAAGATTCAAAGGCTGGATTGAATGTTATTTAATGCATGAATTGTTGTTAATTGGTTAAATAATTCAAGACTTCCATTCTTCAATTATTTTCTCTCCTCATCTTCACTGTGTTTGAAAAAGCTAATTCCAATTACTAAATTGACCATATACCTTGGAGAGATCATGAATCTGGTTCTCTAAGTGTGTTGGTGACTATTAATTGAGTTTATTTAGTATCTAACCAGAAAATGATGAAGGTAGTGTTATTTTGAAGAATGGTTTCATCAAGAATTAATAAAACCAATATTTTGTCTAAAGAAATAAAATGCATTCAATCCACCCAAGCGTAACCCTAAGATTAACCCATTTCATTATTATTGAACTCAACTAAGCTTATTAGTCTTCTCCCAAAACACTTAAAAACAAATCCAAGTTGGCCACTTCATATCCAAAAATCCATCCCTTAGGTTGTGTATCTTAGGTATCTTCTTAGGTCTCTGTGGAATCGACAAACCAAGCTACACTACAAGGACCGTTCTACCCTACTTCTCTTGGGTAAATTTGGGAGTGAACCAATTCTATTCATATATAGTTGCGGGATCAAGGTGCACCAACTGATAAAATGTTGGTGTGGATGAAGACTCGTGATCACAATGATCCAGAGGCTGCAGCATTGATAGTAAGTGCTTGTACTCATTACCAATACCTACATAAAATCTTTATATTAATATATGTATATATATTTAAATATTTCATAGGATCAATTTGAAGTTGAATTAGAACATCTGCCAGAGGACCAGCGAAAGCTTCCCATGCCAAGGGATGTGATCTTTCATCGCATCATTGGTCAGGATGGACACGGATATAGTTTGACCTGTGGAACAGGGATTTCTCATTCTGTAGTGTCACGCGCTGCGGTTGTCGGCCCTACTGTTGCTCAGATGACACAGCAGCTGTCAGATTTCGAGGCACGGTTGCGGGCTTCCGAGGAGGCAAATGCGCAATTGGCTGCTGAGGTTAGAGCACTGCGGGAATATGTGAGTTCAGGTGATGGTGCAGGGGATCACACGACGCAGGTTTATACTGAATTTATTTATTTAATTTAAATTATTTTTACTATAAAAATATTCATAATATTTATTTGTTATAGGCCCCTGGCCCACCGGATGGAGGTCAGTGATGAACACGCAAGACGCATCATATTCATGAGGTGTGTTTCTGCTTTTAATGCTAGGGTTGTTATTGATATTTATGTTGGGTTTGAACTATATCATAAATCTATCTAGTATTCCAAAAACGTTGACCTGGAGTTAGGGAAAACTGAAAAAAATGAAGCCAGAGATGATAAAGTTTTATAAACTAAGACCAAAACCCAATAAGAAACCAAAAAATGTAAGGAGAATGCTAACTCTATCCATAATATACTGAAATAGGAGGGATAAATTCAAGTAGGAGACAAAGTGTTGTTTCATTCTTCAATATGGAAGCTAATGTCTAGTAAGAATAAGTCCAGGTTTACTAGACCATTTATAGTGACTGAAATTTTTTTATCTAGTAAGTTGAAATCAAGGGAGAATATTGACAGGCCCTGTGCACTCTGTACAGTCCTTCCCGCACCCCGGACAGCCCCCCCCCCCCCCCCCGCATCCCGGACAGCCTTCCCCGCACTCCGGACAACCCTCCCCGCACGACGGACAGCCCTCCCGCACCCCGGACAGCCTTCTCCGCACTCCAGACAGCCCTCCCCGCACACTGGACAGCCCTCCTGCATCCCAGAAAGCCATCCCTGCACTCCGGACAGCCCTCCCCGCACACCGGACAGCCCTCCCACACCCCGGACAGCCTTCCCTGCACTCCGGACAGCCATCCCCGCACCTCGGACAGCCCTCCCGCACCCCGGACAGCCCTCTCGCACTCCGGACAGCCCTCCCGCACCCTGGACAGCCTTCCCCGCACTCCGGACAGCCCTCCCCACACACCGGAATATTATTGGTGATGTGTAGGAGGAGACGGCGCGCCCATCAGACGTGCGGTGCACGCGGTACGGCCGAGTGCGTCGTTTTCAGCAGCTCCACGCGCGCTAAAACGGCGCGTGGGTGGTCAAAACCACCCGAACGACCTCGTAATGACATGAAACCATACGAAAATAGCCTTTGTGTGATTTGTGAAATGGTCAGGCAGACGGTACGTCAATCGGAGGTGTCGTTTGACCGCGGTGACCGGAAACGCGTTTCCAGTGTCACAAAACACCAAAAACGGCGTGAGACGGTCGAATTCAGAGCAAACGTGCTCTGAATGACCTAAAACCACACGAAAACATTACGAATATTATTTTTGACGTGTAGTAGGACACGGCACGCCCATCGGACATGCGGTGCGCGCGGTACGGCCGAGTGCGTCGTTTTCAGCAGTTCTGCGCGCGCTAAAACGGCGCGTGGGGGGGTCAAAACCACCCGAACGACCTCAGAATGCCATGAAATCATACGAAAACAGTCGTTGTGTGATTTGTGAAATGTTTGGGCAGACTTCATGTCAATCGGAGGTGTCGTTTGACCGTGCTGACCGGAAACGCGTTGCCGGTGTCATAAAACACCAAAAACGGCGTGAGACGGTCGAATTCGGAGAAAACGTGCTCCGAATGACCTGAAACCACACGAAAACATTAGGAATATTATTCGTGACGTGTAGGAGAGGAAGGCTCACCCATCGGACGTGCGGTGCGCGCGGTATGGCCGAGTGCGTCATTTTCAGCAGCTCTGCGCGCGCTAAAACGGCGCGTGGGGGGGTCAAAACCACCCGAACGACCTCGGAATGCTATTAAACCGTACGACAACAGCCATTGTGTGATTTTTGAAATGGTCAGGTAGACGGAACATTAATCGGAGGTTTCGTTTGACCGCGGTCACTGGAAATGCGTTTCTGGTGTCATAAAATACCAAAAATGGCGTGAGACGGTCGAATTCGGAGAAAACGTGCTCCGAATGACCTGAAACCACACAGAAACATTAGGAATATTATTGGTAACATGTAGGAGGAGACAGCGTTCCCATCGGACATGAGATGCGCGCGGTACGGCCGAGTGCGTCGTTTTCAGCAGCTCCGCGCGCGCTAAAACGGCGCGTGGGGGGGGGGGTCAAAACCACCTGAATGACCTCGGAATGCCATGAAACCACACGAAAACAGCCGTTGTGTGATTTTTGAAATGGTCGGGCAGACAGCACATCAATTGGAGGTGTCGTTTGACCGCGGTGACCGGAAACGCGTTTCCGGTGTCATAAAACACCAAAAATGGCGTGAGACGGTCGAATTCAGATCAAACGTGCTCCGAATGACCTGAAACCACACGAAAACATTAGGAATATTATTGGTGACCTGTAGGAGGAGTATGCGTGCCCATCGGACATGCGGTGCACGCAGTACGGCCGAGTGCGTCATTTTCAGCAGCTCCGCGCGCGCTAAAACGGCGCGTGGGGGGGTCAAAACCACATGAACGACCTCAGAATGCCATTAAACCATACGACAACAGCCGTTGTGTGATTTTTAAAATTTTCGGGCAGACGGCACGTCAATCGGAGGTGTCGTTTGACCACGGTGACCGGAAACGCGTTTCCGGTGTCATAAAACACCAAAAACGGCGTGAGACGGTCGAATTCGGATCAAACGTGCTCCAAATGACCTAAAACCACACAAAAACATTAGAAATATTATTGGTGATGTGTAGGAGGAGATGGCTCACCCATCGGACTTGCGGTGCGCGTCGTACGGCCGAGTGCGTCGTTTTCAGCAGCTCCGCGCGCGCTAAAACGGCGCGTGGGGGGTCAAAACCACCCGAACGACCTCGGAATGCCATGAAACCGTATGACAACAGACGTTGTGTGATTTTTGAAATGGTCGGGCAGACAGAACGTCAATCGGAGGTGTCGTTTGACTGCGGTGACAGGAAACGCGTTTCTGGTGTCATAAAACACCAAAAACGGCGTGAGACGGTGGAATTCAGAGATAACGTGCTCTAAATGACCTGAAACCACACGAAAACATTAGGAATATTATTGGTGACGTGTAGGAGGATACAACGTGCCTATCGGACGTGCGGTGCGCGCGGTACGGCCGAGTGCGTCATTTTCAGCAACTCCGCGCGCGGTAAAACGGCGCGTGGGGGGGGGGCAAAACCACACGAAAGACCTCGGAATGCCATGAAACCGTACAAAAAGAGCCGTTGTGTGATTTTTGAAATGTTAGGGCAGACGGCACGTCAATCGGAGGTGTTTTTTGACCACGGTGACTGGAAACGCGTTTCTGGTGTCATAAAACACCAAAAACGGCGTGAGACGGTCGAATTCGGAGCAAACGTACTCCGAATGACCTAAAACCACACGAAAACATTATTAATATTATTGGTGACGTGTAGGAGGAGACGGCGCGCCCATCGGACGTGCGGTGCGCGCGGTACGGCCGAGTGCGTCGTTTTCAGCAGCTTCGCGCGCGCTAAAACGCCGCGTGGGGGGGTCAAAACCACCCGAATGACCTCGGAATGCCATGAAACCGTACGACAATAGCCGTTGTGTGATTTTTGAAATGGTCGGGTAGAAGACACGTCAATCGGAGGTGTCGTTTGACCACGGTGACCGGAAATGCATTTCTAGTGTCATAAAACACCAAAAACGGCGTGAGACGGTCGAATTCGGAGCAAACGTGCTCCGAATGACCTAAAACCACACGAAAACATTAGGAATATTATTCGTGATGTGTAGGAGGAGACGGCGTGCCCATCAGACGAGCGGTGCGCGCGGTACGACTGAGTGCGTCGTTTTCAGCAGCTCTGTGCGTGCTAAAACGGCGCGTGGGGGGGTCAAAACCAACCGAACGACCTCGGAATGCCATGAAACCGTACGACAATAGTCGTTGTGTGATTTTTGAAATGGTCGGGCATACAGCATGTCAATCGGAGGTGTATTTTGACCTTTGTGACCGGAAACACGTTTCCGGTGTCATAAAACACCAAAAACGGCGTGAGACGGTCGAATTTGGAGAAAACATACTCCGAATGACCTGAAACCACACGAAAACATTAGAAATATTATTCGTGACGTGTAGGAGGAGACGGAACACCCATCGGACGTGCGGTGCACGCAGTACGGCCGAGTGCATCGTTTTCAGCAGCTCCGTGCTCGCTAAAACAGCGCGTGGGGGGAGTCAAAACCACCCGGAAGACCTCGGAATACCATGAAACCGTACAAAAACAGCCGTTGTGTGATTTTTGAAATGGTCGGGTAGACGGCACGTCAATCAGAGGTGTCTTTTGACCGCGGTGACCAGAAACGCGTTTCTAGTGTCATAAAACACCAAAAACGGCGTGAGACGGTCAAATTCGGAGAAAAAGTGCTCCGAATGACCTAAAACCACACTAAAACATTAGGAATATTATTGGTGATGTGTAGGAGGAGACGGCGCGCCCATCGAACGTGCGGTACGTGCGGTACGGCCGAGTACGCCGTTTTCAGCAGCTCCGCGCGCGCTAAAACGACGCGTGGGGGGGTCAAAACCACCCGAATGACGTCAGAATGCCATGAAACCGTACGAAAACAGCCGTTGTGTGATTTGTGAAATGTTTGGTCAGATGGCATGTCAATCAGAGGTGTCGTTTGACCGCGGTGACCGGAAACGCGTTTCTGGTGTCATAAAACACCAAAAACGGCGTGAGACAGTCGAATTCGGAGCAAACGTGCTCCGAATGACCTTAAACCACGCGAAAACATTATGAATCTTATTGGTGACGTGTAGGAGGAGACGGCGCGCCCATCGGACGTGCGGTGCGTGCGGTACGGCCGAGTGTGTCCTTTTCAGCAGCTCCGCGCGCGCTAAAACGGCGCGTGGAGGGGTCAAAACCACCCGAACGACCTCAGAATTCCATGAAACTGTACAACAATAGCCGTTGTGTGAATTTTGAAATGGTAGGGCAGACGGAACATCAATCGGAGGTGTCGTTTGACCACGGTGACCGAAAACGCGTTTCCGGTGTCATAAAACACCAAAAATGGCGTGAGACGGTCGAATTCAGAGAAAACGTACTCCGAATGACCTGAATCCACACGAAAACATTAGTAATATTATTGGTGACATGTAGGAGAGACTACGTACCCATCGGACGTGCAGTGCGCGCAGTAAGACTGAGTGCG
Source organism: Viscum album (assembly GCA_963277665.1). Lineage (NCBI taxonomy): Eukaryota > Viridiplantae > Streptophyta > Magnoliopsida > Santalales > Viscaceae > Viscum > Viscum album. Next base: position 1,126,787,794 of record OY728156.1, on the reverse strand, counting down.
TCGTTTTCAGCAGCTCCGCGCGCGCTAAAACGGCGCGTGGGGGGGTCAAAACCACCCGAACGACATCAGAATTCCATCAAAACGTACGACAACAACCGTTGTGTGATTTTTGAAATGGTCGGGCTGACAGCACGTCAATCGGAGGTGTCGTTTGACCGCAGTGACCGGAAACGCGTTTCTGGTGTCATAAAACACCAAAAACGGCGTGAGACGGTCGAATTCGGAGCTAACGTGCTCCGAATGACCTGGAACCACACAAAAACATTAGGAATGTTATTATTGACGTGTAGGAGGAGACGGAGCGCCCATCGAATGATCGGTGCGTGCGGTACGGCTGAGTGCGTCGTTTTCAGCAGCTCTGCGCGCGCTAAAACGGCGTGTGGGGGGGGTCAAAACCACCCAAACGACCTCAGAATGCCATGAAACCGTACGACAACAGCCGTTGTGTGATTTTTGAAATGGTCTGGTAGACAGCATGTCAATCGGAGGTGTCGTTTGACCGAGGTGACCGGAAACGCGTTTCCTGTGTCATAAAACACCAAAAACGGCGTGAGACGGTCGAATTCAGAATAAACGTGCTCCGAATGACCTAAAACCACACGAAAACATTCGGAATATTATTGGTGACGTGTAGGAGGAGACGGCGCGCCCATCGGATGTGCGGTGTGTGCGGTACGGTCGAGTGCGTCGTTTTCAGCAGCTCCGCGCGCGCTAAAATGGCACGTGGGGGGGTCAAAACCACCCGAACGACCTCGGAATGCCATGAAACTGTACGACAACAGTAGTTTTGTGATTTGTGAAATGTTCGGGCAGACGGCACATCAATCGGAGGTTCCGTTTGACCGCGGTGACCAGAAACGCGTTTCTGGTGTCATAAAACACCACAAACGGCGTGAGACGGTCGAATTCGGAGCAAACGTGCTCCGAATGACCTGAAACCATACGAAAACATTAGGAATATTATTTGTGGCATTTAGAAGGAGACGGAGCACCCATCGTACGTGCGGTGCGTGCGGTACGGCCGAGTGCGTCGTTTTCAGCAGCTCCGCGCGCGCTAAAACGGCGCGTGGGGGGGGTCAAAACCACCCGAACGACCTCGGAATGCCATGAAACCGTACGATAGAAGCCGTTGTGTGATTTTTAAAATGGTCGGGCAGACGGCACATCAATCGGAGGTGTCGTTTGACCGCGGTGACCGGAAACGCGTTTCCGGTGTCATAAAACACCAAAAAAGGCGTGAGACGGTCGAATTCGGAGCAAATGTCCTCTGAATGACCTGAAACCACATGAAAACATTAGAAATATTATTGGTGACGTGTAGGAGGAGACGGAGCACCCATCAGACGTGCGGTGCGCGCGGTACGGCTGAGTGCGTCGTTTTCAGCAGCTCCGCGCGCGCTAAAACGGCGCGTGGGGGGGTCAAAACCACCCGAACGACCTCCGAATACCATGAAACCGTACGACAACATCATTTGTGTGATTTTTGAAATGTTCGGGCAGACGGCACATCAATAAGAGGTTTTTTTTTACCGCGGTGACCGGAAACGCGTTTCCGGTGTCATAAAACACCAAAAACGGCGTGAGATGGTCGAATTTGGAGCAAACGTGCTCCGAATGACCTGAAACCACACGAAAACATTAGGAATATTATTCTTGATGTGTAAGAGTAGACTGCGCGCCCATCGGACGTGCGGTGCATGTGGTACGGCCGAGTGGGTCGTTTTCAGCAGCTCGGCGCGCGCTAAAACAGCGCGTGGGGAGGTCAAAACCACCCGAACGACCTCGGAATGCCATGAAACCGTACGACAACATCAGTTGTGTGATTTTTGAAATGTTCGGGCAGACGGAACGTCAATCGGAGGTGTCGTTTGACTGCGGTGACCGGAAACGCATTTCTGGTGTCATAAAACACCAAAAACGGCGTGAGACGGTCGAATTCGAAGCAAACGTGCTCCGAATGACCTGAAACCACACGAAAACATTCGGAATATTATTGATGATGTGTAGGAGCAGACGGCGTGCCCATCGGATGTGCGGTGCACGCGATACGGCCGAGTGCGTCGTTTTCAGCAGCTCCGCGCGCGCTAAAACGGCGTGTGGGGGGGTCAAAACCACCCGAATGACCTCGGAATACCATGAAACCGTACGACAACAGCCATTGTTTGATTTGTGAAATGTTCGGGCAGACAGAATGTCAATCGGAGGTGTCGTTTGATCGCGGTGACCGGAAACACGTTTCCGGTGTCATAAAACACCAAAAACGGCGTGAGACGGTCGAATTCGGAGCAAACATGCTCTGAATGACCTGAAATGATAGCATTTCTTAAATTGGGGGTTTTAAATTATTATAGAACCATGATTTGATGTCATATTTAATTTTATTATATGTATATAAAAACTGAATAATTATGTTCAATTTACGTTTGTTTTGTTTTTTTGTCTTATTGTAGGTTTTAAAGCAGAAGATTGAAATAGATGGACCTGTTCGGATCGTTGGAGCACGTTTATCGTTTATGATGATTTTGATGTTTATGCTGTTTGAAATTGTTTTTCATTTGTTATGATTGTTACCTTGTTATATCTCTGATTTTTCACCATGAAGAAAAAAAAACACAATTTGTCCATTTCATTAAAAAAATGAGTAATATTTTATTTAATATTATATATATAAATATTTTCATTAATATAAATATATATATATATATATTATTAAACAAATATATATATATATATATGTATTTTTATTTATTTCGGTATGAATTTTTTTTAAAAAAAAAATTCCCCAGTTTAGCGACCGCCAAAGGCGGTCGCTATAGACTGGCTGCCGAGCAGCATTAGCGACCGCCAGTGGCGGTCGCTATAGGCTGTTTTCCGGGTAGCAGTAGTGACCGCTAAAAGCGGTCGCTAATGGTCCCCACCCGGCACCCTATAGCGACCGCCAGGCGGTCGCTTATGGACGGCATTTTGGCCACCTATAGCGACCGCCAATGGCAGTCGCTATTGGCCTACAACGACGAGGCTGATGTGACCGCCATTGGCGGTCGCTATGCGGTCTCTATAAACCTTTAGCGACCGCCAATGGCGGTCGCTAATGTCCTTTTTTTTATTATTTTAAAATTGGTTTAATGGCTAATTTTCCTAATGGAATAATAACCTAATGGCCTAATGGTAAATTGTCCTAATGGCCTAATGGCCTAATATCCAATTGGATGATTGGCCTAATGGTTGATTGGCCTAATGGCCTGACTAGACAACTAACCTAATGGCCTAATGGAAAATTGACCTGATAGTTTAATGGACAATTGAAAAATTAGCATAATGGTCTAGTGTCCAAATAGTCAATTTTCCAAGTGGTATAAGGACCAATTCACCTAATGTCTTAATATCCTAATTGGCAAGTTGGCCTAATGGTCTAGTGGCCTAATGACTAATTGACCAAACAACCAAATGTCCAATTCACCTAATAGCCTAATATCTAGTTGAATTAATGTACAATTTCCCTAATTTCATGATTACCAATTGTCCAATTAGACAAATGGATAATTGGACAACTGGCCTAATGGCCTAATGGTTATTTTTTCTAATGGCCAAATGGCCAATTGTCCTAAATTGCCATAAATGGGCTAATTGAACAAAATTGGCTAAATAAATGGAATAATAGGCCTAAATTGTCCTAAATAGACTAATTATCATAAATTGTCCAAATAAATGGCCTAATTGGAAAATTTGTCCTAAATTGGCCGAAATGGATTTAATGACCAAATTGACCAAATTGGCCTAAATTGTCTAATTGACCTAATTGGACTAAATGACCTAAATGTCCTAATTAGTTTAAATGGAATAATTGTAATATATATTATAAATGGACTAATTGGACTAAATGGTCTAATTAGACTAATTGGACTAATTAGCCAAATGGAAAATTGGCCAGTTTACCAATTTACCAAACAACCTAACCTAAAAATGAACCTAATGACCAAATGGTCAAAATTAAAAAGTGACCAAATAACCAAATAAAATAACACAAATAGAATTATAATGAAATTAAAATTCAAGAGGAATCCATATCATACCCATGTTTAACATGCTAATTTGTATGTATTGATTATGTTATAACACCAGTATTAAATTTATAAATAAATATATATTTATATGCTTCTTCATTTTATAGATTTCTTCCACAGCTAAAATTTTTACTCATTCTAGGTTTACCAATTTAAAATTATTCAATAATTTAGTATTATACTAATCAATTTCAATTTCATCAAGCTTTATTGGGCATTGAAGTTCATGTTATTTGGGAGAAATTATTTTTCTCGAGTATGAAAAAAAGGATGAAAGTGTAGTAAATGCACAAACATATAAAAATATTATAATTTTTTATTTATATTTAAAATTATAATAAATAATTAATAATTAAATATCTTGTTTATATATTAAATAGACTTCCTTAGGGTCCCTAAATGATAAATAAGATGAAAAATTTGATCCAAATGATCATTTTAGTCAGGTATAAGGTGAGGAGGACTAGGGGAGAGTCTGATGTTGAGCAAGGAAAAACATAATACCCACTATGTACTAGTCCTCATAAGGCTCCTCTCAAACCTCTCAGACCACCGAGATAAAAATCACTCATAAAAAAGTAGTTGAGGCTAAATAAATTACTTTATAGTAGCTTGAAAGAAGTAAATTGATTACCAAACACTTCCGGAAATCTATGTCTGTTATAAGTCAATCACTTCCATCAGAGGTATTTAATAAATTTTATTGATAAATGGAATAAATTTTATCTTTAAATTATTCCCTGAGTGATGTCAATGAGGTTCCTAGTATTGGTTGTGCTGATGGTGGTGGTGGTGGTGGTGGTGATGATGCTCTAGATTATATTGTTGGTGATGGGGATTTTGATTATAGTGATGAGGATGAGGATGTGGGTGATGGGGGAGATATTGATACCAAACATTTTTTACATAGCAGTAAATATATGTGTGGATGTTTTTTAATTACATGAATTGATTGGTTATATGGATGTATAAGTATGTTATAATATTGTAAATAGTGGGAAACTTATTACAAGTAGTTGGTTGAATGCTAAATATAAAATATATTAATTGCATTGAATGTGCACTGTGGTTTCTATTTTATTATTATATTTAGTGCATGGGGTAACAATGACATTTAAACACACACACTTCACACACACACAAACAATCCAAGAAAGGAAGGTCATAGACCCCCCTCCAATGGATAACCTAAGGGATAACCTACCTAGCTGGTCGTGTGTATAGGGTATGTTTTCAGTAGAGTTGAAGCTATTTCCTGAGAAACTAAGAACTAAGTGGTCTATCTCATTCACCATCTTGAAAGTGACTATTAATAGGGTTTTAATGTTACTTGGGGAGGAAAAAATACCATAAATAGTCAATGGTTAGAGAATAAAGAATTACTTTGAGGTGAATCTGAAGTTCTAGTCTTCTATCTCCTTTCTTCAAAGTTGATAAATTAATAAAGTGTAACTAAAAACAATAAAATATATAATTCAATAGAGTAAAACTATGTTTCATTACATTTTTTAATTTGTTTTATTTTTCTTTGAATAATTATAATATTTTTGTCTTCCTACTTCTAATTTAGTCCCCCCTAGTTCTTTGGGAGGATAAACCAACCATGCATCACTAGAACAAAACTTCAACTCCTTTCTAGGAAAAAATTTACCTACTTGCTAGAAAAATATAGATAAAAAATCCCCTAACATCGACCTCAAGTTAATTTATTTCAAAAGTGTCTCATGATGCATACTAATGTTATCTTTATTAAATATTTAAGAGTAAGAAGTATGTGACAATAAGGATCTTTTAAAAAACACAAAGGAATGTTTATTTAACTGAACTGAGATGATAAAAGATTCTTCATTAGGGTACTATAACTTTCAATTATGTATATTTTAATTTCATACAATCATGTTGAATTCATCTGAGACATAAGTGTGAGATAATTCTCCTTATTTTTTTTAATATTTTGAATATTTTTCCTTTGTTGGTTTTGAGGAATTTTGATATCTAATTTAATGAAAATCAATTTGAACCAAAGTTTTTCAACCTTTATTTCCCATTTAAAATGATTGTGTTATTTTACATTGTTTTTTATCATGTTTTTATTTAATATTAATTGATAATTAATGGGTTTGTTTATAAGAACTAAAAGGATAAAATTTTCAAAAAAAAAGTTTTTGATAAATGATGTGGATATGTGGAAAATGTTTTGTTTGAGCTTCATGTAACACTTCTACTAATTTATTAATTTATTAATTGAAAACCTATTTTAATGAAATTTTTCAACCACCATAGTAATCAAAATGGAGGATAATGTATGGTTTTAAGTGTGGGTTAGAGGGGTCTTAAATTGTTCCTTCACAGTGTTTCAATGTTGAAAAAATCAAAAACCCTTAAAGTTTTTCAAAATTTACACCCTTTTTAGTATAATTTTGATATATTCTCACTATTTGTACAAAAATTAGTGTTTTTATGTCACTATAGTTTATAAAAATTAAAATTCAATGTGTCTTACCAAGGTGAAAATTTCATACTCGATTAATCGGTTTCACTAAGTCTCACATTGATAGAATTGCATGATTTCTTAGTGATATTATTCACTATATTTATGAAAATAATCTTTAGGAACTAAGAAATAGAGTGTGATAAATAATATCATTTTCTAATTGAGATTTAAATTTTATGAAATTGAACCATTAAACTTAAACCTTGGGGACACAACATTTTTTAACAAAACACATGAAAGAGCTAACTCAAATGATAATCATATAATTCTTTTGAAATTGGAGTAAAATGGAAAATTGGGATCCCATGGTGAATATATGAGACAAAAGGCAGTTGTTTTGTGTGTAAATAAATAAATACATTTATAAATTCAATGATTTATTTTCACAGTGATATGCACAATTACATGGCTGGGAAAAATCAATAAAGAGCATATTTTCCAAAAATGGGTTCATTAAGTTGAGGGTAATATTAAACCCAAATGTAGAATGTGGAAAATTAATTATAAAATAATCATTTGAGTTTAATATACAAAGTGACATAGTGATATTTTATTTTTGGAACCGTTGGGAGAGTGATAATTGAAGGTGTCTCTTGTTAAGGATTTAATACCACTTAAATCTAACATTTCTTCACTACCAAACTTGGAACTTGATTTTAGCTGAGGTAGGGCAGTGATATTAATTCACATTAGAGGATTGAAATTTTTTACAATATTTGGTTTAGTGATTTTTTAAAATTTTGGTTTGTATTTGATCCTGGGAAATATAATTATTTTTTAAAAAGTTTGGTAAATTAATAAAAAAATGAATTGTACAAGAGTGAAATTGACAAAATGTGTGGTAATTAGTTGCAGCATTATTCTAACACAACTTTCCACATCTATTTTGTTGATTAAATTTTTATTTTGATGAGAAATTATACCTAAAATAATAAATTTTAAATATTTTATCATTCAGTGTTGAATCTGCCATTCTTTTAAAATCATAATAAAAATGTGCATTTTTTTGTGATTATAAGGTTACATTTTCATCACTTTTATTTTTTATATTTTTTTTATAAACAATATAATTAATATTATAGTGAATATTATTACATTGAACTTTATTTTTTAGTGATTTTAATGGTTTTTAAAAATTGGAATTTATATGTTCAAGTTTCATGATTTTTTTTAACATAATTTTTTTGGGGACATTTTTTTGATATATTCAGTTGAAATGTTTTTTTAGAAAATCCTAATTACATATTTTAAATTTAAAATACTTTTTTGAATTTTCTTAATTTAAAATTTAGTGATTTTTATATAATTTAATTTAATTTGAATATTTTTAAGTTTAGTTAATTATAAATTTGGTGTTTTCTATAATAGTAGAAAACAATTACTCAATGGAAACCTAATATAAGGATTTTTCACATGTCACTCTTTTTTTTAGAAAATTGAGCTCAAAGGCTCTTGAATAAAGTGAAAAAATGACAAGAGCCTGAAGGTGGAAACATTACATTTTTTTTGAAACAATTGAAAAATATCACTTGAGAGAAAAGTCTTAGAGCCACCAACCTCCTCATGTACTCCTTTGTTAAAAAGTGCATTCACAAGTGCATTAGATTATCAAAAAATGGGTGTAGTGATGTAGCTAATTGAAGAGAGTTGATATAGGCAATGTTCCCATTTTGCAGTCAGCTTCCAAGATAGATGAATATGCCCATTCCTGACTACCTGAATAATAGTTGTGGAGTCACATTCAAACCAAATATTATTTATACCCCTTTGATGAGCAATGTTTACTGCATAAATCATTCCCATCGTCTTTGCATGAAGTGTTATTGTAATTCTACACTGTTCATAATGATATTGCATAACATCCCCTACATCATCTATGAAGATAAAACCATAACCAACTAGCCCTGGGTTCACTTTGGAGGATCCATCGGTGTTACATTTTACCCAAAGAGAAATCAGAGAACACAAAAAAACTTCCAAAGTATATATAGGAGGAGGAAAGTACCTAGGCACATTTAGTCTCTGTAACACCAAGAAATCATAAATATAGTTATTGTAGAACTCATAATGTAGTGAATTTCTGTGCTTTGTGGCTAAAATAATTTCGGAAAAAGAATATTTGAGGTTAATACCACCTCCCTCATGCAGTGCACTATTTTGACCCCTCTAGATCACATGTACCTGCTCAGAACATTCCACCTTAAGAAGGATGATAATCTGATTTGACATAGAAGATTTCAAAATTGCTGTTAGAAAGTCAATTAAAGTACCTGCTCGAGGAGGCCGCAGCTCAAATATTTCAAAGAGTGAATTCCATAGGGATGAATTAGTATGGAAACTAAGAATGATATAGTCTAGTTTATCTCAGTGTTGATAGCAAATAACACACCAAGAGTAGAGTGAAATACAAACTTTCTGGAGATTTCACTCGATAGGTATTTTGTTGTGGAAAATCCTCCAAAGAAGGGTGAACCTGGAAGGTATAATCTAATGATTATTGACTTCCACCATCCAATTTTAAGTAACCTGTGATTTGTTCATGTAAAAGGCTTTAGAGGTGAGTTTTCCATTCAAATATGGTTCCCAAATGAGTATATCCTCCTGGCATGAAACGTCATATTTGGAAACTGCCTGATAAATCTTAGTGGGGATATTTTCAAGGCTGGAAATTCGATCCTTGATATAAATACCATCATCAATATCATGATTAAAAGTATCAATCCTATCTATTAATCTTCCATTGGTCCAATAATTAGACCAAAACTTCATGTATGAGTTTTCATTTTCCATCCAATAAGAGTCCATCATGATCTTTTGGAAAACAACCTTAAGACCAAGACAAGTCAAAGATTCCATGTAGCAAGTTCTTCATACTTTCAACTTGTTAGAAAAACTGCATCTAAGGAAGCCCAAGGAATCATATTTACAAGTGAGAAGTTTACAAATGAATTTATCCTAGAGAGATTGATTAAAAAGTGTCAGATTATTAATCTTGTGTCCCCTAATGGAATAGGGCATGTTGCATTGCTTCCATAAAACTTTGAGGATGTTTCTCTCCAAAATAATTCCACTCCAGATGAATTTTTTGATAAGAGAGTTAATATATTTAACAACTGAGTAGGTCCATGTGTGTATAGTAAACCATTTTTGAAATTATAACATTCTTGAAAAGGAATATCCTTCCTACCCACGAGAATGATTTTCTATTCTAAATGATCGGAGTTCTTCTAATCTGATTGAGAATAGATATGAAATGGGAAGTACATGGTGTGCCCCAAAATATAGGTACTCCAAGATATGAGAAGGATAGAGATCCTTTTCTTATTCATAGCTCATTGATCACTATGTCTTTACTGGGGGTTGAGAATTTTTTCCCAAAGTATATAAAATATTTTCCCCAACTGACTTCCGGACCTGAGACACACTCATGATGGACGGGGGCCACCTTTTTGTTGTTGATATTCCTCATGTCACCCTTTGAAAATATAATAATTTCATCATCAAAAAATAAGTGGTATGTATAACTAGTACCTCGAGTTATCTTGATGTTTTTTAAATCACTAGAATCCACCATATAGAGAAGGAGTCTACTGAGATAGTCTTCAGTGATGGAAAAAATGATGGCTGAGAGGGGATCACCTTTCCTCACCCTTCTATAGCATCTAAAATAGCCTTCTGGGGATCAATTGATTAATATGGAGATGTGATCTGACCCAAGAATATTTTTTATCCAACAAATTAACTTTTAATTAAAGTCAAATATTGTGAGAACATTGCATATGAATCCCTAGTACATGGTATCAAATACTTTCTTGATGTCACGTTTGAGAGAAATGTTACCTCCCCTCCTTGATTTACAAAGTTGGTTTACACATTCCAAAGCAAAGATAAACAAGTCTTGTATGCTTCTACCCTAGAAAAATACAAATTGGTCTCAAGATATCAACTTATGAGATATACAGGAAAGACTATTAGCAAATAGATTTGAAATAATATTATGAATTGTATTTACAATAAAAATAGCTCTAAACTAGATAATGTAACTCACATGCTCAATCTTTGGGATGTGACTAATAAATTGAGCATTAAATCCTTGGGATAAGGATCTACCCTTAAGAAGTGTTTGATAAACTCACAAACATCCAACTGAATGACATCCCAAAAGTTCTAAAAAAGTGATTGGTGAACCCATCTGGACCGAGAGAGCTTCCTTTGTTAAAATATAAGACATCCTCCTTTTTTTCAAACTCAAGGGGAGTGTAAGTGAGAAAAAAAATTCATGCTCAGTGAACAGCCTTGGAATGATTCCCTCCTTTAAATAAAAATTATTTTGTATACCATTAAATATATTTTCATAATATGAGATAATATGGGAAGTGATGGATTATATATCATTTAGAATGTTATCACCATCCTTCAAAAGAGTGAGGGTTTTACTGGCCTTTCTTGACCATTGAAGAGCACTGAAAAACATGGTACTATAGTCCCCATCATTAATTCATTTGACTTTGAAATTGTATTTGAGAATATTTCCTTTGATCTGTATAAGATCTTGGAGTTTGGAGGACATCGCTGCCTCTTGAATGATGGAACTATGAAATTTGAGCCTAGTGATCTCTTCTTTCATCGAGTGGATGGAGATCTCCAGAGCATAAATTTCTTTATAAAGTTTTCTAAAACTTTTCATGCTCTAATCCTTCATAAGATATTTGAGGTTTTTTAATTTGGAAATTCACACTAGTGGATTTCCAAAACTACCAACCCTGGCCCAAGAATCTTGCACTAGGTTATTGCATTACAAGAGGTCATTCCATAAATTGTCAAACATAAAAGGTATGGGCAGTTTCCTATCATTACCAAGAAGACTTAAAAATATGGTATGATGATCAGAATTGTGTTTTTAAAGTGTAACACAAGATATGGATCTCCAGTTTCCCAAAAATGAGTCACTGACAAAATAACGATCAATCCTGCTAACTCTTACACCACCCTGATTCCTTCTATACCAGGTGTACTTAGCACTGGTGAGATTCACTTCAGAAAGGGTGGAATTATCAATGAAAGTATTAAACTAATTGATGGAGGTTGAACTGTATACAGAACCCATTTTCTCATCCGCAAGAAGAATAGAATTAAAGTCCCCAATGATCACCCAAGACTCCATAATTGAATTTTCAAGTCACTGAATTTGATTCCGTAACAATCTCCTATTGATATAATTATTTAAATCAAAGAGGATAGTATAGAATAATTTCATGTTTTCCATTGAGAAACTTCAAGTGATGCATTGGTACTCCTTTTGGAAGCCTATGGGAATATCCACAAACTTATGTACAAATACCCATAACCAATCATGTCTAGAAGGGGACTGGATTATCCCTAATAGATGATAGACATTTTCAATAGAAAATCTGTTCTATGTGAGAAGATTCCTTTTAGGTTGAGCAACACAAATGATCATATTTTTATACTTACCTACAAGAAGCCTTGGGGAATATTCAGTGCCAGGGTTAGTGATACCATGGTAATTCCAAAAGAATATCTTCATTTTGGCCAAGTTTTGGGGGTCCCAGCCCCTTTGTCCATAACCTCCATTTTTTTGTTCTGCCAGACATCTAATTCTTATTCCTTCAATCTAGCACTGATGAGACATCATTTTCTCTAGACTAATCATCCACGGAGTCTTGTATCAATATCTTAGGACAGAGAATTATAATTTTTCATGCTTCAGTGCCAGAATTTTTCACCCACGATAGACTCGTGTCACCTGATTATTGTTTTGATGTGTCAGAACTAGCAATAGTTAGCAAGGTGTATAAGTCATTAGGCCTAAGTAAAGCAGTATCATACTTTCCATATACCTCATATTCTAGGCCTTAGGTGTTTTCCAAGCATAGAAGTGCAACATTGATGTCCTGGGATAAGATCCCAAGAAGGAAATCCTCTGATTGTAGAGATGAAACCATAGATCACAGTTCTAGTGAGAATCCAAGAATGATATCATCAACACTGTTGTTAATATAGTTATGATTATCAATAATAGTATGTATGGTGACCTCTGATAGATTTCCAAGGGGTTGTGGGGATTGTTTCTACTCTTCCTCTTCCACCAATGAAGAATATGTGTTGCTTGAGCTGGCCACATTCCCCCATTTGATAGATTTAATTTGATTAGGCATATCCTTCATGTTTTCCATGGACTTGGTCTTCTTTCTCATTGAAGATTCCCTCCAAGACATAGCACCTAGGCCAGGAGATACTAGATTTTTGACCACTCTATAATTATTTATGACATGCCCCACCATTTTACAGTGGTAAAGGAAGGGTGGAAGATGCTCAAATTCAATCCTAACCTCAAACTTGTGATCATTCGTGATGAGGGAGATGTGGTATAGTGTTGGTAGCTTCAAATTAATTTCAACAAGGATCCTAGCATATAGTATAAGGTCCCCATTGATCATCCTCATATCAATTTTAAGTGGTATGACAAAGCTAGTTTCAAATTCGTTAAGGATTTTAGGGTACCATTAGACCCAAGGTAACCCATGGATTCAATCCCATACAAAATCATTCGTGTGATTTTGGTTGTCGAGATTGAAATTTTTCTCCCAAAATGAAATTCACAGTATTCTAGGCTTCAAGTTGAGATTCCCCCCCATCCTCCAAGCTGCATTGATGTCCTCCTACCTCTCCAAGATGATATGAAAATATCCTTTACCGATTGGAATGAGCTTCCATTTATCATTGTTCCAGAAATAATAGATCTGATCTGTGAGCTCAAAAAAAGACCAGTTTTTAATGTCCTTCTCAAAAGAAATGTGCCTGAGTAAAGAAATCCAACATAGGTCCACCCTTAGCTTAATTTATTCAGGATCTGCAACCACTAAAATTGCACCATTTTCAAATGAGTAATGATAGGGGAACCAATAGAGAAATTTGAAGAACCTGTTGATTTCAAGTGATTAAATTCCTGATGAATTCATCATGACTCTCCTCAAAAATGATCATGCTAATGAATTTAAAAGATTCTATAAGAAGCGAAATCCAAGTGACTTCCCAGCCTACCATTTCCAACCACTTAACTGATTGTATGTGTAAAAATAATACGTTATCATTCCAGATATTCTCAGGATACCAAATATCATTCTCATGGTCACTTAAGAGAAAACATCCATACCAAAGGAGATAATTGATGCTTTACGAAGGCGTCCCTAAACTTGATCTGATGACAAACCAAGCTTGTTAACGATAATATTACAGAGCATGTTGACGAAGAATCTCAACCATTCAGTGTTCATCTTGATGCTGGAAAAATAAAGGATGGAATGATTTCATGCAATGTAAATCATTTGAGCTTGGATAATGATTCTATTTGAAGATGATTGTTATAGATAGATTATTTTTGGAAAAATCTCAACTTGTAAATTATTAGTTAAGAGATAATAGATAAATTGAGATTATCTAAACTCAAATTTGGGATGTCAGTGTTTGTAACATATCTATAATGAAATTGAAGATGCTCAACCCGTGTTGAAAAATGGGGGGATTTGGAAATTTGGGTCACTAATAAATTTTAAAAATTCAATCAGGGCATAGGGGTTTGATTATTTTTTTCATGGGATATAGTCTTTTTACTGGCCTGTAATTGAGAATATGATGGGGGGAACTGAAGTATCCCAACACTGTAACTGTGGTCTCATTCATAGATTCATTTTATGTGCTCGACCTTTGGACAATAATAAAATAATGATATAAGCTTGATGTAAAGAATTATCATTGTGGATGCATTCCAATAGAATCGAAGTAACTTCAACTATATAAATTGGTGAGGTAACCTAATATTGGATAAAAAATTGAGAATTTCATATTGTATTTGATCAAAACACTAAAGGATCTCAAATTTTATCTTCATCAAAATCAAATAAAATCTTGATGCTCAGAACCGGTAAGTAGACAAACCAAGGAGACTGAAATAGGATTTGATCTCCAAACTAGTCGATCCTATGCTTCAAATCCTACTAATAGTGGATGAAGGTTTGGTGATGGGGTTTATTTCAAGGATGAATTTATTTAAAAAACTCTATATAATAAAATATTGTATTGATATTGAGACCACCCACAATTATATTCATCATAATAATTTTGTAAAGATAGAACTAAATGTAGACTAATCCAAAGTAAAAGGGACTAATCCAAAATCATAAAGATAGGTAAACTAGAATATAAATTTATTTTTTAGGACACACTTCTATAGGATTCATAATGATTCTTCAATTTGGATGAAAATATATATTAAGGTTGGGTGCCTACTAGAGATAAATCCAATTTCCTAAAGAAGAGATTATCACCTCAAATTCAAATTTCAAATTTTTTATTTTCCTACTTTAATTATATAATATGATCATGAATAAAAATTTGAAACTGAAAGAGATCATGGGAACAAAATTTGGGAAGGGATATTTGACCAGACGCTCCCCTCCCTCTATTTATCATGACCTTAGAAAGTTCCATGTGTATACCATAAAAAATCGTAGTCGACGGTTCTATTAAGAATGAAAATACTTGGGAAAGCACATCCAGTTATAGATCTTGGCTTGTGTCATTGGTGAGGAAGAAAATACATGTTGAAAGTTCCATATTGTGGAAAGAGATAAAATAATTGAGATATGATGGTGAGAATGAGGTGGGATATTGGGAGAATATTCATATTTATTAGGGGATTATTAGAAGAGAGGTGGAAGTTTAGAATAGAAGCATCAATTGAAAATAAACCATAGGATATTCCTGAAAGAATATCAATTGATAATAATTCATCTTATCATAAAAGGATCCTAACAAGATGATTGGTCCTCTCACATGAAGAACTTATTTTCTATAAATTTTTATTAATTTCTTCCATTGAAATGTCTATTTTGTTTTTTTATTTGAAATATTTTGATAATATAATCTTTATAATTAAAAAAACATAAATATGGGAAGAGATTATTATTGTTATTAAAATAATTTAATTAATGTGTAACATATCACTGGAAACTACCTTCATTTTCATTCTTCTATTATAAAATATTTTTTAAATGTTGGGAACTAGTGAGAATATTTCTCAATTACATTTTGTAGCTACTTAATAGTCCAAGAATCCATTAAAGAAGAGGGAAACTCATCAAGGGTATCACATTAGGATTAAATGAGAAGTATATCTTGATGTAAAACTGGTATCATAATTATGTGTATTAATGGATGCTATAATTGAGAAAATATAGGATCCATTATCCTATAGGTTGTTTAGTCAAGAGAACTGGTTAGCTTTTATCACTAGATCCAGTGATATTTGGGTATGAATGGAGTGAGTGATAAAATCTAAAAAAATAATAAACAGCGAATTTAATTCCCATACTTCATATTTGTATGTTTACATATTTCTCTATGATTAGTTCTCTCTATATCTATCTTGTGTTATTGCTTGTTCTTCTTGGGTGTAGGTTGAAGTCACTAGCTTTCATCACTTATATCATCATTATTCAATTGTTCCTTTATTCTTTTTATTTTTTCTGGAGATATATTTTTTTCCTCTTAGTCACAGACAAATCATGGAAATTATTCGCTGTGGATCTACACCAATTCACTAATTTACTAGTTTTTAATAGGGTTATAAAAAATAAACTTTCCCCATATTTTATGATAGTTCTAGTTGGTCATCTGTGAAAACCATTTTTTCTAAGGAAATATATCTTCTTTATGGAGGGATTTTAGATGTATAACCTTGGATGTTTCGATAGAGATAGTAGAGAGGCGCGACTAATGGTCAGATGTCTAAATACAAACTATACTGATTTTAGCACACCAAATAATGGAATTTTAATGTAGGGGAATAAATTATATTCCTTGAATTAGAAGGTAGTTGGCGTGTGGAGAAAAAATAGACTCGTGTAAAATTACATCTAGGAAAACATAGGAGTCTTTTTTAAGGATTCCCCTAGTGGTTTTGTAGTAAATGTATATGTTAGAGTAACATACAAAAATAAAAGAGTATACTCATGAGAGTTCCAAAATAATGAAATATTCACCTAAAAGAGGAGTTAAGGCGGTGGAGGTATTTGAATGAAAAAAAGTGGTGCTTGGGAATACGTAACCTTAGTGGGAAAACTCTCCATGAATATCAGAAGATAGAACTACCAGCTTCTTCGATCAAATATTTTTTAAGTAGCATGGTATAAAAAATTGTAAGAGTGTGTGACTCAATTAATTTTAATCACATTTAAATTATTTTACTAAAATGGATTTCGATGTTCCCCTTTTATATTATGACACACATATAAACCACATTAATTATGGTCTGTCCCTTTTACCCTTTATTTTTTCAATCATTTTCTTTTGGATGTTCATGTCGATGTTGTTATAAGGTTAGTGAATCAGTGTGTAGAATTAAGTGTGGTTGTCCCCTATGTTTTTGTACATTGATTTCAAATGTTCTTTCTGTGACTTTTCTTCCTCAAAAGTTATAGAGTTATAAAATCTATTGGCTTATCGGAAGTTTCATCGAACCCAACATATATTTCCTTCAATGATTTACTCACCTATATTCAAATTAAGGAGGAATATAAAAAACATAGGAAGACAATAAACCTAAGGATGATAAATCTATGGTCATTATTGTGGATGGAGTTGGAAAATTTAGGTTCCCAAGTTACCATAAACATCCAAAAAGAACTTTTAAATGAATGTTATGATTCAAGAATAATAATGGCGTAAGATACATATATGGAAATCCAAGACACTTTAATAGGAGAGTAATATCTATAAGAAGGAAGATAGAAACAACAACACTCTTAAGTATCACATTGTATCCATGATCTTTAAAGTTAACGTGCTTAAGGATAATGCTTCTTGGTGGATAAATTATGATTATACACAAAATATGTGAAACAAAAAATATTTATTCAAGCGGAAACAATCAATAAATGATGTGATACTTCTCTATATGGGGAGCTCATTAAGAATAAAAATAAAATATGAGGGTGTGTAAAATATAGATTTTATCCCAGGAAAGAAACTTACTCTAAAAGATTATTTTTTGATGGTCATGGTTTATTGGAACTTATTTTTTTAGATATTATTAAAAAAATAATTTATTTAAACTTGTCTTTGAGGCTGATAACTTTTTTTATAAGGGTGGAATTCCTATCGGAAAAGGGAATCTATATGATGAATTATGAGAATTAAATAAAAAATTTGTTTTTAATTATTTTTTAGAGTGTTTTGATTCATGGATAACCATTTAGGATGCATAAATTTCAATAAAATGCAATGTCTGAAAAAAATAGAATTATTATTTTGTTTGGAAAAAATTTATCACTAATGCGTAACATGCATAAAAACTATAATAGTTAGAAATTTATTTCCATCTATAAAAAGTTAAAATAATTTATTATAATTAATTCATAGTGATTTATGTTATTTTCAACCTACATATAAGTAATATAAATTTCTTCATAACTTTATTAATGATTATTCTATATTTTCTTGAATCTATCATTTTCATGCCAAAGATGAACTAATATATAGATATATCATCTAAAAAAATATTGTTGAAAACATATGAAATCATATAATTAAATTCCTCAAATTATATATGGAAGGATGATATTGTAGTCCTCAATTTATTATATCATAAGGGATCGTACATGAAGTGATGATAACCTATAATACAAAATAAAATGGTGCAATGGAGGGAAAGAATAGAAAATTAATGTAAATTATTAATTATATGTTTTTTATTAGGGTTCAGTCAAGAGGTTCTTTTGGAGAGGCATTATTAATTGTGTTCCACATCCTAAGCATGGATCCCAAAAAAGGGAATACTATAACTCCATATGAATTATAGAAGAATAAGAAACCAAACCACAATTATTTAAATGATTGGGGTTATCATGAAATTATAGGGGCACCTAAACATAAAACCAAAAAGTTTCATGAAAGAGGTATAAATTGAATATTTCTAGAAAATGTGGGGAATTATAATGCTTATAAATCATGGTTACTGAATATAATTATTTATTAGTTATTAATATAATTATTAAATCAAGAAAATATTTTTTGATGAATCAAACTTTACCACTTTACCTAAGCGAGTCCAAATTAAGAAATTTGGATCAAATAAAATAATATCTCAAGAATATAGGATCAAGTAATATTGTAAGAGTAAATGGACGTAGATGATGAAAACATATGGATTTAATTTATTTATGTACTTTTTATAAGGAACAAATGATAATACCATTACATAAACAGATATTTTAAAAAATATAGAGTCTGATCATAAAACTTAAGAATAATCTACGTCATCTTTTGATGCATCTCTTTTTAAGGAAGAAATAAGTGAAAAAATGGAATTTATAACAAGGAATAATAATTAAGTATTAATCTATTGTCTAAAATTTTAACAACTAAATTTTTTGTAAATATCTATTTAGAACGAAAAGAAAATGTGATGGTGTTAAAACCCACTTGAGGATGATATTGTATTTTTTTTCAAGACTTATTTAAATGTGTTTATTAGAGATATGATATTATTGGGGATTAATGAAACATATTTTTGGATGAATGAGGTGTTTTCAAAAATATTTTTCAAGTATTATTGAAGATATGTCTATGGGAAGTGTCCTAATACTTCTTATTAACAGAATAAAATTCATTTACAAGTTATAGAAACTATCCATCGATAAATAATAAGTCATATTGGTGATGGAGATTCTTTGGGAATTTTTTATATCATCTTGAGTTATTGAGAGGGACTATAATTGAATTTCATAATCATGATGATATGAATTCTGGAATTTGGAGTTATAGCTAAAATTTGGATAAGTATAGCTTTGAAAGAAAATTTGGTAATGTTTGAAGGGTGACTGGAAACTTCATAAGAGTAATTGATAACTTTATAAAAGTTACTAAAACTTTGGAAGAGTCCTAATGACTTTAGTGGTAATTGAAAACTTTTACAGAGTAATTTATAAAATTGAAAACATAATTGGTAAATTCATAAGAGTGGTTTCCAGACTTTGTAAAAGTCGTTTATAACTTTAAAAGAGTATGTTACAACTTCATAAGAGTGATTTGGTACTTTATAAGGGTAATATGATACTTTATAAGAGTTATTTAATTAAAACTATTTATGAATATTTCATAATGAATTGTTTCGAAGAAATATAAATTATAATTTGTTATGTGTATTCTTTATAAAATTCAACATCTCAATAAAAGAGAATTTTGATTCAATTCTTTGATAATAAAAAGACCATCCAAAGTATGATCTAGAGACTAGTAGTTGTTCATGTTTTGGGGTGAATATACACATCATGAATTATATTTTTTCTTGCATATGTAGAAATAATTTAAAATTGTAAATGGTTTTAGTTGAATTTTAATGAACAGAATATCTCAAATCACAAAATAAAGAAAATGGAGAAATTTGACTGAGGTTTTTGAATAAGAATTCAAATTGGGAATATCTACCATATTTAAATGATAAGATCACCAATTAATAATAAAGGAAGTTTCTTTATTCAAATTTTGGGAAATAATGTTCTTGAAAATGTGTTAATATAAAATTAAAAAAATGAATAAATGAAGTGGGGGTGATTTTAACTTGAGAATTATGAAGACAATACTCGATATAAGAATTACAGAACTGTTTTATCATAAGAAGAGGAAGAGGAAGTAGAAAATAATCTATTTAGACTATGTGTATGATAGATCATTAAGTTGTGATAATTATTCAAAATAACCCATTATATTTTAATAGTGCTAGATTATAAAAATTTAAGACCAAACATTACAATAGGTTCTAGGTAACTCTCTTTCATAGAGTGATTTATTAATAATAAGGGAAGAGTTCTGTATGTGTGTGACAAAAACCACAACATAATGAGGATGTTCACATACATTCAAAAGGTGATCCTTGTTAATGAATGTGTTATGATTATTTCAATTTCCACACCACTTTGATTACTAAGGGAACTATATTCAATAAGTATGAGGATATTTGGGTTTGATAAAATTCATAAGCATTCTCTCCCCCACCACTATCTCTTTGTGATTTTCATCCTATAAGTGATCTTAAAACACTCTACAGCTGAAATATAAAAATAAATATAGAGAGTTAATGGATTTACTCCAAAGAAATGGTTCAATTATTTTTATTCTTATCATCTCATGTAAATGACTGCTTCTATTATAATCCTTGATGATTTTTCTTCCATATATAATTTTTAAATTCAAAAAATTGATGTTAAAACAGACTTCTAAAATAGTAATTTGGATGAAGAAATATATATAGAGAAACTAAAATAATTCATAGAATAGAAAGAGAAAATAAGGATTTCAAATTTATATGATCTTTATATGGTTTAAAATAAACTCTATAACAATGGAATAATAAATTTAATAAAGTAGTGTTATCAAATGGATTTTTTCTTAACCAAACTGATAAATACATTAATTTTATATTCTATAATAATATTTGTGTTCTTATTTTCTTATATGATGATATAATACTAATTTTTTAACCTCACATAAATCAAGTAAATGTGTTCATGACTAATTTCTCTAGAAACTTTGATATGATGGACTTGGATGAAGAAAATTTCATATTAGATATTAAAATTGTTAGTAATATAAAGTAAATTTTTATTTCTCATCCATTTTCTACCCTATAAACCTATAGAATTAGGATGCTAAAAAATCTTGGTAGGAATCGACTCAACTAGAATATGAAAATTTTATTGGGTGTCTTGTGTATTCCATAACTAGAACAAGACTTGATATTTCATATATTGTTGGAAATTTTAGTAGGTAAACAAGTAATCCAATTTTTTCACAATGGGGTGTGGTTAAAAGGGAATTTAAATTTCTAAAGGGTGCAATGGATTATTAAATATGATAAAGTGGAAACCAAAGGGTGTCAAAATGTGTTTCCTATGAAAGATTAATTACAAATATTGTAAATAAAACTTGTATGAGTAGTGATTTTTTATAATTAAAGGTGGAGCGATCTCTTGTGGATTAAAAAAGCATGTATAACAAACTCAAAAATGACTTATAAATTTATTTTTATAACTATGTTACTAAAAAAAGTAATGTAATAATTTATATCTAATTAATCATATCTATCATTGTATTTTATACAAATGTCTCCAATTAATATACATTTTTATAACCAAGTAATGATAGTCAGGGAATATAATTGTTATTATAATAAAAAATTGTGAAACATTGGTATTAAAGAAAGAAATGTGAGATAATTTATATAAGATGTCATCATAACTATACACTTTGTTAGATCGAGTAAGAATTTTCAAGATCCACAAGCAAAGGGACTTTCAAGAGACTTGGTGAAAAAAATCTTAGATATGGGTTTAAACTCGTTTTCAAAATTGACAAATGATAGCAGCTCAAATTATAATATGATAAAATTTAATGACTCATTTGAATAGAAGAAATTCAATTAAATATGTTAATAACACATCTAAAGTATATTAAATCCTGAGATAATGGTGTTTGGTGCTTGTGAGAAAAGAAGGGTGAGTCTAAAACTCTTAAGAAACCAAGGATATCAAATAAGTGTTAAAACATGGAAATATTTTATTGATCCACCCATGTGAATATAGGAGTGAAGACAATCCAAATAGATTATGAATTTGGATCTCAAACTTTCATAAAATGATGAGAGACTCGTGACCATAATGGTTCTTAAGAGTAAATAAAGAGATGATTAATTTGAACATTCTTTGTGTAAGATGAATCCAAATTATAACAAGAGTTACATGTTCAAGGAATTTTCCAAATGTTACTTAATTAATATTTTATTTTTCTATGGCATATAAATGTTTAAATAGAAAGATATCATTATTTATGAAATTTTTTTCAAGATATTATGATGCTATATTTTTAAAACTAAAATTATATTTTAGATGTTTTAAAATGGTGATATATTGTTGGAATTTTTTATTTTAAAATAATTAATTTTAGTTTTTTAATTGGTAATACATATTTGCAGTCCCTTATTAAAAATTACAATGAAGTTGGGGGCCTAATATAACCGTAAAATATTAATCACTTTTAAAAAATGATAAAGTGATGAGAAAATGTTGCAGGGGACAATGCATTGCACTATCCCTGAGCGTGTGAACAAAAAATCTAGTTTTATGATGATGCTCTTTGCTCTCATAAAATAGGTATGATATGAAAATATCAGGTGCAAACTTGGTAACTTATTTGATCAAATGCAATCAAATGGACAAGATTAAATTCAGATAAGTCAAGCCTTTCCTAACTATGTATCTACCCATTTAAATGGGTTGATAAATATTATTGGAAAAAGAAATTATATGCCTATAAAAAGGAGTATTCATGGAATGAAAAAATAAATTTTAAAGAATTCCAAAACCCTCACTACTAAAGATTATCCATTAATAATCACTATAATTTGTGTTTATTAACAAAAAATGCTAATATTTTAAGTGATTTTAAAATCATGTATCTTTAACCAGCACCGGAAAAAGCATTGATAAAGAAACCCTTTATCAGTGCAAAAAATAGTTACTCGTAAAGACACTATTTATTAGTGCTAATTTTTTATAACTAATAAAGGGTGTCTTTATCAACATTAATTTTGTCAATGATTTTTTAGTGTTGATAAAACTATTTTTTATTATCAGTTTAAAAAAATAAAAGCCACACTACCACCACCCAACTTTATTAGTGATAAAACTCATAATTTCACATATATAATTCTTTAATTCAATGTTTCAAACCTAAAAATTCTAAATTTTAGGGCAATTGTCACAATTTTAGGTTTTATTAAAATTTGAGCTTAATTGTGAAAGTCTCTATATTCTAGAATATAAATATATTTATATTAGATTGTATTTTTAGAAATAACTTCTTATAAACAAATAAAAAATGTGAAATTAATTTTTATAGTATTGAAGACATTATAGGATTCATTTCATACATCACAAGTAAAAGATAAATCCAATATTATGAATCCCAAATAAATCTTGAAAGTCAGGCCCAAGAATTTTTTAATAAATTAAATGAATTTAAAATATGATATCGTATTTCACAAATGGAAAAACCAAATGATCTAAAAATTTAAAATGAGATAGACCACATTTTTTTAAATATTTTTCATAAACTTTTTCTTCTGATATTTAGCATCTTTATAGTGATAAATTTTTAATAATTCAATATATTTAAATTTAGACAGTCTTCTGGTTAGAAATGTTTTCTCATGTAAAACAATCATAACTAATTTTATGTGTGTCTAATGTAGATCCAATTTTAGTGATAGGATATGTGGGAAAAAACGTCACTAAATGCACAATTACAAGATTATTAAACTAATTTTTATGAGAATAATCCAATATTAATAAGACTGTTTTGGAGGGAATATATCCCCAAATTTTCCTATAAATATACACCTCTTATCCCATATCAGTGTTTATAAACTTAGGTTGTCCATTTATTGTATAATAGAATATTTTATAATTATTTGATAGTTCTTTACAAGTTTAATATATTTTTTTCATCTTCCACCATTCCCTTTTAATTTTATATTTCTTTCCCCCATCGTGCTCCTAATCTCAAAGAAGATGGAGAATTAAACCTCATTGTTGTTTTATGGTGGGGGAGGTGATATTTGATTTTATTATGCTTCAATGTCTTCTATTTATTTTATTTTAATTATTTAAATAGTGGTGAAACCAATTTTTTGTCTGTTTCACACCAATTTAACTATAATTTTATTCTTCATCTCATTCATTTTTATTCCCCTCAATCATCATCATAATGTTTTATATGGGGTGGATTTTCATTACCTTGATTATATGTGGGGGTATTTTCCTATGTATTGAGGGTTAGTGTGGGATCGTAATAAATAAATGGGAGGGTGTTGAGTTGAAGATTTAATCTCAAAATTGAGTAGAATATTGACATTTGATATTTTAAAGAACAATTATAACATCAATGTGATCTCACAAAATAAAAACGTTTTTCTATTCACTGACATCTACATGTTTTCACTTCCACATGTTTTGAATTCTTTTCATTTTCATTTATATATCACATGAATTTAAAACCCACAATCCCCCATTATATTATCAGTTTATTGTAGTTGTAAATTGATGTTTTAAATAGTGATAATATAAAATTGGTTTGTGTGAGAAGCCTCCTTGAAAGATTGATGCTAGGTGTACATATTACTACATGATTAAGTAATAATAATTTATTGGTGAGGCATTTGTAAAAAAATCACACTCATCAATTACGAACCATTTTTGGGAAGGCCAATTATAAGGCCCCAGCCTTAAACCTTGCTTAATCTTGAGTTATTACAAGATTAAACATTGAGGATCTTTTCAGGTTTAGAGTTTTAGAAAATTAGATCATGAAACTTGCATTACATTCCACATTTAGACAAAGTGGTTACATAAAAGACAACATTCATTCTTCCCATCAACGGAAACATATTTAAAATAAAACATGGATTCTTTCTTGACACATCCTTGACAATATAATCACATCATGTACCCTTCCATTGACCTGTAAAAAACATTTCAAAAACTTGGGATGAGCATAAAAATCTCAGTAAGGGATATAAAAATATGGAAAGGAAACATGAGTACATGTATACATAAGAATGATGTCACGACCCGCCCTCGGGGCCCGTGCTGTGACTACCCCAAGCCCGCCTTCCATAGGCCAGGGGCTGGCGACTAGCACCAAGGCGTAAATCCCAGTAAAAAGGGAAGGAATTGCCTTTTAAAAGTAAACAAACACCACAGAATAAGCAAGCGGAAAAGTAAACACTAAGTAAAAAAACAGAGTACAGCTGAAAGTGCGGAAAAGTAAATGGGCCAGTATACAAACCCAAACTGAAAGTAAAGTAAAACTCGAAAGGGATAACAGCAACTGAAAAGTAAAAGCCACTACTCCAAGTTGTCCACTGGAAATCCCACCTGAAGGGTGGGTACAGATAGCTCCACTGCTCCTCGGGTCCCGCCATCCGCTCCGGCTACGTCCTGCCCAGTGGTCCACCTCTAAGTACAGTTCTGCTCTGCAAGCCTCAGCCACAATCAACACTGTCCGTCGTCTGCAACCAACACAACGTAGTGCGGGCATAGCCCGTGCAGGGGTGAGTATAAGCTACTCAGTAGGGACCCCGAGACCCCCGAAGGTCTCCCAAAATCCACAAAGGATAAACCACAAAGGTAAGATACAATCACTAAGTAACAACCGACACTGCTTAGGTATATGCCCATACATATACCAAAGTCATCAATTCCAATACGCTCCAACCTCCGAGCCCAAGTACAACTCAGTCCACACAGGAAAGTATACGTATTCCACACAGGAAAGCAAAACGAAATCCACACAGGATAGCACAACACAATCCACATAGGAAAGCAACAGGATTCGGCTCACACACAGGTATACTTCTTCGAAAAACGATAAAGATGATCTCTGATCCATCTAAGTCGTCGGACCCACGAAGGATCGATAGTTAACTAACCCCCGCAAAGACCCACACAGGATCGGGCCCACATAGGATCGGGCCCACACAGGACCTGTAGGCGCTGGTTCACACAAGACGGTTGAGCGCAAAGACCCACACAGGATCAGACCCACACAGGATCGGGCCCACACAGGACCTGTAGCACTGATCCACGTAGGATCGCTGAGTGTTGTAGTCGTCGTCGAATCCACACAGGATCTCTGTACTGTCGTCGTCGCAGTCACAGTAGCAGTAGCAGTCACAGTCGCAGCCAGCACTAGGGTTCCCGCAAACAGCAAGCTCGTTCGGGAGGGTCCGCTCCACGAACCGAGAGGCTGATACATCAACTGTCACTAAGTCCAGAGTTGATGTATCCAAAAGTTCCGTATCGCCAACAGGAACTCAACGCAATAGACGGCGCGTCGATCGGACACCCCGTCTGAGAGTTATTGACTTTTTCGTCCCAGGGGCCCGGTTGGTTTTTAAGGCAAAACCAACCCGACCGTACTCCACATGCGTCCAAACCTCGGGCGGGGTATGCCAAAAGATCTGTCTCACTAAGAGGAACTCAACAAAGCTGACGGCACGTCAATCGGACGTCCGTAGCTCAAGATATGAGCGTTTCCACTCCGAGGGCCCGGTTGGTTTCGTGAACGAACCAACCCGTCCGAACTCAAAGTATTCCGAAACTTTGAGTGCAATATACCGAATCGACCGTATCGATCCAAGGATATCATCTCCGCTGAAGGTTCATCAATCGGAGGTCTGTGGCTCAAGTTATGGCCAAAAGACTGAAGTCGTTTCGAAAACGGGGGGTCCGGGTCCGGGGTGACCCGACCCGACCCCCCCTGGGTCGGCCCGAACCGGGTCGACCCAAACCGGGTCGACCCGACCCGGCCCGGCCGGCGGCGCGGTGGCGCGGTCCGGCACGGCGGCGCGGCCTGGCGCCGCTCGGGTGCCACGCGCGGGGGGCAGATCCCCCGCCTCTCCATGCTGGCGGTGCGGCTGAAGCCGCGCCTTTGGAGAAAACCGGCCCTCCTCGTGGGGGCCTGCCTTGAGGGATACGGGGGGGGGCCGCCTGCCCCCCTTTATGAAACCGGTCCCCCCCCTCATGTGGGGGGCCTTCTTGTGGCCAGCCGGGTGAATTAATTCCCCCGGAACCTCTCTTTCGGCCGGCCCGACATGGCCGGCCGGTCTTTCCTCAACGGGACCGGTAAGGCCGGTCCCCCTTCCGGCTTCCGACACTGGCGGCCCGGCTAGCCGCCGGTCTTCCCGTTTCGCCGCGGCCCGGAACAGACCGCGGTGTTCGTCGTCCGGCGCGGTGCGACGGCACCGCGCCCCTCCGCCGTGGCCCCGCTCCGGCCGCGGCGCCTTCGGTTTCCTTCGACGCGGCGCGACGGCGTCGCGTTCTTGATAAACTTCCGCGGTGCGGCGCGACGGCGCCGCGCAACTATAGCCGTGCGATTCCCGCATGGTGCGACGGCACCACGCCATCTCGTTCATTCACAAGAAAATAATATTAATCAAGAACAAAGGATGGGGGGGAATTCGGCCGTGTTTGTGCGGTCCGACCCCCCTCTCGTTAGGTGATAACCCTTAAGTAATTATACACAAGATTATCATACTAGAACCAAGAACGAGAGTAAATAAATATTCAACAACAAACCCCTACCTTGGTTTCAAGATCGATGATCGTCAACGACCTGCGGAAGACAACATCGCGGAGGTCGGGCGTCGCGGTAATCGTTCGTCAAATCCGTTGACGAAGAGGTACGTCCGAAGAGGTACGTCGTTGGCGAATCTTCGTAAGCCGACGAAGGAAGTCCGAGGAGGAAGCGGCGTTCCCTTTCGTTGACACGGAAGACGTCGTCGATCTTCGGAAACAACCGGCTACGAAGAAGAGAGGAGCGGCGTTCTTCGTCGGAGCTCGAAGGTTCTTCGCGTTCTTTGTCAAAGTTTGAAGAAGAAGAAGGAGCTCCCAAATCCTCTCAAGATGGCTAAACAAAATAAAATAAGCTAAGGCTTATTTTATTTACACAACATCAACTTGAATTTCAAAGGTTTGAAATTCAAAACAACCCACCTTAATTAATTAAACCAAGGTTTCAAACATTAATTAAAGGGGGTTATAGGGGAGGTTTTGAGATAAGTTGAGGAGTTGGGGTTCGTGTGGGCCCCACCACACTTAATCCTCCCAAGGGAGGTTAAGTGGATGTGGGTCACACCTCTAACTCCCTTTGGGAGAAGTTAACCAACAAAATAAAAATAAAAAGTGTTTCCACATTTTTATTTAACTTCTTATAATTTCTCCCAAAACTAACTTTCAACCCGCAATAAACGCAACCTCGGAAAAGGTCCCCTTAAGAGAATATTGGCGCTGCGAGTTCATCGGTGCCCTCGGAATTTGATTCCGGGCACCGGTTCAAAAGTTAGAAATTCCCGCTCATTCGTTCACTGAACGTACCCGAGCCAAACTTCGGAAAATGATTCCGGGCACTCCGGGCCTCGGAATCAGGTGCCGTCAGAAACCGCGCTCTTGTAAAATTCCAAAGAAAATTAAGAAAAAATTTCCCTTGAATTTTATGGGTCTTTAAATTACTCTCACATCAGGGCTTTATGTCCCCGTAAAGATACATCAAAAACTAGGGAAACAAAAGAGGGTACTGAGCACGCATCTGAGCCTCCCGCTCCCAAGTGCTATCCTGGACGTTCCCGTGCTGCCATCTGATGCGCACAAGAGGAATCGATCGCCCACGTAGGACCTGCTCCTGTCGATCCTCTATCTCCACCGGGACCTCCGTAAAAGTTTCCCCATCGTCAATGTCAAGCTCCCCATGGTCAATGATGTGTGTTGGGTCATGCACGTATCTCCTCAGCTGAGATACGTGGAAGACGCCGTGCACCCGGTGCAACTGAGGTGGTAGAGCCAGGCGATAGGCCACCTCGCCAATCCTGCTAAGGACCTGGAAGGGTCCAATGAAGCGCGGAGATAACTTTCCGCCTCGGCCAAATCTTCGTATACCACGTCGAGGTGAGACCCGCAAGAAGACGTGGTCGCCATCCTCGAACTCTAGTGGCCTCCGCCTCCTGTCAGCGTATGACTTCTGTCGGCTCTGAGCTATCCTCATCCG
Organism: Viscum album; assembly: GCA_963277665.1. NCBI lineage: Eukaryota > Viridiplantae > Streptophyta > Magnoliopsida > Santalales > Viscaceae > Viscum > Viscum album. The sequence goes on along the minus strand of OY728156.1, from coordinate 1,126,758,556 downwards.
CTCCTGGATGACCTGGACCTTCTCTGTCGTGGCCTGGACCATCTCCGGTCCCACAAGTGCTGACTCCCCAGGGTCTGTCCAGCACAAAGGAGATCTACAAGGTCGGTCATACAACGCCTCGTACGGTGCCATCCCGATGGTGGACTAGTAGCTGTTGTTGTACGCAAACTCCACCAAGGGTAGGTGGTCCTCCCAGCTACGACCAAAGTCAAGGACACATGCACAGAGCATGTCCTCGAGAGTCTGGATGGTCCTCTCCGTCTGACCATCCGTCTGAGGGTGAAAGGCTGTGCTCAGACGTAGCTGCGTCCCGAACGCCTCCTGTAACCCCTTCCAAAGCCGGGAAGTAAAGCGAGCATCTCGATCGGAGATGATAGATGATGGCACACCGTGGAGCCGCACAATCTCATGAACGTAGAGACGTCCCAAGCTCTCCACTGAACCCTGCTCTCTGATGGGTAAGAAGTGTGCCGACTTAGTGAGTCGGTCAACAATCACCCAAATGGAGTCGTGACCTCTGGAAGTGCGTGGAAGTCCAGTCACGAAGTCCATAGATATGTCGTCCCACTTCCACTCAGGGACCTCCAAGGGCTGTACCAAGCCTGCTAGTACCTGATGCTCTGCCTTCACATGCTGGCAGGTGAGGCATCGAGAAACGAACTCTGCTACAGCCTTCTTCATGCCCGGCCACCAGTGTTGTCATCTGAGATCCTGGTACATCTTCGCCACTCCAGGATGTACCGCCAAAGGAGAAGTGTGAAACTATTTCAGCACCTCCTCTCGCAAAGCGACTGGTACCATGGTATGTCCTCTGAAAAGGATGTTGTGCTCTGCTCCAAGGGAGAAACCATCAGGTTCCTGTCCCGAGGATATCTGTGCACGCCGTGTCTCACAGTCAGCGTCCTCACGCTGTGCCTCTCTGACCCACTGCAGTAGTGGATGGGTGACTGTGAGAGACTGGAGGAAGGCTGCTCCATCTCTATCCACGAAGGATATCTACAAAGAGGCTAGTTGCTCCGTCGCCTCCTCAAGTAGCTGAATGCCCGTCCTCCTACTGAGGGCATCGGCTACTACGTTCCCCATCAGGTAATGTGGCCATGTATTCAGAGCGAAGACCACTGCTGCTAACTCCAGGTCATGGGTAGCGTAGTTCTTCTCATGCGGCCTCAACTGACGTGATCCATAGGCGATCACTGCCCGCTCCTGCATCAGAACACATCCGAGTCCGGTCCCTGATGCATCGCAGTAGACTACGTACCCTACTCCCTCCTCAGGCAACCTCAAGATAGGTGCGCTGGTCAATCTCTGTCTCAGCTCCTGGAAGCTCTGCTGACAACTTTCTGACCACACGAAGGGTTTCCCCTTCCTCCTTAACGTACGGCAATGCTGCAAAGATTTCTCCTTTGCCGAAAAGTGAAATCTGGTCTCATCCCCTGGATAAACCACGTTCCTTGCCTAATACAGTCAATCCCGTCATGATTAGTTAATTCATGGCATGGATGACGTCGTAAGGCCTCGACGCTGCTACCAAGAGATCCAACCGTTACTCTCACCTCCAAGGGTTGAGTCACACTGTCGGCATCAGTGTGTGGTCACTGGGTCTCCTCTAGTAAGAATCTCGCAAGTGAGGGTCAAGTCAACATTTTTTAACCGACACCTCTTAGTAAAAACAAACAAAAGACAAGAAAACAAAAGTCACCAAGGCAAGTATCTTTTATTACTTCAACTTAAAGTACAAGGACACAAGGCAACACAAACTACGAAGCTAGAGGCATTATGGGCAAAGGCCTCTATGCCTGGAGCTAGTCCCGCACTAATCCACCCGCTTCCGGAGCTCCATGATCGTAAGCTTCAGCTGCCTAAAGGCTGTGCTCTCCCCTGAGGTCGGGGTGGACCTCCTAGTGGTGGTGGTGGTAGAGCCTCAAAGCGTCGCCCACCACCTGCTGCTCGGCCAGCTCCTCTGCCTCGTCCGCCTGCTCCCTGCGGACCGCCACGGTCGAACCTCTGCCTCTGCCTAGGTGGTTCCTCAACCGTCTGCTGCTCCTCTGCATGGCGGGTCGGGCAGTCACGATCCATGTGGCCCTGCCCGCCGCACGAGTAGCAATGTCTGCCTCTCGAAAGACGGGCTCCTCGCTGTGTGACCCGCACTGCTGAGCCAGTGTCATGAGGTCGTATGCCTGAAGGTCTGGTCTGCCTGAACCCCTGAGTCATCCGTCGACTACCTGCTGCAGATGACTCTGCTACGTGCCGCCCTGCGGTGGGTCGTGACGCTGGTGTAGACTCAGCAAGGAAGCTCTCGATCAAAAGGGCTCGCTCCAGTACATCTGTTTGAGTCAGTATGCTGAGGGAGATCAGTGATGCCCTGATCTCGTGTCTCAAACCCTGCTTGAAGGTCCGGGACCGGAAGAATGGGTCCCGTACCATGTCGGTCGAGTAGCGCGAGAGATCAGTAAATCTCGCCGAGTACTGAGCGACCGTCATGATGCCCTGCCGTAGCTGAAGAAGCTCCTGGATACGCACCGCACGAAGGGTGGCTGGGACGAACTCTGAGCGGAAGAGGCTCTCAAAGTCCGTCCAAATAAGAGATGCCTCATCGTGCACCTGGAGCATCAAGCTCCACCATCAGCCCGCTGCTGCGTGTAGTAGGCTCGCAGCGAGGATCACCATGAGGTCTGCAGGTGTCCTCACTAGCCTAAAAACTCGTACCACTGCCTCTAGCCAGTCCTCTGTTGCCTGGGGGTCCGTCTCCCCAAGGAACCTAGGCGGTCGCTGGCGCTGGAACTCGTGCAGAGCTCCAAGGCGATGTGCATCGTCAGCAGCTGGTGCTGGAAGCATCGGTGGCTCGACGGGTAGAGCTACCACCGGTGCCACTACTGACAAAGGGCCCTACACTAAGGCCTCGTCGCTCGGTGGGATGTCATCACACTCGACTCTCGGAACCCTAGCTGGCTGCCGTCGTGGGGCCATCCTAAAAAGGAAACAGGTGCGCCACGGTCAGAACAGTATACCTGGTGAGCTGATATAAAGTAATCACAAAGAAAACTTTGAAACACACACGCAATCAATGTTTTCGTGCATTAAGTCGGAAATCAGTAGTCAGGGTCCTGGTGTACGGATACGTCGGTCTCCGCACCAACACTGGACTCCCTGGACTAATAACTACACTCAATACGCTAAACATTATTGCTTCACATAGAAAAGATCAGAGTTCGCGTTAGAACTGAACTCCTCTGATACCAATTTGTCACGACCCGCCCTCGGGGCCCATGCCGTGACTACCCCAAGCCCACCTTCCATAGGCCAGGGGCTGGCGACTAGCACCAAGGCGTAAATCCCAGTAAAAAGGGAAGGCATTGCCTTTGAAAAGTAAACAAACACCACAGAATAAGCAAGCGGAAAAGTAAACACTAAGTAAAAAACAGAGTACAGTTGAAAGTGCGGAAAAGTAAATGGGCCAGTATACAAACCCAAACTGAAAGTAAAGTACAACTCGAAAGGGAAAACAGCAACTGAAAAGTAAAATCCGCTACTCCAAGATGTCCACTGGAAATCCCACCTGAAGGGTGGGTACAGATAGCTCCACTGCTCCTCGGGTCCCGCCGTCCGCTCCGGCTACGTCCTGCCCAGTGGTCCACCTCCAGGTACCGTTCTGCTCTGCAAGCCTCAGCCACGATCAACACTGTCTGTCGTCTGCAACCAACACAACATAGTGCGGGCATAGCCCGTGCAGGGGTGAGTATAAGCTACTCAGTAGGGACCCCGAGACCCCCGAAGGTCTCCCAAAATCCACAAAGGATAAACCACAAAGGTAAGATACAATCACTAAGTAACAACCGACACTGCTTAGGTATATGCCCATACATATACCTAAGTCATCAATTCCAATACGCTCCAACCTCTGAGCCCAAGTACAACTCAGTCCACACAGGAAAGTATACGTATTTCACACAGGAAAGTAAAACGAAATCCATACAGGATAGCACAACACAATCCACACAGGAAAGCAACAGGATTCAGCTCACACACAGGTATACTTCTTCGAAAGATGATAAAGATGATCTCTAATCCATCTAAGTCGTCGGACCCACGAAGGATCGATAGGTAACTAACCCCCGCAAAGACCCACACAGGATCGGGCCCACACAGGACCTGTAGGCGCTGGTTCACACAGGACCGCTGAGCGCAAAGACCCACACAGAATCGGACCCACACAGGATCGGGCCCACATAGGACCTGTAGCACTGATCCACGTAGGATTGCTGAGTGCTGTAGTCATCGTCGAATCCACATAGGATCTCTGTACTGTCGTCGTCGCAGTCACAGTAGCAGTAGCAGTAGCAGTAGCAGTCACAGTCGCAGCCAGCACTAGGGTTCCCGCACACAGCAAGCTCGTTCGGGAGGGTCCGCTCCACGAACCGAGAGGCTGATACATCAACTGTCACTAAGTCCAGAGTTGATGTATCCAAAAGTTCCGTATCGCCAACAGGAACTCAATGCAACAGACGGCGCGTCGATCGGACGCCCGGTCTAAGAGTTATTGACTTTTTCGTCCTAGGGGCCCGGTTGGTTTTTAAGGCAAAACCAACTCGACCGTACTCCACCTATGTCCAAACCTCGGGCGGAGTATGCCAAAAGATCTGTCTCACTAAGAAGAACTCAACAAAGCTGACGGCACGTCAATCGGACGTCCGTAGCTCAAGATATGAGCGTTTCCGCTCCGAGGGCCCGGTTGGTTTCGTGAACGAACCAACCCGGTCGAACACAAAGTATTCCGAAACTTTGAGTGCGATATACCGAATCGACCATCTCGCTCCAGGGATCACATCGCCATTGACGGTTCGTCAATCGGAGGTCTGTGGCTCAAGTTATGGCCAAAAGACTGAAGTTGTTTCGAAAACGGGGGGTCCGGGTCCGGGGTGACCCGGCCCGACCCCCCTTGGGTCGGCCCGAACCGGGTCAACCCGACCCGGGTCCGACCCGGCCCGGCCGGCGGCGGCGCGGCCTGGCGCCGCTCGGGTGCCACGGGCGGGGGGCAGAGCCCCCGCCTCTCCATGCTGGCGGCGCGGCTAAAGCCGCGCCTTTGGAGAAAATCGGCCCCCCTCGTGGGGGCCTGCCTTGAGGGATACGGGGGGGGCCGCCTGCCCCCCCTTTATGAAACCGGTCCCCCCCTCACGTGGAGGGCCTTCTTGTGGCCAGCCGGGGGAATTAATTCCCCCGGCACCTCTCTTCCGGCCGGCCCGACATGGTCGGCCGGTCTTTCCTCAACGGGACCGGCAAGGCCGGTCCCCCTTCCGGCTTCCGACATCGGCGGCCAGGCTAGCCGCCGGTCTTCCCGTTTCACCGCGGCCCGGAACCGGCCGCTGTGTTCGTCGTCCGGCGCGGTGCGACGGCACCACGCCCCTCCTCCGTGGCCCCATTCCGGCCGCGGCGCCTTCGGTTCCCTTTGACGCGGCGCGACGGCGTCGCGTTCTTGATAAACTTCTGCGGTGCGGCGCGACGGAGCCGCGCGACTATAGTCGTGCGATTCCCACGTGGTGCGAGGGCACCACTCCATCTCGTTCATTCACAAGAAAATAATATTAATCAAGAACAAAGTAGGGGGTAATTCGGCCGTGTTTGTGCGGTCCAACCCCCCTCTCGTTAGGTGATAACCCTTAAGTAATTATCCACAAGATTATCATACTAGAACCAAGAACGAGAGTAAATAAATATTCAACAACAAACCCCTACCTTGGTTTCAAGATCGATGATCGTCAACGACCCGCGGAAGACAACGTCACGGAGGTCATGCATCGCGGTAATCGTTCGTCAAATCCGTTGAAGAAGAGGTACGTCGTTGGCGAATCTTCGTAAGCCGACGAAGGAAGTCCGAGGAGGAAGCGGCATTCCCTTTCATTGACACGGAATACGTCGTCGATCTTCGGAAACAACCGGCTACGAAGAAGAGAGGAGCGGCGTTCTTCGTCGGAGCTCGAAGGTTCTTCGCGTTCTTCGTCAAAGTTTGAAGAAGAAGAAGGAGCTCCCAATTCCTCTCAAGATGGCTAAACAAAATAAAATAAGCCTAGGCTTATTTTATTTACACAACATCAACTTGAATTTCAAAGGTTTGAAATTCAAAACAACCCACCTTAATTAATTAAACCAAGGTGTCAAACATTAATTAAAGGGGGTTATAGGGGAGGTTTTGAGAGAAGTTGAGGAGTTGGGGTTCGTGTGGGCCCCACCACACTTAATCCTCCCAAGGGAGGTTAAGTGGATGTGGGTCCCACCTCTAACTCCCTTTGGGAGAAGTTAACCAACAAAATAAAAATAAAAAGTGTTTCCACATTTTTATTTAACTTCTTATAATTTCTCCCAAACTAACTTTCAACCCACAATAAACGCAACCTCGGAAAAGGTCCTCTTAAGCGAATATCGGCGCTGCGAGTTCATCGGTGCCCTCAGAATTTGATTCCGGGCACCGGTTCAAAAGTTAGAAATTCCCGCTCTTTCGTTCACTGAACGTACCCGATCCAAACTTCGGAAAATGATTCTGGGCACTCCGGGCCTCGGAATCAGGTGTCGTCAGAAACCGCGCACTTGTAAAATTCCAAAGAAAATTAAGAAAAAATTTCCCTTGAATTTTACGGGTCTTCACAAATGAAATCATAGTTTACCCATAAAACATAATCACTTTAACATACCTCATAAAATTATAGAAATCATAATACATAAAGGTAACTTGAGGCATTCATAACATTATTACGTAGGGAGTAACCCTCTTGGTTGTGTTTGGAATACCAATCACAGTATATTCCCTAAATCTCTTCGGAGAAACCTTAACGTTTCACTCCTTCGCGTTACCCAATGCATTGGAGAGCTATATCGGGCTCACCCACCCTTAGTTTATCATGGAACCACCCGTTTTCATAATAATTCCCAAGAACCTCAACATAATCATATCACATAAAACATGCATAAAGGAAACATAACATTCCCACCTTTCAATCACAAGATATCAATACAACACATTGATATAAAAACATTATGAAAACCATTTTCGATACCAAAATAAAAGAAAAGTAAAACATGGTATTTATTTTTCTTTTAAAAAGAAGGTATGGCTTGTAGAGGAAGCCAAAACTCAAATAACGGTCACGACGGCGGAGAAGTCGTTGTCGCCGCATACGTACAACAAAAACATTCCCTTTCTTCGTTTAGTAAACGCTTCGTATAAAAAAGATTCCTTTTGAATAAATGTAAAATTCAAAGGGGTTTATACACCGTATAAAAGAAAGTTGTGTATAAAATAAAATATGCCTCAATGAAAGGATATTCAGACGAAGTCGCATACAAAGACGGTATCCTTGGTTTAAGGATAAATCAATTACATAATTATGTGTGACAAAAGAATACACCAACTATAAGTGGATATTAAGTGTAAAATAATCAAAGGTCATTCACACATATTCAAAGGATGACATATTCAATGACTACATGTTGAACCCAAAGAAATCGAAATTGGGTTAAGAAGTTCCCTTGACAGCCTTACGGCGTCACATCAAAATGAGTTGATGAGAGATAAAAAAAAGGGTATCTCATCACTTGGATATAAAATTTACATCAATAAGGATATATGAGAACATATACCAACATAACAATATGTAAATTAAAAGACCCAACAAAAGAAGTCTTTTAAAAAGAGGAGGGTGAAAGGTTCCCTTTCCGACATGGGTATCTTTCCAAACATACACCTCGTGAAAGAAGGAAAATACAACATTGATGTAAATACTCATTAAAGAAATTATATTAAACAATGAGTAAAATAATGGGCAGTACATACACCACTCAAATGAAATTGTGGCAAATGTAGCATAAATCTCACGGGAATAAAAGTGAGATGAAAAATCCCTTACGAAAACTCAGCAGCCTAACGGCACCACATAAAACTTCCAAAATGGATTGATGAGAGGAAATAGGGTCTCTCATCATATGAAAATAATAAGTATAGTTGGAGTAATATAAAAGAACATCCCAATCATAAGAAACATGAGCTTAAAAGGAATGACATAAAAGAGTGTACTTAAAAAAAAAGAGAGGTGTAGGATCTCTTACCTCGGGTCCGACCCGACTCGATCGTTCTTTAATCTCCTGAATAATAAAATTGAGTTAATTTATACTTCCTTAAGAACCTTTTTCAAGATCATTATTCCTTTTATATCACTTATTGCCATGTTATAAAAATTATGTAATCATTTAAGTTAATAATGTTTGTTTTGTCGATATTGGTTCTTAAGTCAAAAGTGGACTTCTTACAATTACATGTTGTTTGTGTGGTCAAAGGTTCTTTATATCTAGAATGAAATTCCTGATTTGGATATCATATATATCATATATATCTAGCATATACATGTATTTATAATATCACATAATCATTTTGAGTTAAGAAATGAAATGCACCGTTCATGGAGACGGTAAGCCGTACGTACGCATGAACGCTACTTTCATTTCTTTGTCATATTAACGGAATTAAAACTATATGATAGGTATGTATATTTTAATTCCAGAATTATATTAGTCATTTAGATATAACATACATCATATATATACATTATATATATGTACTCATAATAATACATTACATTTTGGGATAAGAAATGAAATGCACCGTTCATGGACACGGTAAGTCGTACGTACGCATGAACGCTACTTTCATTTCTATCTCATACTTTAATGGAAAGAAATAATAATGATATAGAGGTATATTATAATTCCAGTATAAAATCATGTATAATAACTTTAAATACACCCTTTATATGTCCCACATATGGCATTAACGAATCACATCACTTTGAGGGGGCGGTAGTCCGCACTTCCTTAAATGAAGATATCGCGTTTACCCATAATGGAAACCATAAAGGTATGCCCAAAATGAAAAATACAGAAGCTTAAAGAAAACATAAACATATTATATATCATATATAAATATATTTTCATCTTAATGGCCACTTTTGAAGGTTTTAAAAGAATGTTGAACAATCATCATTTCAGGAGGCAGAAATTCGCCAGCCACGGAAACAGTATGTTCTTTAACCATTAGGTGTAGGTGTGTGTAAGTGTAGCTCGAAACTTCCTTATAAAAACATCCTCGTATATTGAGGATACTGGAGTTGTTACAAAAGAAAATAATAAAAAGAGTTTAGGGGTTTGGAGAAGAAAAATAAAACAAAAGGACTCAAAAGAAGACATTACCTTAAAATCGGGTAACTCCCTTTGGTTTGATCTCAAAGGCTTCCTTGGGAAGACTTCTGCCCAAAGTGAGGCTTCAAGGAGTAATATAGGGAAGTGGAGAGACAAAATGGGCAGATTTTGGACGAGACAATGGCTTTGGGAGTGTGGGTAAGGAGGTAGAGGTGGGGGCCTTTTATAAGAGGAGAGGAGGGGCACTCTTGGAAAGTGAAGAAAAGTCACTTTATTTCAAAATGGTATTCGGATTTAAGAGGTCCCACATTGATGTATTTCGCGGATAAGGTGATAAGGGTTCGAAATCCACTCATTTAATAGGTTTTGGACATGTTTAGGTCTTAGATATTACATTATCTTTCCATTTTATTTAAATCGTTAAATAATGAGGTCATCGCTGCATCATCATGATGTCATAAATAATTTAATTTATTTAACGTCTAAAAGTTATTAAACAAATACTATGATTTAGTAAATCTTTTTATCTTTCCAATTAATATTTATAGTCAAAAATATGACTTGTATAACCCCATGTAAAAATTGTTATAGGAAAACATCTCATGTGTGTGTCATTTTTACTTTAACATTAAATAAAAAGTTATTTATGTCATTTCCCAACCAAAGTGGCTCCATGGGGTCCCCAAGTTGACCCATGGCTTTTCTTGGTCGTACATGACACATCCAATGAGGTTAGGACATGTTTAAAGTTCATTTAATATTATTAAAACATTATTTTTACCTTAAACTACACTAATTACCTCTAATCGCGATTAAAAACTTAATAAGTTACTATTCACCAAAAAATTATTTTTATCCTATTGAACCACATTTTACTTCTTAATGACAACCATGTATGTAGGATTTTTGAAATTCAAAACACAAAGTTGGCAAAATTTCATTTAAACGGAAAAATCAGTTTTTATAAGTACCACTTAGTGGTTTCACTATTCATCAAAAATTGAAGTTTTTCAGAAAAATCCCAAAAATTCACCCTAAGCTATATTTGATATTCCGAATTCAAAAATGAAGTCCATTTTAAAAAATTCAAAACATATAAGTCACATTAATTAATTTAATAATTAATTCCCGCTGTCAGAGCAAATAGCGTGTTTTTATGAAACAATAAGTATCAAAAGATTGACACTAGTTTAAGTCTGATTTCAAAGTGAAATTAATTCCAACGACCTCTATTGGATTTAATGGTAAAAATATATTCTAATTTCACTTTAAAACCAATTCAAAAGATAATCTAATCATATAAATAAATTTGATTAAAATGAGGTTTTGAATTAAACTACAACATTTTACACTATTCAATAAAAATTGAACTTTATCAGAAAGATACCAAAAATTTACACAAAGTAAAATTTGATGTCTCGATTCTAAAGAAGAGTTTTATTTGGTCCAAAATAATGTATAAGAGTTATCAAAACTATATTTAATGACGGTTCGCCATCAAAAGGCGATAAGTGAACCTTTAGTGAAAATTAGGGTATAAAAGCCTAAAATTGAATTCTTTCCGTATTTTAAGCCTTTATCTTTTATTGGATAAATGTAAAAACATTTAAAAAAACATATATAATCATATTTTAGTTATTTCTATCCATTCCCGCCAATACAACGGCTACATGTTAACTACCATTTAAAATAATATTATTTTATTATTAGAGTGCAACGTAAGATTCCCAAGAAACTCGTTGTTGCGTGTTGGGTACGCCATCGAGCATAGCATCCCCTTTAAAGTCATATTAATATTTTATTCACAAATATGGATAAATATGAAAATGTCATATTCTTTATTTACCTGGGGTGTTACATCCTTCCCCCCTTTTGGGAATTGCGTCCTCGCAATTTTTAAAATTGAGCTTGGAAACATCCTTGAAAGTCCCACATCGGAACAAGAGTCGGTAAAACAATCACTTTAAAATAAAGAAAGATAAGTACAAAGGTCACTCGAGTTAACCCATACTAGGATTCCAAGTATGAAAACATGGACATGGAGGAGAAAACATAGGGTCATTTTCTGATGGAGAGTGATAGAAAACATGTTTAGGAGAAAGTTAACCATGAGAAAATCACAAACCTGTGATGGGTTAAACGGTATTCGATTCCCCAGTAGGAAAAGTTAATAGACAACATTTTTGTTTTAAGTTACTTTTTATTGAGGAATTTATTCATAAGGAAACATAATCACTTATCATGTTGACTTTCAACTTTTATTAGATTCCTTACACAAACTCATATTCTCTCCAGAAGGCGAGTATTTAGGAAGACTTGTTCACATTAAGAGTACTATAATCAACTTTTAGAGAATCACCTAATCCACAAAAGATAACTATATACTTCCCATGTATTTAGACTTTAACCAAAACCAAAATCAAAAAGGCTAGTACAAGATCAGATAATCCAGAAAAGGATAACCCTTTATAAAAAGAAAATCTATGCTTAATCTCCAAAATTTGTCCAACAAAACCCAAAGTTCAACGAGGACCATTAGATAAACAATTTTTCCATAAAATTCTTCAAAGTAAACCAAACTAAGGTTGAAACCCAAATATTTGAAGGATTTAGTCACATAGTCTTCCAAGTTAAATCGTAACATTTATCTCCAAACAACATCAGTTGCTCCTAAAGTCTCGCATTGAAAAGTAATTAACCTAATCACATATCTTCCATGATAGGTTAATAATTTCCATAAATAACCAAAAATAAACTTACTCTTTATTCATAAAATAATATAACTAGAAAGAATCATTCAAACTAACCAGGGACTTCACGTAGTCCAGTGGTAGGCGATAAATACCAGTCGCACTTTGGTTGTGGGTTCGATTCCCGCAGCTTTGTCCGACGCGACGGGTTGTCACACGGTCTGCGTGTTGTCCTTTTTCCAAAACTATATAATTCTTAAAACATTCCCCAAAACGAGATAAAATCTCAAAAAAATAATTGTAACATATCTTAACCTCAAGTTTATCTCATGCCCTTCATTTTCCATCATATCATATAATAACCCATAATTACCTCAAAAGTAAGGATCATATAAACTCTAATGGTCACCTATATAATTATTGCCTGAACTTCCACATCGATTGGTCATCTCATACATGATGCATTATAGTACATACCAAGGTTCAAGTGGTTGATCATGACTCCTTGATAGTTGGTTTAGAACAACCACGAGTTTCCTCATTGAATCCCCCATTTTATCTAGTATCTTAATCAGAGAACCACCATAGTTTCCTTCAAACCTGTTGACTCTTTGGTGCCTGCTAGATCCATCCATTCACTAAAAATAGAAATGTCAGTGTGAGTATATATCAACAAAACCATCATGTACTCATGAGGAAGGTAAACACTAAGATATACTTACTCATTCACTTTTTCTAAAACTATGACTCTTTATGAAATCCTAACCATTATGGTAATGTCACTTATGCTTAGAGAATACCCTAACCTCTAAAGTTATCTAAACCGACCTCTGATACCAACTATAAGGCCCCAGCCTTAAACCTTGCTTAATCTTGAGTTATTACAAGATTACACATTGAGGATCTTTTCAGGTTTAGAGTTTTAGAGAATTAGATCATGAAACTTGCATTACATTCCACATTTATACAAAGTGGTTACATAAAAGACAGCATTCATTCTTCCCATCAACGGAAACATATTTAAAATAAAACATGGATTCTTTCTTGACACATCCTTGACACTATCATCACATCATGTACCCTTCCATTGAACTGTGAAAAACATTACAAAAACTTGGGATGATCATAAAAAGCTCAGTAAGGGATATAAAAATATGGAAAGGAAACATGAGTACATGTATACATAAGAATGAAATCATAGTTTACCCATAAAACATAAGCACTTTAACATATCTCATAAAATCATAGAAATCATATGACATAAAGGTAACTTGAGGCATTCATAACATTATTACGTAGGTAGTAACCCTCTTGGTTACGTTTGGAATACCCATCACAGTATATTCCCTAAATCTCGTCAGAGAAACCTTAACGTTTCACTCCTTCGCGTTACCCAATGCATTAGAGAGCTATATCGGGCTCACCCGCCCTTATTTTATCATGGAACCACCCATTTTCATAATAATTCCCAAGAACCTCAACATAATCATATCACATAAAACATGCATAAGGGAAACATAACATTCCCACCTTTCAATCACAAGATATCAATACAACACATTGATATAAAAACATTATGAAATCCATTTTCGATACCAAAATAAAAGAAAAGTAAAACATGGTATTTATTTTTATTTTAAAAAGAAGGTATGGCTTGTAGAGGAAGCCAAAACTCAAATAACAGTCACGACGGCGGAGAAGTCGTTGTCGCCGCATACGTACGACAAAAACATTCCCTTTTTTCGTTTAGTAAACGCTTCGTATAAAAAATATTCCTTTTGAATAAACGTAAAAGTCAAAGGGGTTTATACACCGTATAAAAGAAAGTTGGTTATAAAATAAAATATGCCTCAATGAAAGAAGATTGGGACGAAGTCCCATACAAAGACGGTATCCTTGGTTTAAGGATAAATCAATCACATAATTATGTGTGACAAACGAATACACCAAATATAAGTGGATATTAAGTGTAAAATAATAAAAGTCCATTCACACATATTCAAAGGATGACATATTCAATAACTACATGTTGAACCCAAAGAAATCGAAATTGGGTTAAGAAGTTCCCTTGACAGCCTTACGGCGTCACATCAAAATGAGTTGACGAGAGATAAAAAAAAGAGTATCTCATCACTTGGACATAAAATTTACATCAATAAGGATATATGAGAACATATCCCAACATAAAAATATGTAAATTAAAAGACCCAACAAAATAAGTCTTTTAAAAAGAGGAGGGTGAAAGGTTCCCTTACCGACATGGGTATCTTTCGAAACATACACCTCGTGAAAGAAGTACAATACAACATTGATGTAAATACTCATAAAAGAAAGTATATTACACAATGAGTAAAATAATGGGCAGTAAATACACCACTCAAAGGAAATTGTGGCAAATGTATCATAAATCTCACTGGAATAAAAGTGAGATGAAAAATCCCTTACGAAAACTCGGCAGCCTAACGGCGCCACATAAAACTTCCAAAATGGATTGATGAGAGGAAATAGGGTCTCTCATCATATGAACATAATAAGTATATTAGGAGAAATATAAAAGAACATCCCAATAATAAGAAACATGAGCTTAAAAGGAATGACATGAAAGAGTGTACTTAAAAAGAAAGAGAGGTGTAGGATCCCTTACCTCGGGTCCGACTTGACTCGATCGTTCTTTAATCTCCTGAATAATAAAATTGAGTTAATTTCTACTTCCTTAAGAACCTTTTTCAAGATCATTATTCCTTTTATATCACTTATTGCCATGTTATAAACATTATGTAATCATTTAAGTTAATAATGTTTGTTTTGTCGATATTGGATCTTAAGTCAAAAGTGGACTTCTTACAATTACATGTTGTTCGTGTGGTCAAAGGTTCTTTATATCCAGAATGACATTCCTGATTTGGATATCATATATATCATATATATCTATCATATACATGTATTTATAATATCACATAATCATTTTGAGGTAAGAAATGAAATGCACCGTTCATGGAGACGGTAAGCCGTACGTACGCATGAACGCTACTTTCATTTATTTATCATATTAATGGAATTAAAACTATATGAGAGGTATGTATATTTTAATTCCAGAATTATATTAGTCATTTATATATAACATACATCATATATATCCATTATATATATGTACTCATAATAATACATTACATTTGGGGATAAGAAATGAAATGCACCGTTCATGGAGACAGTAAGCCGTACGTACGCATGAACGCTACTTTCATTTCTATCTCATACTTTAATGGAAAGAAATAATAATGATATAGAGGTATATTATAATTCCAGTATAAAATCATGTATAATAACTTTAAATCCACCCTTTATACGTCCCACATATGGCATTAACGAATCACATCACTTTGAGGGGGCGGTAGTCCGCACTTCCTTAAATGAAGACATCGCGTTTACCCATAATGGAAACCATAAAGGTATGACCAAAATGAAAAATACAGAATCTTAAAGAAAACATAAACATATTATATATCATATATAAATATAGTGTCATCTTAATGGCCACTTTTGAAGGTGTTAAAAGAATGTTGAAAAATCATCGTTTCGGGAGGCAGAAATTCGCCATCCACGGAAACAGTATGTTCTTTAACCATTAGATGTAGGTGTGTGTAATTGTACCTCGAAACTTCCTTATAAAAACATCCTAGTATATTGAGGATACTGGATTTATTACAAAAGAAAAGAATAAAAAGAGTTTAGGGGGTTGGAGAATCAAAATAAAACAAAAGGACTCAAAAGAAGACATTACCTTAAAATCGGGTAACTCCCTTTGGTTTGATCTCAAAGGCTTCCTTGGGAAGACTTATGCCCAAAGTGAGGCTTCAAGGAGTAAGATAGAGAAGTGGAGAGACAAAATGGGTAGAGTTTGGACGATCCAAAGGCTTTGGGAGTGTCGGTAAGGAGGTAGAGGTGGGGGCCTTTTATAAGAGGAGAGGAGGGGCACTCTTGGAAAGTGAAGAAAATTCACTTTATTTCAGAATGGTATTCGAATTTAAGAGGTCCCACATTGATTTATTTCGAGTATAAGGTGATAAGGGTTCTAAATCCACTCATCCAATAGGTTTTGGACATGTGTAGGTCTTAGATATTACATTATCTTTCCATTTTATTTAAATCGTTAAATAATGAGGTCATCGTTGCATCATCATGATGTCATAAATAATTTAATTTATTTAACGTCTAAAAATTATAAAAAAAATACTATGATTTAGGAAATCTTTTTATATTTCCAATGAATATTTATAGTCAAAAATCTGACTTGTATAACCCCATGTAAAAATTGTTTTAGGAAAACATCTCATGTGTGTGTCATTTTTACTTTAACATTAAATAAAAAGTTATTTATGCCATTTCCCAACCAAAGTGGATCCATGGGGTCCCCAAGTTGACCCATGGCTTTTCTTGGTCTGACATGACACATCCAATAAGGTTAGGACATGTGTCAAGTTCATTTCATATTATTAAAACATTATTTTTACCTTAAACTACACTAATTACCTCTAATCGCGATTAAAAACTTAATAAGTTACTATTCACCAAAAAATTATTTTTATCCCATTGAACCACATTTTACTTCTTAATGACAACCATGTATGTTGGATTTTTGAAATTCAAAACACAAAGATGGAAAATTTTCATTTAAATGGAAAAATCAGTTTTTATAAGTACCACTTAGTGGTTTCACTATTCATCAAAAATTGAAGTTTTCCAGAAAAATCCCAAAACTTCAACCTAAGATATATTTGATATTCCGAATTCAAAAATGAAGTCCATTTTACAAAATTAAAAACATATTAGTCACATTAATTAATTTAATAATTAATTCCCGCTGTCAGAGCAAATAGCGTGTTTTTATGAAACAATAAGTATCAAAAGATTGACACTAGTTTAAGTCTGATTTCAAAGTGAAATTAATTCCAATGACCTCTATTGGATTTAATGGTAAAAATATATTCTAATTTCACTTTAAAACCAATTCAAAAGATAATCTAATCGTATAAATAAATTAGATTAAAATGAGGTTTTGAATTAAAATACAACATTTTACACTATTCATTAAAAAATGAACTTTATCAGAAAGATACCAAAAATTTACACAAAGTAAAATTTGATGTCCCGATTCTAAAGAAGAGTTTTATTTGGTCCAAAAGAATGTATAAGAGTGATCAAAACTATATTTAATGACGGTTCTCCATCAAAAGGCGATAAGTGAACTTTTAGTGAAAATTAGGGTATAAAAGCCTAAAATTGAATTCTTTCCGTATTTTAAGCCTTTATCTTTTATTGGATAAATGTAAAAACATTTAAAAAAACATATATAATCATATTTTAGTTATTTCTATCCATTCCCACCAATACAACGGCTACATGTTAACTAAAATTTAAAATAATATTATTTTATTATTAGAGTGCAACGTAAGATTCCCAAGAAACTCGTTGTTGCGTGTTGGGTACGCCATCGAGCATAGCGTCACCTTTAAAGTCATATTAATATTTTATTCACAAATATGGATAAATATGAAAATGTCATATTCTTTATTTACCTGGGGTGTTACACCAATAACTTTCACACATTGTTTTTAAAAAAAATATTTACTTTTAAAAACTAAAAAAATAAAACTTCAATTCATATCATTTAATTATTAGGTAAAGATGAATTTTTGTAGTGATTTTTCCTATATATGGACTATTGATAATAAAATGAATGATATTTTTAGGGATAATTCATAGAAATTTCAATTTCAAAAAAATTAAATTGATTGAAGAAAATTCTTGGATGGTTAAAGTAGTGAGAAACCAAATAAATATCTTTTCCACCTCTCTTTGTGAAATAAAAGATTTAAGGTTGAAGAAGAAATAAAATCACACTGAAGTTGAGGTAAAACTTTTTTCACCAACACTAATAGTCGAAGAACATGAGGATGTATTAAAGTAATCCATAGAAGATCCATAAATAATTTCTAAAAAATTCTAGAGGAGGTTTCAAAATAAGACAATCCATCTGAGAAACATATGGGAGATCAACGTGATTTAGATGAATACTAGTCAAAATTTATAAAATCAGAAAAGGAATGAGATACTCACATATTTGAAAATTGAAAATACATACCCTTTACCCCTATTTATATTTTAGAATAATACACCACCCATGTAGTGTAATTTTAAGAAAAATTAGAGGAGATTTACTTCCTACCTCCATTAACAAAAAAACCTACTCAAAGAGGAATTAGGAGAAGAAGAAGAATTAAAAATATAATTTACTCAGGGAGATAAAATTTTCTTGAAATTGTTTTATTATGATTTTATTTAAAATGAAATGATTATTACCTCCCAATTATTTGGATTTTTATATTTTTCTAGTACATGGATTTTCTTATAGGATGCTGACAAAAAAGATAATACACTTTCTAAGACTGAGTTACGAGTGACCCTATGAGAAGAAATCAAATTCAAATATAACTTAATTGAAGGGTAATATTTTCTTATTAATTATTCATATATTTATCATATTCATGTTGAATTATTTTTAACATTTCCTTTTCTAAATTTTTTGAAATAGTGTCACGTTGAGAAACCTGAGATGTTAAAGTTGATGACACAACACAAGTAGTGGCAGTAAATGAAGAGGAATAATTATTCCTCTTTCCCCCCACCTTAAATGTTATACTACATTTACAAGGGGATGGAAGTGTTTTAGTATATCAATGTATTCCTATATTACTTATGTAAAGGAGTGTACCTTGAAAGGAAAAAAATTGGCTCAAATCACACAAAAAACATCCACCATTAGACTTTGAGTGACTTCTAGAACTATCAAATAGAGGAAATAAAAAAAACTAATACCCACTTTGGGGGTCAAACTAAGTTTTATCCCTCTTATTTTCCCTTACTATTTTTTTAAATCTTATTTTTTGTTTTTTTTTCTTTCTTTATAGGTCTAAATGGTAGAATCCAAGAGATTAACTCAATACTTCCATAGAAAAACATATTCAAGTTGTATCTTTCCTTCTCTTTGGTATTCCTAGAGTTATCTCTTTATTTTTCTAAGCATAAATGAAGGGTAGTGAAATTTAGGTGAGGTAGTTTCAACCTATTTATAAGTATTTGTGTTTTTTTCTTTTTATTTTTTATTTTTAAGAAAATTTATTTTTAATGAATATAAATATTCATTTTATAAACCTGATGTTATTTTGCGTGATTTTTCTTGATTTTGGAAAAAATGGATTTTAAGTGATTGAAAATGTGGAAAAAATTTCATAGATTTTTATTTTCAATAATTTTAATTAGTTTGTACAATTTTAAAATCTATGCTCAAAAAATAAAAAAATCGAATTATTTTTTCCATCTATTGAGCTATGTTGAACCCTTTTGGTATATTCTTCATAATACCCACACTTTTTTAAGAGAAACATTTGTTTTGTGAGAAAACCAAAACTTATTATTATCAAAAATAATAAAAAAAAGGACTTTGGGCCATTTAGCTAATATTTTAAGTTGTTTCTAATGTTTATATCTTCCATTGTTTAGCCATTAAAATCCATGAAACTATTTATAAGTTTAAGACACATTATAAGCCTATTATTCCTTACCTACCTTTACTCTTAATATTTTTTGGGAAGGAATTTTTGTGTGTGTTTTTTGGAATGGATATCATTGTTTAGTGTGTGTGGTGTGTTTCAATTTTATTGTAATTTTAATCATGGGAAAGAGTTCATTTCCTTATTTTTAATTTATTTTTATCATCTGGTTCTCTCAAAAAAAGAAAAAGATAAAAAGATAAAAAATTAAAGTTGAAGAAAATAGAGATTAAAATGTATTACTCGTTGTTCATAAATTTATGGTTCATTTCCCTCTAAAAAAATATTTAGTTCATGATTTCCATTATTTAATTTTATTTTATTTTCATGTCATCCTCCATAAAAAAAGGTGAAAACTACAAAAAAAAGAGAAAAAGTGATAATTAGGATGAAATCATTCATTGTATTCACTTTATTAAGAATAGACCATGTAAAAGGGTGTGTGTTGTACATTTATAAGGTGAATTTAGTGATTCATATTTCTTAGTTTTCACTTGAATATTCATTTATTGGTATTTAATATTGCAAACACCTCTTTTCAATTTTTAAATATTTATTATTTTACCCACCATCCCATAGCTTAAAAATTAATCTTGAAAAATACCCCATGATTAATAATATTTTTAGGTTTCACAATGTGAATATTTGAGAGTTTTTACATGCCTATCATGACACATGCACTTCCCAATTATAAACATGGATACATATTTAATTTCTCTTGAGTGAATAGAGACATGAATTATAATGTTATGTAGGTGTTATTAGGCTATGGATGGATTTTTGAGCTTGAATGAAAATATATGTGAGAGATGAAAATTAATATTTAATTTTTTTCATAGATGATACACGATGAAATTTTGTTTTGGAAAATATCTCAAAAAAAATCTCAATTTTGATTTTGGCTAATATTTTTTTTCAGATATTTGATGATAGCTCGGAAGTGCAATGTATAAATTTGTGGGATTTATGAAATTCATAATTTCACACATATAATTATTTAATTCAATTTTTTATTCTCACTAATTTCATATTTTAAAGTTAATTTTTAAAAAAAATATTTTATTAATAAATTGATGTCAATTGTCAAAGTGGTCCAATTTTGGAATTTAAATATTTTCATACCAAAATGGTATTTTTTTCTATAAATTATTATACACTAATAAAAATCATGAAATGCCTTTTTCAAGATTTAAAACAATATGGGACTTATTTCATACAATAAAATTAAGAGTTTAATCCAACATTATGAATCCCAAATAAATCTCCCAATTCAGACCTAGGAATATATTCCCAAATTGAATGAATTTTGAAAATGGGGTCATATTTCACAAATCAGATGCCCAAATAAGCTGAAATTTACAAGGATATAGATAAAATTAGGAGGAATATTTTATTTAACTCTATAATTCTGATATTCATACACCTTCATAGCTATAAATTCCTAATAATTCAGAACATTAAAATTCAGAAAGTCCCTCAGCCAAAAAAAATTTCTTGGGTAAAATTTGCATAAAACATGATTCACATGTCCAATGGAGATCAAATATTGTGTTTAAATAGAAGATACATATAAGAAAATTTTCAATTAAGACATTATTATGATATTTATCCATAAATTATCCAAAAAAAATCCAACATTCTCATGATATTGTTTGATGGAAATCAGTCCACACTTTTTCCTTTAAATATAAAACTCCACTTTTATGCTAAGGGTTTGAAAATGAGGTTTTCCATTTATTTTATGATACATATTATTATGATATAATATTTTTTACATGTTTAATATATATTTCTAATATTACCTTCTTCTCTTTTCATTATCTATTTTGTTTTCTCCATTGTGCTTCTTCTGATCTCCACGAAAACAGAGAATTAACATTCATTATTATTTTTGAGAGAGAGGTGATTATTTTATTTCATTGTGATTACATGACATATATTTATCCTTTATTATAATTTTATAAGTTTTGACACTTATTTTAGTATATTTTTAACCCTTATTTTACTACTATTGTATTCTTCTTCCTCTTCATTTTTATTTCTCTCCTTTATCTTTATAATGTTGCATATTGGGTAGAGTATCATTGTGGTTATGATGTTAAGGAGTATTATTCCATATGATAATTATTGGTGTGTGACAATAAAAATTAAATATAATTGATTTTAATGGTAGTACTGATCTCAACATTGATTATAATATTAAGAGATAATGTTTTAAGGAATAATGATAGAATCTTTGTGAACTCTGAAGTACAATGACTACTTTCTTCTTCACAAAAAAATTTTGCATTTTCAAATCATTGTGTTTTTAAGTTTTTTTGTTTCATTTAATATATTTATATATCACATGAGTTTTAAAACCCTACCCCTAATTATATTATAAGTTTATTAAAATAATACATTCTATTTTTAAATAGTGGCAATAAAAAATTTATGTGTGAGAGAAGCCTCCTTGAGAGATTTACTCAGGGTGGGCATTATACCACATGATAAGGAAATAATGAATTATTTTTGATGGATCTAGGAAAAATTCATATCATAAATATGAAATCTTTATTGGGGAGTCCATTCACTTGAATGCATTATTTTTCAAAAAATTAAAAAATTCATAAATGTAAAAAATTAAAAAAAAATAGAACTTCATTTAATATCTTTTATTTCTTAAGTAAAGATTGATTTTTATAGTGATTTTTATTGTGATTGGAATGTTTATAATCAAATGTATGAGGTTTTTATGGATGATTCAATAAATATTCAAGTCAAAAAAAATTAAATTGAATGAAGAAAATTATAAAATGCTTAAAGAAATGAGGAATTAAATAAACAAACTTTTTAATTATATTGAAGAAATTGAAGCTTTGAGGTCAGAGAAGTAACAACAACACTCAAAAGGTAAATTAAAACTATCTCCTCCAACATTCATGGTCTAATAAGATAAATAGGTATTGAATAAATACATAGAAGATCAATTTTTCCATTCCTAATAATTTCTAGAGGAGGTTTTTGAAAAATTTGTGCTATATAAAGAACATATGGGAGATCAATATGATCTGGATGAATAATCAAAAAAATATATAGAATATAGAAAGTTATGTGATTCTCACATATTTCAAAACCAAAAATAATCACTTATCTACCTTTCTTTGGAATTTAAATAAGACACCTCTCATTTGGTTCAATTTGAATAAAAATGGAGGAGGTTTACTACCTATATCCATCCACAAAAAAATGTACTCAAAGTGGAAATAAGAAAAGAATAAGAAGTAAAAGTTAAGTTTACTCGAGGAGATAATCATTTCTTAAACTTATTTTATTCTAATTTTTTTATAAATGAATTGATTATTACCTCCCACTGCTTTAAATTTTCAAATTTAGCTAATATATGGATTTCCTTGGTGGGTGGTGATAAAGAAGATGATACACTTACTGACACTAAGTTAACAATGGACTTAATGGAAGAAATCACATTCAAGTTGAACATATTGAAGGGGGAATTTATTTATTTATTCTTTATGTATTAATAATATTCAAGTTAAATTTTTTTATAACATCCCCTTTGTATAATTTTCTGAAATATCATCCCATGATCAATCCTTGGATGTTAAAGTTGAATAGTCCACACATGTATTGGTAGTAAATGGAGAGGAATAATCCATTATCATTCCCCCACCTTCCAATATATACTACATTGCGAAGGGGGTGGAATTTGTTTACTCTATCCATGGAGTCCACTATTAATAGTGTGAAGGAGTATACTTTGGAGGGAAACAAATATGGTCGTTCAAATCACATAAACCACATAAACTATCAGAATTTATGTGATCATGGGAACTACGAACTATAGGAAATCAAAAACTAGTACCTAATTTTTGGATCAAAATAATTTTTATCCCAATAATTTTACCATTCTATTTATTCTTAATTATTTTTCTCATTTTTTGTTCTTCATCTATAGGTCTAAATATAAGAAGGTGGGATATTAACATAAAACTTCTAATTAAAAATATATTCATACTCTATATTTCTGTATATTTGGTTTTTCTACACTTATCTTTTTATTTTGTTGATCTTAAATGAAGGTAATTGAAATTCAAGTGTGAGGGGAGTGTTAACTTGTTTAGTAGTATTTTGTGTTTTTATTTTTCATTTTTTAGTAACTTTGAGCTTTAATGAATATTTATTTTAATTTTTCACACTTTAATTGATTATGAGTTATTTCAATTGACATGGGATAAAATGGATTTTAAATTATTGTTGATGTGGAAACATTTTATTGGATTTTTATTTTTCAATCATTTCTATGAGTTTAGAAAAATTTTGAAATCTATCCCCATGAAAACCCAACTTGAATTATTTGTCCTCATCCTCTGTGTCATTCTAAACAATTTTGATATATTCTTCATAATACCTACACTTTCTTAATATAAACATTAGTTTAATTACAAAACATAACTTGTGATTATTCTATATTAAATATTCCGAGTTCATAAAATGTTTTTAATGTGATTGAGGATTTTTTTAGTGAACCATATTTTAATTTGTCACTTATCTTTACATTTACCCTTTTTAGACCTTAGAATCCATGAATTTACTTATATGTTTAAGTTACATTAAAATACAATTATTCCTTATATAACATAAAAATTAATATTTTAACATAAATATTTCATTTTTTAGTGTGGTGGAATGGATTTTACTATGTGTTATTTAGAAAGAAGTTCATTATTGGGTGTGTGAGGTGTGTGTCATTATTCTGAACATTTTCTGAATGGGTATGAGTCAATTTTATTCATTATAGTATATTTTTATCACTGGGTTCTCCTAAAAAAAGAAAAACAATGAAAAACAATGAAAAAATAAAAAAATAGAGATATTATTGAATTATTCATTTTGAAAACATTTATGAGTCCTTCACCAATAAAAAATATATTATGGGAATGATTTTTATTATTTAAATGTATTTTATTTTCATCTCATCCTCCATGAAAAAATAAAAACAATAAAAAAACAAAATAGAAAAGGTCATAATTATAATGAATTCATTCATATATTTAAATTTTTAAATCATAGCCCGTGTTAAAGGGTGTGTGGTGCCTATTTGTCAGAGGAATTTAATTAAGTATATTTCCTAGTTTTCACTTGAATATTCATGAATTTTTATTTAAGTGTTAAACCTCCTCTTTCCAGTATTGAAATTTTTAATTTTTTTCATGCCAAACCATATCCACAAAGTTCACCTTAAAAAAGAAATCATGATTAGTGATATTTTATTGTCTCATGTTGTTGAGAGATGGAAATATTCACCAGAATATAGTGACACTTTTACATTCAAAGTATGAGCATAACTCCAGATTTAATTTATCTTGAGTGATGTGTGACATGATATTTAATGTGATTAAGGTGTGATTGGTCCATATATGGACTTTTGAGATTAAATTAATTTAAATGTTAGAGATGAAAATTAATGGGAATTGTTTTCATAAATGATACATGATGAAATTACTTTTTGAAAAGATCTTGTAAATTTTCTCATGTTTTATTTTGGTGTCGAGTTTAATTTAAATATTTGATCATTGTCTAAGAGTTCATCTTTTGTGTGTGGGGGTTGATGAAACTCATAATTTCACACATATAATTATATAATTCCATGTTTTAATCCCACAAATTTCATATTTCACAGTTAATTGTAAAAAAATTAGGGTTTATTAATAATTTGATCTTATTTATAAAAGTGGCCAAATTTTGGAATTAAAATATTTGTATATCATATTATAATTTCAAACATAACATCTTCTAAACAAATACATATTGTAGAATTACTTTTTTGGGATTTAAAACATTATGGTATTAATTTCAACCAAAATAACTAAGAGTTAAATCAAACATTCAGAATCCCAAATAAATATCACATGTTGCGCCAAGGAACTTGTGTTCATATTGAAATAATTTTGAATATAAGATCATATTTTAAAAATTGGAATCTAAAATAAGCTGAAAATTCACAAGAAGATTGAAAAAATGTAGACGAATACTTTATTCAACAAATAAATCCTAGGATTCAACCTCTTATGGTCATAAATTCTTGGGAAGTTTTCATATTATAATTAAAATATTCTCCTCTCCATAAAATTTTTCTCTAGTAAAACTATAATAACTTTTTATACACGTATCCAATATAGCTTGGATATCTTGGTTGAATAAATGATACCTATAAGAACAACTCCAATGAAGACAGAATTATGATATTCAGCCACTAAGGTGTATGAAAATAATCCATCATTCAAAGGAAAATTTTGGAGGAAAATATGGAAACAATGTTTCCTACAAATGTTCACCTCCACTTCTATGTCATGTTTTGGAAACTTAGGTTGGACATTTATTGTAGAATAGGAGATTTTATAGTTCTATAAAACAAATTTACAGGTTTATTTTATTTTTTCATATTCCACTTTTATATTTACTTTTATATTTTATTTTCACCCATCATTCTCTATCTAATATCCATGAAAAAGGTTTTTTCATTTTCCTCTAATATCTTTTAATTTTCTATTTTTTATCTCTATCTTTTCTTTATCTAATATCCATGAAAATAGAGAACTAACCTTCATTGTTTTTTTATGGGGGGAGAGGTTTTGTTTTGAGTTCTTTGTGCTTCAATGTCTCCTCTTTATATTGTTATGAATATTTCAATAGTGGTAAAACCAGTTTTGGTGTAGGGATCACCATGATTTCACTACTATTATATTGTTTTTTCTATTCATTTTTATTCCTATCCTTCATCGTTATTATTTTCATACGATGTGGAGTAGAATTTTGGTGAATATGTGATGGAGTATTCTCCTATATATAAGGGTCATTGTTAGATAATAATAATTCAATGGGTGGGTTTTGAGTGATAGGGTTGATCTCAAAAATGATTATAATATTTATAATTACCATTTTCAATAAAAATTATAGAATCTCCCTAAACTCCCAAAAATAATAAATTATTTATTCTTCGCTAATCTATTAGTGTTTTAACTTCCCTATGTTTTATATTTTTGTTTAAATTTTAATTTATATTTTTATATTTCACATTCATTTTAAATCGCCCACCCCATTATATTATAATTTTATTATTGTAGTACATTCCTTTTTTAAAAAGTCACAATAGACAATCTATGTGTGTATAGAATCCTCAAAAGAATGACCTTGGGTGAGTACAATACTATATAATTAGTTAATAAAAATTTAGAAGTGATGGATCCAGGAAAAATCCCTTCTATAAATTTAGAACCATTTTTTGGGAGTCCAATATCTTTCAACACATTTTTTCCAAAGAAAAAATTAAAAAAAATCATAAATTTCAAAAACTAAAAATATATAACTTTATTTCATATATTTTATTTTTAAAGTAATGATAGGTTTTTGAAGTTATTTTTATAATGATTGGTATGTTAAAAATCAAATGTATTAGATTTTCAATTATTATTCATTAACTATTCAAGTTCAACAATATTTAATTTTTTTCAGGAAAATTACAAAATGCTTGAAGAAGTGAGAAACCAATCAAGATACTTTTCGCTACTCTTTATGAAATAAAATATTTGGGGTAAGGGTAGAAATAACAATGAATTTAAGATGAGATACGTCTTCCTCCCCCAAAATTCATAGTTGATTAACCTGATGAGGTCCTGAATAAATCTATAGAAGATTTGTCGGTTCTTTCCAAATAATCTCTATAGGTGGATTCTAAAGAATACAGGCCATTTGATACACATGTAAGAAATAAATATGATTTAGATGAATAATTATTAGAATTTATATAATCTTAAAATATATTTTATTATATAATATTTGAAAATAAAAAATTAATACCTCTCTAAATCTATGATTATTTGGAATAAGAAACCACTAATACAATGGAATTTAAAGACAACTTGAATGTGGTTGACTACCTAACCCCATACACAACAAACATAATCATAAAGGCTTTGGGAAATAATAATAATTAAAAATAGAGAATTCTCATGAATAAAATATTTTCTTGAATGAATTTTATTTTTATTTTATTAAAAATTAATTGATTATTACCTTTCATTTATTTAATTTTTCAGATTCGGATAATACATGGATGTCCTTTGAGGATAGTGATGAAGAAGATGATGTTCCTATTAAGACTAAGTTTCCAGTGGCCCTATCAAAAGAAATCACATTCCGAGATGAACTACTTTAAGGGAAAGATTTATTTATTTATTCTAAATGTTTTAAGAATATTCAAGTTTAATAGTTTTCTAAACTCTCCATTACTAAATTTTTTGAAATAGTACCACATAATCATTCCATGAATGTTAATGTTTAAGAGTACACATAAGTATTAGAAATAAATTAATAGTAATCATTCATTATCTTTCCCCTACCTTGAATTTTGTAGTACATTTCTAAAAGGATGGAATTATTTTACTCAACCCAGGAATTCCTCCAAAATCTGTGTGAAGTATTTTACTTTGGAAAGAAAAAAATTTGGTTCTTCAAATTAGGGAAACCACATCTACCCTCATATTTTGGGTGACCTCTAGAAATATTAATTATAGGTAGTTAAAAATCAGTACCCACTTAGAGGGTCAAACTAGGTGTTAAACCACTTTCTTCCATTTCTATTTATTTAATAATATTTTTCTTATTTTTTGTTTTGTTCATTATTTCTAGGTCTAAATGGAATCAACTATGATATTAACTCAACACTTCCATAGAAAAATAAATTCAGTTTGTATATTTCCTTCTCTTTAGTTTTTCTTCCCTTATCTTTTTATTTTGTTTAGATTAAATAAAGGGTAGTGAAATTTAAATTTTGGGGAGTTTTAACCTATTTAGGATATTTGTGTATTTTTTAAAAAAAATTAACTTTGAGCTTCAATGAATATCAGTTTTCATTTTTCACAGTTGAATTGATATTAAGTGGTTTTTTTTATTTTTGATCAAATGCATTTTAAGTTATTATTTATGTGGAAGATTTTTCTTGATTTTTTATTTTCAATCATTTTTATGATTTTTTTCAATTTTTGAAATTCATGACCAAGAAACCCTGATTCAAATTATCGTTTCCTGATATTCGAGGTATTCTAAACCATTTTTATATATCCATCCTAATTACCCAAACCTTAATAAGAGAAAATTGTATTTTGTGTTAAAAAAGAACTAATGATTATTCTATTTTAAATATTTGGAGTTTAAAAAATGTTTTTAATGTGATTGAGTAATTTTTTTGGCAATCAATATTTTAACTTTTGACCTACCTTTACATTTACCATTATTTATCTTTTAGAAACCATGAATTGCATCATTGTTTTAAGCTACACTACATGTTAATTATTCCTTACCTACCTTTACTCTTAATATCTATTCATGAATATTTCAAGATTGAGTGTCAGGGAAGGATTTTCTTGTGTATTATTTTGTTTGGAGCTAATTTTTTGGATATGTGAGGTGTATTTTATTATTCATAGCCATTGAATAATGGGAATAAATCAATTTCATTCATTTTACTTTATTTGTATCATCTGGTTCTCCCAAAGAATGGAAAAAAATATATAAAATGAAATAAAGTATAGATGATATTAAATTATTTATTATGATTACATTTATGATTCATGTCACTCTAAAACAAATATTGATAGTATGATTATCATTATTTTATTATATTTTATTATCTTCTCATCCTATAAGAAAAAAATGAAAAAAATGAAGAAAAAAATGAAATGAAAAACTAAGATTTATGATAAAATAATTCATTATATTTCCTTTTTGAATTAGGTATCATGTAAAAGGGTTTGTGGTGTACATTTTTAAGGGTTTTGAATGAGTTAGAATTCTTTTTTTTCACTTGAATATTCATCCATTATTATTTAAGATTTCAGCCTCCTCTTTTCCGCCTAGAAATTTTAAATGTTTTACCCAGCAAATCATATCCATAAAATTCACCTAAAAGAAGATCTCATGACTAATATTAATTTTATGTCTCATGATGTGGATGGATTATAATAATTACATGTTTATAGTGACACATATGCTTTCCAAGTATGAGTATAACTCAATATTTTATTTCTCTTGAGTAAATATTAACATGAATTTTAATATGAGGAAGGTGTTATTGGTCCATTAATCAATTTTTGAGGTGGAATTAATTTAAATGTAATATTTGAAGATGAATATTAATTTTTCGTATATGATATGTGATGGAATTCTATTTTGTAAAGGATCTTTGAAATTTTATCACTTTAATTTTCCTGTGGATTTTGATTTAAATATTTTATGATTTTCCATGAGTGAAATTTTAAAGTGTTGGGGATTAATGGATTTCATTATTTTTCATATATAATTATATAATTAAATGTTTTAATCCTACTAATTTCTTATTTCATTGGAAAATTTTCAAAATTTTATTTTTTACTAACAACTTCAGGTTAATTGTGAAAGATGCCTAATTTTGGAATTTAAATATTGTTATATTAGATATGTATTTCTAGGATAACATATTATAAACAAATAAAAATTATGAAATTCATTTTTTATAGGCTTATTAAAATATGGTATATGTTTCTTCTAATAAAAAACTAGTTGAATCCATCATTATGAAGTCCAAATAAATATCACAAGTTGACCATTGGAATTCAGGCCTAGATTAAATGAATTTTGAATATGGGGTCATATTTCACAACTGGGTGGCCCAAATGAGTTTAAAATTCAAAATGTGATGGAAAAAATAAAAAGGAATATTTTTATTTACTGTGTTATCCTAGTATTCAGTCCCGTTCATGGACATAAATGCCTGGAATATCAGTACATTATAATTCAAATAGTCTCTAGGATAGAAATGTTTTCTTGAGTAAGACTATCATAACTTGTGATACATGCGTCCAATGGAGGTATAATTTTTGGGTATGTAAAGGTGGTATTTATTAAAAAATTCAATGAATAAAAATTAATATATCCATCCATTAAGTAGGCTAAAAATAATCCAACATTTGGAGGATAGTTTTGGAGAAACATTTGGCCACACTTTTTCCAATAAATGTATGCCCCCACATCCATGTCAAGGGTTGTCAACTTAGGTTGTAAATTTGTTTTAGAATAGGATATTTTATGATTTTATACAGTTTTTTACATTTTTAACAAATTTTTTCATCTTCCACTCTTCGGTTTTTATTTTCTATTTTATTTTCCCTCATCGTGCTTCTTATAATATCCATAAAAATAAAGAAGTGACCCTCATTGTTGTTTCGTTGAAGAGGGGACATTTTGAGTTCATTGTGATTAAATGTATTATATTTTTTTATTATAATAATTTAAGTAGTGTTGAAACCTATTTTTTGTAGGATTAAACCTCTTTAATTTATTCTCTATCTGTTCATTTTTATTCCTCTCCTTCATCGTCATAATGCTGAAAACGTGGTGGGGTAGCATTGTGGTGATGGTGTGGGGGGTATTTTTCCATATAAGGAGGGTCAGTGAGGGATAATAATAATTAAATGGAATTGTTTTGAGTGATAGGGTTGATCTCAGCATTTATTAAAATATTTAGAAATAATACTTTAATGAACAATGATATCATATTCACAAAATCCTGAAAGCAATGAATTCTTTCTTATTCGCTAATATCTTTGTGTTTTTACTTCATTTTGTTTTTAATTTTTCTTTTAATATTAATTTATATAGTTATATATCACATTTAATTTAAACCCACCCAACCCCTCCGCCCCCATTATATTAGTAGTTTATTATATTAGTATATTATAGTTTTTAAATACTGAGAATAGAAAACCAATGTGTTTGAGTGGCCTCCTAAATAAATCTATCAAGGGTGTGTACTATAAATCACTCTTAGGTAATAATTATTTATTGGTTATGGATCTATAAAAAATATCTCTCATTAATTTTATTTTATTTTGGGGTATTCCGGTCACTTGTACCATTTTTTCAAAAAAAATTAAAAAAATCATGAATTTCAAACCCTAAAAAAATATAACTTCCTTTCATATCTTTTATTTATTGGGGAAAGATGTATTATTATAGTAATTTTTTGTATGGACGGAATGTTGATAATAAAATTTATGATATTTTAAGGGATGATTCATTAAAGATTAGTGTTTAGAAAAAATTAAATTGATAGAAGAAAATTCAAATATGCTTAGAGAAGTAGGAAACAAAAGAAAGATTGTCTCCACTTATCTTGAAGAAATAAAAGCTTTGAGGTTGGATCAGAAAAAAACACATTGAAAATGAGGTAAAACTAGTTCCACCAACATTCATAGTTTATGAAACTGAGGAGGAATGGAAGAAATCCATAAAATATCCATCTGTCCTTATCAAACAATTTCTAGACGAGGTTTTAAAGAAGACATGTTATTTGATCCACAAGTGGTGATCAACATGATTCAGATGAATACTTGTTAGAATTTGTACAAGATGAAATGGTATTTGATTCTCCCATATTTGAAAATAAAAAATTAATATATCTTTACCTCTATTTGGATTTAGAAGAACACACTGCCCATGTGGTGGAATTCAAATAAAAATTAGAGGAGACTGATTACCTACCATTCTCCAAAATAAACATTCTCAAAGAATCATTGATCAAATAAGAAGAAATTCAATCTTACTCAGGGAGATAGTATTTTAGTGAACTCAATTTAGTCTGATTTTATTAATAATGAGTTAAGTATTACCTACCACTGATTTAATTTTTCATATTTATCTAATACGTGGATGTACTTAGAGGATGGTGATGAGGAAGATGATAGACCTATTGAGACTAAGTTACCAATTATCATTCGAAAACAAACACATTCTATGATGACTCGATTAAAGGGTAGTATTTATTTATTGATTTTTCATGATTTAATTGTATTCAAGTTGAACTATTTTCTAACTTCCACTTTACTGAATTTTTAAGAATAGTAACACATGTACAAGAATAGGATATTAAATTTGAAGTGTCCACATCAGTAGTGGCCTTAAATGAAGTAGACTCGTTATTTCCCTTTCCACTATCATACTATTTATAATAAATTTATAAGAGTATGGAACTATTTAACCATATATATAGATTCCTTTATAACCTATATGAAGGAGGGTTCTTTAGAGGAAAAACATTTGTGGTCTATATCACACAATCCATATCCCCCATAAAAAATTAGGTGACCACTAGAACTACCAACTGGTGGAAATCAAAAACCAGTACCCACTTAAGGGTTAAATCCATATCCTATACATATTATTTTACATTTCTACTTTTGTCTCAATATTTTTCTTATTTTTTGTTTTATTTTTCCTTTCTTGGTCAAAATGGTAGCATCTAGGATCTTAACTCAATGTTGTCACTAAAAAATAAATTCATGATGTATGTTTCCTTCAATTTTGTTTTTATGCCCTTATATTTTTATTTTTTTGATCTTAAATAAAGGGTAGTAAAATTTACGTTTGGTTGACTATTAAATTATTTAGGGGTATTCGTGTATTTTTCTATTTTTTAGGTAAATTTGATCTTCAATGAAAATTTCTTTTCATTTTTTACACTTGAATTGATTTTGAGTTATTTTTCACGAGTTTGGAAAATTTTTGAAATCCATACCAGTTAAACACTGACTCAGGTTATTTTTCCTATCTTCAGAGGTATTCTGAACCCTTTTGATCTATTTTTCCTACTACCCACACTTTCTTGAGAAAAAACTTGTATTTTTTCAAAAATTAAAACTTTTTATTATTTTTTTTCAAAGTTTTAGATTTTATAAAATATTTTTAATGTGATTGGGGAATTTTTTTTCAAGTTATATTTTAACTTGTGACGTAACTTTATGTTTAACCAAGTTTATACCTTAAAATAAATTAATTGTTTTATAGTTTTAATCCATATTAAAATCTAAGTATTCCTTACTTGAGTTCACTCTTAATATGTATGCATGAATATTTCAAGCTTGAGTCACTACCACAAAATAGGGCAAGGCCAGCACCACCCTTTATCAACGCTACAGAAAAAATGCTGATAAAGGGGGGTACCTTT
Source organism: Viscum album (assembly GCA_963277665.1). Lineage (NCBI taxonomy): Eukaryota > Viridiplantae > Streptophyta > Magnoliopsida > Santalales > Viscaceae > Viscum > Viscum album. The sequence goes on along the minus strand of OY728156.1, from coordinate 1,126,725,038 downwards.
ATCAGTGCTAAAAAAAGAACTAATAAAAGTACCAGTTTATCAGTGCTTTTTTTTAGCGCTGATAATGGTACCCCCTTTAAGAGCGCTTTTTTTTAGCATTGTTAAAGGGTACCCCTTTATCAATGCTTTTTTAGTAGCGCTGATAAAGGGGGGTATTTATCAGAGCTTTTTTTAAAAGCACTGATAAAGGGTCTACTTCCAAAAAAATCATTAAAAAAATATATTAATATCTAAATATATAGATATAGTTATATTGATACAAATATAATATATATTTTTTAAATATAATTTTAAGTATATTTTATATAAGTATAAATATACAGTTACACTTAATATATAAAATATTTAGTGAAAATGGCTTATAAAAAAAATTAAAAAAATATTTTTAATTAATAAATTTTTAATTATTATGGATTAATAGTCATTTAATAACAATTTTAAGACTAAAAAAATTAAAAAAAAATTAAAAAAAAAGATCCAAAATATGTTGAAAACGCAACTCGAACTTCAAAGGGCCATAACTTTTGATCCGGGTGTTCGTTTGAGCTCTACCACATATCAAATCGAAGCTTGCGATAATCTATACACCCTTATCATTAAGGGGAGCCCCGGTAAAGGTTTTTTAGAGGCCATAAAAGGACCATAAGGCCTCCAAAACTGAGTTTTTAGTCGGGATACCTATATTTTTTAAAATTTTGTGGATTTTCAGCCTCATTTAAGGGGGTATTATTGGCTTTTTTTGGTGGGGACTGAATTTTTTCTAAGGTATTACATTCATTTTGATATTATTTCTTTAAAATATTATCGTTTTTTATAATGCACTGCTATTTGTAATCAAATATATAACAATATATACATATTTTTTATATATTCACACATAAAAATTTAATTATAAATATAAATAATAAAATATATTATCTTTATCTAAATAATAACTAATATCCATTTTATTTAAAATACAAATATATAAATATTTATATACCTATATATTAATCTAACTATATATATATATTAATATAAATACATATATATATACTGATATAACTATATATATATATTAATATCACTATAAATATATATATTAATATAACTATATATATATATTAATATAACTATATATTACTATATGAATAAATATAACTAAATATATATATATAAATAAATAGATATATCATTAACTGGAGAACAAATCAATATGGTAGAGTGGTAGAGGCATTAGGCGCGCAAAGGGGAGGTCTCGAGATCAAATCCTGGTGGAGGTAAGGGCGCGCGCATAGGGGTGGATTTGGGGGGCTAGCACTGATAAAGGGGGTAGGTGTAGCACTGATATAGCGTGGAGGGGGGTGCGTGCGGGCGCTGGAGGGGATGGAAAGCGCTGTTAAAAGGGGGTCTCAAGCGCTATAAAAGCCCCCCCCCCCCCGATTGGCAGGATTTTTTAAAAAAAAAATTAACTTTTTTTAATTTTTTTTTTTACTTTTATCAACGCTAAAAGAAAGCGCTGATAAAGGAACCTTTTATCAGCGCTTCTTTTTATCAGTGATAAAAGACCCCTTTTATCAGCACTTTTTTTAGCAATGATAAAATGGGTCTTTATCAGCGCTTTTTGGAGCGCTGATAAAGGGTCCCCCCCCCTTTATCTTCACCGGCTTTAACAGTGATTTTTGTAGCGCTATTAAAGGCCATTTTTAGCGTTGATAAAAGGGGTATTTTTAGTAGTGAGTGTAGGGGAAGGGATTTTCATGTGTGTTATTTGGGATAAAGCTCATTGATGGGTGTGTGAGGTGAGTTTCACAATTATATTCATTTTAATAATGTTCATGAGTCAATTTCATTCATTGTACTTTATTTTTATCATCAGGTTCTCCCAAAAAATTTCAAAAAATAGATAATGAAAAAATAGCAATGAATTTGAATTATTCAATGTGCATGAATTTATTATTCATTTACCTATCAAAAAAATATTTAGGAAATGATTTTAAATATTTTATTGAATTTTTGTCTCATCTTATCCTTAATGAAAGAAAATGAAAAAAAGTATAAAATAAAGGAAAAAATCAAAAATTGAGAATTAGGATGAAATAATTATTTCTATTCACATATTGAATCATGGCCCATGTAAAAGGGTGTGTGTTTTAAATTTTTAAGAAGAATTTAAGGATCCATATTTCTAATTTTCAATTAAATATTTATACATTTTTTTAAGTGTTCAACCTCTTCTTTTCACATTTCAAATTTAAAATGGTTTACCTGCATTACCATTTCCATAGAATTATACATTAAAATACCCCATTTTTAACAATATTTTAATGTCTCATGGTGTGGAGGGATGAAAATTTTCACAAGCCCACGGGGACATATGCACTTTCCAAGTATCAGCATAACTCTAGATTTAATTTCTCTCGAGTGAAGACTAACATGAATTTCAATGTGAGATAAATTTGATTGAGTAATTAATTTATTTTTTAGGTTGAATGAATTTAAATTTGAAAGATATAAATGAATGGAATTTATTTTTCATTGATGATACATGATGAAATTCTATTTTTAATAAGACCTCGGAAATTTTCTCAATTTTGATTTTGGTGTGGATTTCGATTTAAATACTTGGTGATTTCCCAAGAGTGCAATGACTAAGTGTGGGGGATTGATAAAACTCATAATATCATATATGTATATATAATTATGTATTTCAATGATTTAATCTCAAAATTTTCATATTTTATGGGTAATAGTCAAAATTTTAAGATTTTTTAATAATTTGAGCTCAATTGTGAAAGTGACCTAATTTTGGAATTTAAATAATTTTATATCAGATTGGTATTTTCGTTATAACATCTTCTAAAATAATCAAAATTTTGAAATTAATTTTTTAGAGTCAAAAAATTATGGGATTAATTTTATCCTATGGAATCAAGATATATATCCAATACTATAAAGCTCAAATAAAACTCACAAGTTGGGCATTGTAATATATATCCAAATTGAGTAAATTTTGAATATGGTCTCATATTTCACAAATGGGTAGCCTAAATGAGCTGAAAAATTCCAAGGGGATAGATCCCACCCATAAAAATAATTTAATTAACTTTTTTATCTCATGATTCATCCTTTTTTACGGTCATAAATGCTTGGTAATTCATCACATTGGAATTTGGACAGTCTCCAGCTCAGAAGATTTTTCTAGAGTAAAACTGGAATAACTCATTATCTACATTTTCAAAGGATCTAAAATTTTATGAGTGTAGAGAGTATACATAGAAAAAAGATATAGTATATACACAATTCTTATATTTTACCATTTAGTAGGATAAAAATAAGATAAAATTTATAGGATACTTTTTTAGGGAAATCTGGTCATATATTTTTTTTAAATGTACACCTCCACTTCCATGTCAAGGGACGGAAACATATATTGTCTGTTTGTTGTATAATAGGTAATTTTATAAATAATTAATAGTTTTTTACATGTTTAATATATTTTTCTTCATCATCCTCTCTTATATTTTCATTTATATTTTTTTTTCTCCACCGTTCTCCCTCTAATCTCCATGAAAATTGATGTCTAACCCTCATTATTGTTTTTGGGGTGATGTTTTGAGTTTTTTGTGCTTAAATGTAGTATATTTATATTATTATAAGAATTTTTCTAGTGGTGAAATCAGTTTTTTTAATGGTTTCACCCTACTTTCACTACTGTTATATTCTTCTTCCTGTTTATTTTTATTCCACTCCTTCATATTCATAATACAACATATGGGATGGAGTATCATTTTGGTGATGATGTGAGAGAGTATTGTCCCATATGTAGAGGGTTTGTGTGGGATAGTAACAAGTAAATGTGAGGGATTTGAGTAATAGGTTTTATCTCAACATTGATTAGTATAGTGTGAATTAATATTTTAAATAACAATGATGGAATCTCTGTGAATTTCTAAGAACTACAACTTCTTTATTCTTCAATAACATCTTTGTATTTTCACATCCTTAAATTTTTATTTTATGTTTTCATTTTCATTTATATATTTACATATCACATTCATTTCAAACCAAAACCTTGCTATATTATTAGTTTATTAGAGTAGTATATTGTAGTTTTATATAATGAAAATAGTACATCAGTGTGTCGGAGTGACCTGCTTGCAAGATTGACCTAAGGAGTTCACTATAATGCATTATTATATAGTAATAATTTATTGATAAGGGATACATTAAAATTCCACTCTATATTTTTGAACCATTTTTAGGGTATCTAGGCACTTTCATGCATTTTTTACTAAAAAATCCTAAATTATAAAAAAATAATAATAAAAATTCATTCCATATATTTTATTTCTTATGTAAAGAATTATTTTATAGTGATTTTTATTATTCTTGAAATATTGATGATAAAATGTATGATATTTTCATGAATAATTCATTAAAGATTCAATTTTAAAAAAAATTAAATTGATTGGGGAAAATTACAAGATGCTTGAGGAAGTGAGAAACCAAATAAAGATATTTACTATTTATCATGAATAAATAAAAGCATCAAGGTCATTAAAGTAATAATTACAACACAATAAATATGAGGAAAAATATTTCCACCAGCATTCAATGTTGAAGAACCAGATAAGGTCTTCAATCCCTAAATGAAAGATCCATTTGTACTTGACCAATATTTTCTATAAGATTTGTATGAGGAATACATGATAGTTAATGCACATGTGTGAGATCAACATGATTTAGATGAATACTTGTCAAAATTTATAGAAGCTAAAAAGGTATGTGATTCTAGAATATTTAAAAAATAAAAAACAGTACCTACCTACCTCTCTCTATATTTGGAAGAAGAAACCACCCATGTGGCTAAATTTGAATAAAAATTGGAGGATATTTACTACCTACCTCCATCCATAAAAAATATTCTCAATGAGACATTGGGAAAAGAATAATAAATAAAATTCAAGCTTACTCAGGGAGATAAACTTTTCTTGAACACATTTTATTCTAATTTTTTTGAAAATTAATTGAGTATTACTTCTCACTTATTTAATTTCCATATTTGGATAATAAATGGATGTCCTTATATGATCATAATGAAAAATATGACACACCTATAGAGACTAGGTCACTGGTGTCCCTACTATAAGAAATCACATTCGAGGTTCACCTACTTGAAGGGGGATATTTATTTATTGATTCCTCATGTTTTAATTATATTCAAGTTAAATTTATTTCAAATTTTCCCCATGCTGGATTTTCTAAATTTGTAACACATGAAAAATCTCTAGATTTCAAATTTGGAGAGACCACATAAGTAGTGGAACAAAATTAAGATAACACATTATTTATCTTTCCCTAATCTTGCAAGTTTTACTACATTGTTAATGGGATGGAATTATTTTACTCTATCCATGGATTTCACAACATCCTTTAGGATAGAGTGTAATTTAGAGGGAAAACATATTATGGTCCAAATCATCCAGCCACATTCACCATCAAACTTTGTGTCACCACTAGAACTTCTAACTAGAGGAATTAAAAAACTAGTACCCACTTGAGGGTCAAACAAAGTTATATACCTCTTTTTCTACTTTTATTTAATTTTGAATATTTTTTCTTTTTTTTGTTATTTATTTATAGATATAAACGGTAGAAAATAGAGGATTAACTCAACACTGAAACTAAAAAATAAATCTAGTTTTTATCTTTTCTTCTCTTTGGTTTTCTTTCCCTTATTTTTTATTTTATTGATCTTAAATTACATGTAGTGAAATTTAAGTGTGGTGGGAGTTTTAAATTATTTAGGATTATTTATATATTTTTTTAGGAACATTGATATTCAAGTAATATTTTTTTCACTTTTCATGCTTTAATTGATTAGAATTGATTTTTATTGATTTTGGATAAAATTTATTTTAAATGATTAATGATGTGGAAAAAAATTCTTGGATTTTTATTTTCAATCATTCTTATAAGTTTAGATAATTTTTTAAATATACTCCTACAAAACACTGAATCAATTTATTTTTTCTCATCCAATGATTTATTCTAAACCCTTTTGATATATTATTCCTAATATCAACACTTTATCAAGAGAAACATGGTTTTGTGTGAAATCCTAAGCTTATGATTATTAAATTTCAAAGATTTTTAGTTCATAAACTGTTTTCAATGTGATTGATGCATTGTTTTTAAAATATATATTTTAAATTATACCCCACCCTTTTTTATGCCTTTTAATACATGAATTTTATTATATATTTAGGCATCATTATAAGTATATTATTCCTTAACGTCTTCAACTCTTAATATTTTTTCATGAAAATTTCAAGTTTGAGTGTGGGGGGAGGGATTTTCATGTGTGTTTTATTTGGGAGGCATCTCGTTATTCGGTTTGTGTGGTGTGTTTCATCATTGTAGATATTTAAATAATTTTTTTGGGAAAATTTCATTCATTATATATTATTTGTAACACCCCAAGCTTCCACGGTATGTTTCCCTTTGAATAATGCAGTAGCATGCGTTGTACGCAACATGAAGTTTTAACACACCACGACCAATCAAACTAGCCATTATGAATAGTAATACCTGCTTTTTGAAATTTTATAAATTTTATATTTCAAAATGTACTTCATTTTTTAATTCTTAATATCGAAATTAGCTTAGGGTGAATTTTGGGTATTTTTCTGAAAACTTTCAATTTTTGATGAATAGTGAAAAACATTGTGTTATTATTTAAAACTGACTTTTTATTTAAGTAATTAGTTATTTTATTTTATTTTATTTTAGGTCAAAATAGTTAAATAATACCTATATATGTTCAATTTAATTCATTGGAGTCATTTTATAATAAGTTTAGAAATATAAAATTTTATTGAACTTTTTACTGTCTTTTACCCACCTTCTAGAGGCATTTGAAAATTTGTATAAAATGTAATTTTACCACATCTGTGAGTTGAATTTCAAAAATTTGAAAGACACAGTTGAAATCAATAAGTAAAATTTGGTTCAATAAGATGAAAATAATTTTTGGTGAATAGTAACTTTTGACTTTTATTTACCACGGTTAAAATTAAATAGAGTAATTAAGGGTAAAAATGATATTATAATTACCCTAACACAGGTCCTAATTCTATTGTATAAGTGTAATTAGACCAAAAACTACCTTAATAATAAAATATTATCCTCTTTGGTCCACATGGAATAGATTAGGACGTTTATTATTATTTTATCTAAAGAAGAGTTAAACGAGTTAAATTCAAAGTTTAATAACTAAACTATTTTTAATATAGGGTTACACACAATATAAATTCAACTATAAATATTCATTAGAAAGATAAAAATATTTCCTACATAATGGTATTTTATTTATAATTTTTAGACCTTAAATAATTTAATTTATTTATGACACAATGATGATCCAGTAATTACCTCAATAATGAAATATTAAAATAATTGATATTATAAATATACAAATAAATGAAAATTGAGACTTATGATTAATTACACTAATATTATAGGTTAATATGAAATGTTAGGGTTGATTAAAAAAAATTATTTGAAGTGATAAAGTTTTTATGGCTTTCGAAAAATCAAATACTAAATAGTGTCAAAATTGACATAATTGAGTTTTTAAAACAACTACAATGTTATTAATTGATATAATGTTCCTAAAAATATAATGATCAGCCAAAGGACTTATATAAGGTTATATATATTAATAATTAACCACTTAGAGATCACTTGGCTTGTTATAGTAAGTTTATTAACTATATAATATAAAAATACAAAGAGACATGGTAAATGTCAAACTACTTAACTAAGAGATAAATCTAAAAGATAAGGTTAATATGATGACCTAAACCTGTCTAAAACCTATTGGTTGAGAGGTTTTCGATCCATACCCACCTTATACTCGAAATAAACCATTTTTGAGACATTATAAACCAAAAATTATTTTATTATAAAATAATATTTCAAACTTTTCCTAAAGTGATCCTCACTTCTCTTATAAAAGGGTACTTCTCCTTCTCTTAATTTAACACCTCCAAATCCATTTGTCTCAGCCAAAACCTACACAAATATCCTCTAAAATATCCTCCATTCAACCTAAAGGCCTTAATTTGATCATAAATCGAACCTAAGGATCCCTTTTGATCAACTTAAAAGGAAACACCTGAAGAAGAGATAATAATTTCACCACCCTCTTTCAAGTTCTTTTCTTCTTCCACTTCCTATTTATTTATTGTTTCCATACAAAAATAATAACTCCAGTAACTTATAAACACTTTAATGTTATTATAAATATATTACAACCATATTATTTATTCAATCCACCCTATAAAAGACAAAGTCACCATACGTGCGTACGTACGGCTTATCGTCTCCAGGTCGTGGTGTAGTTTGTTATTCAAACACTTAATTATTTGGATGGGTATAATAATGAGAATAACTAATTTAAATAATAAATATAACATGTTAATTATTATTTATATATGATATAACATCCAATTAAATACAATTTCACCATAAATATAATGATATTTTTGCTCGTACGTACGTACGGATTACCGTCTCCACGAACGCGATGAGATTCATTCCCCATCATAATCATTCAAGATTAATTTTAATTTTATGATCAAAAATAATGTTTATGAACATAATATAATTATGTATATTAATAAAATACATCATATCCATAACAAACATGGATTATGTAACCAATCATATAAAGGAAAACGAATCAGTAAACACCCGAAACGATGATGCTACAAAAATATTATTAACAAATAAATATTATAAGATAATATATGATATCAAATTTATGTATATGATTCTTGTATAATTTAATAAAAATTATTTAAATATTATATAGGAGGTTAACGTACCCTCAACTAAGTAAAAGTAACAGGTAAGGATTAATTCTATAATCTCTTTACTTATCTGATGTTGTTAATATGCAAGTATCTACTGAGACCTCTTTATCATCCACATCCATGTTTTCTCAAAAATTTAATTCAAAACATTTTTACTATTTACTAGAATATGTGTTAAATTAATTTATACCCTTATTTGACCACATATTTTTTGAAAGTAATCTTTCCTTCATTTTCCAAACGAGGTACTTTACGACCTTCTCGACAGAATTAAGGTAAGAATGTCTTTTTTTAACTTATACAGCGGGTGCGGTTATTTTCCACCGTTATAACATCATCAAAGCATCCCATAAAATCTTATAAGAATATTTTCAAAATAAATATTTTATTTTATAATTATATTACTTTTAAATGATTTCAAAGTATTAAGAGATATTTCTCTACAAAATAGTTTTGATTTCATCTATTTCAACATCCTTTGATGCATTTTAAGCTTGTTTGAAGTTGATTATTATGATAAAAATATTCCATATTATATTGAAGGTTTTCTGATATGATTTACTACGGATGTGGTATTTTCACACCATTTAGGTTTTATGGATAAAGTGTTGAAATTTAGTATGCTAGTTTTAATACGAATGTTTATGTTATGTTTAAACCTGTTCACATGAGGAATGCATTGGACTTAGTAAGTGGTGGGTGGAGCTCACTATAGCTCCCCGATGCATCGATAGGTCTCATGAGAAAGACTAGTGTCTTGTCATAATGCCTTGAAAAAATCTTATTTGTAGTCTTGGCACAAGGCCTTAACTATGTGGTTATGAAGTCTGGCATTATACATTCCAGCATTATGAAATTGGCTATTGATATTACATGTGGTTATTCGACGAGTACAATATCCATGTGAATAAGTAAATAGAATTATTTGATTTATCTTTTCCATATTATGATTAAGTTTAAAAGGCTTGTGTTTTAGTCTTATACATTTCCTTAAATGTTTATGCTTATTCTTGAAAGTTTCCACTATATTGTTATCCTTACTGAGCATCTGAGCTCACCCCTTTCTATTTTTTATTTTTCCCACAATGCGAAGAAGTATATTATGACTGAAATACATGGATAGTCTAAGGGATTAATGTGTTCAATGGAGACAATGTTGTTGTTGTTTTTCATTTTATAAAGTAATGTAAAACTTATGAATGTATCTATTACTTCCAAGGATACTAAAAGGATTGGTCTTTCATAATTTTGATCCCTTGTGATCATGCCAATATTATGTAATAATGCACTGACTCTAAGTAACTAGGTTCAGGGCCTTACATTATTTTTATCATCTATTTATCCCAAAAAATGAACAAAAATGAAAAAAAATGAAAAAAATAAATAATAAAAATGGATTTGAGATTGAATTATTAATTATGCATACATTTATGAGTTGTGTCTCTATTAAAAAATATTTAGAAAAATATTTTAATTACTTCATTTTATTCTATTTCCATCTCATCCTCAATGAAGAAAAGTTAAACAAAATTATAAAAAATATAAAAAAATGAAAAATGGTGAATTATAATGAAATAATTCATCCTGATCACTTTTTCAATAAATGACCATGTTAATGGGTGTGTGGTGTACATTTGTAAATGTAATTTATAGGGATAAATTTCCTAATTTTCACATAAATATTCATACATTGGTATTTGAGTGTTCAACCACCTCCTTTCAGCCTTAAAATTTTAAATGTTTTACCCACCAACCCATTCCTACAGAATTAAAATTGAAAATACCTCATGATTAATAATATTTTTATGTCTCACAGTGTGGATAGATGAGAATTTTCAAAAGGATATGATAACACATTGACTTTCCAAGTCTGATCACAACTCCATATTTAATTTTTATTGATTGAAGAGTAACATGAATTTTAATATGAGGTAGGTGTGATTGGTCCATGGATGGATTTTTTAGGTTGAATGAATTTAAATGTGAGAGTTTAAAATTAATGGGAATTTTGTTTTCATATATGATACATGAAAAAATTCTACTTTGGAAAAGATCTTTCAAATTCTCTCACTTTTTATTTTTTTATGGATTTTAATTAAAATATTTGACTATTTCCTAGGGGTTCAATGATTAAGTGTGGGGGATTGATGAAACTCATAATTTAATATATATAATTATATAATTAAATTTTTTTAATCTTAAAAATTTCATATTTCAAGGGTAATTTTCACAATTTTGTGTTTTGTAAATAATTTGAGCATAATTACGAAAGTGGCCAAATTTAGGAAATTTTATATTTTTATATTAGATATTTATTTTGGCCATAACATCTTATAAAATAATAAAAAATATGGAATTAATTTTTTATAGGCTTAAAAACATTATGTGATGAATTTAATCCAATGAAATAAAGATATTAATCCGGCATTATAAATCCCAAATAAACTTTATAAGTCGGGCCTTGGAATATATGCCTAGATTGTTTGAATTTGGAATATGGGATCATATTTTTCAAATGGGAATTCTAGATTATTTTAAAATTTAAAAGAAGTTAGAGAATACTTAGAAGAATATTCTCTTTAACTATGTCATCTAGAGATTCAAATTTCTTCATGTTCATAAATTCCTGGGATCTTGGAACATTCGAATTCAAACGGTGTCCAAGCTAGAAAAGTTTTATTAAGTAAAAATTTCATAACCCATGATACATGTTTCAAATGGAGATTAATTTTGTGGTTGGATAAAGTATACTTATAGAAACAACTAAAATGATAATAAAATTTTGATATTCAGTAATTAATTGTGCCGAAAAGATACTAACAATCGGAGGATAGTTTTAAAGAGAAATATATCCATACTTTTCACTAAAATGTACACTTCTATGTTAAGGGTTAGAAACTTAGTTTGGTAATTTATTGTAGAATATTAGATTTTATGATTCTATAATTATTTTTTAAAAGTTTAATATATTTTTTCATCTTCCACCCTTCTCTTTTTATTTTATATTTTTTCCCCTATTGTGCTCTTTCTAGTCTCCATGAAAATTGGGAACTAACCCTTATTGTTATTTAAGGTGGTAGAGATGATGTTTTTAGTTAATTTTGATTTAATGTATTCCATTTAGTTTATTATGATAATTTTAGTAGTGGTGAAACTAGTTTGGGTGTAGGGTTCACCCTATATTTACTAAAATTTTATTCTTCTTCCTATACATTTTTATTTCACTCCTTCATTGTCACAAAGCTGCATATAGGGTGGAGTAGCATTATGGTGATGCGAGAGCATGTATTGACCTATATGGGTGGTAGTTTTGAGATAATAACAATTCAATGGGAGGATGTTAAGTTATATTTATGACCTTAACATTGAGTAGAATATTGAAAATTAATATTTTAAAGAGCAATGATAGTCTCATTGTGGACTCCTCAAAACAACTTTTTTATTCTTAAATAGAATCTTTATGTTTTAACTTCCTTATATTTTACATTTTTTTTCATTTTTATTTATTTATTTATATATACATGAATTTTAAACCCCCCCCCCCATTATATTATTAGTTTATTATGATAGTATATTTTAGTTTTAAATAATGAAAATAGAAAATCAGTGTGTCTGTGTGTGTGTGTGAGCAGCCTCCTTGAGAGATCAAACCTAGGTGTGATTTATAATTTATGATTAGGTAATAATAATTTATTGGTGAGGGATCCATGAAAAAACTTCTAATAAATTTTGCATCATTTCTAGGGTGGTGAGTCACTTTCACAAAAAAAAATTAAGAAAAATAAAGAAAATAAAAATTTTCAAAAAATAAGAAAATAGAACTTCATTTCATAATGGATGTTCATAGGGATTTTACTTATTCTTAGCATATAGATAATCAAATGTATGATATTTTTATATATGATTCATCAATTATACAGGTTTTAAAAAATTTAAATTGATTGAATAAAATTTCAAGATGCCTGAAGAAGTGAGAAACCAAATAAAGATATTTTCTATTTCTCTTGAAGAAATAAAAAACTTTGAGTTCAGAGTATGAAAAAAACACATTGAAGATGATGTAAAACTTGTTCCACTAATATTCATAGTTGAATTACCTAAGGTGGTCTTGAATAAATCCATATAAGTTCCATATATCCTTTCCCATTAAATTATATATGAGGTTCTTGAAAAAGAAATACCAGCTTATGTACATGTGGGATGTCAAAATTATTTTTATGAATACATTTTAGAATTTATTAAACCCGAAAAGGTGTGTGATTTTATCATATTTACACATAAAAAATTAGCACCTCCATATTTCTCTCTATATTTAAAATAATACACCACCCATCGGATATAATTTAAAGAAACATTAGAGGTGATTTACTACCTACCTCCATCCACAAAAAAAACTACTCAAATAATTATTGAGAAAAAGAGATGAATAAATTGTTAGGCTTACTCAAAGCGATAATATTTTCCTAAACTCATTTTAATATTATTTTATTGAAAATTAATTTATTATTACCTCCCACTACTTTCATTTTTTTATATTTGGGTAATACATGGTTGACCTTAAAGGAAGGAGATGAAAATAATAATACACCTACAGAGACTAAGTTACCAGTAACCCTACTAGATGAAATCACATTCCAAGTTATCCTATATGTAGGGAATGATTTATTTATCTATTCTTAATATTTTAATCATATTTAGGTAAAATTATTTTCTAGCTTATTCTTTGATGAATTTTCTAAAATATTTTCACTTGAGAAATCCTTGGGTGTTAAAGTTGAAGAGGCCACATAAGTAGTGGTGGTAAATAAAGAGGACTCATTCTTTCTCTTTGACCAACTTTGCAAGTTTTACTAAACTGTGAATGGGATGGAATTAATTTAATCTATCTATGGATTCATCTACAACTTATGGGAGGGATTTTACTTTAGAATGAAAAAATTTAGTAGATCAAATAAAACAAGACACATCCACCATCAAACTTTGGGTAGCCATTATAACTACCTATTAGAGAAATTAAAAATCCAATATCTATTTGGGGGGTCAAAAAAAGCTCTATCCATCTCATTTTTTCCTTCTATTTATTTTTAAATATTTTTCTTTTTTTCTAGGTTTCAATGTCTAAATGGTATAATATTATAGCTTAACTCGAAAATTACTTTAAAAGATAAATAAATGTTGTAGCTTTCCTTCTATTTTGTTATTATATCCTTATATTTTTATTTGGTTTAAATTAAATGAGGTAAAGTGAATTTTGAGTATAGGGGAGTGTTAACTTGTTTATGATTCTTTGTGTGATTTTCATTTTGACTTTAATTTTTAGGAACTTTGATCTTCAATGAATATCTATAATCAATTATCACACTTGAATTGATTTTGAGTTATATTTCTTTATTTTCTATAAAATGGATTTTAAATGATTTTCCATGTGGAAACATTTTTCTGGATGTTTATATTCAAACATTTTAATGATTTTTCCTAATTTTTAAAATCTATTCCCCTGAAAAAAAACTCGAAATATTTTTTCCCATCCTATGAGGTATTCTAAACAATTTTAATATATTATTACTAATACCCACACATTCTTGAGAAATACTTGGAATTTATGTGCAACCCAAAACTTGTAAATATTCTCTTCAAAATATTTGGAGTTAATAAAAAAATTTAAATGTTATTGAGGATTTTTCAATAAATATTTTAACATTTGAACCACTTTAACATTTACCATTTTTTAGATCTTATAATCTATTAGTTTTCTTATAGGTTTAAGAAACATTACTATCTGATTATTCCTTACCTACCTTCACTCTAAATATTTTCTATGAATATTTCAATTTTTAGGGAGGGGGAGGGATTTTCAAGTGTAGTCTTTGGGATGTAGCTCATTTTTTCGTGTGAGATGAGTGTTTCATTATTCTGGACATTTTACAAATGGTAATGAATCAATTTTATTCATTATAATTTATTTTTATCATCCAATTATCCCAAAAAAAACAAATAAAACAAAAAATTAAAAATTAAAAAAATAGATATAATATTTAATTATTCACTATATGTACATTTATGAGTAATTTCATAATTAAAAATATTGAGGGTATTATTTTCATTATTAGATTGTATTTTTTCATCTCATCCTCTATAAATAAATTGAAAAAAATAAATATAGATAAAAAATAAAAAAATGAAAAAGGGAGAATTATGATGAATCTATTCATTGTATTGGCTTACTTAATCATGGACCTTATCAAAGGGTGGTGGTGTACATGTTTTAGTGTAATTTTGTGAGGTACATTTCCTATTTCTCACTTAAATATTCATGAATAGATATTCAAGAGTTCAACCTCTTCTTTTCATCCTTAAAATTTAAAATATTTTTCCCACTATCCAATATCTTGAGAATTAAAATTGAAAAAATACCTCATGATTAATAATATTTTTTGTATTATGGTGTGGATAGATTACAATTTTCACAAGCCTATATTGAAACATATACTTTCCAAGTATGTGTATAACTCTATATTTAATTTCTCTTCAGTAAAGACTGGCATGAATTTTAGTATGAAGTACATATGATTATTCCATGCATGGATTTTTGAGATTAGATGATTTTCAATGTGAGATATTAAAATGAATGTGAATTTTTTTTCATAGATGATTACTAATTAAATTCAATTTTGGAAAAGATCATGGAAATTTTCACACTTCTGATTTTTTTTGTGGATTTTGAATTACATATTTAATTTTTGCATGGTAGTTTAATATTTAAGTGTAGTGGATTGATGAAAATCATAATTTAATATATATAATTTATTAATTTAATGTTTTAATTCAAAAAATAACATATTTTGAGGAAAATTTTCACAAATTTATGTTTTATTAACAATTTGAGCTTAATTTTTAAAGTGTCCTAATATAGAAATTTAAATATTTTTATATAGGATTGGTATTCTGGATATCAAGAATTCTACAATAATCAAAATTGTGAAATTCATTTTTTTAGGCTTCAAAAATTTATGGGATTCATTTTGTCCAAAACACCAAGAGAAAAATCTAGAATTTTGAAGCCCAAATAAATATCACAATTCAGTCTAGGGAATTTGTGCCCATATTGAATGAATTTTGAAGTCAAACACATATTTCATAAATAGGAATCTCATATGATCTGAAAATAAATAAATATATAGATCACAAATGTATGGATATTTTATTTATTTTTTTCATCCCAATATTTTTATTCTTTTATGGTCATATATTCTTGGTATTTTAGTGCATTGGAATTCCAAAAATCACCATGCTTGAAAAGTTTTCTATGGTATAGTTATCATCACCTATGATACTTGTGTAAAATTGGGATCAAATTATTATGGATTAGATAGGAGATAATGATGAAAAACTTTAATTAATACCCAATTCTAATATTTATGAATTAAGTGTGCAAAACATTTGTAGGATATTTTTGGAGGAAAATCTGTACACACTTTTTCCTATAAATGTACGCATCCACTTCTATGTCAAGGGTTGGAAACTTAGGTTGGCCATTTATTATAGAATAGGATATTTTAGGCTGCTCTAATCATATTTTAAATTTTTGATGCTTTTTTTCATCTTCCTCTCTTCTATTTCCATCTTATATTACCCCCACCCCTATGCTCCTTCTAATCTACATGAAAATAGATAACTAACCCTCTTTATTATTCGATAGGGGATAGGTGATGTTTTTATTTCATTGTTCTTTAATGTATCTTACTTATATTACTCTAAGAATTTCATCAGTGGTGAAACAAGTTTTGGTGTAGGGTTCACCCTAATTTACCAACAATTGTATTCTTCTTCCCATTCATTTTTATTCTTCTCCTTCATTGATATAATGTTGCATATGGGGTGGAATATCATTATGGTGATGATGTGAGGGGTTATTTTCCTATATTCATTTTTTTTGTGGGATAATTACCATTCAATTTCATGATTTTGAGTGATAGGGTTTATCTCAACATTATGTAGAATATTTAGAATTAATATTTTAAAGAAAAGTTATAGCATCACCATAAACTTTTAAGAACAACTAATTCTTTATTCTTCACTAATATATTTGTGATTTCATTTCCTCTTGTTTTCTATTTTTGTTTTCATTTTTATTAACATATTTATACATCACATTCATTTTAAACCAACCCTAACCCCCAATTATATTATAAGTTTATTATACCAATATATTCTATTTTTAAATAGTAAGAATAGAAAAATGATGTGTGTTAGCGGCCTTCTTAAGAGATCTACATTGGGTGTGCACTATACTTTATGCTTAATTAATAATAATTTATTAGTGAAGGATCTATGAAAAATAACTCTCATAAATTTGTAATTGTTTTTAGGGATTACAACCACTTACACGCATTATTTTTCAAAAAAAAATTAAAAAAATCATAAATTTAAAAAACTAATAAAATTGAATTCCATTTCATATCTTTTATTTCTTATGTAAACATGGATTTTTATAGTGATTTTTATTTTTCTTGGAATGTTTCTAATAAAATTTATAGTATTTGAAAGCATGAATCATTAAAGACACTTGTTCAAAAAAAATCAAATTGATTGAAGTAAATTTCAACATTATTTAAAAAGTGAGAATCCAAATAAATATATTTAACACTTATCTTAAGGAAATAAAATCTTTGTGGTCGGAGAAGTAACAAAAACACACTAAATATTAGGTAAAACTTGTTCCACAAAAAATCAAAATTGAATAACCTAGGGATGTCCTGATGAAATCTGTAGAAGATTCATGTATCCTACCCCAATAATTTATAGATGAGGCTTGTGAATATGACATACCAGATGATGCACATATAGAAGATCAATATGATTTGGATAAATACTTATCAGAATTTATAAATGTTTAAATTGTATTTAATTATCCCTTTTTTGAAATTAAAAAAAAAATATTACCTCTCTTACACTCCCTATATTTTAAAGAAGATTCCACCTATGTAGGGGAATTTGAAGAAAAATTAAAGGATATTGACTACCAATATCCATCCACAACAAACTTACTCAAATAGGCACTGAGAAAAAAAGAATAATTAAAATTTGTGCTTACTCAAGGAGATTATATTTTAATGAACTCATTGTATTCTAATTTTCCAAAAAATTAATTAATTATTACCACCCATGCCATTCATTTTCCAAATTTGGATAACATATGGATATCCTTGGTGGTAGTGATGAATAAGATGACACGCCTAGTGATAATGAGTAATTAGGGGCCTTGGACAAATAAATCACATTCTAATATGACCTAATAAAAGAGAAAATTTTATTTATTGATTATTAATGTTTTTATCATACTCAATTTTATTTTTTTATAACTTCCTTTTTACTTAATTTTCTGAAAAAACATAACAATAGAAACACCCATATGTTAAAGTTAAAGTGTCCACACAAGAAGTGTAAGTAAACAAAGAGAACTCATTCTTTCTCTTTACCCTACCTTAAAAGCTATACTAGATCTCTAATGCGATGTATTTTTTCTAATCTATACATGGAGTCCTCTATAACCTATGTGAGTTAGTGTACTTTGGAAGAAAAAATGTGGTAGTTTAAATCACAAAAGACACATCCACCATCAAACTTTGGGTGACCGCTGGAACTACCAACTAGAGGAAGTAAAAAACCAATATCTATTTGGGGATAAAACCAAGTATTATCACTCTTCTTTTACCTTTATAATTATTTTATAATATTTTTCTTTTTTTTCTTGGTATCTAGGTAAAATTTTATCATCTATAAGAATAACTCAACATTTCCACTAAAAAATAAATTCAGGTTATATCATTCCTTCACTTTAGTTTTTCTACCCTTGTATCTTTATTTTATTGAGCATAAATGAATGGAATTGGAATTTAATTGTTGGGGGTATAAACCTATTTAGAATTCTTAGTGTGTTTTTCTATTTTTTTTTTTATGAACTTTGAGATTCAATGAATATATTTTTTTCTTTTTTCACACTTGAATTAATTTGGGGTGATTTTTCTTAATTCTAGATCAAATTGATTTTAATTGATTGTTGATGTGGAAAATTTTTCTAGGATATTTATTTTAAATCCTTTTTATTATTTTGGCTAATTTTTTAAATACATTCCTATGAAACACCGAATCAAATTATTCTTTCTTTTCATGTGAAGTATTATGAACCCTTATGATATAATCTTCCTAATACCCACAATTTGTTGATATAAACTTGTATTTTTTGTGAATACTATAACTTGTGATTATTCTCTTTAAAATATCTCAAATTCATAAAAAAAATTTAATGTGATTGAGGAATTTTTCTAGAAATCCATATTTTAACTTATGAACAACCATTATATTTACCCATGTTTATACCTTAGAATCCATGAATTTCTTTATAGTTTTATCCCACATTACAAGATAATTATTCCTTACCTACCTTCACCCTTAATATTTTTTCATGAATATTTTAAGTTTTAGTATGGTGGAAGATATTTTAGTGTTTTTTCTTTAGGTTTGAGCTCATTTTTTGGTGTGTGAGTTGTGTGTCATTATTATGGTCATTTTAAGAGAGTCCATGAGTCAATTTTATTCATTGTAATTTATTTTTATAATTTATTTCTCCCAAAAAAGAAAAAAATAAATAATAAAGAATGAAAAAAATGAGATGAGTTTGGATTATTCATTGTACATAAATTTATGAGTCATAACCCTTTAAAAAAATGTCGAGGGCATTATTTTCAATATTTCACTGTAACTTATTTTCATCTCATCCTCCATGAAAAAATAAAAAAAATGAAAAAACAAAAAGGAAAAAAGGAAAAAAAATAGAAAATGGATAATTATTATGAAATAATTCATTATAATAACTTATTGAATCATGTAACATTTTAAAGAGTGTGTGGTATATATTTTTAAGGGGGATTTAGTGAGGTATATTTCTTGGATTTCACTTGAATATTCATGTATTGGTTTTTAAGAGTTCAACCTCCTTTTTCCACCATAAAATTTAAAATGTTTTACCCACCAACTCATAGAAAAAAAATTCACAATAAAAATTCATCATTATTAATTATATTTTTGTGTCTCATGGTGTGTAGAGATGAAAATATTTACAATATTGTGGTTAATTTTTCACATTAAAAGTATGAGCATAACTGTATATTTAATTTCTTTTCAGTGAAGAGTGACATGAATTTCAATGTGAGGTAACTGTGATTGGGCCATGGATGGATTTTTTAGGTAGAATTAGTTTAAATTTGAGATTTTAAAATCAATGGGAATTATTTTTCATAGATGAGACATGAAAAAATTCAATTTTATAAAAGATCTTGTAAATTTTCTCACTTTTTATTTTGGTATGTATTTTCATTCATATATTTGATGATTTACCATGACTAAAATATATAATTTTTGGGGACTAATTAAACTCATAATTTCACATATGTAATTATTTAATTCAATGTTTTAATCTCAGTAATTTCATATTTTAAGGGTAATTTTTACAATTTTAGGATTCACTAACAACTTGATAATAATTGTGAAAGTGACCTAATTTTGGAACTTAATTTTTTTTACTTAATTATTATTTCATTTATAAACTCTTATATACTAATAATAATTGTAAAATTACTTTTTTATATGATTTAAAACATTATATAATGAATTTAATTCAATATAAAAAGGAGTAAAATCCAATATTATGAAGCCCAAATAAATATAACAAATCGGCCCTTATAATCTCTTCAGAGATTGAATGAATTTTGAAGATAGGATCATATTTCACAAATGGGATCCCAAAATGAGATAAAAATTCACAAGAATATAGAAAATATTCTTACTAATAATTTCTTTTACTATGTAATTTAATGATTGAGCCACCTTCATGGTTGTAAATTCCTTGGAATTATGTACATTGGAATTCATACTTTCTCTAAGATAGAAATGTTTATTTCGAGTAAAATGGTCATAACTCATGCTACATGTGTCAAATGGATCTCAATGTTTATGGATGGAGATGTGAGACTTGTGCTAACCACTTAAATGAAGACAAAATTATGAGATTTCAACATTAATTGGTCTAAAAAAGCTAACATTCGGAGGATTTTTTTACAAAGAAATATGGACACAGTTTTTAATATAAATGTACACATCCACTTCCATGTCATGTTTTGGAAAATTAGGTTTTCCATAAATTATAGAATATGATATTTTATGTTTTAATAGTTTTTACATATTTAATATATACTTTTTATCTTCCTCCCTTACCTTTTCATTTTATATTTTGTTTTCCCCCACCATTATCCTTATAATCTCCATCAAAATGGAGATCCAACCCACATTGTTGTTTAAGGGGGGAGAGGTGATGTTTTGAGTTTTTTGTGCTTCAAAGTATTATATTTATTTTATTATGGAAATATAATTAGTGGTATAATTATTTTTGGTGTAGGTTTCACCCTACATTAACTAATATTATATTCTTCTTCTCATTCATTTTATTCCGCTCCTTCATCATCATAATGTCGCATACGGGGTGGAGTATCATTGTGGTAATGATGTGAGGGATTATTATACCAAATGTAGAGGGTCGATGTGGGATAAAAAAAATTCAATGTAATGGTTTTTATTGATAGGTTTCATCTCAACATTGAGTATAATATTGTAAATTGATATTTTAAATAACATTGATAGCATCACCAAGAACTCTTGAGAACAACCACTACTTTCTTCTTTACTTACATCTTTATGTTTCCACTTCCTTATGTTTTTAATTTTTTTCAATTTAATTTATATATTTATATATCACATGAATTTTAAACCAGACGCATTGTATTAATGGTTTATTATTGTAGTATATTTTATTTTTAAAAAGTAATAATAGAAATAGGTTTGTGTGAGTGGCCTCCTAGGATGATTGACCGAGGGTGTACAATATACTAAATGATTAGGTAATAATAATTCATTATTTAGGGATCAATGAAAAATCCCTCTAATAAATTTGGATTCATTTTCATGTAGTTCGGTCACTTTCACACATTATTTTTCAAAAAAAATCAAAAAATCATAAATTTAAAAAACTAAAAAAATCAAACTTCATTTTATATATTTTATTTATTTGGTAAATATAGATTTTTATAGTGTTTTTTTATTATTCATGGCATATTTATAGTAAAATGGTTTAGATTTTCTAGGATGGTTCATTAAATATTCATTTTCAAAAAATAATTGAAGAAAATTCCATGATTCTTAAAGAATTGAGAAACCAAATAAAGATCCATTCCACTTCTCTAGAAGAAATAAAAAAATTGAGGTTAGTGGAGAAACAAAAAAATGCTTAAGATGAGGTAAAACGTATTACACCAACATTCATAATTTAATAACCCTAGGAGGTCTTAAAGAAACTATAGAATATACATATGGACTTTACCAATAATTTCTAGAGGATATTTCTGAAGAATACATGTCATTTAATGAACTTGTGGGAGATTAGTATGATTTGGATGAATAGTTGTTAAAATTTATAGAATATAACATGGTATGTAATTTTCCCATTTTTGGAAGTTAAAAACCAGTACCTCTCTACCTCTCTATGTATTTAGAAGAAGAAACCACCCTTTAGGAGAAATTTTTAGACATATTTGAAGATATTAACTACCTACATTCATATATAACAAACCAAATCAGAGTGGAATTGAGAAAAGAATTTAAATTCAATATTAATCTGGGTGATAATATTTTCTTGACCTCACTTTATTCTGATTTTAGGGAAATCTAATTTATTATTACCTCCTGCGACTTTAATTTTTCATATTCGTATAATACATGGATGTCCTTGGAGGATGGTGATTAATAAGATGATAAACCTGTTAAGATAGAGTTTTCAATGGATTTAAAAGAAGTAATCACATTACAATATAACCAACATGATGGGGGATATTTTTTATTAATTATTCGTGTTTTATTAAAATTCAAGTTAAATTTTTTTTCTAACTTACCCTTTGCTAAGTTTTTTGAAACAGGATCACCTAAGAAATCCCTATATGTTAAAATTGAAGAGGCCACACAAGTAGTGGAAGTAAAAGGAGAGGAATCATTCTTTATCTTTCCACCACCTTATAAGTAGTACAAAAATTGAAAAGGGTTTGAATTATTTTACTTTATCCCTGGAGTCCTATATAACCTATGTGAAGGATTTTACTCTCAGAGGAAAAAATCAGTTGGTTCAAATCACGCAAGTTGCATCCTCCATCAGACTTTAGATGAACATTATAACTACAAACTGGGGGCAGTCAAAAACCATTAACCACTTAGAGTGTTAAAAAAAGTGAAATCTTTCTTCTATTCCCTTTATATATATTTTACAAGATTTTTATCTAATTTTTTTCTTATTTTCTTAGTCTAAAAGGTATCATCTAAGAGATTTAGTCAACGCTTCCACTGAAAAATAAAATCATCTTGTATCAATCCTTCTCTTTGGTTTTTCATCCCTTATATTTTTATATTGTTAGGATTAAACAAAGGGTGGTTAAATTTATGTATGGATGAGAGTGTCAACCAATTTAGGATTCTTTGCATGTTTTTATTTTTGAATTTTATTTTTTAGTAACCTTGAGCTTCATTGAATATTTTTTTTTCATTTTTCATAATTGAATTTATTTTGAGTTTTTTTTATTTTAGATAAAATGGATTTTAAATGATTGTTGATGTGGGAACCTTTTCTTGGATCTTGATTTTCAATAATTTTTATGATATTTCCTACTTTTTTTAAATTCATACCCAAGAAACACTGACTCAAATTGTTTTTTCCCAACATTTTAAGTATTTTGAACCCTTTCGATGTATTCTTCCTAATACCCAAACTTTCTGGACAGAAACATGGATTTTTTTTGTAAACCAAAACTTGTGATTATTATATTGAAAATATTTACAGTCAAAAACAATTAATGGGATTTTGTAATTTTTTGGAAATTCATATTTTAACATGTGACCCACCTTTACATCTACCCTTATTTAACCCTTATAATCCATGAATTTCCTCATAGATTTAAGCCATATTACAAGATTATTACTACATACCTTTTCTCTTATTATTTTTTCAGGAATATCTCAAGTTTGAGCTTGGTGCAAGGGATTTTCATGTGTTTTCTTTTGTATGGAGCTCATTGTTTGGTGTGTGAGGTGCATGTAATTATTCTATGCATTTTAATAATAGTAATGAGTCAATTTAATACTTTTTATTTTATTTTTATCATCTAGTTCTCTGAAAAAAGAAAAAAATAAAAATAATTGAAAATCAAAAAAATGGAGATAAGATTGAATTATTTATTATTTACACATTTATATTTTTTTTCAAACTCAAAAAGTATTAAGGGAATGATTTTCATTATTTCATTATATTTTATTATCATCTAATCCTCCATAAAAAAATTAAAAAATCAAAAAAAATGAAAAACGGGGTAATTAGGATGAAATCATTCATATTATTCACTTTTTTAATCATGTACCATGTCAAATGGTATGTAATTTACATTTTTAGGGGGGTTTACTGAGGTATATTTCTTTGTTTTTACTTGAATATTCATGCATTCTATTTAATAGTTCACCCTCCTCTTTTCACCCATAAAACTAAAAATATTTTACCCATCAAACTATATCCATTAAATTCACCTTAAAAAGACCTCATGATTAATAATATTTTTATGTCTTATGGTTTTAAGAAATGATAATTTTTACAAGCCTGTCACGATGCACTCACTTTCTAAGTGTGATCAGAACTCAAGATTAAATTTCTCTTGAATGAAGAGTGATATCAATTTCAATGTGAGTTGGTTTTTCTTGATCCATGGATAGATTTTTAAGGGTTAACAAATTTAACTATGAGAGATTAAAATTACAGGGAACTTTTTTCATATATGAGGCATGATAATATTGAATTTTGGAAAAGTTCTTGGAAATTTTTTGACTTTTTATTTTGGTGTGGATTTGGATTCATATATTTGATGATTGAATGGGAGTTCAATGTTTAAGTGTGGGGGATTGATGAAACTCTTAATTTCACATATAAAATTTTGTAACTCAATGTTTTAATCCCACTAATATGATATT
Source organism: Viscum album (assembly GCA_963277665.1). NCBI lineage: Eukaryota > Viridiplantae > Streptophyta > Magnoliopsida > Santalales > Viscaceae > Viscum > Viscum album. The sequence goes on along the minus strand of OY728156.1, from coordinate 1,126,700,067 downwards.
TTAAGGGTAATTTTCACAAATTTATATTTTATTAATAATTTGTGCTTAACTGGGAAAGTGTCTTAATTTTGGAATTTAAATATTTTTATATTGGATTAGTATTTTGACCATAACACCTTCAACACTGCTTAAAATCATGAAATTCCCTTTTTATAGCCTTCAAAAAATTATGTGATACGTTTATCCAACTAAATCCAGATCTAAATCTAGAATTATGAATCCCAAATAAAGTGAACAATTTATTCTATAGAATATGTTCCAAGATTGAATGAATTTTTAACATGGGAACATATTTCAAAAATAGGAATCCCAAAGGAGAAAAAAATTCACAGGGAGATATGTCACATCTCAAAGAATATTTTCCTTAATGGTTTAATCTTAATATTAAACCTCATTCATGTCATAAAGTCCTGGTAATTTTTAACATTGTAATTTGGACTATCACTACTGGAAATATTACTTTTAAGAACGGTTTTGGCCAAACCGTTGGTATAGTTCATTAATTTGGACCTATACCAACGGTTTTTCCAAAACTGTTGGTATAGGTCACTTATATGGACCTATACCAACGGTTTTGGACAAACCGTTGGTATAGGGGGCCAAACCGTTTGTATAGATCCATTATAGAGACCCTATACCAACGGTTTGGCCAAACTGTTGGTATAGGTCCCCCTATACCAACGGTTTGTCCAGAACCGTTGGTATAGGTCCTAAAATCAAAGGACCTATACCAACGGTTCTCAAAATCGTTGGTATAGGTCCTTCGATTTTTAATCGAATATTCTTACCGAGAACATTATATAAATAAAAATTTAAAATTATTATAACAATACATATATATATTTATGAAATTATGTTCACAAAAGTCATGTTAGGTTAGTGGTTAAGTCATTGAATTATAAACTAGAGGTCCTGGGATCAAATCCCACCGAATGTTTTTTTTTTTTGAAATACATATACCAATGGTTTTGAGAACCATTGGTATAGGTTTTCATATTACTTATACCAATGGTTTTCAAAACCGTTGGTATAGACCTATTGTCACGGCTTACTTGCCAACGGTCCTCCGAACCGTTGGTATAGCCTATACCAACGGTCCTCCAAACCATTGGTATAGCCTATACCAACGGTTTGAGGGCCTATACCAACGGTTCCAAACCGTTGGTATGGGGTATTTTTCCAGTAGTGTATCTATGGTACATAAAAGTTTTCTAGAGTAAAATTTTCATAAATCATGTTACACATGTCCAATAAAGATCAATTTTTTATAGGAGATAGGAGACATATAAGAATAACTTCAATTAAGAAACAATTCCAAGATTTATCTATTATGTGGGTTGAAAATAATCCAACATTCACAAGATATTTTTGGATGGAAATATAGCCACACTTTTTCCTATAAATGTACCTATCCACTTCCATGATAAGATTTGGAAGCTTTGGTAAGACATTTATTGTATAATAGAATATATTATATTCGTCTAATATTTTTTACTTGTTTAATGCATTTTTTTAATTATCCCCTCTTCTCTTTTCATTTTCTATTTTGTTTTTCCCCACCATGATCCTTGTAATATCAATGAAAATGGAGAACAAACCCACGTTATTGTTTGATATGTGGGGGTTATTTTTTGAGTTTTTTGTGCTTTAATGACTTATATTTATTTTATAAAAATAATTTTAGTAGTTTTGAAACCAGTTTTGGTGTAGGGTTCTCCCTTCTTTCACTACTATGTTATTCTTCATCTCATTCATTTTTATTCCTCTCCTTCGTTGTCATTGTGTTGTATGTAAGGTGGAGTATCATTATAGTGATGATGTGGGAGAGTATTTTATGGTATGCTTAGGTTTGGTGTGGGATAATAAAAATTAAATTTCAGGGTGATGATTTATAGGTTTTATCCCAACACTAAGAAAAATATTTATAATTAACATTTTAAAGAACAATGATAGCATCGTCATAAACTCCTAAGAAGAATGGATTATTTCTTCTTCACTAACTTATTTGTGTTTTCACTTCCTTATGTTTTAATTTTTCTTTTCATTTTCATTTATATATTTATATATCACATTCATGTTAAACCTCCTCCCCCATTATATTAGTATTTCTTATATTAGTATATTATAGTTTTAAATAGTTACAATAGAATATCAATGTGTGTGAACGGGCTCCTGGAGAGATCGACACAGTGTGTGTACTATACTGCATGCTTAGGCTATAAGAATTTATTAGTGTCATATTTCTGAAAAATTACTCTCATAAATTTTTAACCAATGGTAGGTAGGCCAATCACTTACACATGTTTTTTTAAATAAAAATAAATAAATTTTGACAAACTAAAAAAAGAGAACTCTATTTCATATATTTTATTTCGTAGGTAAAAATAGATTTTTATAGTGGTTTTTATTATGCATGGAATTTTCATAATAAAATGTATGATATTTTTAGGGATGGTTCATAAAATATCCATGTTTAGTAAAATTTTAAATTGATTGAATAACATTACAATATTATTGAAGAAGTGAGTTACCAAATAAAGATCTTTTCTATTTCTATTGAAGAAATAAAATATTTGAGGTTAAAGCAGTAAAAAAACACATTGAATATGAGGTAAAACTCATTAAAAAATCATATTTGGTAAACATAAGTATTTATTAAAGCAATAAAAAAAAGATCCATTGGGACTTTCCCAATAATTAATAGAAAGTTATAAAGGAGGCATACCAACCGATGCACCTGTGAGAGATCAACATGATTTAAATGACTACTCATTGGAATTAATATAACTTGAAAAGTTAATTTATTCTCCCATATTTGAAAATTAAATTTATTAACTTTCTATATCATACTAGATTTTGGGTAAGGCACCACCGAAGTGGTGTAATTTGAAAAACAAAATTAATGGATATTGACTACCTTCCTCCATCCACAATAAACCTACTCAAAGATTCATTGAGAAAAGAAGAAAAATTAAACCTATAGCTTACTTATGGAGATAATATTTTCTTAAAATACTTTTATTATTATTTTATTGAAAATGAATTGAGTATTAACTCTCTCTAATTTAATTTTTTATATTTGAATAATGCATGGATGTGTTTAGAGGAATGTGATGAAGAAGATGACACCTGCTGAGACTGAGTTACTAATGGCCCTTCCTGAATAAATCACATTCCAAGATAAACTAATTAAAGGAAAATATATATTTATTGATTCTTCAGGTTTTAATCATATTAAAGCTGAATTTATTTTTTCTAAATTACCATTTACTGAATTTTTTTAAACATTATTAATAAAGAAATCTTTGGATGTTAAAGTTGAATAATCCACAAAACTAGTAGAAGTAAATGAATAGGATTCATTATTTCTATTTCCCTCACCATTAAGGTTGTACTGCATTGCTAAGGGGATGGAATTTTTTTACTCTATCCATGGAATCCTCTAAAACCTATGATAAGGAGTGTACTTTGGAAGGAAAAAATGTGGTGGTTCAAATCAAACAAGCCACATCCACCATCAAACTTTGGGTGACCATGGGAACTTCCAACTACGGGCAATCAAAAACCAATAACCAAAAGGGGTCAAACCAAGTCTTATCCCTCTTCTTTTCCTTTTTTATTTATTTTTCAATATATATTTTTTTATTCTATTCTTTTTTTCTAGTTCTAATTGGCAGTATCTATGATCATTACTGAACGCGGCCACTAAAAAATCAACCTAGGTAGTATCTTTCCTTCTTCTTGGTTTTTCCATCTGTATCTTTTTTTTATTGTGTTTAAATGAATGGAAGTGAAATTTAAGTATGGGGGAGTGTCAACCTTTTTAGGAGTATCTGTGTGTTTTTATTTTTGTCTTTTTAGTAAATTTGACATTTAATGAATATAAATTTTTATTTTTCACACTTGAATTGATTTTAAATTATTTTTCTTGATTTTGGGTAAAATGGATATCAAATGATTATTGATGTGGAAACTTTTCTTGGATTTTAATTTTCTATCATTTTATGAGTTTTACAAATTTTTGAAATCCATTCCCATAAAACAATGAACCAAATAAAATTTTCCTATCCTGTGAGGTGTTATAAGCACTTTTGATATATTCATCCTAATATGAAAACATTTTTTATAGAAATGTAGATTTTTTTTGGAAAACAAGATCTTTTGATTATTCTCTTTTAAAGATTTGGAGTTTATATAATGTTTTTAATGTGGATTTGTTATTTTTTTTTGTGAGTCATATTTTAGCTTGGGAATCTCCTTTAAATTAACCCTTGTTTAAACCTTCAAATCGCTAAATTTACTTAGAGTTATAATCCGTAAAAAACAAGATTATTCCATACCTACCTTTCTTATGAATATTTTAGTGTGAATATTTCAATTTCAAGTTAGGGTTAGGTATATTCGTTTGTGTTATTTAGGATAGAGCTCATTGTTGGTTTTTTGAGGTATGTGTCATTATTATGGACATTTAAAGAATGGGCATGAGTTAATTTCATATATTATACTTTGTTTTTTTTTTAATATTATCACAAAAAAATAAAAAAAAATAAAAAAAGAAAAATATATAAAATGAAAAACAATAGTATTGAGACTGAATTATTCATTATGCATACATTTATGAGTCATTTCCCTTTAAAAAATGTTTAGGTAATGACTTTTATTATTTCATTGTATTTTATTGTTATTTCATCCTGCATTAAAAAAATGAAAAAAAATGAAAAAAATGAAATGAAAAGGGGATAATTGGGATAAAATTATTCATTTTATTCACTTTTTGAATCATGGTCCATCACTACTATAAAAATGGTAATTATGATAGGTCATTTGCAAAGAGAACCATCCCCATCAAAAATAGTCCCGAAGAAAGATCTATTTGTGATGGATTATATTTTTTCGTCACAAATAACTCTTATTTGTGATTGAGCAATATAGGTCGTCACTAATAATTTTGGCATGCATGCATGATATTCCGTGGGAAACCTTAGTTGTGAGGGATAATAACAAAAGATTGTGTTTCTTTCACTATTATCATTCCTAGACGAACCTTTTGCGATGGTTAATGAATCCCATCATAAAAGGTTTAAAATATTTAACCTTTAGTGGTAAAAATAAAATTTGTCGCTAATATCCCATCATAATTAAAAATGAATTAAAAACTAATGGACCACTTTCTCCTCCCATCCTCCCCATTTCTTACCTTTGTGTATAGCACCCATCATGCTACCCTCGGATGACCCCCTCACCCAAATATTCTATCACACTTAATTTCTTGAAAATTTGGGTACAAATCACCCAAGTACAGATTCCTCTTTCATTAATTTTGTGATTTACCATTAATTCTTATAGAAATTAGTTTACTCAAACCCTAGTTCAAAAACACTAACTGATTTTTAGGTTTTATTTGGTATTTAGGGTTTTTGTAATTTATTATTACCTATTTGGGTGTTCAACGACTCTACATGAGTTGATTACAATTGATTTGAGGTATTTTCCCCAATGTTAAACCATTATATTTAAGAGATATTTTTGTTTAGTATTTAAAGTTACTGCAATTTTATAATTTTATGTTATGGTTGAAAATATGGTTATTATGAAAATTATTTATAGGGATGTCTAATATTTATATAAATTTTGACTTAGTTTATAAAAATCTATTTAATTGGTCAACTGTATTTTTTGATTATGGTGATATAATTATTTATGAATTATAATAATGCTTGGATTATGGTTGTGATGTTAAACCTTGTTTGATTTTTTTATATTTCGACTGTTATTCATTTATTTAAAACATGTTAATATAGTTTTCTAAATTTTTGTATATATACATATATTAACATGTGAATATGCATATATAAATTCTTTTAAAAAAAATATAATCTTTTTGATGTATATATGTGTGTGTGTGTGTGTGTATTTATTTATTTGGTATGTATATTTGTTTAAAAAACACATAAAAATTTATTAAGTATATATATTTTATGTATATATATTTTATGTATATATATTTGAAAAATAAATCTGGTAATATATATATATATATACATGTGAATATATATATATAAACGTTTTAAAAAAAAACTTGTTTGGTTTTTTATGTGTGTGTGTGTGTGTCTGTATAGATTTGATATATATATTTGTTTAAAAAAATGTGTAAAATATATTTGATGTATATGTATATATTTAAAAATAATGTAATATATACATAAACATACATACATATAAATATATACAATGTATTAATAAATAGAAAATTAGTGTTTAGTAAAAATTATGAAAAAATCAATTTAAAGACAATTTTTGAACAAAAAATTTATAAAAAACTTTTTTTATAAAAAAAATATTTATAAAAAATAATTTTACAAAAAAACAATATATAATAAATAAATTATCTATAATGATTACTGGTCAATAAAGGACATATTTAGCCATGAAAGAAAATTATAGATGTCTATAAATGTTTTGATCTTTCTTTGTTAAGATATACTCTTTGTTAGGATTTATTAAACTGAAAAAAAATAGTAATAATAAATATGTTTTGATTAATTTTATTTATAATTAATAAATAATACATATTTGATAATAAATATTTGTAACAATCAATAAAAAATGTAATTACCTGTAAAAAATATAAAAAATACCAACATTTTTAATAAATTCATGATAATTAGTAAATATGTTGTAGTAATTAAAAAACAGTATCAATAATTAATTTTTAAAAAAATAAATAATTATATAATATTAGTAATAATCAGTAAATACTAGTAAATTATGATCATTTTAAAACATATATATATAATATTTATAAAATATTAAAAAAAATATCATCGCGTACAATGTTACTAAACACCCAACATGCACAAATATTATGTCTCGCCAAGGGTAAAATTTTCATCTTGGATCTAACGGTGGTTTAAGATTTCTCATATGATAAACTATACAGGATATACTTCAAGGTTTTGTAAAAAAATTTAATAAAAATATTGAATGAATTACCCTTGCTTGTGATGTTACCAAACACCCAACGAGCACAAAATTAATGTTTCTCCAAAGTTAAACCTGGCATCTCGGACCAAACGGTGGTCTTGAATTTCTTATACAATACACCATTCGAGTGATACTTTAATTTTTTTTTGTAAAACATTATAATAATAATAAATTAATTACTCTCGCATGTGGTGTTACCAAATGCTCAATGCGCACAAATGTTATGTTGTGCAAAGGGTAAAACTTGTATCCTAGACCTAACAGTGGTCTCAGATTTCTCATATGATACATCATTTAGGAGATACTTCAGTTTTTGTTGTAATATATTATAAAAAATATATTAAATGAATTACCCTCATGCGCAATGTTACCAAACACCCGATGTTCAAAAATATTATATCGTACCTAGAGTAAACCCCGCATCTCAAACCAAAAAATGGCCTCATATTTCTCCTACACTACCCCATTTGGGATATAATTAAATTTTTTATAGAAAATTATAATAAAAATATTAAATTAATTACCCTTGCATATGATATTACCAAACACCTGACATGCACAAATATTATATAGTGCCTAGGGAAAACCCTTCATCCCGAGATAAACAGTGGTCTCAAATTTCCCATACGATACACTGTTTTGGAGATATTCCATTTTTGGAGAAAATATCTCTCACATGATATAATATAATTAATGTTTTTATTATATCTCCATAGAGCCTCTATAGTCCCTAGAATCCTATACAAACTTAATTCCTTACTTCAAAAATATTCCATTGAATATTATAAGTTGTTAAAATATAATAAAAATTTCTAATTAGTTACAATGAGTAAGTTTTATTCCTTTTTATAGATAATTATGGAGTTAGGAAGAATACACCAGTTTCTATTACGCGATCGTGATTATATAAATCATTACAAAAATAAAAATTCATCTGGTAAAAATCCTATCAGTATTGAGGGTGTTGAAACATTTATATCATTTGAATCATTGAATTCTGAATTATTTTCTAAATGAATATTTAAATTTCCATTTAAGAAATGTGATCATAAGAGATTCAAAAATTTTGACAATTTTGGACTTCATCTGCTTCATTTTGGATTTCGGAAATATTATATTTTTTAGTATCAACATGGTGAACATAATTCAATAGAAAATACAATTTTTTTGGTTCTAGATCCTTCATTTTATAATTTAGTACATGATGCTTCTGGCTTGTCTATTCAAGAAACAAAAACTCATGATCATATTCTAAATCCTGAATTAAAGCCTTCTAAATTTTATAATTTTTTGAAATCTGGTGAGGAGGCCTTATATCTAGGAATTAAAATAATAAAAACTTGAAACTATTAAAAAATTTATGGCTATTAAATCATATTTTAAAATATAAAATTGTTTCTTCGATCAAATATTATGTTTTTTTAAATCATTGTTGCATGGTGCAAATATATTGCATGTAAGATTCTATGAAAGTAAGTGGTTGGTCAATAATTTGGTTCTCATTCATCATAAGATTCATGTGTGTTCAAAAGACTAAATCTTATATTATGGATATTATGAATCATTAGTTAATTTTCCAACATGTGGAGAATCGGGTTGTAAATAAAAACAGCAAATAAAGTTTATATTTTCTTTGAAATTGTTGTGGTATTGATAGAGTCCTATTTTTCATTATTTTTTGATATAAAATGAAATTTTTTCACGTTAAGTGGTTAATATTTATGGTATGTAAATATTTTTATGTCTTGTGTAAGGATGTGGAGTTTGATAAGAAAATGAACAAAAATATATGAATATAATTTTCTACAAACACTTTGTGTCACGTCATGAAGTAGCACGGTGTGACACCAGATTTTTGAAGGTAGATTGATACTTCTATAAGGTCAAAGAAAAGTCAAGAACCAATTATAAAGATAAAAAATGAAGAACTAGGCTAAAACGAAGTGAAATCCACTAGAAAATACCATTACATGTCTTGTAAGTGACATTCATGATGGGTAATTTGAAGGAAGACATGTTTTGAAGCATTCCATGAATCAAGACATGAAAGGTTCATGACCACACACATTACGCATCATGTACACCACTTACATGATGTGTAGCTCTCATATAGGACCAAAAATAGACCAGTCTAGCATTATTAATGAATTTTATGACCCAAAAACCCATATGAATGAATTTTAGACCCATTTATGATTCCATTTAAGGAACTCAGTGTGGATTGAGGCCTATAAATAAAAATCTAGGATAGAGGATTTATGATAAGATCCTGAGGATCTGTTGTTGTGTTGTTCTATAGGGATGTTACTGCTTTAGTATTTCTATATTTTCCCTTTATTTTTGTTTTATTTTCCTATGTAATGCATCCATTTATCCTTTAATTTATGTGTTTCTATCTTCCTCCATTCCTATTTCTCTTCCAACCCTAATCTCATTCACTCTCTCTTCCATTTTTCATAATGATCACTTTTCACTTTACAATGGAATTTGACTAACCTGGTGATTGGCCCTGAGGTAGGTTTCACCGCGTTCTTAATTATTTTTCTACAATTAAAAACATTATTATTATATTTTTGGGGGATGTGAGAGTATTTCATAGGTGTGGCGATTATAAACGCTGACATTATTTCCAATTCCATTTCTTTTCTTTGATTAATTCTTTTTCCCTCCATTCTCTTAGGAAAACCCTTCATAGGGTGGATCTAGGGTTGCCTAAAGGAATGAAATAACATACTGGGGTGCCAAGACTTTTAGTAATTGCATTCTTGGTTGAGGTGTTATCCTATTTGACTATTGGAGGAGGTGGGGTTTGGTGCCCTGAAGGCATGATAAAATCACACACTCAATAAACCAAAGGAAAGTAATTTTTTAATGATATTTCATCAAACAACTTATAAAATTGAATTTAAACAATAAATAATGAATGAATAAACATATGTTATCAAACACTAGACCAAGGCCTTTATTTTTTATCTGTATTCTATCTGCATTTTCATTTTGGTTTTAATTCAACACTCCATTATTTAAATTAAACATTTTACAAAAACCCCAAAGCAATAGTTGTTATAAATAATAAAAACAATAAAAAAATAAACATCTTAAGTGAATTAGATATTAGTGATTGAATCGACTGTGAAGCTCCTCAAGTGAAATGAACATAGTCAGCCTGTGTGCAACATTTAATAAAATAAAATTTTCTTTTACCATGCCTACGATAGGCATGCATTAGGTATTTTTTAATTACACCCCATTTATATCATTTATTAATATATCTTAATTTAGCTTCATTGATGACATGGATTAAATCAAACTTTTCTATTAGTAAAATCTTAAATAATCCATATGATGGTGAATTATGGAAACACTTTGATCAGATGAGTCCTTCTTTTTCATTATGACCTCATAACATACAGTTAAGGTATTCTACTGATGGTTTTTTTGCATTTGATACTTACAGTAGTCGGTATTCTTGTTGTCCTATTTTCATTACACTATACAAATTTCCACCTTAGATGATGATAAAGGAACTATATATATATATATATATATATGGAATTATTAATTCCAAGACCTCTCAATAATAATATCGATGTTTATTTGAATCCACAGATTGATGAGTTAATTTCATTATGGAATAATGACATAACTACATTTGATATAGTTGTAGATCATAGTTTTACACTGAATGTTTCATTAATGTCTATGACCACTGAATTTCCAACATATGGTATGTTATCTAAATGGAGTAAACATGGTCTAAAATTATGTTCATAATACATTTATTAGAATAAATCATTTATGCTTATCAATTGGAGAAAGACTAGTTATTTTGACTATCATTGAATATTTCATCCTACAGGTTACCCTTTTCAAAGTAATAGAAATAATTTTACAAAAGGTATAATTGAAGGAGTAGAACCTCCAGAATTTCACTTTGGTATTCACGTAAAATATATCATCTCCTCATGACCTCCTATTACTTTTCGATCAACTATAAATGAACAAAAAATGGTTTTGGAGATATCATAATTGGCTAAAATGTAGTATTTTTTGTGACCTTCCATATTGATAGGAATTTTTAGTTTACCGCATGTTACATGTAATGAATATTGGGAATAATTTTTTTTGTAACATATTTTATACCATGTTGGACACACCTGGTAAGACCAAAGATAATGTATTGGCATGGTTAGATCTTTCCAAAATTTACAGAACTCTGGAATATGAATTATTTGAATATGAAAGATCACATAATTTAATAAATCTAAAATATTCTTATTCACATTTTAAAGAAATTAATTTATAATTATGTTAGTGTATTATAGATTTGAGGTTACCAGATTATTATGCTTCTAATTTTTCTCATTGCATCAAAAATAGGCATATTATCGGGTTAAAAACTCATGATTACCATGTCATAATGGAATGATTGCTTCATTTTGGTCATATATAGATATTTAATTCTTCAATATATGATGTGTTGACAAAAATTTCATATTTATTCCAAGATATTGTTATAAAAACATCATATTATGATGAATTGAGTATGCTGGAAAAAAATAAGTGGTTTTAATTTTTTGTAAATTGGAGAAAATATTATCATCATCCTTCTAGGAATCAATGGAACATTTAAGATTGCATTTATCATGGGAAGACAAATGTGGAGGGGTGGTAAAATTATGATGGATATACCCATTTGAGATATTTTTGTAAAATTTAAAGAATAAATTATGTAAAAAAATCAGTTGAAGTGTTGATTGAAGAAGCGTACTTGGAAGATGAAATTCCAAATTTCTACTCTTATTATTTTCAATCACAATATCCTTCAAAACATAATCAAATGGGTTATAATAAGGAAAGTGTTGATGATGTCATAGAATATCAATTTTTAGTTTTTAATCAACTTGAGATCAGTTTTGGTGGTTATCATGAATGATAGATGTCAGATGAATATCTGCACATTTATCATACATATGTTCTGTTGAATTGTTATGAAATGACATAATTTGTGTAGTTAGTTTTACATTTTATTTATTTTTTAAATTTTTATAAAAGATAAATTTATTGAAATTATTTGTTTTGTAGAATATATGATGACCATATTAAAAAAATATAAAAATTACTTATACTTCTCTCATAGAATATCATCAATATAATTTTGTATATTGGTTTCAAATACTGGTAAGTTTAGTTGTTTTAGAAGGAACATTAAAACGGTTTTATGTTGATATCTATTATTAATAATTTATATTGTTTGTAGGAAACACAACATGAAATTAAAATTTATATTTGATTATGTATTCTCAAAAAAATTCCTTTGAAATTGGTAAAATATAATAATGGGTATGTGGTTAATGTATTTTATATTCTATACACACATAATAGTGAATCAAATAAATCGATGAATAATGGTGTTTCTTTGAAATAATATCATAATAAAGAAAGTGAAGTTGAATTTTTATGGTATGATCTATGAAATAATTGAGTTATGTTATCTGGTAGAAAATTATGTAGCAATATTTAAATGTCAATAGTTTGATACTGATCAAGGGTTGCGAGTTCATCCATGATATAGAGTCATTGAAATTAAATATACTAGTCTTTTTTCATCAAATGAACCATTTATATTGGCACATAAATCACATCAAGATTATTATGAAAATTAATGTGATGTTTCAAGATATTTGAATGACTAATAGAGTGTAATAAAAATTAAATCTCAGAAAAATAAATTTCTTGAAAATGAAAATGATTCTGTAGAAGTGCAACATATTAAAATTTCTCAAGAAACATCCCCAAATATATCTCTTACCTGAAGAGATATAAATATAGATGATAAAACCCCCCAGTTAAGGTTTAATGATATAGATAATGTTGATGATATAATAAGGGATAATGAAACTAAAATTCATATAAAAGTTGACAATTTTAAAGATGAATATGAAGATATTTTCCTTGGTGAGGAAGAAGATGGTGATTGATGTATTATATTCAGGTATTTATTAGTTTTTTATATTTGGTATTTCTGTTACAATTATTTATAGGTAATATTTTTTATTTTAAATGGATGGATTCGATGATTTATTATGTTCCTCTACTGATGCAAGTGATTTCTTTTATTTCTATGTCTATATTAACAAGTATTTATAAGTGAGAATGTTATATTCATCAAGGTATTTATTAGTTTTTTATATTTTTTATACAAATATTTACTGGTTAGATTATTATGTTCTATAATTTATTTACATACAATTATTTTATTCTGGTATTTATTTGATTTTTATATTTGATATATGTATTGAAAATTATTTACAGGTAATATTATTATAGTATTGTATTTATTAGTATTTTTTATTCGATATCAATATTAAAAAAGATTATATGTAAGATTATTTATTTCAGATGGGTGGAGATTCTCTTGAAGATTTATTTTTTCTCTCACTTATTGTGGACATCCCGAAGATGAGATCGATTCATCTAATCTGTAGGATAATATGCCTATTAGAAGGTGTGTGATCTTTCTCGATTGATGATTCTAGGCCCTATTATAGAGAGAATTTCATCTCTTGATTTTGATCCAAATTTATAGAGGTATGTTCAATTATTTAAGGTATTTGTTTTATATTAATATTTGTGTATTAATTTTGGAAATAATATTTTGATTTGTTTTTATTTTTATATAATTTTTATTTAGCTATTGGAAATTATGGTTCAATTATAAGAAATTATTTTTCTAATCCATGGGTGTCATGGGATTAGTTTCCCATTTTTGTTCATCAACATATGTTTGACCTGTAAATTGTACATTATTAAATAATATATTTTATTTTAAATTTATTTATTTAGTGACATGTTATTTTTAATTTTCTTTTAGAATTTACAATCTATGATTGTCGATAGCCTAAGATCTCCAATCCGGGAGGAAGGAGAGAATTTTATATGTGAACATTTTCATTAGTTTTTACACAACCTCAAAAAGTAAACCATGGATAGAGCTTATACAACTATTTTCAATCAGTCTTGAGTCTTTCATTAACCTGGGTATATCCCTACTCAAGTATGGTATGGATTATATTCCAACTAGATAAGAGATACTTTTAGGAGGAGTTCATCATCTGGACATCAGAATCGAGGGAGGTAGGAGGTCACACATAGGTTGGGAGTCATACATTTGGTATACATCGACGACATATGGTAAGTAAAATTATTTATTAATGTATATATGCTTAAAATTTAAATTTTTTTATATTTTAAAGTGTACTATTGACCCCTATATTATGAAGTTTATAGTTTATAATAAGATATATATTGATCCCAATACATGAAATATTGTTAATGGTTGATAGTGCCATATTGTGGTCAGTAATTTTTTAAAAACAATAATGACATTAATTTTATTATTATTATAATTTATAATTATATTTGAAGGAAATTTATGAGGCTAAAACTTCTTATTCACAATAGACTCAATCCAAGAGTGAAGAATATCCCACTTATGAGTCAGCTTTTGATGAGGGGGATTGGATACAAGCTCCTTTTCATAGTGTCTAGAAAGGTGAGGTGACTGGTATTGGTTCACTTATAACATCTATGAGTTATTATGGAACTTCTACGATGTCATCAGTCAAATTTAAGAGAGGTTCTAGAGAGTCTTCATAATCATTTGCTACATAGTATGAGGAGAGGTTGAGAGCTTGGGATGGGATGGTACAATGGATATAGAGAGGGGGGAGTATGAGCATGAGCAATAGCATCTGAGGGATGAGAAGATGTAGGATTATATAAGATAGATTTTTCATAGTATTGGTATGGATTTTCCTCCCCCGTTTGAGAGATGAGAAGATTTTGGAGTATAAAATATTTATTTAAGAGAATAGATTATTTATTTATTTGGTTATTCAATAAATTTAAGTGGATTTTGAGTGGACCAAGGCTATTCTGGTAGTAAAATAATTATTTTTAAGATGGTAAATAATTATTTTAACTAGTTCGCATAAGACAAAATAATAATAACTCTATTATCACTACATGGCACGGGATTTCATTTATGATTCTTCTTTGCGAAAGTTGGCGCACCACGAATAATGGTGCTATTATAGTTATTATGTATCATGGAATTTCTCTAAGGTTATGAATGTATTTAATTGATGTTATGCAATTAAATATTGTAACTAAAACCCCATGTCGTTAAATATACAGATGAATCTATTGTGCCATTACGCATGGTGAACCAAATTTCCGGTGGTGAGAAAATTGTTTATCCAAAACAATTTCTCTCTCAAATCCTCTCCTCTCCCCTCTTAATAATGAGAGATGTTTTTCAATACCAAATAAAAGGATATCAAGAATGGATGGTGCAAGACACTTGCTTCACCTCACTAGAACCCGGAGAACGAGCGGTATCGATTGGAGTCCATCAGAGCACGTGTGGGTCACTAATAGAGTGGTTCTGGTTTGGATCCTTGCAAGCGCAACAAGACAATCTGAAAGGGTCATTCTGAATGATCAACATCATCAATGAAGAAAGTACTGAAGATCCAGGTATTTAATTTCTACATAAATTATTTAAATTAATTATAATCATGACGTGCAAGATCCTATCTCTAGGATCCAGCACCCTTTTCTTCTTTTGTCTAGATCTTTGATTTTAATCTGTGGATACTGGCTTTTATCGTTGTTTTGATCTTGTATTGGTCATCGATTATGGAAAAGGTAAAGTTGGTCACTCCCAACTACCACGCTTCTGCTGCGTCTAGATTCTACAATTCATACCCTTAGTCATTCTTCCACCAAAACTAGAACTAAATCCCATCCTTAGTACACTCAAGTATTCCATTCTAGAGATTGTTGATGACCTAATAGTTATCATTAACTCTGAACTATACTAATCATAAGAGGAAATTTTGGTTGAAGTATTGAAAAATCATAAGTAGTCAATTTCCTGGGGAGTGGCTGATATTAAAGGAATCATCTTTGATTTATGCACCCATAAAATTATAATTGAGGAAGGTGAAAAACCCAAACATCAACCACAGAGGAGACTCACACCACTAATGAAGGAGGTTATTATAAAATAATCTCTAAAAATTGTAGATGTTGGAATAATATTTTCAAAATCTGATAGTGAGTGGGTGATCCCACTGAAAGTAGTTCCTATGAAAGGAGTTCTCAAAGTCGAAAAGAATGATAAAGATGAACTAATCTCAAATTGCACCATCACTAGATAGAGAGTATGTGTGGACTACAGAAATATGAATGCAGAAAGCTGGAAAGATCATTTTCCCTTACCTTTCATGAATAAAATTCTAGATAGACTTATGGGACATGAATTCTATTGTTTCCTAGATGGATATTCAGGATAAAATCAGATAGCATTCAACTAAGAATATTATTCAAAAACAACTTTTATGTGTCTATTTGGAACCATCACCTATAGGCGCATGTCTTTTAGTATTTGTAATGCACTAGGAACTTTTAAAATATGTGTGATACATATATTACATGATATGGCGGATTAATTGTTAGAAATTTTCATGGATGAATGTTCAGTTTATGAAAGATCCTTTGAAGTCTTCTTAAGCAATCTTGAGCTCGTATTGTAGTGCTGAGAAGAGAAGTCTCTAGTTTTAAACTGGGAAAAATGTCACTTTATGGTTAAAGGAGGAATATTCCTTGGACATAAAATTTCTAATAATGGTGTAGAATTTGATCCTGATATGATAAAAGTTATCAAATATTTACCTGAACCTTCAATGGTCAATGGTATAAGGAGCTTTCTGGGCCATGCAGGATTTTATCAGTAGTTCATAAAATAATTTTCAAAAGTTTCCCACACTATAACGCACATATTATCAAAGTAAATTTCATTTGAATTTATTGAAAAATGTTGGAAGGTATTCAATGTTTTAAAGCAAATCCTAATAGCTAATCTTGTAATCATTTCACCAAATTGGGAAAAAGAATTCGAATTGATGTGCAATGTCAGTGACTTTGATGTTAGTGATATTTTAGGACTGAAATTCGGCCACATATTTTTTCTGATATACTATGCCAGTCACACACTAAATAAAGTTCAAGTGACCTAAAAAACTATAGAGAAACATCTCTTATCAGTTGTGTATGCTTTCAAGAAATTCTTCTCCGATCTGGTTTTGTCCAAGGTGATTGTGCACACTGATCATGATACCCAAAGATATTTGATAAATAAAAAAGATACTAAGACAAGACTGATATGGTGGATCCTATTTCTATAATATTTTGACATCATAATCAAGGATACCAAAGGCATAAAAAATGTAATCGTTAATCACCTATCCTAACTTTCACTACCACTCATAAAGGGTGATGATGATATCGATATTGAAGTCGACTTTCCTGATGAAACCCTTTTCAACATAAGGGTACAACCATAGTTTTAAGATATTGCAACTTATCTCGACATGGGATTTTTACACCAAGATATCTCCTACCAATAAAGAAGAATATTTTTAGCTAAAGCATCAAACTACTATTGGGATGAACCACTCTTGTTTAAGCGCTATGCTGATGTCTTGTTGCAACGCTGCATTCCAGAAGACGAAATCCAAAACGTGTTAGACATGCGTCAGACGTCGCCAACTAGAGTAAATCTTGGACCAAAATGCATGGTAGGAAAGATCCTGCAAATTGGAATTTTTTGGACCACACTACACCAAGATGCAAGGGATTAGTGTCAAAGTTGTGATAGGTTCCAACAAACTGGAACCATTGGAAAAAAAAATGCTCCAAAACCTAATCATGGATGTCGAAATCTTGAACGTATGGGGGATAGATTTCATTGGACCATTTACCAATTCACATGGAAATTCCTATATCCTTGTTGGCATTGACTACGTCTCTAAATGGGTAGAAGTTGAGGCTACAACACATGGCATAGAAAAATTGTTCATGAACTTCCTAAAAAAATGTGTTTTCAATATTTGGATTTCTTAAAGTAATCATTAGTAATTGAGGCACACATGTTAATAATAAAGTTGTTAAAGGACTGCTAGAGAAAGATAGAATCTGGTATAACACAAGAACTCCCTACCACCAGCAAACAAGTGGGCAAGTTGAATTGTCAAATAGGGGAATCAAACAAATCTAGGAAAATACTGTGAATATAAGTCAGAGTGATTGGAGTCTGAAATTGGATGATGCACTATGGGCATACCACACTACATAAAAACACTCATTGGCACCACACCATTCCAATTGGTTTATAGAAAACCTTTTCATCTATTATTTGAATTAGAGCATCGCTCATACTGGGCAATTAAGAAGATCAATTTGGATTCTCAAAAAGTTGTAGAAGATCAGATGCTATAATTAGATCAATTGGAAGAAATCAAAAAATATTCTTATGAAAATTCCAAGATCTATAAAGAAAAAAAAATAAATGAAATGATCAACGGATTGCAAGGTGCATCTTTGTCCCAGAAAATGTGATTCTTTTGTTTAACTCGAGATTAAAATTATTCCCTAGGAAGATGAAATATAGATGGTCAGGACCCTTCATAGTCATTAAACTATTCCCTTATGGGACCATTGAAATTCAAAAGGAAGGTGAACCACTATTAAAAGTCAATGGTCAATGATTAAAAATATATCAAGAACCCTTCCCTGAAGGTTGTGTCATCAACCTAAAATTCATTTGAGCCTCAAAGTTTCAAGATATTGATGTTAAAGGAAGTGTTGACTAGGAGGAAACCCATGATAGGTTGCCTTAGACTAGGATAGGTTAAATTAATCTTCTAATTACTTAGGGTAGGTCGGGAGCATAAGATCAGATTCTAGTTTCAATCTAAGAAAAAATAAAGAATTACACATCGTGTACTTGTAACTAACAATGTGTATTTTCACAGTAAAAAATTTCACAAAAATTCCAAATACATGATGTGAAACCCAGATACACATCATTTATTCATTTGAATATATTTTTTAAAAATAGGTCTTGAAGCAAGGGCCCATGGACCGATCACCCCTGACCCCCTCCTTCCCTCTCTATCGATCGGGCACCCCCCTTCCTGCTCACCCCGAACCACCTACTCCCCTCCCTCTCCTCTCTCTCGGTCGAACCCCTCCCTCCATATCATCTTCCTAACCCTCTCTATGACCAACCTTGAGCCCACAAATGGCTCGAACAAAAATAATGTTCCCTTCACTTGTATAATATGTGTATGGCTGCGATGAACCTCCTCCAGTGAAGCATCCATGAGGTGTTGCACCTCGTGCACCCCCACCACCTCCCATAGCTTCCCCCTCCATTTCCATCGCAGCCTCTGAGCAGCCCGCTGCTCAAGAGGAGACCCAATCTACCTCCAGTGATTCATATGATGACGAACACCCTCATTTTCACCCCATTCTCCATTTCTCCATCCCCATGCATCATGTCACCCTCAACCAACTATAGAAAAAGATAATGTAGAGCAATAAAACCATCGACGTGGATGTCCTTGCTTACCTACATATCATTCAGGAGGTCCTCCAGCTCCTCGAGCACCTCCATATTTCATCCATCATTGAGGTACATTAGGATACATACCGAGAGTTGTTTTTGGAATTTATAGCCACCTTTGAGATCGCAATTGACAGCCTCCTCTTCAGACTAGGCGGATGACCTCATGAGCTCTCCTTTGTGGAATTCGGGATAGGCCTCGACATTTATATTGAGAATGTCTATGCATCCCTGGTATTCCCTACACTACAGCTTGAGCCTGCCAAGTCCGATTCAAAGACCCTCTAACGGATGATGGTCTGAGTTTCTCACACTGAGCATGATCCAAACATCACCAAATCTAACCATCTCCAAGGCCCAGCACTATGTATACTGCATAGATCCCGGACACATGTCCGGTTCACCTGAGCCGAGTCTTATGGTGGTGTCAATCGGATATATGTCATCATTATCATTGTATCCATGGGCCACCCTGGCATCAACATGGCGTCTCAGTTCACGTTATATTACTGAGCTCGTACTCAGAGGACGTGAGGCACACCGGCGGGGGATCTTTCATTACACACTTATCCCATCATCTTAGTGTTTTTGATGTTGCTCTGCCACTCACCTCTCTCATTCCTATGGATTCCATTAACTTCCCAATGATATACAAGATACAGCTCCTGATCAAGGATGGTGATACCTACATATGGGCATTAGGAGTTATAGAGGTTGCTAACGAGGTCCCAGGACATCATGCAGTAGACCCTACACCCGCTCCACCCACAACTTCACCTCCACCCCCTACATCCCATTTTACACCCTCCAGCACCACTTACCCTACTACTCCACCCACCCCATCATATCCAACAGATCTCTGGTCCATGCACCTTTGTAGCCTAGAAAATCTACACCAGATTTCCCAGCACCTCCGTATACCTTTCGCGGAGTTCTCTCGGTTCGCTACCCCTTCCTCACCATCACACTATGGGAAAAACTGATTTTTGCAACGGGTTATTTGTGATGGGATTTATTCCCGTCGCAAATAGTCTATCGAAGAGGTTATTTGTGATGGGAAAATCAACTCGTCGCAAATAACTAATTATTTGCGATGAGAGTAGGCGCCCCGTCGCAAAAACTTACAAGCGGTTTGGCACGGTTTCCGTGCCAAACCCCGTGAAACGGTGTTTGCGACAGGTAGGCACCTCCCGTCGCAAATACCGAGAGGTGATAAACACTAGTTGGGACGGGGGATCCCTCGTTGCAACTAGTCTGTCCGTCAAAGGGTATTTACGACGGGACCCGTCGCAAATACATGGCGGTGGTAAAAACCTATTTGCGACGGGATGTTGTCCTATCGCAAATAGTGTGTCGGCAGGTTACCTTTTGAGACAGGACACATCGTAAATAACCTTTTAACCGCTGACAGTAATTAATGTGGCCGAATGTATTTGCGACCGGCCCTGTCGCAAAAATTACTATTTGTGATCGGAATCTCATCGCAAACAGTCCCGTCACAACTAATCTAACCTATATATACCCCCATCCGTTGTTTCTTTCCTCCCCTTCAATTCCAACTTTCTCTACTTCTCTAAACTCTAATTTTAGAGTGAAATTTTTCCAGAGTTAGTTTTTTTTACAAAGAAGTTGTGAAGTCGTCTACAATTATAAGAGTTCAAGTTTAAAACTATTTATATTTTATTTTATTTAGTATTTATTTTATTTCTTTACATTAATTTTAATTATTGTTGATTAGTTGTAATTAAGTTAGATTTAGATTGTTTTGTCATCAGTATTTATTTGTAATAATAAAATGGAATTATTAGTACTAATTCTTAGTAATTAGTAATAATTAATAATTATTAATGATAATTAGTAATGTATATAAATAATTAGCGGTAATTAGTAATTAGTAGTTTTATTTTGCAGTAATTAATAGTAATTAACGCTAATTACTAATAATTAGAAAAAAAATAGTAATAATTAGGAAAAAATAGTAATAAATATTTACAATTAGTAATAAATTCTGATAATTAGTAATAAATACTAATAATTAGTTATAAATACTAATAATTATTAATAAATACTAATAACTAGTAATAAATACTAATAATTAGTAATAAATACTAATAAATAGTAATAAATACTAATAAATAGTAATAAATAGTAATAAATAATAATAAATAGTAATAATTAGTAATAATTAGTAATAATTAGTAATAATTAGTAATAAATAGTAATAATTAGTGATAAATAGTAACAAATAGTAATAAATAGTAATAATTGGTAATCATTAGTAATAATTAGTAATAAATACTAATAATTAATAATAAATACTAATAATTAGTAATAAATACTAATAATTAGTAATAATTAGTAATAATTAGTAATAATTAGTAATAATTAGTAATAATTAGTAATAATTAGTAATAATTAGTAATAATTAGTAATAATTAGTAATAATTAGTAATAAATAGTAATAAATACTAATAATTAGTAATAAATACTAATAATTAGTAATAAATTGTAGTAATTAGTTATAATTAGTAATAATTAGTAATAATTAGTAATAATTAGTAATAATTAGTAATAATTACTAATAATTAGTAATAATTAGTAATAATTAGTAATAAATAGTAATAAATAGTGATAAATAGTGATAAATAGTGATAAATAGTAATAAATACTAATAAATAGTAATAATTAGTAATAATTAGTAATAGATAGTAATAATTAGTAATAATTATTAATAAATAGTAATAATTAGTAATAATTAGTAATAATTAGTAATAATTAGTAATAAATAGTAATAATTAGTAATAATTGGTAATAAATAGTAATAATTGGTAATAAATAGAAATAATTGGTAATAAATAGTAATAATTGGTAATAATTAGTCATAATTCGTAATAATTAGCAATAATTAGCAATAAATAGAAATAAATAGTAATAAATAGTAATAAATAGTAATAAATAGCAATAATTAGTAATAATTAGTAATAATTAGTAATAATTATTAATAATTAGTAATAATTAGTAATAATTAGTAATAATTAGTAATAATTAGTAATAATTAGTAATGATTAGTAATAATTAGTAATAAATAGTAATAAATAGTAATAAATACTAATAATTAGAAATAAATAGCAATAAATATCAATAATTAGTAATAAATATCAATAATTAGCAATAAATATCAATAATTAGCAATAATTAGCAATAATTAGCAATAATTAGGAATAATTCAGAATAATTTGAAATATTTAGGAATAATTAGGAATAATTAGAAATAATTAGCAATAATTAGCAATAATTAGCAGTAATTAGCAGTAATTGGAAATAATTAGGAATAATTAGTAATAATTAGGAATAATTAGGAATAATTAGGAATAATTAGGATTAATTAAGATTAATTAGGATTAATTAGGATTAATTCGTAATAATTATGAATAATTAGGATTAATTAGTAATAATTAGTAATAATTCGTAATAATTGGGAATAATTCAGAATAATAGGAATAATTAAGAATAATTTGGAATAATTTGGAACAATTTGGAATAATTTGCAATAATTAGGAATAATTAGGAATAAAATCAATTATAATAAATTATAATAACTTGGCACAATTTTCAGTGGATTGGTGGCACTCCTTTTTCTCGATGACTCTTCTTCTTTCAACTCTTACCGACTCAAAACATTATGAAAAGTATGATTCTACGTATGCATATCCAATCTCGTATGAACAAGTTTTAATATGCATTCATGGGACCACATTTTTTATAATGTTTTCAGGCAGTGAGAGATACAATAAGATGATTCATCGATGAAAATGGGGCTATTTTGTCTGATGGATTATTTACTTGCAACTTTCTCACACTAAAATCACAATGAAGAATCTGCTCAGAGGTACGCTTATACATTCTCGAATGCACAATAAAGGATATCCTTACCTCTGAGCAGATTCTTCATTATGATTTCACTGTGAGAAAATTGAAAGTAAATTAGCCATCTGACAAAAGAGTATCCTTCAATCCACTGGAAATTACGTCGCCCATAATTAATGGTAATTATTAAGAAGTAGTTGTAATTATTTTTCTTCTTTTTTGGATAGTGTTTTTATAATTTCAAATTATTCAAAAACAGTAATGATTTTATATTTTGTAGAAAAATATGGAACAAGGAAGTCGACAAGATTGATTATTAGATGATCGTGCTTGGATAAATCAGCGCAGAAATCCAAATGGTTCTAGTTTAAATCTTATATATATTGAGGGTGTTGAAGCTTTCTTATCATTTGCATCATCAAAACTAGAATTTGTTTCAGAAGTCATAATTAAGTGTCCTTATAAAAAATGTGCTCTGATAATGTTTGACACATTTGACAGGGTTGGGGGACATCTCTTGTGGTTTGGTTTTCAACCAGATTATGTTTTTTGGTATCAACGCAGTGAACGCAATTCCAGAGAAGATACTAATAACTTGATTCTGAATCCATCACATTTTCAAAATTTAGTACATGGTGTTGTAGGTCCATCTATTCAATAAACTGAAACTCAGGATGATATTGAATTAACTCCTTCGTTGGCACCATCCGAATTTTATGAGTTGTTGAGATATGTTGAGGATGCATTATATCCTAGTTGCAAGATAAGAAAATTAGAAGCGGTTGCAAAATTTAGGGTTATTAAATCAAATAATGCAATGTCAAACAAATTTTTTGATCAATTATTTTCTTTGGTTAAAAAAATGTTACCTAAAGAAAATGTGTTGCCTGCAAATTACTATAAGAGAAAGAGGCCGGTTCGTAATCTGGGCCTTAGTTGTCAGAAGATTCATGCATGGGAAAAAGATTACATCTTATATTCTGGTGAAAATGATTCGTTGGATATCTGTCCCACATGTGGACAATCGAGGTATAAAGAAGATCAACTGGGGAAGTCTGGATCGATTCCTATAAAACAGTTGATATATTTCCCCCTTACACCCAGGTTGAAGCATTTATTTATGTCTCAGAACACAGCGTCAATGATGTCATGGCACAAAACCAAGATTTCAACCGGTAAAAGCTTAAATCATCAATCTGTGGTGATTCATGGAAACATTTTGACCGACTACATCCTTCTTTTTCTTTAGAATCCCGAAATGTGTGATTGGGTCTTTCGACTGATAGTTTTTGTCCGTTTGGTTCTTATGGTAGTCAGTATTCATGTTGGTCTGTCTTTATAACTCCATACAATTTACCTCAATGGATGTTGATGAAGGAGCCCTATATATTTTTGACCTTATTAATCCTAGGAAATCTAAAAAATAATATTGATTATTATTTGAAACCATTTATTGATGAGTTAAATTCATTGTGGAGTAATGGTGTTAGTATATATGAAGTTGCTGCGAAACAAAATTTCATAATAAAAGTTGAATTGATGTGGATGATTAGTGAATTCCCGACATATGGAATGTTATCTAGATAGATTACACATGCTCTAAAATCATGTCCTTACTGTATGAAAGACAAAAAATCCTTTATTCTCATCAATAGAAAAAAACCTTTCTATTTTGACTATCATCACAGATTTCTTCCAACTGATCATCCTTTTCAGAAGAACAAATCTCATTTCAGAAAAGGCATAATTGCAAGGGATGAACCTCAAAAAATGATCTCAGGTATATAGTTTAAATCAGTTGTATTTTCATTACCTCCTATAACATTTGAGCCAACAATAAACCAACAGAAAATTCATGGCTTTGGGAAAGAACATAAATGGATAAAATGGAGCATTTTTTGGGATCTTCCATATTGGTCTGATTTATTGGTCCACCACATGTTGGATGTCATGAATATTGTGAAGAACTATTTTGATAAATTATTTCATACAGTTTTGGATACACCAAGTTAGACCAAAGATAATTTAATGGCATGATTAGATCTTGCCCAAATTTGCAGACGACCGGAACTTGAACTATTTCAAAATGTCAGATCACAGAGGTTAATGAATCCAAAAGTAGCTTATAAACTGTCCAAAGAGAGTAACTTATTATTTTGTCAGTGGATTACAGTTTTGAGATATCCAGATGGCTATGCTTCCAATTTTGGCATATGTGTTAAGAATGGTCATATTACCGAATTAAAAAGTCATGATTGTCATGTTATAATGGAAATTCTTATGCCGATTGGATTTAGAGGTTTGTTGAATTCAATGATTTTCGATTTGATAACAAACATATCATATTTTTTTGAGAATTTGTGAAGAAAAAACAAACTATGATGCACTAATAAAACTGTAAGAAGATGTTGTTGTAATTATATGTAAACTGGAAAAAATCTTCTCGTCGGATTTCTTTGACTCAATGGAACATCTGATAGTAAATTTTCCACATGAAGATAAATATAGAGGTCTAGTATAGTTTCGATGGATGTACCCATTCGAGAGATGCATGTAGAAATTGAAGAAAAAATTACGTAACAAAACATCAGTTGAAGGATCAATTTCTAAAGCTTATTTGCAAGAGAAAATTTCTTTTTTCTACTCTCATTATTTTGAATCTGAATATTCTTCACAAAAAAACAACAAGGGATGGAATGAGGGAAATGTTGATGATTAAATTGAAAATCAATTATCAGTTCTTAATTAGCTAGATCTTGGCTTCGGTGGAGTTCATAAATGATGGCTTTCAAATGATGAATATCACAGAGTTCATACATATGTTTTGCTCAACTGTGAAGAAATGAAATCATTTGTATTGTGAGTGCTTATTTCACTTATTCTATAATTTATGTTTCAGTAAGTAAAATTAGTTTATTTTTAGGTTATATGGTAATCATATCAAGAAACAGCTTCCACAAATTAAAGCATCTGCTCTTGAAAACGCCAACAAAAAAAATTCTCAATGGTTTCAAAAATTGGTAACATAAATTATTGATAGTTTAACATATCAATTCAGATTATTATTTATTATAGTGATAATTTTTTTCAAAAAAAATTAAGGTGTCTCAATATGCTGATAAAATTGATAAGCGACTGTGTATATTGAGTAACCCACCATCCAAAATGGTTAAATCTTATAATACATATGTGGTGAATGATTTTCAATTTCATACATGTGCATATGGGGAATCAAAAAAACAATTAACAGTGGAGTTTTCATGAGAGGATCACATCATAGAGAAACTGAAGTTGACTTTTATGGCATGCTGGATGAAATTATTAAACTGTGTTATCTAGGGAAAAATTACATAACAATGTTTAAATGTTGGTGGTGGGATACTGAGAGAGGCTTGCGTGTTCATCTGATTCATGGAATCGTCGATATTAAATATAAAAGTCTTGTAGTAGTAAATGAACCATTTTTACTGGATCAACAGGAACATCAAAAATTTTACTCAAAGTATTATGATACTTCAAGAGACCTGAGTGATTGGTGGATCATGATAAAAATAAAATCTCGGAAAAATCAGTTTACTCAAACTGAATGTGGTTCCTATGAAGTACAAGGAATTGGAATTTTTCAAAAGACTACTCAAAATCCATCTTTTTCACAAAGAGACATGAATATCAATGATGAAACCCCACAATTAAGGTTTGATGGTGACGATGATGTTAATGATGTTACAAATGAATTTTAAATGGAAAGAGATTATGAAACTGAAACTCATATGGATATTGATGATGTCGATGATGAATATGAAGATATTGACATCGTCAGATATGAAGACGATGATGAAGGTGAACATTGACACAGTTAAATTCTAGTTATAATCATAACTAATATATATCTATATGTAATAGTTATTTTCAACTATCTTCTAACAATAATCATTCTGTGTTTCAGATGGACCCTGATCTATTTTGTGAGTTGGAGGAGGCTGAGCTACCTTTGAATGAGGAGGATTTGGGATCATCTGACCCTCAGCCTACTGGAGGTTCAGGGGGTACGTGGAGGGGGCGCGGTCTTGTGTGGCTGATGATTCTTTACCCTATCCCCAAGTGACATCCACGTCTTGGCTTCGATCCATGCACACAGAGGTATGGTAACCTGTGTATTTTAGTTAGATTTCATTAATTTATTTATATACTAATTGTTTGATTATTTATTATTTTTTCATTGTTTTTTTCATGTTGCTATTGGACATAGGAGTGCTATCTTGTGCAATTATTTTTCTCATCCATGGATCACATGGGAAAAGATTCTCGTCGATGTGTAGATTGGAATGTTCAATCATTAGATGGTACATAAATAAATAATATTTATTTTGAAATTTATTTCATTAATAACTTGATATTATAAATTATTTGTAGGGTTTATGGTATCTCATCGATGATAACATGTGTGAATCTATCCATGGGGCATGGGAGGTGTCTGTGCATGAGCGTTTCCGTCAATTTTTGCACAATTTGAGAAGGATAGCCATTAAAAAAGCAGGAGTGATAGTATTTGATGAGTCATGTAGAGACCACTAACCAGAGTACATTTCATATCATGTTTGGGATGGATTATGTTTACACTTGTTGAGTGGTATATTTCAGAGGAGATCTTCATTGGGCCAGTAGAACTGAGGGAGACAGGAGGTGACACATCGAGATGGTAGTCGTACATTCAGTATGCATAGAGAGCATCTGGTAAGTATATTTTTTAAATATTTTATATAACATTAAATATAAATAGTTTATTTTATATTCATATAGGCATCCAAGAATCCCGATATTATGGAGTATGACATTTATCAAAGGATGTACAGTGATCCAGCCACTGGGGAGATTAGAGGTTATCGTCAGTGTCAGATTATGGTTAGTATTATTTCTTTTTTAGTTTGAAAATTAATTGAATATAATGTTTTCACTATTTTAATTTTAATTTGGAACTGAAGGAGTCATATGAGGTCATGACCTCTCAAACACGGGTTGAGAGTCAGGCTGAGACGTCTGATAAGACTAGTTCCCACCATTTTGATGAGGCGGCATGGATGTAGGCGACCCAGTATGCCTTCAAGAAGGGCCAAGTAGTTGGTATTGGCTCTCATTTGACTCCTGAGACTTATTATGGTACTTCTGTGATGTCAGTGTCCAGATCGAGAGGAGATCGTGGAGAGACATCATCTTCTGGCTCATAGTATTAGGAGCATTTACGAGCTCAGACTGAGCTTATAAAGACTTTGTAGAAGCAGCAGGAAGAGATGCGTCAGCAGTAGCAGCAGATGGAGGAAGAGATGCATCAAAAGTAGCAGTAGTACGAGTAGAATATGTACTGATGGTAGCAGCAGCAGCAGCAGCACGAGGAAGAGATGCGTTGATGGCAGTAGTAGTAGCACGAGCAGATGGAGTACATGCATTGTCTGACTCATAATTTGGGGATGGAGTTTCCTCCACCATCTCCTCGAGCTCCTCCAGAAGACTATCTCCCTAGTGATTTTTTTATTATGTTAAAAGAATTTGAATTCAACATTTGTTGTAATATGAACTATTTACAGTTTTTATCTTTTATATTGGTGCGAATATTGCATAATTTAATTTTTTTTATTTTTTTTTATTTTTAATATTTTATTATTTTATTCTTTATTATTAGTATTATATTTTTTAATGTCTATTTATTTTACTAATAATAATAATAATATTTTATGATTTTTTTATATTTTTTATGAATATTGAGAATTTTAATATATTTTTTTATTTTAATAGTATTAATATTATTTTTTCATTAATCATAATTTTTTTAAAAAAATTATTTTATTAAGTATTTGTGACGGGGATTTTTATGACAGGACCCAGTCGAAAATATATTATATATTTTTTTTAAACTTATTTGCGATGGGTTCCTTTATTGTCGCAAATAAGTTTTTACAACGGACCCATCGCAAAAGACTTAGGTATATATAACATATATAAACAGAGAACTATTTGTGATGGTACGACGGGCCTGTTGCAATTACTTTTTGCAACGGGACCATCGCAACAGGTTATTATATATATAATGTATTTAATTATAGGTATATTTTCAATGGGACGACTTCCCATCGCAAATAGTGTTTTTTTTTGCGACGGACCCATCACAAAAAATTCTAGTTGCAGTGTTGTTTTCTGCAATGGGCTATCTATGATGAGACCCCATCACAAAAGAGTTTTTGTGACGGGATCCCGTCCCAAATAGCCCATTGCAAATAGATGAAATTCCAGTAGTACACCATCCCATTCCAGCCCTTCCTAATCTACCACTCCTACCCCATCCACCACCCCAACAAACATACCATCAAAGCTAACAAATCCTGCTACCCAGTATAAATATCTTGCAGAGCAGGCCCGGAGGGGCAAGGGATCCATATTCACCCCATCTACTGAGGTACCCTTCACTAATCCCACTACCAGACCCACGCCAAAACTACGAATCGGTACCTCCCCACTACCTAGCACTCAGATAGTTACCATCACCACAACACCATCATCTGTAACTGACCACCCTGACCCTTCTGCCATCACAGCCATTGAACGGGCGGGGTAGTTGCATCCACACTCTATTTGGGAGTAAACTGGTGATGATTTCATTTTCGACATTGAATTTTCATAGTGTACCCCAGTCCCCTCCCTGGATTTTTGTTTGCTACTCGGAGATGATCATTTTTGAACTACTACTATCTCCCTTCATGATTGTATCATTGTGATTTACATATATTAGATACTACTTTTTGGTCCATTTGTAATTGGCTTATTTTAAAAACTTTACAATTTTATAGTAGTCTTGTCTAAATCCTCTGTTTCATAGGTTTTTGATGCACCTATGCCACCATCTTTCCTTGTTCGACAAGTGACTCATCACTTGGCCAAGGTCAATCACCAGCTCCAGGAGCTATCCTTATAGATTCATTCTTAGTAACCACCACCTCGTGCACCAACACCTTTCCTTCCACATCATATCTATGCTTGGTGTTCACCCGAGGTGATCAATCCTTCCAAAAGACCCAGAGAGATAAAGGGCACTTCTATGAGTAGCTATAAATGAAAAATGAGAGACTGAGTCGATGGACGATACTGCCTGATACTTTTATCCATATCATCTGGCTAACGATGTCATTTGTTATCTCTTTATGGGAGGAAACCTAAATTTCATATGTTTTCTCACTCTTTATAGTTATTCTTTTTTTCTAGTCATCCATTTTTAGTTTTCTCTTTTTTATCCATGAGTCACTTTGATCCTTTTTGTTCAGACATTCATGAATTTTTATCAGGTGTCTTTCATTACTATTCATAGTGTTCACCTACCTATTTTACAGCTTACAAAATTCTTTAACCCTGTGGACTAACATTTTTATCTATTGCATGAGTTTTATTTATGACACATTTTACAGGTATCCTAATTACAAAAAATCAAGACAGCTCAATTTTCCCCATGGAACACCACTCTATATAAAGAAATATTGATTCCTTAACATTTCATTTTTCGAAATTCCATTTCAATAATTTGATCTTTATCTGACATAACCCTCCCACAATACTTTCATGGAAAGTGCAGACACTATCTTCTTCTAAGTGTGGGGGAGTTTTTCATGAGTTTCACTTTCAATACACTTGATTTTTTTCCGGCTCTCATTTTTCTAGGAGACATTTTTCATTTGGAAGCATGATTTAAAATTGAAAGTCCTTATACCCGTTTAAATAAAAGAAAATTTTAAGTTGGAAATTGTTGTAAATCCATGTTTTGTTCCTATTTATATTCTTAAAATTATTGATGAGTTTAGTAATTTAACTCAAAATTCAAAAAAACACTTTTAATTGACTTATTACTTGGTTTTTTACCCTTAGTGATTGATAGTTTTCTTTATTTACTTCAATTACTGAGAGGATTCTGAGTTTAAAATTGACTATTATTTTATGAACATATTTCTTGAGTGACACTTGGGACATGAAAATCTATCATAACTTGCATTGAGATCTTATTAAGGTTATGACGGAATAAATACAATTTTAAAATGATTGAGGCAACCTTTATTGGGATACTTTTTTTCCTAAGACCCACCTTACATGTTTCCTTCATTAAGCCCATAGTTTCCATGAATGAACTTATAGGATGCATCTATTCCAAGCCAATTATCCATTCCTACCCTGATATTTTTATAATTCATGACTTTACTTTGAACAAGTGTGGGGAAATTTTTTAGCTAGTATGAGATGATTTTTATTACAAAGATGTATTATGTTACTCACTAGACTATTTGATTGTGATCCATGTATACTTTGTAGTATTTCAGATCTATATATTCCTTTGAAAATTTAAAAAGAAAAAATAAAAATATTTGGGCTATGTATTAGGAAGGTAAAAAATCATCATTTCCAGACTAATGAATCCCCTGAAAGATCATATGTGGTTAGGGGGTGGGTGTGAGATATTCCATATACATGTCTTTCAAAAAAAAGGAATAGGATACCTTTTTGTACTCACTTTATATATATACAAGGATCCAACTTGAGTTTCTAGGAGTGTGAACTTTATTATCTATGGAGGAGTCATTTCACAACACTTGTCATGACATTCATGCATTATACTCAAGAGTAACCCTCCTTTTTGAGATTGTTTTTTACTATTTACCCACCTTCCCACAACCTCAGAGTCATTAGAACCTAATTGTTGAATCCCTCATGATTGATTTTGTATTTGTATTTACTAAGTGGATATGATACAACCAACGAAATCCTATGGTTAGGAACATGTACTTAGGGTATGATCATAACTCTAGTTTCGTTTTACCTTGAGTGATGAGAGAAAATTTATTGTGAGGTAAACTGAAAATAGGTAGAGAATTAAAGGAACAGTTAAGAAATTTTAATTAAAAGATTAAGAATTTGTTTAAAGAACTGATCTATAAGGCATGACTAATTTTATATGCAGGGGTGATTCTGGATACTGAATTTTCTTCTTGAACATGGTTTAATTTACCTGGACATAATGAATGTTTCCTTTTTAAAAAATTGCTTACCTTTTGAATCCCTGTTGAGATCTTTTTTCTTGAGGACAAGAAATTGTTCAAGTGTGGGAGAATTTGATAAGATGAAATCATATATACATTTTTTGTCATTTTATTAAGGATTTTCAATGATTTACTTAATAATGCACCAGGCATGTGTTGTTTATTATAAGAAATAATCTTTCAATGTTTCAAAGAAAAATGTAGAAAATAACAAAAAATGGCTATTACACATCGTGAAACATCATTACACAACATGTAGTATCATTTCACAACATGCTACAAGCCATGAATTCAAGTCATGAAGAATTTCAAGTCATGAATCCATTACACTATGTGATCCACCATTACATGTTGTCTAATATTTGAATTCAATTACTGCTTCCAAGATAAAGCCTGGAGGAACCTACATGTTGTGAGATCCATATACACATCGTGAAAGGAGTCAAATTTCCAAATCTTCGAATCAGATTTGCACAAATACAAAAATCACATAAGTAAACTCAGATTAGAATTACATGATGTAAAACACCATTAAACATCATGTAATATCCCGATATTTACCTATAGTAATCACACCGTAGACAAAAGAACAGAATTCACTTTCAGTTTTCTCTCATTTTTCTCTCGATTTTCTGCTACCCCTCTCTCCAAACTCGAATTTCTTCAAGTCTTTTCATTGTTTAACTTTAATACAAGCACCATGTATCAATTTCAATGATGTTCTTTGTCCCTTTTTTCATCTCCAATACCATTTCGTGTGTTCATAGACTTGATCACCAACCTATGATGAATCTGCACTGCATTTTTTCTCATGCTAATTTCAAGTAATTAACTAATTCAACAATCAATTGATATGAGTATTGTATTGTTGTTCTTGATCGTATATTTTTTAATTGATCAATACCAATTCTTGTATGTTTTTTAATTGTGTAATCCCAATCTGTGTTGGTATATTAATCAGGAATTAAATTTTTATCTATCAGTAATTGATTCTACCATGAGTAACTAAACTGCTTAGGGTGGGGATTTAGAGTAGGGTGTATGAATCCAATTAATATTCAATTCTCAACTTGGTGATATTAAGGAATAGTAATCAGGGTAAATGACATTTTTCTCTCCAATTCACTTGAACCACCCTGACAACGGGAAGTTTGTATGAATGACCCTATCCTGATTGAAGTATAATAGGCCATGAACATTAGCCTATGAAAATTTTTCCCTAGAATCTATGTTTAATGCATCTGGGTTGTAGTTATATCTAGACCAAGAAATAGTTACCTCCTAGATAGAGCTAGTTGGTTCAACCACGATCAAATAGTGACCCCCCTCTTGCTTCACAGCCTAAAACTTAGGATCATACCAAATTAAAATTAAGATCATCCTTCCTAATGAACCCTGAAATTGATCCCAATCCATTTTTTTCTCTGATCCTAAACCCAATACTCTAATATTTAGTCTTTTTTCC
Source organism: Viscum album (assembly GCA_963277665.1). Lineage (NCBI taxonomy): Eukaryota > Viridiplantae > Streptophyta > Magnoliopsida > Santalales > Viscaceae > Viscum > Viscum album. Next base: position 1,126,666,208 of record OY728156.1, on the reverse strand, counting down.
AAACTCAACCATTCTGAGAGGACTCCTACCCCCAAAGGGTTCTGAGCTTAGTTCCTATTATCCAATCCAAGATCCATGTGGGACCGACCTCGCACTAACACTATACTAATCCTTAGTATAAAGTGTAGTTTGGGAAACATAAACCTAATCTAACCACATCCTATGTGAATTAAAGGACATGTGTGGGCATGTCAGTGTGCAAACTAGAACTTATGATTATTCTCTTTCAAATCATTAAAGTTTATAAAATGTTTTAAACTTTATTGAGGCATTTTTTTTGGTAGTCCATGTTTTAAATCATGACCCACCATTACATTTACCCTTATTTATCACTTAGAATCCATGGATTGACTTATAGGTTTAATCCACATTACACATTGTGTATTCCTTACCTACATTCACTCTTAATATTTGTGGTTGAATATTTTGAGTATGAGTGTGGGGGAGCCTCATTCATGTGTGTTCTTTAGGATGAAGCTCATTATTGGATGTGTGAGGTGTGTTTCATTGTTTCAGGAATTTTAAGAATATTAATGAGTCAATTTCATTCATTATAATTTGTTTTTATCATCTGGTTCTCCTAAAAAATGGAAAAAGAATGAAAAAATAGAAAAAAAACAGAAAATGAAAAAATGGATATGTGTAACGACCTGCCTTTACCAAGATGAGGGAAGGGATAGAAAACTGTCAGGCCCTTCCTAATTCAAGTGGAAGTAGATATAATAACCCATGAGTCCCACCTTCAATAGGCCCTAGAGTGGCAGCTAGCACCAGGGGTATAAAATCTTACATAATATAGAAGGCATTAACCTTTTTATAGAACAAGATCGAGAGATAAGATGGTAAACCCAAAAAACTCCAAAGACTGAAAGTAAAAGTAAATCCAATAATCCATTCCCATATTCATGTTCAATATAAACCGATACAAAGTAAAAGAAACTATGAAAGGGAGTAATAAAAGAAAATAAAAGCAGCAAAGATGATTGTCCCGATGTCCGAGCAAGTAAGGTCTGGCACGGTCCTTAAAGTCCTCCAGGAAACCTGAAATCAGTTTTATATACTTTGGGTGAGCATACAGGTATACTCAGTAGGGAAAACCAAAAGATCTCGTACACAAGTGGGGAGGCATTCTAATGCCTCGTGAGAAAAGAGGTATCCAAAATGCCTAGCAAGGAAACTATCCACCCAACCTCAAAAAAGAACACTACTGGATTACAGGCTATTTGCAATGGGCTATTTGCGAAAGGGTTCCTTCGTAAATAGCTTGTTATAGAAAACGGCTTTGCAACTAATATGTTTTGTGATGGGCTCATCGCAAAAAAATACTATTTGTGATGGGAAACTGTCTCATTGCAAATAGATCTCCGATTATTTACATTATATATATAAAAATTTGTTGTGACAGGACCACTGTCTCATCGTAAACAGTTCTTCATTTATATATGTTATATATACCTAAACCTTTTGTAACGGGCCCGTCACAAAAAAGTATTTGCGACGGGTTCTTTTATCGTTGCAAATACCTTTTTAAAAAATATATATATAAAAACTATTTGTGACGAGGTCCTGTCGCAAAAGGTCCCATCGTAAATACTGAATAAAATTAAAAAAAAATAAGAAAATTGTGATTAATGAAAAAATAATATTAATATTATTAAAATAATAAAAAAATAAAAAATATTAAAATTCTCAATATTCTAAAAAAATATAAAAAAATCATAAAATATTATTATTATTATTATTATTATTAGTAAAATAAATGAACATTGAAAAATATAATACTGATAATAATATTAAAATATTAAAATATTAAAAATAAAAAAAATATGGAATATTCACACCAATATAAAAGACAAAAACTATAAATAATTCATATTACAACAAATGTTTAATTTAAATGTTTTTAACATAACAAAAAATCATTGGGGGGATAGTCTTCTAGAGGAGGTGGAGGAGCTCGAGGAGATAGTGGAGGAAACTTCATCCTTAAACTACGAGTCAGACAGCGCATGTACTCCATCTGCTCGTGCTGCTACTACTGTCATCGATACATCTCTTCCTTGTGCTGCTACTCCTGCTACTACTGCCATCGACGCATATTCTCCTCATACTATTGTAGCTGCTATTACTACTTCTCACGCATCTCTTCCTACAACTTCTACAAACTCTCTATAAGCTCAGTCTGAGCTCGCAACTGCTCCTGATAATGTGAGCCAGAAGATGATGCCTCTCCATGAGCTCCTCTCGAGCTGGACGCCGACATCATAGTAGTACCTAATTGTTGCTATTTATTGCTATTTATTGTTATTTATTACTATTTATTGCTATTTATTACTATTTATTGCTATTTATTGCTATTTATTTCTATTTATTCCTATTTATTCCTAATTATTCCTAATTATTCCTAATTATTCCTAATTATTCCTGATTATTGTTAATTATTGCTAATTATTCCTAATTATTCCTAATTATTCCTAATTATTCCTAATTATTCTTAATTATTCCTAATTATTCCTAATTATTCCTAATTATTCCTAATTATTCCTAATTATTCCTAATTATTCCTACTTATTCCTACTTATTCCTAATTATTCCTAATTATTCCTAATTATTCCTAGTTATTCCTAGTTATTCTTAATTATTGCTAATTATTGCTAATTATTGCTAATTATTGCTAATTATTGCTAATTATTGCTAATTATTGTTAATTATTGCTAATTATTACTAATTATACCTAATTATTCCTAATTATTCCTAATTATTCCTAATTATTCCTAATTATTCCTAATTATTCCTAATTATTCTTAATTATTCTTAATTATACCTAATTATTGCTATTTATTGCTATTCATTACTATTTATTACTATTTATTGCAATTTATTGCTATTTATTGCTATTTATTTCTATTTATTACTATTTATTACTATTTATTGTTATTTATTACTATTTATTGCTATTTATTCTTATTTATTGCTATTTATTTCTATTTATTGCTATTTATTTCTATTTATTTCTATTTATTCCTATTTATTGCTATTTATTACTATTTATTACTATTTATTACTATTTATTACTATTTATTGCTATTTACTACTAATTATTACTATTTATTACTAATTGTTACTATTTATTAATAATTGTTGCTATTTATAACTATTTATTAATATTTCTAACTATTTATTACTATTTATTACTAATTATTTTCTAATTATTACTAATTATTACTAATTATTACTAATTATTACTAATTATTACTAATTATTACTAATTATTCCTAATTATTACTAAGTATTACTAATTATTACTAATTATTACTATTTATTACTATTTATTATTATTTATTACTATTTATTAGCATTTATTACTATTTATTACTATTTATTACTAATTATTACAAATTATTACTATTTATTACTATTTATTACTAGTTATTACTAGTTATTACTATTTATTAATATTTATTACTATTTATTACTAAATATTACTAATTATTACTATTTATTATTATTTATTACTAATTATTATTATTTATTACTAATTATTACTAATTATTAATATTTATTATTAATTATTACCATTTATTACTAATTAATACTATTTATTACTAATTATTAGTTTTTATTACTAATTATTACCATTTATTACTAATTATTAGTATTTATTACTAATTATTAGTATTTATTACTAGTTTTAAATATTATTACTATTTTTTTCTAATTATTACTATTTTTTCTAATTATTTCTATTTTTCCCAATTATTACTAATTAGCGTTAATTACTGTTAATTACTGCAAATTAAAGCTAGTAATTACTAATTACCACTAATTATTTATATACATTACTAATTATCGTTAATAATTATTAATTATTACAAATTACTATGAATTAGTACTAATAATTTCAATTTATTATTACAAATAAATACGGATGAAAAAACAATTTAAATCTAATTTAACTACAACAAATCAACAATAATTAAAATTAATATAAAAAATGAAATAAATACTAAATTAAATAAAACATAAATACCTTTAAACTTGATCTCTTATAATTGTAAATGGCTTCACAACTTTTCGTAAAAAAAATAACTCTGGAAAATATTTTCACTCTTAAATTAGAGTTTTGTGGGACAAAGAAAGTAGGAAGTGAGGGGAAGGATGGAAAGAACATATGGGGGTATATATAGGTTAGATTAGTTGCGACGGGACCCGTCGCAAATACCTTCGGCCATATTAATTACTGTCGGCGGTTAAAAGGGTATTTGCGATGGGTCTCGTCGCAAATAATATTTACTATCGCCGGGTATTTTGCGAGGGGACCCGTCGCAAATACCCTTCAGCGGATGCATTGTTTGCGACGGGGAATTCCCCTATCGCAAATAGTATTTACCGCCACCTGGTATTTGCGACGGGAGGTGCCTCCCCGTCGCAAATACCCTTCTGCGAGGTTTGGCACGCAAACAGTGCCAAACCGCGCGTATCTTTTTGCGACGGGACCCCAAGTCCCGTCGCAAATAACTAATTATTTGTGATGGGTTGATTCTCTCATCGCAAATAACCTCTTCAACAGACTATTTGCGACGGGAAAAAATCGCGTCGCAAATAACCCGTCACAAAAATCTGTTTTTCCCGTAGTGCAATACTCCCCAAATAACGCAAGTCAGGTAAAGTAATAGTAATAATACATCGATATTTGGGTACCCCGCACCGATTTCCCACTGGTTATCTAAGACATCCTACGCGTCAGACCTCCCCCACAGGTTCCATTGCAGTCACACTGCCGCCCCAACAACCTTATGGGCTACCACAGCCTCGCATCCCGCTCACAGACACCTGGGCCACCACAACCACACATCCCGCCCGCAGACACCTGGGCCACCACAACCACACATAACCACGCCCGCAAACACGTGGGCCACAACAACCACTGCCACGCCCGAAGACACTTGGGCCTCATCCCGAAGACACTTGGGAAACAAACCTGCCCGCACATACCTCAGCCAACCACCATAGCACACCCTGCCCGAAGAGTCTTGGGCCATAATGAACCTTAGGTCGTCACAGCCTGCCTGAAGAATCTTGGGCTACCTAGGAGAGGGAGCATAATGGAGCTAATAACTAGTCACTCATATGAATGTTGGGAAAAACACCATCCCCCATGAAATGGAGGTGTTCGGCATGAAGTTCTCAACATGGGTGGGGTGCGTATAAGAAACACAAAAACTAAATTGTATACATACTGGTAATCAAGCACTCATCCCACCCTAAGGGTTCTGAAACAGACAACCAACCCATACACAACCACTCTTATTGCTATCCCTACATGCACAAATACACAACAGCCAAAACCAGAGGAAAACCCATTTCTGGGAAACAATTACCCCATTTAAAACATTCATCCACTACCATGAAACTAACAGGAATAACCACAAGCCAAAAACAACTGAAGGAAAATGGCCAAGAAATCATTTAAGCATTCACACCCGGTTATCTTGTAAAGTAACAACATCAAAAATGATGTGTGAAATCCATCTAAGTACTGGAACCAAACCAAACCCCAACATACCGGCTCCACACGGCCTCATATTCATAAACCAACAACCCCTCAACCAGAGGTTCCATTCGCATCCACATCACCACCACAAACATCAAACAGAGCAACCATGCATATCACCAGAACGGAGCAATGAAGTTTTCAAATTTAGCCAACACCATTCACTGAGTTCCTTCTTTCAGTTTGGTTAACCAGGGTGATCACACAAGGGTTCTTATTCATCGGGAACCCATTTAATCAACCAATTTTACATGATTAACCAATTTCCATGTTACATCCATTCAATCATAGAAAAACAGAGTTTCATTAGTGCGCAAGAAAGGACCACCAACGACCACGATTTTTAGTGGACACAAAACTATACAATTCACAACATAAAAACAAAGGTATAACACATCAAATCATAAACTTTCTCATTCCCTCATCCTTTAAAAGTCCATTTATTATCTTCGTTAAAGTTGGTTTCATCTACATCTTGAAGGATCATCATCATACCCACCCCGCATAATGCACAGTAAAGAGAGACGAAGGAAAAACCCCTACCTGGATGATCAAGGATCGAAGTTTTCTCCTCGCTCCAAGATATGGGGATGCGCAACTTATATAGGAAGAACCCCAAGGACTCTAAGTATGAGCGGGAAGGTCTCTAGCATGGGTGCATGATTCTTCTCGGGAGGAAGTCTCGAGGTGCACTAAGAGAAACAAAAAGGAATAAAGAAGAGAGAATCTCAGGTTAAGAAGAGGCCAGATCCTAAAATCAGGGAGATGATTTCGAAGCACTTAAAAGTTAGATCGTGGCTCGACCACGCGGATCGGTGGTTTCACATGTTAGAATTAATTGAGATTTAATAATTCTCTTCGAAGATGGTGGAGATAATGACTATGAGTTAATAAATCAACTCTAAACAGAGAAAACATGTAACGGGGAAAACTGGGAGAACACAAGAAAGGGTGTGACACCAAGGAAAGGGCCACGCGTTTTGGTAACTCAAGGGTTGCCCGAGTCTTAGAGAATTTAAGATACAATTTATGGGCTTAAAATTTCCTTAAACCACTTTAAAAGGGTAAGAAGTATTAAAAGAGATGTTACGGAAAAACTGGGGAAAGAACCTCGACACCCCTTTGTGGCACTGTTTGGGTATCGCACCGATCAGTGGCACTTATAAGTGACACCACGGTGACACCCTACCACCGACATCGATGCCCTCCCGACTCACTGATGGTGTCTAGGACACTGCAAACACTAGAAATTGGAAAAGTAATGGACTAGAAGGGTTCGGGCCATTACATCATATACCTATCAAACTCTTCTCGCCCTCGATAATCCAAGAGTAAACCCGAAGAAATGAGAGGGGTTCGAACATCCACCTCGTAAGATACCTCTTAGGTACAAACCACCCTAGAGTTGTTCAGAAGTTGGAACAAACCTCGACATCCAGGATCACCTCTTTCATTTATCTCATGAACAACCACAGAAACACTACTACTTATCTCCCCCAAGTAACCACACAAACACATAAAGGTCACACCATCCAAACTTATGGATTTGGGATACCATTTCCCCATGTCAAGATACTATCCGCTTTGGGTGGCACTGACTTTCCCACACAGGTTTAATCGCATCCACCTTAATGCATCTTGATTAGGGATCAGGTCCTCCCCTCCTCACAGTCAGGACTTTTCACACACATTTAGAGAACAAGGGAAACATCCCATCTTATAGTAAACAAGGTCAAGCATTACATCACAACCAAGCACACGGAAAACACAAGATCAAAACTCAAAACAACTCCAGGTACTGGGAATGCATATGTTCCTCCCATTCCCAGGTACTCTCCTTGATGTCACCATGCCTCCACAACACACGAACCAAGGGAATGGTATGACCATGAAGCACTTTCTCCCTACGATCCTCAATTCTCATCGATCGTTCCACAAATGTTGCATCATCCTCGATATCCAACTCTCCCTAGTCGAATACGTGGGAGTCATCGTGTAGATATAGATGGAGTTGAGATACATGAAAGATGTTGTGTATCCTCTCTAGCAGCAATGGTAATGCTATCTAATATACCACCTCACCGACTCGTCTCAACACCTCGTAGGGTTCGATGAACCTGGGAGAAAGCTTACTCCCCCTACCGAACCCCTGCTATCCACGTTGAGGGGAGACCTTCAAGAACATGTGGTCCCCAACCTTAAACTCTAAGGGTCTCCTCCTATGATCTTCATACGATTTCCGCTGGTCCTGAGCTTCCTTCATCCTCTCATGCACAAGCTAAACCTTCTCTATCGTGCTCTGCACCACCTCAGGTCCAAGAACACCATCGTCCCCAACCTCTATCCAGCACACGGGTGATCGATACGGTCTTCCATACAAGGCTTCAAACAGTTCCATGCCAATGGTAGAGTGATAGCTATTGTTGTAAGTGAATTCTACCAGAGGAAATTTTTGTACCCATGATCCTCTGAAGTACAGAACACATGCTCGCAGCATATCCACTAACATCTAGATGGTCCTCTTTGTCTGCCCATCCGACTGAGGGTGGAAAGCAATGCTAAGAAAAATATGGGTGCCAAAAGCACATTGTAATCCCTTCCAAACTCGTGAAGTAAAGCGTGTATCCCAATCTGAAATGATGTTTATGGGAACTCCGTTCAGTTGCACAACTTCACCCACGTACTTTTGTGCCAAGGCATCCACTACGCTCGACTCCTTAATCGCTAAGTGAGATGATTTTGTCAAATGGACCACCACTACCTAGATGGAATCACAGCCTCCCTCAGCACTGGGTAGTCCTATGATGATATCCATCGAGGCATCATCCCACTTCCACTCGGGAATGTCTAAGGGCTGCAACAGACCGCCAGGAACACGGTGTTCAGCCTTCACCAGGTGACACATGAGGCACTTTTCCACTAACTCTTCCACTTCCCGCTTCACCCTGGGCCACTAAAACTAACCTCTCAAGCCTTGATACATCTAGGAAACTCCTTGGTGTACCACTAGGGGTGATTTATGGAACTCACTGAGAACTCTCTTGTGCATCATCCCTAGGACAAACAACTTTCCACGAAATGACATCTGATTCTAACCATCCTCCCAGAGCACTTCCCTCGTCAACATGATCATGCATCACTTCATCCTCTAAGTCTCCCCACTGATAATCCTCCACCTACTACACCAAATAAGATTGCACTCTCATCTGAAATGGATGGCCTCTACCATCCTCCACTCTCAGTCCTAGATGTAAAGAAGCTAACTCCTCCATTTCTTTCCAAGCATCTGCTGACTCCTGAACCATATCCTTTTGTGACTTCCTACTCAAGGCATCGGACACCACATTCCCCTTTCCTAAGGTGTAGGAGATCTCGAAGTTATAGTCCTGAAGAAACTTCATCCACCTCTACTGCTACAAGTTCAGGTCTTGCTGGGAGAAGACATACCTCAATGTCTTGTGATCCATGAAGACCACAAAGTGTTCCCCGATGAGGTAATATCGCCACAACTTCAGTGTGAACACCACTTCTACAAGCTTCAGGTCGTGGGTGGCATAGTTACGTTCATGAGGACGTAATTTCCTAGACCCATAAGAGATCACTCCCTGTTGTTGCATTAGCACACACCCCAAGCCTAGACTGAAAGCATCACAGAACACTTCAAATGTTACCCCTTCCTCTAGAAACCTCAACACTGGGGCACTGACCAGCTTCCCTTTCAGATAACTGAAAGCTGCCTGGCACTACTCACTCCATACAAAAGTATGGTCTTTCCTCGTCAAGGCCATAAAATGTGCTACAACTCGAGAGAAGTCAGCCATGAATCTCTAGTAGTAACCTACCAGTCCTAGGAAACTACGAACCTCTGCCACGTTCTTGGGCGCTGCCCAATAAACAACTGCTTCAAACTTCGACGGGTCCACTGCTATTCCCTGCTGGGACACCATCCCTACTTAAATTTAACATATTTGTAATGGGCTATTTGCGACGGGATCCCGTCAAAAATGATCTTTTACGACGGGGTCCCTTCACAAATAGCCCGTTGCAGAAAACAAAATCGCAAATAGTATTATTTTTTGCGACGGGATGATTTCTCGTTGCAAATAGTTCTCTGTTTTTATATAAAAAACCTTTTTGCGACGGGCCCATCACAAAAAGTATTTGTGATGGTCCCATTTTTCTATCGCAAATAGTTATTTAAAAAAATATATAAACTATTTGTGACGGGAACTCGTCACAAAAGGTCCCATCGTAAATTCTTAATAAAATAAAAAATATATATATTTAATAAAATTATGATAAATTAATATTATAAAATAATAATAATATTAATACTATTAATATAAATAATATAATATTATATAATAATAATACTAATATTAATAATATAAAAAAATATTATTATAATATTAATAATAAAATAATACTAATAATATAATAATGTTGTTATTATTATTATTATTATTATTTATGAATAAATAATAAAATATTATAAAATATTAAAATTCTCAATATTTGCAAAAAATATAATAAAATAATAAATTATTATTATTATTATTATTAGTAAAATAAATAAACATTAAAAAATAATACTAATAATAAATAATAAAATAATAAAAATTACAAAAAAATTAAAAAAATTAAATTATGCAATATTCGCAGTAATATAAAAGATAGAAATTGTAAATAGTTAATATTACAACAAACTTTGAATTCAAATGTTTTTAACATGATAAAAAAATCACTAGAGGGGTGGTCTTCTGAAGGAGCTGCAGGAGCTGGAGAAGATGGTGGAAGAAACTTCATCCCTAAACTATAAGTCAGACGACACATATACTCCATCTGCTCATGCTGGTGCTGCTGCCATAGATTCATCTGCTCCTTGTACTATTGATGTTGTCGTCAACACTCCTCCTCAGGTTTTTGTTGCTGCTGACGCATCTCCTCTTGCTCCTTACGCAAACTCTCTATAAGCTCACTTTGAGCTTGCAGTTGCTCATGATACTATGAGTTAGAAGATGATGTCTCTCCATGAGATCCTCTCAAGCTAGACGCCGACATCCCAGTAGTACCAAAATAAGTCCCAAGAGTCAATCGAGAGCTGATACCAACTACTCGACCCTTCTTGGAGGCATACTGGGTCGCCTGCATCCATGCTACCTCATCGAAATGGTGGTTACTAGTCTAATCAGCCATCTCGGCCTGAATCTCAGCCTGTGTCTGAGAGGTTGCAGCCTCATATGACTCCTTCAGTTCCAATTTGAAATTAAAATAGTGAAAATATTATATGCAGTTAATTTTCAAACTGAAAAAAAAAATATTGACCACAATCTGATGTTGGCGATCACCTCTAATCTCTCTAGTGGTGGGATCATTGTACGTCCTCTGATAAATGTCATACTCTATAATATCGGGATGCTCGACTGTCTATATGAATATAAAATAAACTGTTTATATTTAAAGTTATATAAAATATTTAAAAAAAGTACTTACTAGATGTTCTCTATGCGTACTGAATGTATGACTATCGGCTCAATGTGTCACCTCCTGTCTCCCCTGGTTCTGTCGACCCAATGATGATCTCCTCTGAAATCCACCACCCAACCAGTGTGAACATAATCCATCCCAAACTTGAGATTAAATGTACTCTAGTCGGTGGACTCTACACGACTCATCAAATACTGTCACTCTTACTTTCTTCATGGCCTTCCTTCTCAAATTGTGCAAAAACTGACGGAAACGGTCACGTATAGACACCTCTCATGCCACGTGGATAACGTCATGCATGCAATCATTGATGAGATACCATAAACCCTACAAATAATTTATAATATCAAGTTATTAATGAAATAAATTTCAAAATAAATATTATTTATTTACGTACCATCCAATGATCGAACATGTCAAGCTGCACATCAATAGGAATCTATCCCCATGTGATCCATGGCTGAGAAAAATAATTGTGCAAGATAGCACTCCCATGTCCAACAACTATATGCACAAAACTGTGAAAAAATAACAAATAATCATACAATTAGTATATAAATAAATCAATTAAAGCTAACTAAAATACACAGGTTATCATGCCTCTATATGCATGGATCGAAGCCAAGACATGGACATGGCTCGGGGATAGGGTCAGGAATCATCAGTCGTCCAAGACCGCACCCCCTCCGCGTACCCCCTGAACCGCTAGTAGGCTGAGGGTCAAATGATCCCAAATCCTCCTCATCCAAAGGTAGCTCATACTCCTACAACTAACAAAATATATCCTCATCCATCTAAAACACAAAATGATTTTTGTTAGCAAATAATTGAAAATAACTATTATATATAGAAATATATTAGTTATGATTATAACTAGAATTTAATTGTGTTAATGTTAACCTTCATCGTCATCTTCATATCTAACAATTTCAATGTCTTCATATTCCTCCTTAGCATCATCAATATCCATATGAGTTTCAGTTTCATCATCTCTTGTCATTTCAAATTCATTTGTAACATCATTAACATCATCGTCACCATCAACTCTTAATTATGGGGTGTCATCATCGATATTCATGTCTCTTTGTGAAAAAAGATGTATTTTGAGTAGTCTCTTGAAAAATTTCAATTCCTTTCACTTTAGTGAAACCACATTCACTTTGAGTAAAATGATTTTTCCAAAATTTTATTTTTATTATGCTCCACCAATCACTCAGGTCTCTTTAAGTAGCACATTACTTTGCGTAATAAATTTGATGTGCCTGTTAAGCCAGTAAAAATGGTTCATTTACTTCAAGAAGAATTTTATATTTAATATCAACGATTCCATGAGTTGGATGAACATGAAAGCCTCTCTTAGTATCCAACCACTGACATTTAAACATCATTATGTAATTTTGTCCTAGAAAAAACAGTTCAATAATTTCATCCAGCATGTCGTAAAAGTCAACTCCAGTTTCTCTATGATTAGATCCTCTCAAGAAAACTCCACTATTCATTGTTTTTATTTATTCCCCATATGCACATGTATAAAATTGAAAATCATTCACCACATATGCATTATAAGATTTAACCATTTTGGATGGTGGTTTACTCAATATACACAGTCTCTTATCAATTTTATCAGCATATTGAGACACCTGAAAATTTGTAAAAAAATTATCAATATAATAAATAATAAACTGAATTGATATGTTAAACCATCAATATTTTATGTTACCAGTTTTTGAAACCATTGAGAGAGAAAAATTGTCAACGTTCTTCAAGAGTAGTTATTGTAATTTGTGGAAGCTATTTCTTGATATGATTATCATATAACCAAAAATAATAATTTTACTTATTGTAACATAAATTATATAATAAGTGATAAAAATCACTCATAGTAAAAATGATTTCATTTATTCACAGTTGAGCAGAACATATGTATGAGCTCTGTGATGTTCATCATCTAAAATCCATCGTTCATGAACTCCACCAAAGTCAAGATCTGGATGATTAAAAACTGACAATTGATTTCTCATTTTATCATCATCATTCCCCTTGTTCTATCCCATGTGGTTTTGTTTTGAGGTATATTCATATTAAAAATAATGACAGTAGAAAAAATTAATTTCCTCTTGCAAATAAGCTTCAGCAATTAAGCCTTCAACTGATGCTCTGTTATGTATTTTTTTCTTCAATTTCTACAAAAATTTATCGAATGGGTACATCCATTGAAACTGTACTAGACCTCCACATTTTTCTTCATGTGTAAAATGTAATATCAAATGTCCCATTGAGTCAAATAAAGTCGGCAGAAAGATTTTTTCCAGTTTACATATAATTACAACAATATCTTCTTCCAGTTTTCTTAGTGCATCGTAGTTTGTTGTAGATGCACAAATGTATCAGAAAAAATATGATATATCTGTTATCGAATCCCAAATCATAGAATTAAAGAAACCTATTAATCCAATCGGCATAATTCTTTCCATTATAACATGACAATCATGACCTTTTAATCTAGTACTATAACCATTCCAAACGCATCTTCCCAAATTAGAAGTGTATTCATATGGAAGTATCAAATATGTAATTCACTAACAAAATAATAATTGACTCTATTTAGATAGTGTATAAGCTGCTTTTGGATTCATTAACCTCTCTGATCTGACATTTTCAAACAGTTCAAGTTTTGGTCGCTTGTAAATTTGGGCAAGATCTAATCATGCCTTTACATTATCTTTGGTCTTACCTGGTGTATCCAAAATTGTAGAAAATAAATTATCAAAACAGTTCTTCTCAATATGAATGACATCCAACATGTGATGGACCAAAAAATCAGACTAATATGGAAGATCCCAAAAAATGCTCTATTTTATCCAATTGTGTTCTTTCCCAAAGCCATGAATTTTCTGTTGGTTTATTGTTAGTCCAAATGTGATGGAAGGTAATGAAAATACAACTAATTTTAGCTCTGTACCTGAGATCATTTTTCGAGGTTCATCCCTTTCAATTATACCTTTTCTAAAATGAGATTTTTTCCTCCAAAAAGGATGATCGGTTGGAAGAAATCTGTGATGGCAGTCAAAATAGTAAGATTTTTTTTTCATTAATGAGTATAAATGTTTTTTTGTCTCTCATATAGTAAGGACATGATTTCAGACCATGTTTACTCTAGCTAAATAACATTTCATATGCCAGGAAGTCACTAATTGTCCACATCAATGCAACTTTTAGTAGGAAATTTTGTTTCGTAGCAACGTCATATGTACTAACACCATTACTCCATAATGAATTTAACTCATAAATCAATGGTTTTAAATAAACATCAATATTATTTTTTGGATGTCCTAAGATTAATAAGGTCAAAAATATATAAGGCTCATTCATCAACATCCATAGTGGTAAATTGTACGGATTTATAAAGACAGGCCAACATGAATACTGACTACTATAAGAACCAAATCGACAGAAACTGTCAGTAGAAATACCCAATCGCACGTTCTAGGCTTCTAAAACAAAGTATGGATGCACTCTGTCAAAATGTTTTTATGAATCGCCATCAGATAGATGATTCAAGCTTTTACCAGTTGAAATATTGGTTTTGTGCCATGACATCATTATAGTTGTGTTCTGAGACATAAATAAACGCTGCAACATGGGTGTAAGCGGGAAATATCTCAACTATTTTATAGGAATCGATCCAGACTTCCCTGGTTGAGCTTCTTTATACCTTGATTATCCACATGTGGGACAACTATCCAATGACTCATTTTCACCAGAATATAAGATGCAATCATTTGAACATGCATGAATCTTCTGATAACTAAGGCTTGGATTACAAACCAGCCTCTTTCTCTTATAGTAATTTACAGGCAACACATTTCCTTCAAGTAATAGTGTTTTAACCAAAGAAAATATCTAATCAAAACAGTTTTTTGACATTCCATTATCTGATTTAATATACATAAATTTTGCAATCGCTTCTAATTTTCTTATCTTGAAACTGAGGTATAATGCATCCTTAGCAAACCTCAACAACTCATAAAATTCAAATGGTGCCAACTCATGAGTTAAATCAATATCATCCTGAGTTTTAGTTTGTTGAAGAGATGGACCTGCAACATCATGTACTAAATTTTAAAATTGTGATGGATCTGGAATCAAATTATTAGTATCTTATCTAGAACTGCGTTCACCGTATTAATACCAAAAAACATAATATGGTTGAAAACCAAAATGTAAGAGATGTCCCCCAATGTTGTCAAATGTGTCAAATGTTCTCATAGCACATTTTTTACAAGGACACTTAATTATGCCTTCTGAAACAAATTTTGGTTTTGATGATGCAAATGATAAGAAAACTTCAACACCCACAATATATATAGGATTTAAACTAGAACTGTTTGGATTTTTGTGCTGATTTATCCAAGCAAGATCATCTAATAATGATTTTTTTTGACTTTCTTGTTCCATATTTTTCTACAAAATATAAAATCATTAATTTTTTTGAATAATTTAATATAAGAAAAACACTATCCAAAAAAGAGAAGATAAATAATTACAGATACTTCTTACTAATTACCACTAATTACGAGCGAAATAATTTTCAATGGATTGGTGGCTCCTCTTTTGTTTGACAGATCATTTACTTGCAACTTTCTCACACTGAAATCATAATGAAGAATATGCTCAGTGGTACGCATATCCATTCTCGTGCATACGAGAATGTATAAGCCTACCTCTAACCAGATTCTTCATTGTGATTTCACTGTGAGAAAGATGCAAGTAAATGATCCATCGAACAAAAGAGCCCCTTTTCATCAATGAATCATCTTCTTGCAACTATCACTGCTATAAAACATAATCTTAAAATGTGGTCCTACGAATTCATATCTAATCTTGTGTATACGAGATTGGATATTCATATATAGGAGCATATTTTTCATAATGTTTTTAGTCGGTGAGAGTTGAAAGGAGAAGATTCCTCGAGCAAAATATGTACCGCCAATCCACTATAAATTATGCCAAGTTCTTACAATTTGTTACAATTATCCCTATTTATTACTAATTCTTTCAATTTATTACTAATTCGTTCAATTTATTAATAATTATTACTAATTATTGCTAATTATTGCTAATTATTAATAATTATTTCTAATTATTAGTCATTATTGCTAATTATTACTATTTATTTGTAATTATTACTATTTATTAGTAATTATTACTATTTATTAGTATTTATTACTATTTATTAGTATTTATTACTATTTATTAGTATTTATTACTAATTATTACTATTTATTACTAATTGTTACTATTTATTACTAATTATTACTAATTATTACTGATTATTACTGATTATTACTAATTATTACTAATTATTACTAATTATTTCAAATTACTGGTAATTATTACTAATTAGTGCTAATTATTCCTAATTATTGCTAATTGTTTCTAATTGTTACTAATTATTGCTAATTATTCCTAATTATTGCTAATTATTACTAATTATTTACTAATTATTAGTATTTGTTACTAATTATTAGTATTTGTTGCCAATTATTGCTAATTATTACTAATTATTGCTAATTATTTCTAATTATTGCTAATTATTGCTAATTACTACTAACTATTGCTAATTATTTCTAATTATTTCTAATTATTGCTAATTATTTCTAATTAATGCTAATTATTACTAATTATTGCTAATTATTACTAATTATTACTAATTATTACTAATTGTTTGTATTTGTTACTAATTATTAGTATTTGTTACTAATTTTTAGTATTTGTTGCTAATTATTAGTATTTTTGATAATTATTAGTATTTGTTGCTAATTATTAGTATTTGTTGCAAATTATTCGTATTTGTTGCTAATTATTAGTATTTGTTGCTAATTACTAGTATTTGTTATAATTATTAGTATTTTTTGCTAATTATTAGTATTTGTTGCTAATTATTAGTATTTGTTGCTAATTATTGCTAATTATTGCTAAATATTTCTAATTATTGCTAATTATTGCTAATTATTACTAGTTATTACTAATTATTGCTAATTATTGCTAATTATTGCAAATTATTACTAATTATTTATTAATGATTAGTATTTATTACTAATTATTACTATTTGTTGTTAATTATTACTATTTGTTGCTAATTATTGCTAATTATTGCTAATTATTGCTAATTATTGCTAATTATTGCTAATTATTGCTAATTATTTTTAATCATTGCTAATTATTACTAATTATTGCTAATTATTGCTAATTATTACTAATTAGTGCTAATTATTGCTAATTATTACTAATTATTGCCAGTTATTACTAATTTTTTCAAATTATAACTAATTATTAGTATTTATTACTATTTGTTACTATTTGTTACTAATTATTAGTATTTGTTACTAATTTTTACTAATTTTTACTAATTATTAGTAATTGTTACTAATTATTAGTAATTATTACTAATTATTAGTAATTATTACTATTTATTAGTAATTATTACTAATTATTAGTATTTATTATTAATTATTAGTATTATTACTATTTTTTACTAATTATTACTATTTATTCATAATTATTACTAATTGCCGCTAATTATTACTATTTATTACTATTTATTACTAATTATTACTATTTATTACTAATTATTACTAATTATTACTAATTGTTTCTAATTATTACTAATTATTACTAATTATTACTAATTATTTCTAATTATTACTAATTATTACTAATTATTACTAATTATTACTAATTATTTCTAATTATTACTAATTATTTCTAATTATTGCTAATTATTAGTATTTATTAATATTTATTAGTAATTATTACTAATTATTGCAATTTGTTACTGGTTATTAGTATTTGTTACTAATTATTAGTATTTATTACTATTTTTTACTAATTTTTATTAATTTTTACTATTTATTAGTAATTATTACTAATTATTACTAATTATTAGTAATTATTGCTAATTATTAGTAATTATTGCTAATTATTAGTAATTATTGCTAATTATTAGTAATTATTGCTAATTATTAGTAATTATTACTAATTATTAGTATTTATTACTAATTATTAGTATTTATTGCTATTTTTTACTAATTATTACTATTTATTCCTAATTATTACTAATTACAACTAATTATTACTAATAGCGTTAATTACTATTAATTACTGCTAATTACTGCTAATTATTTATATTCATTACTAATTATCGTTAATAATTTCTAATTACCACTAATTATTAATAATTAGCACAAATAATTTCAATTTATTACAATAAGTAAATATTGATAACAACACAATCTAAATCTAATTTAATTACAACTAATTTGCAATAATTAAAATTAATATAAAAATAAAATAAATATTAAATTAAATAAAACATAAATACCTTCAAACCTGGTCTCTTATAGGTGTAGACGACTTCAAAATCTGTTCGTAAAAAAATTAACTTAGAGAAATTTTAACTCTAAAATTAAAGTTTAGAGAGAGAGAGAGAGAGAGAGAGTAACAACATAGATGAAGAATAAAAAACGGATGGGGGTATATATAGGTTAGATTATATGCAACGGAACTATTTGCGACGGGTCTCTTGTCGCAAATACCTTTGGCCGCATTAATTATTGTCGGCGGTTAAAAGGGTATTTGTGACGGGTCTCGTTGCAAATAGTGACCTGCTGAAACAATATTTGTGACGAGGGCATATCCCGTTGCAAATAGTATTTATCGCTGACGGGTATTTACGACGGGGGGTGCCTCCCCGTCGCAAATAGTATTTACCGCCGCTGGGTATTTGCGACGAGGAGGCACCCCTCGTCGCAAATGCCCTTCCTGCAGTTTGGTGCGCAAAACTGTGCCAAACTTTTTGCGACAAGACCCCTTTTCCCGTCGCAAATAACTAATTATTTGCGACGGGTTGATGTCCCCATCGCAAAAGGTCGTCTTTCCCGTAGTGCATGTGTCCAAGGAAGTGCACCTCTCGTGTCCAGAACTTGCACTAGGACAACTTCCCGTAGAGCTGGTGGTGTCGAAGGACCTCCAAAACTATCCTAAGATGGTCGGTGTGGTCCTCCTCCGGCCTTGAGTAAATCAGGATGCCGACAATGAACACGACTATGAACCAGTCGAGATACTCACGGAAAATTGAGTTTATGAGCCCCATGAACATAGTTGGTGTGTTCGTAACGCCGAACGGCATGACCACAAACTCAAAGTGCTCATATCTACACCTGAAAGCAGTCTTCGAGATATCACCCTCCTTTACCCTCAACTGGTGATATCCAGACCGTAGGTCGATCTTACAGAACCATCATGCCCCCTTCAACTGATCAAAAAGATCATTGATCCTCGGGAGGGGGTAACGGTTCTTGACTGTCACCTGATTCAATCTTCAGTAGTCTATGCATAGCCTGAGACCACTGTTTGTCTTCTTTGCGAACAAGATTGGAGCACTCCATGGCGACGCGCTTGGTCGGATAAACCCCTTCTTCATCTGGTCATCAACTTGAATCTGCAATTCCCGTAACTCAGAAGGTGTCATTCGATAGGGAGCCATTGAAATCGGACGGGCACCGGGTTGTAAGTCTATTCTGAACTCAACATCACGTCGAGGGGGTAGAGTCACAACCTCTCTGGGGAAGACGTCTAGGAACTCACTAACAATCCCTGAGACCTCCACTATCTCTGAGTCTGCTGACTCCACTGACAGCTCGGCTAACAAGGAAGGGGCTCCACTCGCAGGCTGCCCTCCCGGTTACCTCGCTCACCAATGAAAGCTACACGTTGGCCACCTATATCTGAGAACACACCCCTTCTTCGAAAGCATTCAATAACATCATGCATGGAAAATAGCCATTCGATGCCCAAGATGACATTGTATGGCTGCATTTGCAACAGAAAGAGATCCCCACTAAACTGATGTGGCCCCAACATCAGCATACATCCTTGACAAACATCAAACATGTTGGTCTGACCTCCAACTAGCGTTCTCAACACCAAGCACATCAAAAGTCTCTCTACGTCTAGACCCAAGGCATGGGCTAGACTGGGTGCAACAAAGGAGTGTGAAGCTTCAGAATCAAACAAGGCACAAGCAAAGGTACTAAACAAACCGATCGTACCTCGAATGACCTTTGGCCCTGTTGGAATTGCTGACTCTACGGCGTGCAACTACCCACACCTAACTCTTTTTCCCCTTGGCTATCGACCGCCTCCTCGACCACGTCCTGGTCGAGGTCCCTGAGGAGCGCCCTGAGGTTGACCTCCTCTGGTATCATCCACCCTTGGTGGGGCGAGAGCTCACTGTCCCTACTGTTGATGCTGAAAAGGTCTGGCCGGCAACTAGTGCTGCTAAGGCAGATGTTGAACGTGCCCACCCCCACTATACTGCACTCAGTCTGGGCACTGATTCTGAAGGTTCCCATGGCTTCCACAAATAAAGCATCTCGGTCCTAGGCTTGGGGAGAAAGGGCAAGGACCAGGAGATCGAAACTAGAACTGTTGAGGCTTGCTCCCCGTCAGCCGAAACCTGGAAGGCCCTGATGCTTGAAGCATGCTGCTGACGTCCTTCCCCTTTGACAAACCCAACTAGCTCCCCTCTCACAGCACACCTCCCAGTGTGTGCATCCTCTCCACCACTTCTACATTCTTTTGAACCTCCAAGTACGTCGGCAGAGTAAAGGGAGTAATAGTGTACTGAAGGGGAGGTCGGAGGGCCTCCTCTAAGCGCATTTCCCATGACTCCTCATCCGGGAAGAGTTCTGGTGAAAAATAAAGGAGGTCCTTGAACTTGACCCCCAACTCCATTGTCATCATACTCCCTTGCTGACAAGAGATCATCTCTTGCCTCTTTTCGGCCTTCATCGTGGAAGAAAGGAATTCTGCATGGAAATCCTTCTGGAAGTCAGTCCACGAAACCTCAGATTCCTTCTTCTCTTCAAGATAGATCATCCACCACTGACGCGTTGCTCCCCACATTTGTCTCACGGTTAGAGGAACCCAGTACTCTACCGGAGCCCAGATTAAGCTGAAAGTTATCACCAGCTCCTTGAGCCATCTCTTTGTCTCCATGTCCGAGACATTGCCCTCATACTTCCTGAGGGTCTGCCATTGAAAGGCGTGAAGTGCCTTCTTCCATTGGTCACCCTCCTCCTCTCGATCAGCCCTCTTCTAATCATCCAAATCAACCTGGTGGTCCTTGATTTCTTTCACTACTTGTGGACATCGTCCGGGTGTCATAGCTACAAGGTAAACAAGGAATGCCTAAGCCTGAGTAGTGTGGAAAATTCTCTTAATTTTTTTTTTAAAATTTTTATTCATTTTACATTTCCAAACACCCAAAACACACATAAAAACAAGTCATTATGATGCATGTACCTTTTCCTAGGGTCTCTACCCTATAATCAGTGTAGCCTCACTTGGTCGTTCTGTAGGTCTAGAGTCCTTGCATCAGATCACAGGGGGGCCTAAAATCCCGTGTCATAGTCGGTCTTCCTTTGCCTATTTCATGCACCAAGATTTCCTAACACTGTCTCCCTACCTTCCCATGCAATCAACATTGTGCTTAACCCTGAACTCCATCCTATATCTCAACCATTACCTCTGATACTATTATATCATGACCCGCCTTCACCAAGATGAGGGAAGAGATAGCAAACTTCCAGACTCTTCCTTCTTCAAGTTTAATGAGAGATAATGACCCCCAAATCCCACCTTCAATAGGCCTCGGAGTGGCGACTAACACCAAGGGTATAAAATCTCATGTAATATAGAAGGCATTACCCTTTTTATAGAACAAGGTTGGGAGATAAGATGGTAAACCCAAACAACTCCAAAGACTAAAAGTAAAAGTAAAGATAAAAATCCATTCCCATATGCATGTTAAATATAAACTGATACAAAGTACAAGAAACCTTGAAAGGAAGTACCAAAATAAAAGAAAAGCAACAACAACAATTGTCCCGACGTCCGAGCTAGTGAGGTCCAGCACGGTCCTCAAAGTCCACCTGGAAACCTGAAAGCAGTTTTATATACGTAGGGTGAGTATACAGGTATACTCAGTAGGGAAAACCAATCTTGTACACAAGTGGGGAGGCATTATAATGCCCCATGAGAAAAGAGGTAACCAAAATGCCTATCAAGGAATTATCCACCTAGCCTTACCAAGACACACTCCCCAAATAACACAAGTCAGGTAAAGCAATAGTAATAACACATCGATATTTGGGTACTCCACACTGCTTTCCCACTGGTTATCTAGGACATCCTATACATCAGACCTCCCCCACAGGTTCCACTGCAGTCCCACTATCTCCCCAATAACAACCTTATGGACCACCACAACCTCACATCCCACCCGTAGACACCTGGGCCACCATAACCACACATCCCTTCCGTAGACACTTGGGCCACCACAACCACACATAACCACACTCGCAAACACCTAGGCCATAATAACCACTGCCACGCCCAAAGACACCTGGGCCTCATCCCAAAGATACTTGGGAAACAAACCTGCCCGCACACACCTGGGCCAACCACCACAGCACACCCTACCTGAAGATTCTTGGGA
Source organism: Viscum album (assembly GCA_963277665.1). Lineage (NCBI taxonomy): Eukaryota > Viridiplantae > Streptophyta > Magnoliopsida > Santalales > Viscaceae > Viscum > Viscum album. The sequence continues at coordinate 1,126,643,604 of OY728156.1, read as the reverse complement.
CATAATGAACCTTAGGCTATCACAGCCTGCCCGAAGAATCTTGGGCACCTGGGAGAGGGAGCATAAATGAGCTAATAACCATCCCCTCATATGAATGTTGGGAAAAACACCCTCCCCCATGAAATAGGGGTGTTCGGCACGAAGTGCTCAACGTGGGTGGGATGTGTATAAGAAACATAATAACTAAATTGTATACATATAGGTAATCAAGAACTCATACCAACCTAAGGGTTCTGAAACATACAACTAGCTCATACACAACCACTCTTGATGTTATCCCTACATGCACAAATACACAACAACCACAACCAGAGGACAACCCATTTATGAAAAACAATTCCCCCGTTATACTCATTATCATTATCATGTTTGAGTGATTCCATTTAAAACATTCCTCTACTATCAGGAAACTAATAAGCATAACCACAAGCCAAAACAACAGCCAAAGGAAAACAACCAAGCAAGCATTTAAGCATTCACACTCAATTCTCTTGTAACGTAACAACATCAAAAGGGATTTGTGAGATCCCTCGAAGTACTGGAACCAAACCAAGCCCCCAATATACCGGCTTCACATGGCCTCATATTCAAAAACAAACAACCCCTCAACCAGAGGTTCCATTCTCATCCACATCACCCTACAAACATCAAACAGAGCAACCATGTATATCACCAGAATCGAGAAAAGATGATTTTAGATTTATCCAACACCATTCATTGAGTTCCTTCTTTCAGTTTGGTTAACTAGGGTGATCACACAGGGGTTATTATTCATCAGGCACCCATTTAATCAACCAAGTTTACATGATTAACCAGTTTCCATGTTATATCAACTCAATCACCAGATTATCTAGAAAAACATAGTTTCATTAGTGTGCAAGAAAGGACCACCAACGACCATGATTTGTATTGGACAGGAGTCCATACAATTCACAACATAAAAACAAAGTTATAACGCAACAAATCATTAACTTTCCCATCCCCTCATCCTTTAAAATTTCATTTATTATCTTCATTAAAGTTGGTTTCATATATGTCTTGAAGGATCATCATCATACCCACCCCTCATGATGCACAATAATGAAAGATGAAGGAAAAACCCCTACCTGGATGATCAAGGATCACAGTTTTCTCCTCGCACCAAGAACTGGGGATGCACGACTTGTAGAGGAAGAACCCCAAGGAATCCAAGGCTAAGCAGGAAGGGATCCATCACAGGCGCATGATTAGTCTTGGGATGAAGTCTCGAGGCACGCTAAGAGAAACATAAAGGAAAAGGGAAGAGAGGATCTCAGGTTAAGAAGAGGATAGGTCCTAAAATCAGGGAGACAATTTTGAAGTACTTAAAAGTTGGATCATGGCTCGGTGGTTTCATGCATTTGGATTAATTGAGATTTAATAATTCTCCTCAGAGATGGTGGAGATAATGGTTTTGAGTTAATAAATTAACTCTAAATGAAGAAAACACGTAACAGGGAAAATTGGGAGAACACGGGAAAGGTTGTGACACCGAGGAAAAGGCCACACATTTTGGTAACTCAAGGGTCGCTCGGATCTTAGGGGATTTAAGATACCATTTATGGGATTAAAACAACCTTAAACCACTTTAAAAGGGTGAGAAGTCTTAAAAGATGCGTTACGGAAAAACTGGGGAAAGAACCCTGACACCCCTTTGTGGCATCGTTTGGGTGTCGCACCGATCGGTGAGACAGATTGGTGGCACCGATAGGTGACACCACGGTGACACCCTGCCACTGACACTGACGCCCTCCTGACTCACCGATGGTGTCTAGGACACCCCAAACATTATAATTTGGAAAATGAATGGACCACGAGGGTCTGGACCATTACAATATGAGATTGAATTATCCATTGTGCATACATTTATGAGTCATTTACCTATAAAAAAATATTAAGGGTATGGTTTTCATTCTTTCACTATATTTATTATCATCTCATCCTCCATGAAAAAAACAATTAAAAACAAAAAAACAAAAAAACAAAAAAGTGAGAATTATGATGAAGTCATTCATTATATTCATTTTTTGTTTCAGGAACCATGTCATAGGGTGTGTGGTGTAAATTTGTAAGTGGAATTGAGTGGGGTATATTTATTGGTTTTCACCTGAATATTCATGCATTGGTATTTAAGAGTTCAACCTCCTCTTTTCAACCTTAAAATTTCAAATGTTTTACCCACGAACTCAAAGCCACAAAATTCACCTTAAAAATACCTCTTGATTAATAATTTGTTTATGTCTCATGTTGTGTATAGATGAGAATTTACATAAGCCTATGGTGACATGTGAACTTTCCAAGTATGATTATAACTCTGAATTTAATTTCTTTTGAGTGAATAGTGACATGAATTTCAGTGTGAGGTAGGTGTGATAAGGCCATGGACAGATTTTTGAGTTTGAATTAATTTAAATGTGAGAGAATAAAATGAATGATAATTGCTTTTCAGAGATGTGACATGATGAAATTCCATTTTATAAAATATCTTGGAAATTTTCTCACTTTTGATTTTCAGTGTGGATTTTGATTCGAATATTTGATGATTTCCCAAGAGTGTAATGTTTAAGTGTGAGTGACTAATGAAACTCATAATTTAACATATATAATTCTATAATTATATGTTTTAAACCTATAAATTTTATATTTTAAGGGTAATTGTCACAAATTTGGTTTTATTGATAATTTTAGCTTAATTATGAAAGTGGCCTAATTTTGGAATTTAAATATTTTTATATAAGATTTGTATTTTGTCAATAACTTATTCTATACTAATTCAAATTTTGAAATCACTTTTTTATAGACTTGAAAACATTATGGTATGAATTTTATCCAATGGAAGTAAGAGATGAATTTAAAATTATGAAGCCCAAATAAAGCTCACAAATCACACCTTGTAATCTTTGTTTGAATTGAATGAATTTTAAATATGGGATCATATTCAAAAATGGGTAGACCAAATGAGATTTCAATTCACAAGGATATATATAAAATCCATAGGAATGTTTTCTTTAATTATTCCATCCTGAGATTCATCCTCCTTCATAGTCATAAATACCTAGGAGGTCAGTACATTGAAATATATATAGTCTCTATGCTAGAAAAGTTTTCATGAGTAAAACTATAATAACTCATGATACATGTGTCCAATGGAGTTCAAATTTTGTTGGTGGATAGAGGGTGCATAGATGAATTACTTAAATTAAGACATAATTCCAATAATAGGACATTAAGTGGGCTGAAAGGAATATAATATTGGTAGGACGGTTTTGGAAGGAAATTTGGCCACACTTTTTCCTATAAATGTACACTTCCACTTTCATGTCAAGGGTTAGAAACACATGTTGTCCATTTTTTATAGAATATAATATTTTATACTACTATAATAGTTTTTTACATGTTTAATACATTTTTTCATATTCATATCTTATCTTTTCATTTTCTATTTTGTTTTTCCCCACTATGCACCTTCTAATCTTCATGAAAATGGAGAATTAACCCACATTGTTGTTTAAGGGGGGGAGGTAATATTTTGAGTACATTGTGTTTAAATGTATTCTCTTTATAATATCCTATAGATTTCAATAGTGGTGAAACTTTTTTTGTATAGGGTTTACTTTGCTTTCACTACTATTGTATTCTTCTTACCGTTCATTTTTATTCCTCTCCATCATCATAATGTTGCATACAGGGTGGAGTAGCATTGTAGTGATGATGTGAGGGAGTATTATCCCATATGCGAAGGGTTGGTGTGGGATAATTAAAATTAAATGGGTGGGTTTTGAGTGATAGGGTTAATCTAAACATTGAGTAGAATATTTATAATTAATATTTTAAATAATAATGATAGCATCGTCATGAACTCCCAAGAATAATGAATTCTTTCTTCTTCACTGACATATTTGTGTTTTTACTTCATTGCATTTTGAATTTGTGTTTGAATATTAATTTATATTTATATATATCACGTTCATTTTAAACCCACCCCTGTTAGATTAATAGTTTATTATAGTGGTATATTCTAGTTTTAAATAGTGACAATAGAAAATTGATGTGTGTGAGTGGCCTCCTTGAGAGATCGACCTTGGGTGTGCACTTTATTGCATGATTAAGTGATAATAATTTATTTTTTAAGGATCCATAACAAATCCCTCTCACTATTTTGGCTCCGTTTCTGGGGAGGAGAATCGCTTGAACATTTTTTTTCAAAAAAAAACAAAAAAAACATAAATTGCAAAGCCTAAAAAATATAACTTCATTTCATCTATTTTATTTCTTAGGTAAAGATGGATTTTTATAGTTATTTTTATTATGCTTGGAATGTTCATAATCATATGTATGAGATTTGAAGGGATGATCCCTTAAAGATTCAAGTTTACAAAAATAAATTTATTAAAGAAAATTCCAAGATGCTTGAAGAAGTGAGAAACCAAATAAAGGTCTTTTACACTTCTCTTGAAGAAATAAAAGCTTTGTGGTCAGAGCCGCAAAAAAACACTAAAGATGAAGTAAAAATTTTTCCACTAACATTCATAGTTGAAGAACCTGATGAGGTCTTGAATTAATCCATAGAATATCCATCTAGCCTTGCCCAACAATTTCTAGATGAGGATTCTAAAGAAGACATGTCAACTGATGCACATGTGGGAGATCAACATGATTTGGATTAATACTGGTCATAATTTATAGAATATGAAAAGGTATGTGATTCTACCATATTTTTAAATAAAAAATAAATACCATTATACCTATCACTATCTTTGGAAGAAGACATCACCCATGTGGTGAATTTTGAAGAAAAATGGAGGAGATTAACTACCTACCTCCATCCACAGCAATCTTACTCAAAGAGACATTGAGAAAAGAAGATGAATTAAAAGTTGAGCCTACTTAGGGAGATAATATTTTCTTGAACTCGTTTTATTCTAATTTTATTGAAAATTAATTGATTATTACCTCCCACTATTTTAGTTTTCCATATTTGGATAATACATGGATGTCTTTGGAGGATGGTGATGAAGAAGATTATATACCTACTGAGACTAAGTTACTAGTGGACCTTCCAGAAGAAATCACATTTCAAGATGGCCTATTTGAAGGGGGAAATTTCTTTTATTTGTTCTTCATGTTTTAATCATATTCAAGATGAATTATTTTTTGAATTCCCCTTTGTTGAATTTTCTGAAACAACATCAAATGAGCAAACCCTGGATGTTAAAGTTGAAGAGGTTGCACATGTAGTTGTAGTAAACGAAAAGGGCCCATTATTTCTCTCTCCCCCACTTTATAAGCTATAATACATTGCTAAGGGGGTGGAATTGTTTTACTCTATCCATGGATTCCTCTACAACATGTGTAAAGGGGTGTACTTTGGAAGGAAAAAAATTGGTTCAAATCATGCAAGCCACATCCACCATACAACTTTGGGTGACCACTGGAACTGCCAACCGAAATTAGTCAAAAACCAATACCCGTTTGGGATGTCAAACCAACTTCTATCCCTATTATTTTCCCAGTCTATTTTTTTCAATATTTTTTTATTTTTTTTTCTTGATTTCTAGGTCTAAATGGTAGCATCTTGGAGCTTAACTCAATGTTTCCACTGAAAAGTAACTTCATGTTTTATCTTCCTTCACTTTGGTTTGTCTGCCATTATCTTTTTATTTTGTTGAGATTAAATAAGGGGTAGTGAAATTTAAGTGTTAGGGGAGTGTCAATCTATTTAGGAGTCTTTGTGTGTTTTTCTTTTTGTTTTTTAATTTTGAAACTTTGAGCTATAATAAATATTTGTTTTCATTTTTCACACATGAATTGATTTTGAGTTATTTTTCTTGATTTTGGATAAAATGTATTTTAAATGATTGTTGATGTGGAATCTTTTTCTTGTTTTTTTTGTCTTCAATAATTTTTATGTGTTTGACCAAATTTTGAAATTCATGCCCATGAAACACTGAATCAAATTTTTTTTCTCATATTGTGAGGTATTCTAAACTCTTTTGATTTGTTCTTCCAAATACCCACACTTTCTTGAGAGAAACATAGATTTTGTGTGAAGATAAGAACTTTTGATTATTCTTTTTCATAGATTTAGAGTTCATAAAATGTTTTTAATGTGATTGAGACATTTTTTTTGGAAAGTTTTATTTTAACTTGTGACACACCTTTACATGTACCCTTGTTAGCCCTTAGAACCCATAAATTGCCTTATAGGTTTAATCCACATTACAAGCCAATTATTTCTTACCTACCTTCACTCTTAATATTTTTGCATGAATATTTCAAGTTTGAGTATGGAGGAAGGGATTTTCATGTGTGTTCTTTGGGATGGAGCTCATTGTTGGGTGTGTGAGGTGTGTGTCATTACTTTGGGCATTTGAAGAATGGGAATGAGTCAATTTCATTCATTGTACTTTATTTTTATCATCTGGTTCTCCGAAAAAAAGAAAAAAATTAGAAAAAATATATATAAAATTAAAAAAAATGGAGATGAGATTGAATTATTGATTATGCATACATTTATGAGTCGTGTACTTATTAAAATATATTGAGGGATTGATTTTCATTCTTTTGTTATATTTTATTATCATCTCATCCTCCATGAAAAAAATGAATAAAAAACACGCAAAAAAAGAAAAAAAATGAAAATGGGTGAATTATGATGAAATCATTCATTGTATTCGCTTTTTGAATCATGTATCATGTCAAAGTGTGTGTGGTGTACATTTTTAAGGGGAATTGAGTGAGATATATTTCCTGGTTTTTGCTTGAATATTCATGCATTGGTATTTAAGAGTTCAACCTCCTATTTCCAGCCTTAAAATTTTAAATGTTTTACCCACCAACTCATAGCTACATAATTCACCTTGAAAAATGCCTCATGATTAATAATATTTTTATATCTTATGGTGTGGAGAGGTGATAATTTTCACAAGCCTGTGGTGACACATGCACTTTCCAAGTATGAGCATAACACCAGATTTAATTTCTCTTAGAGTGAAAAGTGGCATGAATTTCAATGTGAGGTAGGTGTGATTGGGCCATGAATGGATTTTTGAGGTCGAATGAATTTAAATATGAGAGATGACAATGAATGAAAATTGTTTTTCATAGATGAGAGATGATGAAATTCCATTTTGGAAAAGATCTTGAAAATTTTCTCACTTTTTGATTTTGGTGTGGATTTTGATTCAGATATTTGATGATTGTCTGAAAGTGCAATGTTTAAGTGTGGGGGGTTGATGGAACTTATAATTTTACATATATAATTCTATGATTCAATGTTTTAATCCCACCAATTTCATATTTTAAGGGTAATTGTCAGAATTTTAGGTTTTATTCATAATTTGAACTTAATTGTGAAAGTGGCCCGGTTTTGGAATTTAAATATTTTTATATCAAATTGGTATTTTGACCATAACTTCTTCTACACTAATACAAATTGTCAAATTCCATTTTTATAGAGTTAAAAACATTATGGAGTGCATTTCATCCACATGAAGAAAGAGCTAAATCCAACATTATGAAGCCTAAATAAAGCTCACAAGTATGTCTTTGGAATTTGTGTCTAGATCGAACAAATTAGCTGAAAATTCATAAAGAGACAGAGCACATCTGGAGGAATATTTTCTTTTTAACTGTTTCATCTGAGATTCAACCTCCTTCATGATGATAAATTCCTGGGAAGTCGGACACATTGGAATTCAGACAAACTCCAAGCCAGAAAAGTTTTCTCAAGTATAAATGTCATAACTCATGATACACGTGTCCAATGGAGAAAACTTTTTGTGGGTGGAGAGAGGATACATATGTGAATAACTTCACTGGAGACATAATTATGTGATTCAGTCATTATGTTGATTGAAAAGAATCCAACATTTGGATGATGGTTTTGGAGGGAAATTTGGTCACGTGATTTCCTATAAATGTACACCTCCACTTTCATGTCGGGTTTGCAACGTACGTTGGTCATTTGTTGTAGAGTATGAGATGTTATACCGCTGTAGTAGTTTTTTACATGTTTAATATATATTTTTCATCTTCCTCTCTTCTCTTTTCATTTTCTATTTTGTTTTTCACCATTGTACTCCTAATCTCTATGAAAATGGAGAACTAACCCTCGTTTTTGACGGGGGGTCATGTTTTGAGCCTGTTGTGCTTCGATGTCCTCTTTTTGTTTTATTCTGATAATTTCAGTAGTGATGAAATCGGTTTTGGAGTAGGGTTCACCCCGCTTTCACTACTATTGTATTCTTCTTCCTATTCATTTTTATTCACCTATGACGACATCATAATGTTGGGTACGGGATGAAGTAGCATTGTGGTGGTAACGTGAGAGAGTATTTTTATGCATGTCCTGGGTCAGTGCTACATAATAACAATTCAATAGGGGGCTGTTGAGTGATAAGATAACACTGAATAAACGCGATTTCATCGTACAGTCGACAATCATCAAAAAACACACTGGTTACTCTCTACTAAGTTCTAGTGTATAGTAACTCGTTGTATCCTAAGTAGAATTCACTTATACTACTAATCCTAACATGTATTGTATTAAAACCTATACGTTGGAAAACCCATTAATTTAATAAGTCTGCGGCAAGTGGTGGCCTTTTCTGCACGTGATAGCCGCCGGTGGTTAATCATAACCGGGATGCCCACTCCACTGCGTATTTTAACTTATTATATTATTATATATATATAAAAAGAGAGAGACTGGGCCGGCCGCCCACTATTAATTGTCTCATCCCATCGAATAAGTTATTAATATAACTAATTAATAATTGATCCGCAAATAATTTATTTAATGATATCCTTTTTTTTATAATATTTTCCGCTCGCCACTCATTAATGCCGTCCTTTCCATTACAATGTTTCCTTTTCCGTTGTTAAATTGTCGGACCCGGCGGCGCCGCCGGTCTCCTTCGGTCAGCCGTCGACCGAGAAAACGAGGCTCAGTCGCCATTTTATTGTGCGATTTAAATAATAAAATAAATAAATTTTGTAATAAGAAATTCCATATGATAAAAACTGATAAAAATCAAGAGGATGCATGAAGTACAAGTGTATGATGTTATTTATTTTAATTTTAGGGCTTAAAAAACCTTGTAATGATATTGTCGTATTTCTAGTTCCATTAATCGAAGATTTTAAATTACCTCGGGCGATGCGGGTTATAGTGTATGATGCTCACAATGAAGAAAATTTTACACCGAGTGTTTTGAAGTTCACCGGGATAAATTAGATTCGTACATATTGTAAAATTTAAGGATGTGAATGTCATGACCGAGCCCAACAAGGCCTGGACTGCAACTACCACAAGCTCACCTCCAATAGAATAGGGGTTGACGACTAGTGTCGAGTAGACATATCACACGCATGAAAAGTCTTAGCACGATGGACCTGTATACACGCATACATCTTCATGCTCATACAATACTAAAATGTAAAACAACTAATTACACTGGAGAAAAATGGGTTTTTGTGATGGGGTATTTGCGACGGGGAAGGGTCCCATCGCAAAAAGTTCGTCGAGAGGAACTACTTGCGACGGGACCCTTCACCCGTCACAAAAGGTTTGACGCGAGTTGCACACCAAACCGCGGGAAGGGTATTTTCGACGGACATAATAGTCCGTCGCAAATATCCAACGACGTTTTTTAGTATTTGTGATGAGATTTACCTCTCGTCGCAAATGGTATGTCGACATGTTGGTATTTGCGACGAGTCTCATCGTAAATAACTTTTTAACCAATGCTCATAATAAGTAAGGGAGTTAGTATTTGCGACGGGATTCTCGTCGCAATTAATCCCGACGCAACTAATCTAACATATATATACCCCATCCATTTTTCATCTCATTCCACTCCCTTCTCTACTCCTCTCTCCCTTTCTACTTACATTTTTTCTCTCAAAATTTTTCTAAGTTATTTTTTTTTTAAATTGGAGCAATATTCGTAGGTTAAATCCTTTGAAAGTTTCAGTTTTAAGGTATTTATCTATTTCTTTTATTTTTTAGTAATTCATTTCAGTTGATATTAATTATAATTATTGTTAATTAGGTGCAATTAAATTAAATTAGATTTACATCGTTTTAGTTTGCATTGTTTTTTTTACAAATATGCGTGATTAGTATTAATTAGTATTAATTAATAGTTATACTAATTATTACTAATCAGTAGTCATTAGTATTAATTAGAAAATTATTAATAATCGTTATTAATTAGTCATAATTAGCAATAATTAGCGATAATTAGTAAAATTTAGCGTCATTAAGTAATAAATTGAAATAAATATTTATAAATAATAATAAATCGTATTAATTAGTCATAATTGTTAATAATTAGTGATAATTAAAAACAATTAGTAATAATTAGTCATAATTAATAATAATAACTAGTAATAAATATGATTAATTAGTAATAATTAGTAATAATTAGGAATAATTGGTAATAATTAGGAATAATTAGGAGTAATTCGGAATAATTAGGAATAATTAGTACTAATGAGGAATAATCAGTAATAAATAGTAATAAATAGTAATAAATAGTAATAATTAGTAATAAATAGTAATAATTGGGACTAATTATGATTAATTAGTAATAATTAGAATTAATTAGTAATAATTAAGATTAATTAGTAATAATTAATAATAATTAGGATTAGTAATAAATAGTAATAAATATCAATAATTAGTAATAATTAGGAATAATTAAGAATAATTAGGAATAATTAGTAATAAATAGTAATAAATAGGATCAATTTGTCATAATTAGGATAATTTAGTAATAAATAATAATAATTAGTAATAATTAGAATTAATTAGAAATAATTGGGAGCAATTAGTAATAATTAGGACCAATTAGTAATATTAATTAGGATCAATTAGTAATAATTAGGATTAATTAGTAATAATTAGCAATAATTAGTAATAATTAGGATTAGTTAGTAATAATTAAGATTATTTAGTAATAATTAGGATTAATTAGTAATAATTACTAATAATTAGGATCGATTAGTAATAATTAGAATTAATTAGTAATAATTAGTAATAATTATGATTAGTTAGTAATAATTAGGATTAACTAGTAATAATTAGGAATAAATAGTAATAATTAGTAATAAATAATAAATAGTAATAAATAGTAATAAATAGTAATAAATAGTAATAATTAGTAATAAGTAGTAATACTTAGTAATAAATAGTAATAAATAGTAATAATTAGAAATAATTAGTAAAAAATAGTAATAATTAGTAATAATTATAAATAATTAGTAAAAAATTGTAATAATTAGTAATAAATAGTAATAATTATGATTAATTAGTAATAATTAGGAATAATTAGTAATAAATAAGAATAATTAGTAATAAATTAGAATAGTTAGTAATAAATAAGAATAATTAGTAATAATTAGTAATAATTAGGATTAAATGACAATAATTAGGATTAATTAGTAATAATTAGAATTAATTAGTAATAATTATGATTAATTAGTAATAATTAGGATTAATTAGTAATAATTATGATTAATTAGTAAAAAACTGGATTAGTTAGTAATAATTCGTAATAAATAGTAATAATTAGGATTAGTTAGTAATAATTAGGATTACTTAGTAATAATTAGGATTAATTAGTAATAATTAGGATTAATTAGTAATACTTAGTATTAATTAGTAATAATTAGTAATAATTAGGATTAATTAGTAATAATTAGTAATAATTAGTAATAATTTGTAATAATTAGGAATAAATAGTAATAATTAGGAATAAATAATAATAATTAGGAATAAATAGTAATAATTTGGAATAAATAATAATAATTAGGATTAATTAGTAATAATTAGTAATAAATAGTAATAATTAGCAATAAAGAGTAATAAATTGTAATAATTAGTAATAAATAGTAATAATTAGCAATAAATAGTAATAAATAGTAATAAATAGTAATAAATAGTAATAAATAATAATAAATAGTAACAAATAGTAATAAATAGTAATAAATAATAATAATTAGTAATAAATAGTAATAATTAGTAATAAATAGTAATAAACAGTAACAAACAATAATAATTAGTAATAAATAGTAATAAATAGTAATAATTAGTAACAAATAGTAATAAATAGAAATAAATAGTAATAATTAGGATTAATTAGAAATAATTAGGATTAATTAGTAATAATTAGGATTAATTAGGATTAGTTAGTAATAACTAGCAATAATTAGTCATAATTATCAATAATTAGTAATAATCAGCAATAATTAGGATTAATTAGCTATTATTAGGATTAATCAACAATAAATAAGAATAATTAGCAATAAATAGGAATAAATAGAAATAAAAAACAATAAATAGCAATAATTAGCAATAAATAGGAATAAATAGCAATAAATAGAAATAAATAGCAATAAATAACAATAAATAGAAATAAATAGCAATAAATAGAAATAAATAGCAATAATTAGCAATAATTAGTAATAATTAGAAATAATTAGCAATAAATAGCAATAAATGGAAATAATTAGTAATAATTAGCAATAATTAACAATAATTAGCAATAATTCGTGATAATTCGTAATAATTTGGCCTAATTTCCAACGAACTGACGACATTTCTTTTGCTCGACGACTCATCTCATTACAAATTTCTCTCATTGAAATCACTATGAAAAATCTACTCCCACGTACGAATATCCATTTTCGTATTCACGAGAATTGATATGCATACGTCAGAGTAGATTTTTCATACTGATTTCAGTGAGAGAAAATTGCAAGGATATGAGAAGTTGGGCAAAAGAGACTCTTTTTCCCGACGACTCATCTTCTTGTAACTTTCTCCGATTGAAATCACTATGAAAAATTTGATCCAACGTATGAATATCCATTTTCGTATGCACGAGAATGGAGAGCAGCGCAGTGAGACCTCCCTACTCTCCATTCCCATGCATATGAAAATGGATATCCATATATCATAATAGATTTTTCATAATGATTTTAGTCGGAGAAAGTTACAAGGAGACAAACCGTTAGACAAAAGAGCTGTTGCCAATCAGCTGGATATTCTACTGCTCGTAATTAGCAGCAATTAGTATAATTTAGTTGTAATTACTAATAATTAGAGGTAATTAGTATAAATTATTATAAATTAGTGTAGATTAGTATAAATTTTAAAACAACTACTATAAATAACTATGAAATAATAGAAATTATTATAAATTGCTAGAAAAGTGAATTTAAATTTCTTCTCTTTTTTGGATAGTGTTTGTCTTATATCAAATTATTCAAAAAAACTAATTATTTTATATTTTTTAGATAAATATGGAACAAGGAAATCGACACCAATCATTATTAGATGATCACGCTTAGATAAATCAGTGCATGAATCCAAACCGTTCTGGTTTAAATCCTGTATATATTGAGGGTGTTGAATCTTTCTTATCATTTGCACCATCAAAACTAGAATTTGTTTCAGAAGGGAAAATTAAATTTCCTTGTAAAAAATGTGCTCTAAGGACATTTGACACATTTGACAATGTTTGAGGTCATCTATTGTGTTTTGGTTTTCAAACAGATTATGTTTTTTGGTATCAACTAGTGAACATAGTTCTAGAGAAGATACTAATAATTTGGTTCCAAATCCATAACGGTTTCAAAATTTAGTACATGATGTGGCAGGTTTGTCTTTTCAAAAAACCGCAACTCAGGATGATATTGATTTAACTTCTGAGTTGGAAGCATCTCAATTTTATGATTTGTTGGTATTCACCGAGGAAGCCTTATATCCTAGATGCAAGATAAGAAAATTTGAAGCAGTTGAAAAATTCATGACTATTAAATCAGATAATGGAATGTCAAATAGCTATTTTGACCAGATATTCTCTTTGGTTAAAACACTGTTACCTGAAGGAAATGTGTTGCCTAAAAATTTACATGAGAGCAAGAGGCTGGTTCATAATCTGGATCTTGGTTATCAGAAGATTCATGCATGTTCAAATGATTGCATCTTATATTATAGTAAAAATGATTTGTTGGATAGTTGTCCCATATGTGGATAATTGAGGTATAAAGAATCTCAACTAGGGAAGTTTGGATTGATTCATGTAAAACAATTGAGATATTTCCAGCTTACACCCAGATTGCGGTGTTTATTTATGTCTCAGAACATGACATTGATGTCATGGCATAAAACCAATATTTCAACTAGTAAAATATTAAATCATCTATCTGATGGTGATTCATGGAAACATTTTGACAAAGTACATCCATCTTTTTCTTTAGAATCCCAAAACGTATGATTGAGTCTTTCTACTGATGGTTTTTGTTCATTTGGTTATTACGGTAGTCAGTATTCATGTTGACCTATCTTTATAAATCCATACAAGTTACCACATTGGATATTGATGAAGGAGCCACATATCCTTTTAACCTTATTAATTCAGGACATCTGAAAAATAATATTGATGTTTATTTGAAACCATTGATTGATGAGTTAAATTCGTTGTGGAGTAATGGTGTCAGTACATATGATGTTGCTGCGAAACATAATTTCTTACTGAAAGATGCATTGATGTGGAAAATTAGCGACTTCCAATCATATTAAATTTTATCTAGCTAGAGTACACATGATCCAAAATCATGTCCATACTGTATGAGAGACAATAAAGCGTTTTTTCTCGTCAATGAAAACAAACCTTATTTTTTTGACTATCATCATAAATTCTTTCTAACAGATCATCCTTTTCGGAGGAACAAATATCATTTCAGAAAAGGTACAATTAAAAGAGATGAAACTCTAGTAATGATCTTAGGTATAGAGGTAAAATAAATTGTCTCTTCATTACCTCCCATCATATTTGGACCAACAATAAACCAACAGAAAATTGATGGCTTTGGGAAATAACACAATTGGATAAAATGGATTTTTTTTGGGATCTTCCATATTGATATGATTTTTTGGTCTGTCACATATTGGATGTCATACATATTGATAAAAACTATTTTGATAATTTATTTCATATAGTTTTGGATACACTAGGTAAGACCAAATATAATGTAAAGGCACGATTAGATCTTTCCCAAATTTACAGACGACCATAACTTGAACTGTTTGAAAATTTCAAATCATAGAAGTTAATGAATCCAAAAGTAGCTTATATATTTTCCAAAGAAAATTGATTATTATTTTTTCAGTGGATTGCATATTTGAGACTTCCAAATGGTTATGCTTCTAATTTGGACAGATGTGTCATAAATGGTCATATCACCAGATTAATAAGTCAGGGCTGTCATGTTATAATGGAAATAATTATGCTGATTGTATTAAGAGGTTTGTCAAATTCTATGATTTGGGATGTTATAATATACATCATATTTTTTTGAGACATTTGTGTGGAAACAACAGACAACAATGCACTAATCAAACTGTAAGAAGATATTGTTTTAATTTTATTTAAATTGGAAAAAATCTTCCCGTCATCTTTCTTTAACTCAATAAAACATTTGATATTACATTTTTTGCATGAATCAAATTGTGGAGGTCCAGTACAGTTCCTATGGATGTACCCATTTGAGAGATGCATGTAGAAATTGAAGAAAAAAGTACGTAACAAAACATCAGTCGAAGGCTCTATTGTAGAAGCTTATTTGCAAGAGGAAATATATTTTTTATTCTCTCATTATTTTGAATCTGAATATCCTTCAAAACACAACCGCATGAGCCATAAAGAGGGAAATGTTTACACTACTAGGAAATTGATCTATAACCACACCTATAAATCCACAGGTTAAAAAACCTTTGGCTACACCCACAAAATTAGCCACGACAGTGGCTGAATACCCCCAAACCTGTTCGTTTCTTCCTCTTTCTGCTCGATCCATCCTCTACAAAACCCCTTAATAGCCCGATTCCCTCCCCGATGCCTCGTCGCTGCGACCCTCCTCCTCCAGTGAAGTTACTCTGAGCAGCCTCCCCATCTCATCTCTTCCTTCCCAACAAATCTCCCCCACAACACACCCCCGACACCGAGGTTGACACCCTCAATGCCTCTTCCCCAACAACCCTCAACACCCACGACACCTCCTCACCGCGAACCTCCTCCCCAAGATCCTCATCCTCTAGTGAAGCTACTCTGAGAAGCCTCCCCACCTCCTCCCTTCCTTCTCAAAGACTCTCCCCCACAACCCTCAACACCCCCGACGCCGAGGTCGACACCCTGATGCCCTATCATCATGGTATTTGAAAATTTCATTGATTCCTTATGTTGTTTCTTGAATATGAAGCTAATATTGGATGTGGAGTGAACTACGAAGCTATGGTAGATGGTCTTGTTATTTTTCAATTAATGACTTGATTTTATATTATGTGTTGTCATTCTAAACACCATAATTTCTATGCGAGACAACCAAAATTCCAAAATAATCAAATGAATTGTTATCACCTTGCTTAAGGTAGTCCTAGAAACCTAAATTTTTCATCCTAGGCTGTTTAACTCGATTTGAGACACCCCTTTGGGTGAATCACATTTAATGTCCCATAATACATATAATTGAATTTAAATTAAACCTCCAATTGAGGTTTGGTGAGTTGGCCCCTATTATTGAATTGTAGTGTGAATCTAAAAAAGGTAAAATGGTAAGCTTATATTCATAGGCCCTTGTTCATATTTTTTATAGATTGAATTTTCATTATAAATTAAATAACCAAATGGAATCAAGTGAATTTTAAAATGGTATGGGTTCCACTATCCATGACCATCCAACATAACATGGAAAGGCTGATACAAGTGTTCTGACATGAAACACCATGTATGTGATCACTGATCTTTTGAAATAAAATGAATTATAAATAGAATTTAATTACACCATAGGCGACATATGGATTCATAGGTAGAATGAATTAGATGATATCAAATGGATAGTGGTCTTAAATTATGCCACACGTGACACTTGGGTTTCCTATATGGAATATCGAGGATAGTCTTGGAGGGAAGTTCATTACATTATACATTGAGTAACACTTGGGTTCCCTATATGGACTACCAAAGACAGGCTTAAGATGTGATAAAATTATACCATGCATTGAAGATCCTTGAATTCCTATGAGGATTAAAATAGACGGACTTGTAGGGGGGTGGGTTTACAGTACACTAAATAAATATTGTGGTTACCTAAGTTAAATGCCTTGGATTGGATGAAATTTAAAATTAAATTAATTTAACGATGTGAATTCCAGTTCAAAGAACACACTTGGATTTGGTCAATGATTCACATTCATGGAGAACTTTCTTATTTCCTTCATTCAGTTCTAAATTCCATGGGTGTTATTCATCCCTTATGTAAGTATTACACTATATGAGTATAGTTTTTGAGACAATATTACAATTTTATAATAATTAATAAATTTTCAGAAATATTTCAATATAGGCTGAAACAGGTTTTTTTAGATGGATGTTCTATGGGGAACCATGAATGACATGGTTTATTTATTTATCTCATTTATTCATTTTAATTGTACACCACTCATTATATATTCACAGATTATATTTTCCTAAACACCGTTGATGGTGGGCTAGTGAGTTTATCTCACACCCTGTTCAAGCCACCGATTGGTTCCTGAAAATATTACATGGATATAGACATGGAAAAAGAGAAACATCAAGCAATGGGTGCTTGATTTTATATACTAATGGAGTATAGGAGAAGAGGAACGAACCAATACTCACAATGCTATTTGAGATAGCTTTTGATCTTTTTTTACATTGTTGTATAACAATTTGCATTTCCCCTACTGATCTAATTCCCTTATATTCCCTAATTATGCATATCATACATTCATGATATATTTTTTATATGGTATTAGATATGGTTTTTTTATTGTTTATGATGCTATTCCACTATTTAGTATTATTATTATGGATATTATGATTCATTAGTTGTATGTACATCTGATCTTCTATTTTATCAGTTATTTTCACTGTGTGGGGGGGGGGGTGAAGTGGGGGTGCAGGTGGGGTGGGGGTGGGGTGCTGGGTGAAGTGGTGGGGTGCAAGTGGGGGTGGTGGTGGTGGGGGGGAAGTTTGGGTGGGTGGGTGGGTGGGGGGTGTGCATGGGGAAGTGGGGGTGTAGTGGGGGGGGGGGGGGTGCAGGGGAAAGGTGGGTGGGGGGGGGGGGGTAGTGGGGGTGCAAGTGGGTGGGGGGGGGGGTGTAGGAGGGGATGGGGGCTGGGGCTGAGGTCTAGTGTAGGAGGGGATGTGGGCTGGTGCAGGTGGGGGAGGGGGGGATGGGGTGTAGGAGGGGATGAGGGATGGGGATGGGGGATGGTACATGAGGGGTTGGGGCTGGGGGCTGGTGTAGGTGGGGGAGGGGGGCTGGGGTGTAGGAGGGGATGGGGCTAGGGGTTGGTGCAGTTGGGGGAGGGGGGATGGGGGGGACTGGTTCGGGGGGCTTGGGGGAGATGGTGCAACTCATCTTGACCAGCTTTTCCATGAATGTAACCAACTCATCTCTCTTATCCTAAAAAGTTTAAAATTCCTTTGATTTATGTACCTTCTCATTAGAATCAGCCTTGAAAAGCTTCACTTTGGAATACATTACTTCGAATTTATCAACTTGGCTACCCCGCTTCCTTGGGATCATCCACCTTTGATGGTTCTATTATTTTCTATTCTTCTTTTCACATGCTATAGAAAATTTTTATCATCAGTTTTATTATAGTTTCTTTTCATAAATAATAGATGGATATTATTTGGATAGTGTTTTAAGGATCATTAGTTCCCCACAAAAGAGTTAATCAAGGTTTGGTTCTTGGTGTTCTGTTTTTTAATTGGAGAATATTACAGTCCTCAAGTTGTGTTAGGAAACCTATTACCTTTCTCCAGGTTTAAAGTGAAAGTGTGAAATTATTATGATTTAATCCTTTGGGTAATAGTGTAATTAACCTAATGAATATAAGAACATGGGAATCTAAAGTAATAATGATTTTTTTGTTTGGGCTTGTAATCACTTTTGGTTTTATACCTGTTAATGCCTTGTGTTTTTTTATGAAAGCGTGTTATCTTTTTGTTATAGTAGTTGTTATGCTTAGCTTGTTTGTTTTTCTATAAATTTGATAAACAATGCAAGTATGGAAATTTTAATGACTTTATTAAATAAAGAGTCATGTAATATGATATCTTCTCTTCCTTATTTCTCATATGATATGAAATTAATGTTAAACACAAGTTTAAGTTATTTTAAATCTATTAATAACTGATAAGTTATATGTTACCTATTTCTGAAAATATTTTCATAATATATTTTCTAATTCAAGAATGAAATTAAAATATTTTCCTTCAAGATATAAATACATTAGGGAGTATCAATCCCATTCTTATTGTGGAAGGATTGTATAACATTATTTTACGGTATTAATGCCTTTTCCAGTGTTCATAAAATACTTTTTGATGGGTGTGTGCTCTAGGAAATTTTAGTTCCTTTTATTATTTGTATGATAATCATGTCTGGTAGGTTTTCTTGATTATAAATGGGATTGATTCCTAAGGCTATTTTACTAATTTTTTTTTGATATGGTTGGGAACCTTGGATGAGAGATGGGTTGGATATTTTTTTTGATATGGTTGATATTTTTTTTGATATGGCTGGGAACCTTGGATGAGAGATGGGTTGGTAGGTAGGTTATAGTGATAGTTGATGTTGATGATGGGTTGGTAGCTAGGTTATAGTGAAATTCCATGCTGTATCCTAGCGGTTCATCTAAAACACAAAACACATTTTCTTCTCATTAATGAAACATAGTATTTACATATGACCTCTAACACATGTTAATCTTCATATTTTATCGCAACCCAAGAATCTTCATGATTACCATTAATTAGTGGCAACCTAATTTTATATTTATATGTTATATTTGTTATTCCATTCCATAAAATATACACTATAGGTGAAAAAATAATAAAAATAGATAGAGTTTTTTATATAACATGATACATTTTATATATTCAAATGCTTATTTATGAATTTAGAAATCAATAAGGATATATGCATGAAGAGTTTTAGGTGGGGGGGGGGGAGGGGCAGTGGGGGTGTAGGTGGGAGGGAAGTGGGGGTGAAAGTGGGGGGGGGGGGGCAGTGGGGGTGAAGGTTAAGGGGGGGGGGGGAGGAGTGGGGGTGAAGGGTGGGGGGTGAAGGGGGGAAGTGGGGGTGAAGGTTTGGGAGGGGGGGGGGCAGTGGGGGTGAAGGGGGAAGTGGGGGGTGAAGGTTGGGGGTGGGGGAAGTGGGGGTGAAGGGTGGGGGGGGGGGGTGAAGGGGGTAGTGTGTAAGGGGGTAGTGGGGGTGAAGGGGGTTGAGGGGGGAAATGTGAAGGAGGGGGAAGGGGGTGTGGGGGGTTCAAATGAGTTGGGGTGAAGGGTGGGGGGTAGTGGGGGTGCAGGTGGGGGGGTGCAGGGTGGGTGGGTGGGGGGGCAGTGGGGAGCAGGTGGTGGGGGCAGTGGGGGTTCATTTGGTGTGGGGGGGGGGCAGTGGGGGTGCAGGTGTGTGTTGGGGGAAGGGGAAGTGTGTGTATGTGTGTGTGTGTGTTTGTGGGGGGGGGGGTTAGTGGGGGGATACTACATTTTAGTAATAAGATAAATGTTATATTGGTTAAGATTAATTAGTTTTATGGAAAAGACTATAACATCTGGTGGATGAAAATAGAATTATGTCACATTTAAAAATACCTGGATTTTCTACTAAATTGATTCAATCCAGAAAAGATATAGAATTTCTAATGGGAGTAGTTCAATTTTAATTCACATTGATTGGTGAGGATTTCATTGGAATGGAATGTTTCATTCAATATTATTGAGAAGAAATGAAAAACAAAACTATTGGTTTCCCTGACAAACATGTATGGAAAACCAAAATCATTAAACAAGGTGTTTATGATATATAAGTTGTTCGATTTGAGACTAATTGAAGTAATTCCAGCTGTAGTACATGTTAAAAAAAATAATACGATTAGGAGTAGGCTAAAGTCAATCAAAGTCACTTTCATGGACAATGTTTGGAAATTAATTTTTCTTTCATTAACATCACATATATATAAGAAGTCGTTACATCTCATTTATTTTTCCACTATTTTATTATAGGTGGTTTCTTATGATGAGGCCAGTTCTATCCACCACCATCGAAGATAGTGATTTCAACATCATATTTGGGTAAGTTTTATTCCATTTTTATTCTTTGGCCTAATTTTAATTAGGGATTTTTTGATTTTTGGGTTCCTTATATTTTTGTAGTGCGTTTTGGATTTTGTTGAGGTGGATTCGAGTCGCCGTTTACGAAGGATTACATGTGTATGCATAGGTAGGCATATACATATATAAGTTCCCCCTTTATATATATTCACTCATGGAAGTATGAATATATATATTGGGGCTAGGTGTGTTTATATATAGATATGAAAAATGCATACATGTGTAAGTGTAAAGGGGTATATGAAAGTATAAACATATATCTAAGGACCCCCTTGTGCATATTTGGACATGAAAATATGTACATAGGGACCAGGTGTCCTTATATATATGTGAATCTACATATGCATTCAAGTGGAAAAAAGGAATATTCGAGTCGTCATCGTCAAAAGCAATGCACCTTGAGGTTGAGGTAGGTTCCCTCTGCCTAAACCTTTAATTTGAATTCTATAATTTCCTGATTGTTTTAAAAACTTGTTTCCATTATTGATTTATTTTTATAAAAAATGGTTTTATAATAACCACTAGCTTTTTCAATGAAGAATATGAATATAGCTCTTGAACTTATTTATAAACCTTGTTCAAAGAGGTTAACAAATGCTAGTAGTTTCTAGATACTAGAACAAGAGATCTAAAAACCATACATTGATCGTCCTTAGATACATTCATGATCTCATTCAACTTCCCATTAAATTCATCATAAAATACCACTACTTAATTTAAGGATCTATTAGTTCCAATATCAAGCTTCCTGACAACTTCTCTGGTATCATCGAATTCACCCTTAATATTCCTCTTGAAATGTTGCATAAGGAATGGTTTGAACATATCACACTATAGGGACTAAATATGTAAGGATACATAATTAAATTTTGAGCCACTCCTTCCCAACTAACTAGCTTCAAGGAATTTGAGTTAGTATCCTAGAAGTACCCAATGGTCTTCAAAAGAATTGCAGATAGGGTATTACTCTTATGGAATCTCACTGCCTCTCCCTTATTCAAATCAACTTCCATCTTCTTTAAAACTAATGATATCAACCTACCATAAGGATAGTAATTCACATTAGCTTTCCCTTTTCAGTAGTGATCCATGAAACAAATCATTTACCATGGTAGGATGAACTTCATATTATTAATTAGAATATATAACACATACATATCCTGAAAAAGGACTTTATCCATCTCTTATACTCTTTTGGATATCCTAGTTCGAAAAAACTTGAAGAGAACCTTCCACTTAGGTTCTAAGTCCTTCATTGGTGTGCTAGGTTCTTTTACAAGGGTAGGCAGAGGGTGTATGGGGGTGTGCAAGGGGTGGGGGGGGGTGTGCAGGGGGTGAAGGGGGTGTGTGAATGGGGTGTGCAAGGGAGGGGGTAGGGTGGTGTGTTGGGTTCTTTTGCACGGGACATGGGGAGGGTGTAGGGCGTGCATGTGGGTGTGTGTGTGTGTGGGGGGGGGGGGGTGTAGGGGGTGCATGGGGTGGGAAGAGGGAGGGGGTGTGCAGGTGGGGTGGGGGGGGGCAGGGGGGTAGGGGGTGTGTGATGGGGGCAGGGGGTAGGGGGGTGTGCAGGTGGGGGTGCAGGGGGCAGGGGGGGGGTGTGATGGGGGAAAGAGGAGGGGGTGTGCAGGTCGGGGGGTAGGGGGGGTGTTCTAGGGGAAGGGGGAAGGGGGGTTTGAATGGATATATTGGCCATCAAACCATTATTGGGTCCTTTGGTCTGATAAACCAACAATTAACCCTTTAACACCATTGCCTTCAGTTTCCCAAACCAATCCTAATATAAACATAAACTCTAAACTACATACTTAGGACTCAGACTACATTGATACCATTCTAACATGACCCAAACCACTGGGACCCAACTTGGTAAGGTGATGAGTTGGGTGTTACACCCTAAGACTTCCTCTCATTTCTGCAGGAACATTGTTTTTTATGGCATGAGAGGATTTGAATATGCAGGTGACCGGTTTTTTTATGAAATGCATAGGCTGTTGCAGGAGGGTTTCATGGGGGTGGGTGGGTGGGTGGGGGGGTGTCCAGGAGGGAGGGGGTGCGTAGGGGGTAGGGGGAGTGAAAGGGGTGGGGGGGGGGGTGCAAGGGGGTGTGCAGGGGAGGGGGGAAGGGGTGGGGGTGTGCAAGGGTGTCCGGGGGGGGGGGGGGGGTTCAAGAGGGAGGGTGGGGGGAGGGGGTAGGGGGTGTGCCCGGGGGAGGGGAAGGGGGGTGCAAGGGGGAGGGAGGGGGGGGGGTGTCCAGGAGGGAGTGGGGAGGGAGTGTGCATGGGGGAGGGGGGGGGAGGGTGGGGGTGTGCAGGGGGGGGGGTGTTCAGGAGGGGGGGGGGGGTGCTGGGGGCAGGGGGCAAGGGGGAGGGGGGTGTCCAGAAGGGAGGGTGGGGGTGGGGGGTCTAGGAAGGAGGGGGTGTCCAGGAGTGTGTGTGTGTGGGGTGTCCAAGAGGGGAGGGGGGGTGTCCAAGGGTGGGAAGGGGCTATCCAGGGGGGATGTGTAGGGTGGGGGGGGGGGGGGGGGGTTGTCCATGGGGAGGGAGGGGGGGCTGCAGGTGGGGGTGGGGTGGCTGCCTAGGGGGAGAGTGGGAAGGGGGATGTCCAGGGGGGGATGTGTAGGGTGGGGGTTGTCCAGGGGGAAGGAGGGGGGCTGCAGGTGGGTGGGTGGGTGGGGGGGGGGGGGGTTGTCTAGGGGGGTTCTATCCTAGGGGTGGGATGGGGATATAGGAGGAGGGGGGTTGTCCAGGGAGGGGGGGGGGTGTAGGGGGAGTGGTGTGTGTGTGTGTGGGGGAGTGGTGTGTGTGTGGGGGCTGTCCAGGGAAAGGGAGGGGGGTTGCAGGGGGAGGGAGGGGGGGTTATCCTGGGAGAGAGAGGGGGATGCAGGTGGGGTGGGGTGGGGGGTGTCCAAGGGTAGGGAGGGGGATGAAGGGGGAGGGAGGGGGCTGTAGGGGGATAGGTGGGAGGGGGGGGGGGGTGTCCAGGGAAAGGGAGGGGGGATGTAGGGGGAGGGATGGGGGCTGTAGGTGGAGTGGTGGTGGTGGTGGTGGTGGGGGCTGTCCAGTGGGGATGTGTAGGGTGGGGGGTTGTCCAGGGGGAGGGAGGGGGGCTGCAGGTGGGGGGTGGCTGTCCAAGGGGAGGGTGGGAAGGGGGCTGTCCAGGGGGGGATGTGTGTGTGTGTGTGTGTGTGTGTGGGGGGGGGGGGGGTTGTTCAAGGGGAGGGAGGGAGGATGTAGGTGTGTGTGTGTGTGTGGGGGGGGGGGGTGTCCAGGGGGAGTGCTATCCTGGGGGTGGGAGGGGGATGTAGGGGGAGAGGGGGGGGGTGTAGGGGGAGTGGTGTGTGTGTGTGTGTGTGTTGGGGGGGGGGGGTTTCAGGGAAAGGGAGGCAGGCTGTAGGGGGGGGGGGTTATCCCGGGGGAGAGAGGGGAGATGCAGGTGGGGTGGGGGGGTGTCTAAGGGTAGGAAGGGGGGCTGCAGGGGGAGAGAGGGGGGATGTAGGGGGAGAGGTGAGGGGGGGGGGGGTGTCCAGGGAAAGGGAGGGGGGCTGTAGGGGGAGGGAGGGGGGCTGGAGGTGGAGTGGTGGTGGTGGTGGTGGTGTGGGGGGGGGGGTGTCCAGGGGTAGGGAGGGGGTTGTCCAGTGTGTGTGGGGGGGGGGGTGAGGGTGGGGGTGGGGACTACTACAAGGGGATTGGGGGGGGGGTGTCCAGGGAAAGGGAGGGGGGCTGTAGGGGGAGGGAGGGGGGCTGTAGGTGGAGTGGTGGTGGTGGTGGGGGGGGGGGTTGTCCAGGGGTAGGGAGGGGCTGTCCAGGGGGGCTGTCCAGTGGGAGGGGGGCTACTGTAAGGGGAGTGGGGGGGGGGGGGGAGGGGGCTGTTCAGGGGAGAGGGTGGGGTGGGGGGCTATTTTTTTTAAGGAATTTTCAGACCCTATATCCACGATTTTTAACTATGGATATAAGTCTACTACCACAGTTAGAAACTGTGGCAAAAGAGTTTGTCTGTCCTGTGGTATAGCCACAGTTATAAACCGTGGATATAGTAATATTACCACGGTTTGAAACATGGATGTATACCTATAACAAAGGTTCGAACCTTGGCTATAGACCTATAACCATGGTTCCAAACTGTGGCTATAGGTCAAGGCCTATAGCCACACCAAAATTATCCACGGTTCCTCAAACCGTGGATATTACTTATAGCCACAGTTTGAGGACCTATAACCACAGTTTTAAACTGTGGATATAGCCCGAATTTCCAGTAGTGTGATAATGATATGAGAAATAAATTATCAACTTTTAATCATCCCAAACATGGCTTCAATGGAGTTCATGAATGATGGATTTCAGATGATGAACATCACAAAGCTCACACACATGTTCTGCTAAACTATGAATAAATGACACCATTTGTACTATAAGTGATCCTATAACTTATTCTATAATATTTATTATAGTAAATTAAACTTATTTTATTTTTAAGTTATATGATAATCATATCAAGAAACAAATTCCAGAAATTACAACAGCTACCCTTGAAGAACGTCGACAGAATAATTTTTCCTACTGGTTTCAAAAACCGGTAACATAAATTATTTATGGTTTAACATATAAAATCAATTTATTAATTTTTATATTGATAATTATTTTAAAAATTTTCAAGTATCTCAACATGATGATAAAATTGATAATTGATTGTGTGTCTTGAGTAACCCACCATCCAAAATGGTTAAATCTCATAATGCATATGTTGTGAATGATATTCGATTTCATACACGTGCATATTGAGAATTAAAAAAAACAATGAATATTAGTGTCTTATTGTGAGTATCTCATCATAGAGAAACTGAAGTTAAATTTTACAGCATACTGGAAGAAATTATTGAACTGTGTTATCTGGGACAAAATCACATAACGATGTTTAAATATTAGTGGTTGAATACTGAGAGAGGCTTGCATGTTCATCCAACCCATGGAATCATTAATATTAAATATAAAAGTCTTCTTGTAGTAAATGAAATATTTTTAATGGATTATCAGGCACATGAAATTTATTATGAAAATTACTATGATACTTCAAAAGAGTTGGGTGATTGGTACAACATAATAAAAATTAAATCTTGGGAAAATCAGTTTACTCAAAATAAATGTGGTTCTACTAAAGTGAAAGGAATTGAAATTTTTCAAGAGACTTCTCCAAATCCATCTTTGTCACGAAGAGACAAAAATATCGATGATGACACCCCACAATTAAGGGTCGATGGTGATGATGATGTTATAAATGAATTTTAAATGACAAGAGATGATGAAGCTGAAACTCATATGTAAATTGATGATGCTGAGGAGGAATATGAAGACATTGAAATCGTCAGATATGAAGATGAGGATGCAGATGAATATTGAAACAGTTAAATGATGGTTATAATCATATATAATATATATCTATATATAATATTTGTTTTTAACTATTTTCTAACAACAATCATTTCATGTTTTAGATGGACCTGGATCTGTTTTGTTAGTTGCAGAAGGCTGATCTACCTTTGGATGAGCATGATGTTGGTGTAGGTTCCAGGTGCAGCAGAAGCACGTTGGTGGGTTTTCCCAACTTTAATTTTAGCGTTAAACAACATTCAATCCGAGATCCTTCATGATAATAAAACAATGGATCTTCAGAATAGAACGAAGAACAAAAAGAAAGATAAGGGTCCCAGAACCATCGAGAGGATCATCATATGTTGGTTATAATTAATTTAATTAATTGAAAAGAATTACCTTGATGGAATTATTTCTTCATTGATGTTTTATGGTCACGTTTCGATGTGATTCGTCGTTGCGTTGCAGAAGCCAAGTGTAGACTTCCTCTAGTGGTGATCCACACATGCATCACGTATCTCTGGACATCGCCAAAGAAATCTCCGGGTGCTAGCATGGAGAAGCCTTTGCTTGCATTGTCCGCCTTAGATCGCCTTGATCCAATGGAGGAGGATCACTCTTAGTGTTGAGAGCGTTCTTGGAGGAAGGATTTCTCTCGGCCTTGAGAGAATTTTTCCAGAATTTTTGTGCACAATGATTCATAGAAAATTGTTGGGGTTGTGAGGATATTTATAATCAGGTTTGAGGTTATAGAGTTATGACAATAAATAAACGCGTTACACATTTTATTTATTTCATTAACTCTTATTGAAAACCCCCATGTCGAATCATTAATTCCTTGACATGCGCCCATGATGATTATAATAAATATCATTTAATAAAACAATATTATTTCCTCAAAATCCCGACTGGAAAAACTACACGACGTGTAATCATTAATACATGACGTGTACTTGTTTTTAATTTCCTTTCCAAAATGAAAACTACGCAGCGTGTACATTCAATGTACATGGCGTGTATATCTTGTTTTTTTCTTCATTTTATTCTTCCTCAAACATTAAAATGATTTAGGCTTCCTTGAATAATTATTAAACCACATACGGGAATAATCTTTATTCTACTTGAGATACTTGGATACACTTAGTGTGTGACCCTCTAGGCCTCTTTCTCATTGGCATTAGGCGGGCTTGCCTAAAGTCCAAGATTACTATCTAGAAATGGGTCAAGGCACCCAAGAGAAAGAAGTTGATGATGCATTGACGCGTCACCTCATACGAACGCTTACCGTGTAATTTAATCCCTTTGTCTCTATATCTCTAATCAAGCGGGTTGCATGCTAGTGCCATCAACCATGTGCTCGATTATTCTTTCATTGACTTCCCAAAATTAAACTCTACCACACCTTACCATGGACATGGATTTATTTAGGCTATATCAATTCCATCAAAGGGCTTGAGATATCTACTTCCGTTATGGAACAGAAGGGACAAATCATTTCTTGCATTATCGATTAATGCAGTATCACTCGTGACGCACCCAACGTATCCTACCTCACTGTGAACAGTGTGTCGTCATAGTTTTCATCAATACATCTAAGTGCGTGAGTTGTAGTACCCATTAATAATAATATTAAAGCCTAAGGACCAATACACATATCCGCATATAGGAACATCCAATGACACTATGAAATGTGGATTTCCTACTGGCGGGTCTCGTTATCAAAATATTCTTCTAGATATTACCAAGGGCACACACCATGAGAATGTGCCTCAAAGTTTTATGAGTCCTCACCCCTAATGTCCTGTATTATTTGTGCCCCTCAAATAACATCATCCGGCCATAGAACATATATTGAAGAATAGTGTTATGACACTTCCAGGTTCTCATCATAGTAGGGATTCGCTATGACCCTTTAATACAACAGCTGTTCTTAGGACATTATCACATGCATTATCATGCAGAAGAACAATCAATATGTGACAAGGTATTTATTAATGAATAAGTACAAAGTAGTTGGTTCTAGGCCACCAACTCCAACAGACTCCCACTTGGACTAGATCCAACTGCTAACAACCTTTAACCTGCTATCTCTTACATGATATTCATACTTATGCTGAGATAGACCTTTAGTCATGGGGTCCACCACATTCTATTCCGTGGACACTCTGCTCATTGCAACTTCACCCCTTTGATAGAAATTCCTCAAGAGGTGATACTTCCAGAGTATGTTCTTTGTCCGTTGATGTGACCTTGGTTCTTTTTCAAGAGACACCGCTTCATTATTATCAAAGTACAACGTGATAGTATCTTTACTGATAGGAACCACATCAAGCTCCTGGACAAAGTTTCGAATCTAGACGGCTTCCTTGGCTACATCAGAAGCCTCTATGTATTCAGACTCCACTGTAGAATCGACGACAACTGGCTGCTTTGAACTCTTACAGCTCATAGCTCCTCCGTTGAGATAGAAAATATATCCAGATTGTGACTTCAGATCATTCTGATCTATCTGAAAACTAGCATCAACATACCCTCTGATGAAAATTTCTTCGTCTCTTCCATACACCAAGAACATATCCTTAGTTCTTCTCAGATTCTTAAGGATAGTCTTAACAGCAGTCCAATTCTATTCTCCTAGATCTGATTGATATCTTCCTACCATGCTCAGTGCATAGGCAACATCAAGCCTGGTAAATAACATGGTATACATAATGGATCCTATAGTTGAAGCGTATGAGATCTTACTCATTCTATCTTTCTCTTGTTGTGTCCGAGGAAACATTTTTTTAGAAAGATGTAGGCCACGTGACACTGGAACCAATCCCCTCTCGGATTGTTCCATACTAAATCTATTTAGTATCTGGTCAATGTATGTACCCTGACTTAATCCAAGAAGCCTCTTGGATCTATCACAAATGATCTTGATCCCTAGAATATAGGCCGCTTCACCCAAGTCCTTCATAGAGAAACACTTGTTCAACCAGTCCTTAACTGACTGTAAGACTGGTACATCATTTCCAATAAGCAATATGTCATCAACATATACTACTAGGATAACGATCACATTCCCATTAAATTGCTTATAAAAACATGGCTCACATTCATTCTTAATGAAACCAAATTCCTTTATGGCTTCATCAAATCGAATGTTCTATGATCGGGATGCTTGATTTAATCCATAAATAGATTTCTGCAACTTTCAAACCTGTTTGGATTCACCTGGTGTCACAAACCCTTCTGGTTGTGTCATATAGACATCTTCCTGAAGGTTCCCGTTAAGGAATTTTGTTTTGACATCCATTTTCCAAATGTCATAGTTATGGTAAGCTGCTATGACAAGTATGATTCTTATGGATTTAAACATGGAAACTAGCGATAAGGTTTCATCATAGTCAATTCCTTGACGCTGTCAGAATCCTTTAGCCACTATCCTTTCTTTATAGGTGCTAAATTTACCTTCCATGTCCACTTTTCTCTTGAATACCCATTTGAATCCAACAAGCTTTACATCAATTGGCTCATCGACCAGAACCCAGACTTGGTTTTAATACATGGAATCCATCTCAGAATTCATAGCTTCTAGCCATCTTGTAGCTTCTGATATTTCTACCGCTTCCTTGTAGGAGATAGGTTCATCACTGTCCAACAATAATGATTCACCATCCTCGGTGCTTAGGAAACCAAATCTATTTGGTTCCCTTACCTCTCTTGAGCTCCTACGTAGTACTTTTTTTATGGAACCTCTTCCACGGGGACCTGTAGAACTTGTTCCTATACCAACTCCAGTGTATCTTGAGCATCAAATTCATCGAAGTCAATCTTACTCCCACCATCCCTTTTGAGGATGTGCTACCACTCAAGAAAGAAATCCTATCTGGTGACAATCACTTTCTTGTATTGAGGGTTATATAGGTAATATCCTTTTGTTTCCGTGGGATATCCTATAAAGATACACCTCGTGCCCTAGGGTGCTAGTTTGTTTCCTGATAAGGCCTTAACAAATTCCTCGCATCCCCATACACATGTATGCGACAAAATGGATGTCTTTCCATTCCATAACTCAGAGGGAATTCCAATTGCCGCCTTAGTTGGTACTCGGTTTAATGTGTATGCTACAGTTTGTAATGCATATCCCCAAAAGGATAATGGAAGATCTGCATGACTCATCATCGAACTCACCATGTCCAACAAGGTGTAGTTCCTACTTTCACTAACAACATTCCACTGTGGTGTATAAAGAGGAGTGAGCTGAGATAGAATCCCAGACTCCCATAGAAGATCGATGAACTCTTGGTTTATATATTTTCCACCTTGATCCGATCAAAGTTTCTTTATATTCTTACCAAGATGATTCTCTACTTCATTCTTGAATTCATTAAATTTATCTAAGGCTTCTGACTTATACCTCATTAAGTAGACATAGCCATATCTACTCAAATCATTAGTAAAAGTAATGAAGTAAGAATATACACCTCTAGCTTCTACAGGAAATGGTCCACACACATCCGTGTGCACCAATCCTAAAAGCTCTGTGGCCCTTTCAACTTGTCCACTGAAGGGAGGCTTGGTAATTTTTTCCTTGTAAACAAGCGTGACATCTATCAAGTGGTTTTAGCTCAGTAGAGTCCAAATAACCATCTTGGTAGAGCTTTGTCAAGCGCTTCTCGTTTACATGACCGAGACGGTTATGCCACAACTAGGTGATGTATGAGTCATGCGAGTTTGTTTCATTATCGATTACTAACACTTGGTTTTCGTAATTTAATACATACAAACCATTATTTAAAGGTTCCATACCATAACATACGTTGTTCTTATAAAAGAGAAAACCCTTATTTCCAAAATTGAAAATAAATCCATCCATATCTAAATAAGATATAGAAATTATGTTCTTGGTAACACTAGGCACATAATAAGAGTTATGTAAAACCAAAATCATCCCAGTTAGCAATGAGAGGTGGTAATCACCAATAGCCAACACATCCATCCTTGCGCCATTGGAAGCTCGAAGATCCACCTCTCCTCTGGCAATCTTTCTAAATCTACTAGGTTCCTGCATTTGAATACAGATGTGAGCCCCATAAGTTGTATCTAATACCCAATGTGTAGAAATGGAAAGATTACACTTGATAACGAATGCACCTTTAGCATCCCCATGCTTCTAAGTGTAGTTACTCTTATAATGGCCTTGCTTTCCACATGAAATACATACTGACTCCCATTCCTTGCCCTGCCTCTAGATCTTACCCTTCTTGGAGGGATGGCACTCGGGGGCTTCATACCGTTTATAAATCTTTGGCCCCTTTTCCTTGTCCTTTATTTTCTTATTCACCATAAGGACTACGGGTTTGTCACACCCCATGTCCTTATTTACCTGGAGAATTAAGGTTATAAGTACCTATATACTCTTCTCATTGTTGCTCATGTTATAATTGACAATGAAGCTAGAGAAGGTCTTGGGTAGTGATGATAGGATGAGATCTGTACGCAAATCATTCAGGAATTTAATCCCTAAGATGTCCAGATGTTCAATGTAGCCAATAAGATTGACTACATGAGGCCCAGCTGGTGAAAACTCTCCAAGATTATTTGTAAAAAAAGCATTGGAGATCTCATATCTCTCTTGTCTCGCCTTCTCTTGGTAGATATCCTTAAGGTGATACATCATGCTATACGCGCCTATGTTTTCATGTTGCTTCAAGAGCCCATTAGACATGGATAATAGTATGAAACACTGGAAATATATGGTATCATCCATATGTTTTGCATAGAGAGATATTTCCTCATCATTGGCCTCTTTTCTAGGCACAACTAGAACAAGCTCTTACATCACATACAATTTCCTCTCGTGACGAAGGATGATGCATAAATGCCTCTGCCACTCTTGGAAATTGGTGCTGGTGAGAAGGTTTTCCTTCTCGAGTATGGTTCACAATGATATGTTTGAAGTCATTTTTCTTGTCGTTTCTACAAATTAAGATGAGAAAAGGTTTTAGTACTTTATGAAACTGAGACAAATAAATAAATAAATACTTATTAGTCTCCCACTATTTTATCGAAATACAATATCCCTCACCATTGACTTTGGAATATTCTGTTGCCTGAATATTCTAGGGGAAAAGATCTATATTTCCCTTCGCATTCCCCTAACTAGGGTTGGTCAAGAAACTTCAAGGGTTTTAGGTAGGCATTCCAAATGTCAACTGCATTAACTCGCATCTCCTTGATCTGCTGAGTGGACTCCCCAATCCTGAAATCCTTTTATTTTGGATTTCCTCAACCTTTGCCTCTTGGTCACACCAAGTCCTGCTGTGGCAGTCAAACCTTGATGCGAACCAAGTCAAGTAAACCCAAAACCTTGAATTATAATTCCTCGATAATTGAAAGCACCCCAACTAGGGATGGTCAATCACTTTGAACCATGGTTCGATTCTAACCAAGATTAGGGAAGGCTATACCGACTTAATATTTCTTTAAGGGATTTTATCCTTATATGTAAATTTTCATTTTATTATATTTGATTACATGCTTGTTAATATTAAGTGGGATATACTTAAGTGATTAACCATGTATAAGATAATATTTGCGCACAAGACGGTCTTATTTTAGTTCCATCTTGCATGCTTGTTTAATTCATTAATTGTGTAATCTTGACAACACACCCACAATAAATAAACCATGCAACTAACAGAAATAAAATAAATGGTATGATCACGATCTTGTTCTATTGGTTAGTTTATCTAGCAGCTGATAAACTAACCAAAGACCTAGGGGAGAAACACCTTGAACCTTTCGGGTTCGTGTTTACAGCTTTCCACCTGTCCACCTTTGTATCTCCTTGGATTGGTTTCACCTTGGATCTTGACTTGAGCTGCCTCCACTAGCTTGGGAGCTCCATCCATTACATATTCATTTAAATCACACGCAAGTGAGGGATAAAAGGGGTTTTTATATAAAAGAATCCTTGGGCGTGCAATCCCTACATATTAATGAGGAGAAGTCTTGCAAGCCAACAAATTTTAATTTAAATAAATAAATTAAAAGAAACCATTCACATACAAAGGTCTTGGTCTAACCCATTATCATCCATACATGCAACGATATTTACTCATAAATAAAACTAGCATTCAATTATTTAATCGTTCTTGCTTAAGATAAATCACGCTCGAATCAATTAATTATATTTAATTAATCAATCCTTTTATCTTAAACCCTTTTATGAATTTACTTGAGATTCTCATCCATCATAATTGTAAACAAATAAATTCATTTAAAATTATATTTGTACGTAACTTGTACCTTAGAGGCAACCCGGTGAATTCCCATTCATTACACAGATGTTAAATTAAGCACATATATATAAAACACCTATCACGTGTCGTGCCTTAGCTTTACGCCTTCACTATGGTACACGTCTCAAGGGTTTGTATAATATAATAATAAATTTTAATAAATATGTATAATTTGGATGAGTACACAGTGTGTAGTTCTGAATACACGGCGTGTACTTTTGTTCACCGTCTATCCGAAGTACACGCCCGAGGACATGGCGTGTAGATGTACTTTGGAAATTTTCGGAGTACATGGAATGTTCAGTGGGACACACGCCGTGTAGTATCCGCGTTACATGGTTTCCAGCCGGGTAAGACATGTACGGGGTACAAGGTCCAACCCTAACCCGAAGAGACTACACCCCGTGTTCAGTAGAACACATGGCGTGTAATCCAGAAACTGTGTGCCACCTGTTCCTGGTCAACACACGGTGTCATTTATGACTTAGGTATACTCCAATACATGGCCAGATTTGGCAGACTAGTCCGATGCATTGAACCTAGACTACACAACATGTACTTTCGAATACACATCGTGTATTCTTGTGTTGTACGACCATGAATGTTTGGCACCTCTGGATGAGATCCTCTATTTTTATTTTAATCAAAGTTAAAAGAAAAATTCATTTCTGTAAGGTGAATGAGAAATGAGAGAGGAGGAATAGATCTCAAGATTCAGATTTAAAGAACGATTAACTTGAATTGAAACAACTAAATTATTAAATGCGTAAATCACCAACACAAAACAAAATAATTATAATCAACGATATGACCCGTCGGATATCACTTGTAGGTTCTGGGCACAACAAAAACACGTTGGTGGGTTTTCCCAACTTTAATTTTAGCGTTAAACAACGTTCAATCCGGGATCCATCACGATAATAAAATGCCAGATCTTCGGAATAGAATGAAGAATGAAAGGAAAGAGAAGGGTCTCAGAACCATCGAGAGGATCATCATATATTGGTTATAATTAATTTAAATAATTGACAAGAATTACCTTGATGAAATTCTTTCTTCGTTGATGTTTTCCGGTCACGTTTCGATGTGATTTGCCGTTGCGTCACAGAATCCAAGTGTAGACTTCCTCCAGTGGTGATCCACACATGCACCATGTATCTCTAGACATAGCCAAAGGAATCTCCAGGTGCTAGCATGGAGAAGCCTTTGCTTGCGTTGTCCGCCTTAGATCACCTTGATCCGATGGAGGAGGATCTCTCTCAGTCTTGAGAGCGTTCTTGGAGGAAGGAGTTATCTTGACCTTGAGAGAATTTTTCCAGAATTGTTGTGCACAATGATTCATAGAAAAGTGTTGGTGTTGTGAGGATACTTATAATTGGGTTTGAGGTTATATAGTTATGATAATAAATAAACGCGTTACGTGTTTTATTTATTTTATTAACTCTTATCGAAAACCCCCATGTCGAATCATTGATTCCTTGAAATGCAGCCACACTGATAATAATAAATATCATTTAATAAAACAATATTATTCCCTCAAAATCCCGACTGGAAAAACTACACAGCGTGTAATCATTAATACACGGTGTGTACTTGTTTTTCATTTCCTTTCCAAAATGAAAACTACACGGCATGTACATTCAATGTACACGACATGTATATCTTGTTTTTTTTTCATTTTATTCTTCCTCCAACATTAAAACTATTTAGGCTTCCTTGAATAATTATTAAACCACATACAGGAATAATCTTTATTCTACTTGAGATACTTGGATACACTTAGTATGTGACTCTCTAGGCCTCTTTCTCATTAGCATTAGGCGGGCTTGCCTAAAGTCCAAGATTACTGTCTAGAAATAGTTCAAGGTACCCAAGAGAAAGAAGTTGACACCGCATT
Source organism: Viscum album (assembly GCA_963277665.1). Lineage (NCBI taxonomy): Eukaryota > Viridiplantae > Streptophyta > Magnoliopsida > Santalales > Viscaceae > Viscum > Viscum album. The sequence continues at coordinate 1,126,607,808 of OY728156.1, read as the reverse complement.
GATGTGTCAACTCATACGAATGCTTACCGTATAATTTAATCCCTTTGTCTCGATATCTCTAATCAAGCGGGTTGCATGCTAGTGCCATCAACCCATGTGCTTGATTATTCTTTCATTGACTTCCCAGAATTGAACTCACCCATACCTTACCATGGCCATGGATTTATTTAGGCCATATCAATTCCATCAAAGGGCCTGGGATATCTACTTCCATTATGGAACAGAAGGGGCAAATACTTTCTCGCATTATCTATTAATGCAGTATCACTCGTGACGCACACAACGTATCCTACCTCACTGCGAACAGTGTGTCGTCATAGTTTTCATCAATACATCTAAGTGCGTGAGTTGTAATACCTATTAATAATAATCTTAAATTATAAGGACCAATACACACGTCTGCAGATAGGAACATCCAATGACACTATGAAATGTGGATTTCCCACTGGTGGGTCTCGTTCTCATAATATCCTCTTGGATATTACCAAGGGCACACACCATGAGAAGGTGCCTCAAAGTTTTATGGGTCCTCACCCCTAATGACCTGTATTATTTGTGTCCCTCAAACAATATCATCCGACCATAGAACATATATTCAAGAACAGTGTTATGGAACTTCCGGGTTCTCATCATAGCAGGGATCAGCTATGACCCTTTAATGCAACAACTATCCTTAGGAAATTATCACATGAATTGTCACGTAGAAGAATAATCAATATGTGATAAGGTATTTATTAATTAATAATGTACAAAGTAGTTGGTTCTAGGCCACCAACTCCAATAGTTGGATCATATGACCCTCAAACTACTGGCGATTTAGAGAGGACTTAGAGGGGGTGTGGTCTTGCCTGATTGATGATCCCTGACCCTATATCGGAATGACTTCCACATCTTAGCTTCGATCAATTCATATAGAGGTATGTTTACCTATGTATTTTAGTCAGTTTTAATTAATTTATTTATATACTAATTTTTTGATTATATGTTCTTTTTTTCACAACTTTTTATATATAGATGTTGGACATGGAATTGTTATATTGTGCAATTATTTTTCTAAAGCATGGGTCACATGGGATGAGATCCTCATTGATGTTCAACACCGCATGTTCGATCATTGGATGATATGTAAATAAATAATAGTTATTTTGAAATTTATTTAATTAATAACTTGATATTATAATTTATTTGTAGGTTTTATAGTATCCCATCGATGAGAGCATGTATGGATCTATATGGAAGGAATGAGAGGGGTTTATACATGAGCATTTCCATCCATTTTTGCACAATTTGAGAAGGAAAGAAATGAAGAAAGTAGGAGTGACAGAGTTTGATGAGTCTTATCGCACCCACCGACATGATTAAATTTCATCTCAGGTTTGGGATGGATTATTTTCACATTGGTTGGGTGAATGTTTTCAGAGGATATCGTCGGTAGGTTGACAAAATCGGGAGAGATAGGAGGTGACACATTGATCCATAGTCGTACATTCAGTATGCACAAAGAACATATGGTAAATACTTTTTTAAATAATTATATAACTTTAAATATAACAGTTTATTTTATATTCAAATAGGCAGTCGAACATCCTGATGTTACTCAGTTCGATGTTTATAGAAGGATGTATAGCGATCCGGTCACTGGAAAGATTAGAGGTGATCACCAACATCAGATTTTGGTTAGTATAATTTCTTTTTGAGTTTTAAATTTAACTGTAAATAATATTTTAACTATTTTAATTTTAAATTGTAATTTAAGGAGTTATATGAGGCCGCAACGTCTCAGAAACAGACTGAGAGTCAAGACGTGACTGATGGTTTGACCAATGACCACTAATTTGATGAGACAACATGGATGAAGGCGACCCAGTATGCCTTTGAGAAAAACCAAGTTGTTGGTATCAACTCTTGATTGATGCCTGATAGTTATTATGCTACCGCTGTGATGTTGGTGTCCAACTTGAGAGGAGATCGTGGAGAGTCATCATCATCTACTGCACAATATCAGGAGCAGCTACAAGCTTAGAGTGAGCTTATAGAGAGTATGCATAGGGAGCGGGAGGAGATACATTAATGATAGTAGTAGGAGATGCGCCAATGGTTGTAGCAGCAACATGAAGAGCTTCAACGACAACAACAACAATAACAGGAGGAGATGCGTCGATGGCAGCAGCAGCTATACAAACAGATAGAGTACATGAAACGTATAACTCATGGTTTAGGGATGGAGTTCCCTCCACCATCTCCTCGAGCTCCTCTAGAGGACCCCCCTCAGTGATATATTTGTTTTTTATGATAAAATATTTGAATGCAATTTTTTTTGTAATATTAACTATTTACATTTCTATATAATGTGTTTTTTATATTTTTGTAAATATTACATTTTTTATTTTTTATTTATTTTTTTCTTATTTATTTAATTTTTTATTATTTTATTACTTTTTATTATTTTATTATTTTATTATTTTATTATTTTATTATTTTATTATTTATTATTATTTTATTATTATTATTTTTTTTTATATTTTTACGAATATTAAGGTTTTTATTATTTTATAATTTTTTTTATTTTATAATTTTTTAATATTTTACAGATAATAATATAAGTATTTTACTAATATTAATAATACTATTATTATTATATTATTAATATTATTATATTATTATTATTATTCTATTAATAATATTATTAATAATATTAATCTATTATTTTATAATTTTTTTATTTTACTAATATTAATATTATTATTTCATTAATATTAATAATATTAATAATATTTTATTATTATTATTTTTCAATATTATTTTATTATTATTTTCTAATATTATTTTATTTTTATTAATAATATTATTTTATTCAAATTTATTTATTTTTTTAAGATATTTGTGACAAAACCTTTTGCGATGGCCCGTCGCAAATGATTTTTTTAAAAAATCTCAGGGAAACTATTTGCGACGCCCTTTTCTGCAACGGGTCATTTGCGACGGGGTCTCGTCCCAAATATCCCAATTTCTAGTAGTGTAACCACGCATGCATATATCTAAAATCTCATCATCAGAGTATGAAAATAAGTACTAAAAAGCAAGGGGCCAAATACAAGTCCACTAAAAGAAACTGAAAACAAGTCCAACCGGTGAAGTAGGTGAGGACTGCTATAAATACAACTATTAGTACACAACTCGGTCTGTCTAGCTCCTTAAGCTCTGCCTATCCCTGGTCCCTCTAGGACTCCATCAAAAGGCCAGTCATCTGTATAAGACATGACACATGTTAGAAAAACCCCTACATGGTGAGTATACCTACCAGGACACCCCAAATTCACTAAGATAAAGCATCAAGAATAATATTCAACTCATCACAGGTATATGTCAACAACATATATAACAAGAACATCTAGATATACTCAAAGTAGACACACAGTCTGAAGGTATGATCAAAACCATAAAACCAACTTATGATTCTTGATCGAAGGTTCCATACAACACTCATCCAGGAGAACACACTCCAGAAATCAGATAACACTGATGGTGTCCATCTAATATGTCATGCTCGTCGGGTCTCTCCATAAGAACTACTAGTTAGAAGTCTGAAGAGATTGATGTACAAATAGGGATTACACCCAAGACCATGAAGTATACCAACAACCTAATCTGGATTGACCCACTAAGTAGGGGGATCAACTCATGTGTAGTGTTGGTCACAACGATACGAAGAAACCCACATAGGGTAATGATGATGGTAGAGAATCTCACTCTGGGCCTCATGGATATATTCCTATAACTCTATATAAGAATAAAGTTCCTCAGAGGCGATCATCATTCTATGTATAGGACGCGACACTATACTAAACCCTCAGGAAAAGAATCAAGGGAATGCACCCTAATGAAACTTTTCCATGCTGAAGGGAACAAAGGTTCCAAGCTATATTTGAAAGAGTACATGACATGTACTGGTAGTACACGGTGTGTCCCTTTAGAATGAGGTTATACCTGTGTATCACAGCCCGTGCCTGTGTTTGTGTCTGAGTACACGGTGTGTCCGACCCCATGTACTCTTGACCATGTCCGAGCACGACTGGTTGTGTCCATGTTCGACAAGCCCTGTCCATGTATGGATTTCCATGTATCCTCAACAATACACATTGAGTTACCAACTCAAATCACACGCCATGTGATAGGGGTCACACGATGTGAGATACTCAACTCTACACGGAACCCTAGCATCACAACCAAGGCGCCATACACGACATGTGTTCACGAGTTACACATTGTGTCATGCGTAATTTCACAAAACCCCTTGGTTATTCACACATATTCCAATTAAGTCATCACCACCACCAAATACGACACAAATCCTACCTATGGATGGAACATCTGGGTCAACTGAGCTCGATCATCAGTGGAGATCCGATTTTTGGCCGTCCTGGTTGCTCAATAATCACTTCAAATCTCTGCCATCATTGCACGCCCAAAAACACGCATGTACATCCCTGATACAGTCCTGATCCATCATCACCATCATCACAGCTTGATCTCTTCATTGATCTGAACACGGATTTACAATATGAATTAGCTTTGCCAAGAAACAGGTGCACAACGATTGATTATTCGATATTTGTCAAAGCACCGACAAAAACGAATAACGGGGTTGAAAAAATGAATAAAAGTGGAAGAAAACCAATAAACACAATAAAGAAATGAACCTTGACCATGTTCAAGTTGGCCTCAATCCCTTTCCATTATAACAACGAATGAAGATCCGAAATAAACAAACAATTTATCCAAAATTCATCACAAATAAGCCCGCACCCGCAATATGATCGATCCGCGAATCAATCCGTCAGCCGATTGATCTGTGTTCATTATAGGATAAGAAAATGGAGATAAATTCACATAAAATAATTGTTCTACCTCAATATGTATTTATCATTGACAAAGAACGAATCTATATTGTTGTCATTGGCGATTTCATTGAATTCCGATGGTGCAATGATCATCGATCCCAATCTGATCCGATATCGTCCGCTAAGAATGCTCTCCTCCAATGCTCTCTCTCAATTTTCTGGGTTATGTGGATAACCGTAAAAATTGTTCATAATATCATATTTATAGAATATGCTAGGTTGTGTTGAAAAATGAAATAAAATAAATAAATAATTTTATTTATTTAATAATCTGCCCACAATTGCGCTCAACCCAAACGTCCGATGGGGTCCAAGGTTAAGTCGATCCTAGGATAAAACTCACGATCTGAATTCAATGGTAGCCTTAGATTTCTGATCTGAGCCTCCATTTTAGAGTTATTCTACTTTTTCAGGAAAACATCGCACACATGATATTCAATATATTCAATATATTTTAAAAATTAATTATAGGCTCACTGGGTCTCAGAATCTCATGCCGTCTCAGCACCTAGCTCCAAAAATAATCTATATAATATTATTAAGTAATACATGGAAAATAAGATTTATTACATTCTCCTCATCTTAGGTCATCATGTCCCATAATGCTAAACAAAAGACTACACAAAGATATGTGGGTACTGAGCACACATCTGGGTCTCCCGCTCCCAGGTGCTCTCCTAAATATTCCTGTATTGCCAATAGACATACACTAAAGGAATCACTCACCCACAAAGGATCCTCTCCTGCTGATCCTCAATATCTACTGGGTACTCTGCAAAAAGTAACCCCATTCTCGACGTCCAGCTCATCCCAATCGATAACATGTGATGGTTCGTGCACATACCTCCTCAGCTACAACACATGGAAGATGTTGTGCACCCAGTCTAATAGTGGGGGTAGATATAAGAGGCAATACACCTCGAAAACTCTATACAATATCTAAAAGGGGTCAATGAAACTCAGAGATAGCTTGCCAACCCGACCAAATCTTCAAAACCCACATCGAGGTGAAACTCTAATGAACACATGGTCTCCCTCATCAAACTCCAAAGACCTCTGCCATTGGTCCACATAAAACTTTTTATAGCTCTGTGCAGTCCTCATCTACTCCTGGATGATCTACACCTTCTATGTTGTGACTCGCACCAACTCTAGGCCCATAAGTGCTGAATCTCCTAGGCCGGTCCATCATAGTGGTGACTAGTAAAGTTGCTTGTACAAGGGCTCGAACGATGTCATATCAATGGTATAATGGTACCTGTTTTTGTATGCATACTCTACCAATAGTAGGTGATCCTCCCAATTACGACCAAAGTGTAATGACCTAAAATTTTATCAATGGAAATTATCTTCTTATAATTATTTCATATAGTATAAACCACATAAAATTACTTTGAGAACACAATACAAACTTTATAAATTAATAATGAATGAAATAAGAGGTATTTCTAGAAGTTAAGTAACCTATCCTGATGGAATAGTAACTTGACCTTTGGAATAGTAATATGACCCTTATGAATAGTAAACCGACTAATAGAATAGTAAACTCACCCATGAAAATATAAATAAAATTTAATCGTCTTATAAATGGAAATATGTTATAATTATATCATAGTATAAGTAAATAAATGTATTAGAAATTATTAATTAAGTGTCGGTATTTTTGTAATTCATAAATATTTAATTACAATTTTATAATTAATATAATTATTTAAAAGAAAGTTTATTTTCATAAAATGTATTTATAAATTAATACTTTGCTGTATTATTATTATAAGATAATTTTATGAGACCTTAATTAATTTTTCAAAGTGTTATAAAATTATTTATAATTTTAAAATATGTATTTTCGAAGTAAATGATGATTTTAATTAAAAATTAAATATCTCATATGTAGATTTCTTTTCCTAAAATATATTTCATTTTTGAATTCTAAATGTAAAAAAATGGTTATGGTGAATTTTTAGGATTTTTCTGAAATACTTGAATTTTTCGTGAATGATAAAATACGATAATTTACGATATATATATATATATATATATTATAAGTTAAATACACTATTCCTTGAGTCATCGCTGATGTGTGAAAAATAATATCGAACTACCCTTAATTATTTTAATATGTTTAGTGATAATGATCAAACTATTCATAGTCTTGGGCAAAATAATAAACTAATGAATAAAATAATGAGAAAACACCCCTCTCTTTCCCTATAAATACCACCCCTCACCACCTCTTCTCCTCACACCTTCCAAGATTTGAGCCTTTTCTAAATTATAACCAATACTCTTATCAAGACCCTCCCATATGTCCAGGAGCTATTGTTCTCATCAAAATTCCAAACCCTTTTCCCTAAGGAGGTTAAGGAGAAGGATTCAAGAGGTAAAATATTCTTTCTTTTATTTTAATTTTTCTTCAAGTTCTTTTCTTTTCTTATTCTCTCCCAAAATACCCTTATCCAAATGGAATGATAACTCTAGTACCTTACATATATTTTAATTTTACTATGCTAATGGAATAATTCATCATCAAACCCTATCTTTTCTTTCTTTTATTATTTAAATGAAAGCATCATCCGTGAGGTGTTGATTTATCACTTTCAAGAATGACATGCTTTCATTTTCCCTTAACGCCTTTAAGTATAGTCATGAAACCATTTTAATGGTTTAAAAATATTGTAAAGTTTATATTATAACCATTTTTATGTTCCAGAAGTACCATATTTACATAATACTAAATGATAAAACAAAACAATTTCATTATGATAAAAAACACCGTAGTAATATAAAGGATTATCACTAATGTATTATCTAATTATTCATCCTCATACCATATAAAAAAATTATATATATAACCATTTTAAATTATGGATGATCATTAATATCCTATAATTTCAATTCTAGATAATTCTTCTAATTTTACATGAATTTCCATACTTATATACAAGCGGACCGATCATGAAAACCAAGAAAACGAACACTCCCAAACAATGAAATTGAACTGTATAACTCATTAAAAATCCCATAAATGAAATTAATAAAACTATAATGAATCAACTGAATGTATAAAAGGTTATTTATTTTTAAATTAATCACTTTAATTTTATTATCCATGATATTAAAGTGAAGAAGTCATTTATACATAAGGTAAGGGGAATTCTTGAACCCAACTCTCTTTCTTTGGGTTTTCTCTCTTTCACTCCATTTTGAGTATGGATGTTACTTTATTTTTATAAAAATATAATTTATTTTTCCTTAAATTTTATTTTATGGTATATATATGTTTCCAATCTAGTTTTATGACAAATGCAAAGATTTTTCCAAAATAACTATTCTTAAAAAAAAAACAAATCTTTTACTTCTTATGAGATTGTTTCTTATTCAATAAAGATTGATACCAAGCATCTAGTCCCATTTTTATCTTGGTAACTCCAAAGTTTATGAATTTATTCTTTATGAAATTAAATCCATTATTTTCCATGAATTATTTTATTTCCAAGATTGATATATGTTCTATGTGGAATTCACTACTGGAAATCTGACCTATACCAACGCATCTATACCAACGATTTGTAAAAACTGTTGGTATAGGTCCCCTTTCCCAACGGTTTGACCAAACCATTGGGAAAATCCCACAAACCGTTGGTAAAGGGTATGTATTTCTCAATGGTTTGTCCAAACCATTGGGAAAAGCCCACTTTGAGGCCACTTTTCCCAATGGTTTGGCCAAATCGTTGGGAAAGGGTGGGTACCTATACCAACGGTTCTCAAAACCATTGGAAAAGGCCTATCCCAATGGTTTTGAGAACCGTTGGGTTAAGTACCCTTATTTTTATGAGTACATTTATCAAATATCATCAAATAAATCAATATATAAATTACACACACACACACACATATCCAAATATATTCACAAAGGCAACTCTAGGATAGTGGTAAAGTCATTGATATATAACTTGGAGGTTGTGGGTTCAAACCTCTGCTGGGATTTTTTATATATATATACCTATCCCAATGGTTTCCCCAAACCTTTGGGATATGTATTTCCCAATGGGTTTCTCCAAACTGTTGGGATAGGTCTTTCCCTACACCAAATCACCCAATGGTTTCCCAAATCATTAGTATAGGCTATACCAACGGTTTGGGGACCTATACCAACAGTTCCAAACCGTTGGCATAAGTAATTTTTCCATTAGTGATTCATGATAATGTAAATGTTATGATGTGATAGGTGCACACATAATTATATATCACATGAAAATGTTATGATGTGATGTGTGCACTCAAAATTATATAGCACTCTAATTCATTGGGTAATGTGATGAATATCACAAGTTAAAGTGAAATATATGTGAACATGATGCTATCTTTATTCACAACTATGTGTGGTATTTGAAAACTAAGACATGATGTTTCATTTTTCAAGATGGAGGATCTAATGATAAAGTTAGAAAGAAATCTCAACCACCCACATGTCAAAAATGTGGTAATAAGCATCATGGGAATTGCCTAAAAGGGATGGGGAAATTCTATAAGTGTGGGAGAGAATTCCACCAAGCTCATGAATGTTGAAGAGACATGAGGAAGCAGGAAAATGTGGTGGAGGAAAGGAGAGCACCACCCATGGTTCAATGCTTCAACTGTGGGGAGCAAGGGCACTATGAAAGTTAGTGCACTAAACCCTGAGTCCTCAAGGGTAATCAGAGTAATTAGCCACCAAAGACAAAGGATCAAGGGAAGTATTATTCCATCACTATTTCTAAGGTTTATCCCAACAATTATGTGGTGATAGGTATTCTAGTTATTCATTCAAGAATAGGTAATGTACTATTTTATTATAGTTTTTTTCATTCTTTCATATCTTGTAAGTTTAGTAGAACTATTCAAAAACCATCTCAAAATATGGAGGTTGAGTTATCTATGAGAACATAAAATGGGGTAATTATTGCATAAAAATTATATAACCCCTCCCTAGTTAATGTTTTTGGAATGAACCTTCTAGAAAATATGGTCTTACTTACTTTGGTGGAGTTTCATGCTATTTTGGGCATGGATTGGCTATCTTTATACAAAGCCAACATCAACTGCTGGGAAAGGGGGATCACTCTTCACATCCTAAAGTATCCTAAAATTCTATAAAAGTGTAAGGAGGAGGATGAATCTTCTTTAGATCCATTTTCTAACATGTGGATATTATTTCCTTATGAGAAAGAATATCTGGATCAAATGATCGAGACAAAGGAGATAATCATGATCGAAGACATTCCCATTGTGAGGTACTACACTGATGTGTTCCCTAAAGAATTGTTTGGTCTTCCTCTTGACTAAGAGGTTGATTTATCAATTGAAATTATTCCTAGATCTCTGCCTATATCAAAGACACCTTATATAATAGACACCATTAAGTTGGAAGAACTGAAGAAGTAGTTACAAGAGAATCTAGACAAGAGTTTTATACGCCCGATTGCTTCACCATGGGGTACATCAGTTCTCTTCTTCAAGAATAAATATGGATCAATATGCCTCTGCATTGATTATCATGAGATCAAAAAAATCACGATAAATAAAAAGTACTCCCTTACATGGATAAGTGACTTGTTCGAACAACTATATGGTGACAATTATTTGTCTAAAGTGGAACTTCGATTAGGATATCACCAATTAAAGGTGTGAAAGGAAGATATTCCCAAGACTTCCTTTTGAACAAGTTATGGACACTATGAGTTCATAGTGATTACCATTATACTCACTAATTCTCCAACAATATTCACGGACTTAATGAATAGATTCTTTAGAGATTACCTAGAAAATTTTATGGCAGTCTTTATTGATGATGTTCTGATATACTCCAAGAGAAAGGAGGAACATGGGGAACATTTGAATATTATGTTAAAAACTTTGTGAAGGGAGAAAATTTATGCAAAGTATAATAAATGTGAGTTATATAAGTAGGAAGTATCATTATTGGGGCATGTTATCACTAGAAAATGAATATCTGTGGAGCCTTCTAAGATAAAGGTAATTAAGGATTAGCCCAGAACAACATCTGTAATGGAGATCTACAGTTTACTTGGTCTAGCTGGGTATTATCGATGATTTGTGAATAACTTATCATGATTTTAAAATCAACTAACCATTCTGAATCGAAAGGGAGAAAATTTTGTTTGGACTAGGGAATGTGAAGACTGCTTCAAAGAGTTAAAAAAGAGGCTTATCACTGTTCCAATACTCACACTTTCAAAAAGTGGGGAATTCTTTGTAGTATAAAATTATGCTTCAAAAAAGGGATTAGGATATGTACTGATGATAAATGATAAAGTGATAGTCTACACCTAAAGGTAGTTGAAAATTCATGAGAAAAACTATCCCACGTATGATTTAGAGTTAACAACTGTGATTTTTTCATTGAAAATATGGATACATTATCTCTATGAGAAGAAGTGTAAAATATATACTGATTATAAGAGCTTAAAATATATATTCAAACAAAAAGAGCTTAATATAAACCATTGAATATGGTTAGAGCTCATCAAGTATTATGACTGCTCAATCCACTACCATCCTGGCAAGGCGAATAAAGTGGTAGATGCTCTAATTAGAAAAGATCCTACAATATTATCAATGATGAGAATCGAGAAGGATCCAATCTTCTTATATTTTCAAAGGGTATACATGGGAATCATTAAAGAAGAAACGTCATCAATCCTTTCTCAAATGATTTCTCAATCGTACCTTATGAAGAAAATAAAGGATGCTCAAAGAAATGAAGTAGAAATTTTGAAGAAGGAGGAATCTATGAGAAAAGGGAAATCCTCAGAGTTTAAAATTTATGAGGAAGGAGTTGTAGCATTTGGGTTATGATTATGTGTACCATATGATCCAGAGATAAAGACGAAGCTTCTCAATGATGGACATAGCTCAACCTTCTCTTTTCACCCAGGGAGCACAAATATGTATAGATATCTCCAAGAGAACTTTTGGTGGGAAAATATAAATAAGACCACTGAATATACATCAAAGTGCCTAGTATGTTATTAAGTGAAGTCTGAAAGACAAAAGTCTAAGGGGATGATTCAGACATTACTCATACTAACATGAAAATGGTAAAACATCACTATAGACTTTGTCATTGGACTTTTGAGGACATCTATAGGAAACAACACTATATGGGTTTATGTGGATTGTCTTATAAATACAAATCACTTTATCTCAATTTGAGATGAATTCTCACTAGATCAACTTTCACAAATATATATTAGAGAGGTGGTAAGGCTGCATGGAGTACCGCTATCAATTGTATTCAATCAAGATCTGAGATTCACCTCCATGTTTTGGAAAAGTCTATAACATGTTCTAAACACTGATATAAAATTTAGTACGACTTATCATCCTCAAGCTGATGAACAATTTGTACGAACTATTCAAACACTGTAAAACATGTTGAGCGCATGTTCTATGGACTTCAAAGGAGGATAGGACCAACATCTTCCTCTGGTTGAGTTCTCTTACAACAATATTTTCCACTCAAGCATCCAAATGACTCCATATGAATCTCTTTATGAGAAAAAGTACATAACACTGACATGTTGGGATGAGGTTAGTGAATGTAAGTTTCTAGGACTTGAAATGGTTGAAGAAATTGTGGAAAAGGTAAAAACCATTCAGCAACACATCAAGGAATCCCAAAGTCGAAAGGAGAGATATGTAGATAATTGTCAATGAGACCTAGAGTTCAAGGTTGTAGACATGGTATTCCTCCACATATCTCTATATAAGAGGATCATGAGATTTGGTAAGAAAGGAATAATGAGTCCCAAATATATCAACACTTTGAGATTCTTGATTGATTCGGAGCTGTAGCCTATTGACTAGAACTAACACCAACCATGTCTTAAGTACATGATGTATTCCATGTATCCCTATTGAGGAAGTAAATACTAAATCCATTATATGTACAGAATCTAGAGGTAGTATTGTTGGAAGATGATCTCTCTTATGAGGATAAGCCGGTGAAGATCTTGGACTGTAGAGATAAAGTACTATGCAACATGACTACTCACCTGGTCAAAGTACTATAGAAAAACCATAAGCACAAAGAGGCTACATGGAAACTAGAGGAAGTGATGCAGGAGAAGTACCCTCACCTGTTTTCAACTTAGAATGTAAAACAAAAATTCAAGGGCAAAATTTCATAAGTGGGGAAGAATTTAACAACCTAAAATTTTATCAATGAAAATCCCCCTCTTATAATTATCTCATATAGTATGAACCACATAAAATCACTTTGAGAACTCAATAAAAACTTTATAAATGAATAATGAATGAAATAAGAGTCATTTCTAGAAGTTAAGGAATATATCATAATTGAATAGTAAATTTACCTTTGGAATAGTAATATGAACCTTATGAATAGTAAACCATACGATAGAATTGTAACCTCATCCATGAAAGTATAAATAAAATTTAATCATCTTATAAATGGTAATATGATATAATTATATCATATTATATGTAAATAAATGTATTTTAAATTATTAATTAAGTGTTGGTATTTTTGCAAGTCATAAATATTTAAATATGGTTTTATAATTAATATAATGATTTAAAAGAAAATTTATTTTCAATAAATTTATTTATAAATTAATGTTTTTTTATTATGATTATAAGATAATTTTATGAGACCTTAATTAATTTTTCAAAGTGTTATAAATTCAGTTATAATTTTAAAATTGGTATTTTCCAAGTGAATGATGATTTTAATTAAAAATTAAATTTTTCATACTTAGAAAATTATTTTCATAAAATGGAGTTCATTTTTTTAATTTTACACATAAAAAAATGGTTAGGGTTAATTTTTGGGATTTTTCTGAAATACTTATTTTTGGTGAATAGTGAAGTACAATATTTTATGGTATATATACATTATAAGTTAAATACACTATTCCTTGATTCATAAATGATGCAAGCACAATAAACTCAAACTCCTCTTCATTATTGTAATATTTTTAGTGATAATTCTTAAACTATTCATAATCTTGAGCTAAAATAATAAACTAATGAATAAAATAATGAGAAAACACCCCTCTCCTCCCCTATAAATACCACACCTCACCACCTCTTCTCCTCATACCTTCCAAGCTTTGAGCCTTGTCCAAATTCTACCCAATACTCTTCTCAATCCCCCCCACATCCAGGAGATCTTAGTTTTATCAAAAGATTAAACCATTTTCCCTAAGGAGGTTTTCAAGGAGAAATATCCAAGAGGTAAAATCCTCTTTCTTTTCTTTTAATTTATTTTCAAGTTCAATTCTTTTCTTATTCTCTCCTCACATACCCTCATCCAAATGGTATGATAACTCCAATAACTTGAATATACTGTAATTTTATTATTCTAATGTAATATTATATCATCAGACTTCTTATCTTCTCCCTTTTATTCTTAAAATGAAAGTATAAACTGTGTGGTGTTGATTTATTGCCTTCAAGGATGACATGTTTTAATTTTCCCTTACCACCTTTAAGGATGGTCCTGAAACCATTTTAATGGATAAAAAATATTGTAAAATTTATGTTATAACCATTTTTATGTTCTATATGTATCCTATTTACATAATACTAAATGATAAACAAAATGAGTTTGTTGTGATAAAAAACCACCGTATTAATCTAAACAATTAGCACCAATGTATTATCTAATGATTCATCCTCATAACATATAAAAGAATGATATATATAAAAATTTAAAATTTTGGATGATCATTAATAAACTATAATTTCAATTCTTGAGAATTATTCCAATTTTACATGAATTTCCATACTTATATACAAGCAAATCTATCATGAAAACCAAGAAAACAAACACCCCCAAAGGATGAAATTGAACTCTATAACTCATAAAAAATCCCATAAATTAACTTAATAAAACTATAATGAATAAAATTAATGTATAAAAAGTTATTTATTTTTAATTTAATGAATTTAATTTGATTATCTAGGATATTAAAGTGAGGGAAGTATTCATACATAAAGTAAGGGGAATTATCAAACCCAACTCTCTTTCTTTGGGGTTTCTCTCTTTCACTACATTTTCAGTATGGATGTTCCTTTATTTTTATAAAAATATTATTTATTTTTTCCTTCCATTTTATTTTTTGGGATATACATTTTTCTAATATGGTTTTATGATAAATGAAAAGATTTTCTAAAAGAACTCTTCTTAAAAAACACATCTTTTACTTCTAATGATATTTTTTCTTCTTCAATCAAGATTGATATCAATAATATTATCCCATTTTTATCTTTTGAACACCAAATTTTATGAATTTATTCTTTATAAAATGAAAACAATTCCTTTCCATGGGTTATTTTATGTCCAAGTTTGATATATGTTATATATGGCATGCATGATAATGTAAATGTTATGTTGTGACAGGTGCGCCTGGAATTATATAGCGCATGTAAATTTTATGATGTGATGGGTGCGCCTAGAATTATATAGCACTATAATTCATTGGGTAATGTGATGAATCTAATTAGATAAAGTGAAATATGCATGAACATGATTCTATCTTTGTTCACAACTATGTGTGGTATTTGACCACTAAGACATGATGTTTCATTTTTATGCATCACCATATTCTATGCCTTTATCTAATGTCTCCTATAATAATTATGATAATGATACCATGATTATGTTATGATTATAATGATTATTCTCACCCATTTTATATTGATTCATGTTCTTATCTATCCTCTTACTCGACTTTTAGCTCACCCCTTTTTGATGTATATCCTCAGGTGAATAATTGTACTAAGGAGAACACGAGGGACAATAAGAAGATTGAGAATAAGAAATTAAATAAATGTTTATGTTTTATTATGTAAAAGTTTTGTATGGTCTTAATTTTCCCAATACACTAATCATTTGGATCCTAATTGTGTAAGGTTTTTGTTTTTTTTATCTTTAAAATTATGTAATAGTTTTGTAAGAAAAAAAGGATTGCTATACAAATTCCAACATGAAAGCCCATAACATTTTCTCCAGATCCTGAATGGTCTCCTTAGTTTGGCTGTCAGTTTGGGGGTGAAATTCTATGCTCAAAAGAATCTAAGTCCCAAATTTCTTCCAAAATATCTTCCATAACTTATATGTGAAGCGATTATCATAGTTATAAATGACTGTCGAGGGGACTCCATGGAGTCGTACTATCTCCTACACATAGAGGCATCCCAAGATCTCTACTGAACTCTAATATCAGATAGATATAAAGTGGGATGAATTGGTGAGTCTCTCAACGATCACCCAAATGATATCATTTCCTTTGAACATATGTGGTAACCCCATCATGAAGTCTATGTATATACCATCCCACTTCCACTCTGACACCTCAAGGGGTTGAGATAAACCTATTGAAACCTAGTGCTCAACCTTAATTTATTGATAAGTGAGGCATCAAGAGATAAACTCTGCAACTCCCTTCTTTATCCATGGACACAAAAACTGACGTTAGAGGTCCTGGTACATCTTCACCACACATGGATATACTACCAATTAAGATGTATGAAACTCCCTCAAAATTTTTGGAGTTGATGTCCTAGGACCAAATGATTGTACTTTCATTACATGTATATTCGATGACTTGAATATCAATTAAACATCTTATTACATAATGTTCATTTTTTTTCATGGATTTAATGTAATAATATCCTAGATTATTTTACATATTGATATGATAATATAAGTTCCCTCTACGATGAGAAAATTTAAGTGCTATGACAATATTATTAATATAGTTCTGTGGTAGGATAACATACTATGATGAGCAACATAGTATTTAGACTAATATGTGTGAGTACTCATAAGTGGATGAGGCTTCTTCTTATGAAGTTCACACTTGGTAATCTGAAATATGGGAGATTACGAGAATAAACCCGCTAGTAGGAATTCCATATGTTTTGGTGTCATCAGATATTCTTATATAAAAGTGTGTGCAATGATCCTTAAACTTTAATATTATCATTGACATGTGTCATGGCTCATTCACTTAGATTAACTAAATAAAACCATAACACCATATGTCGACGATAATTATGATTTTTTGGGTGTGTCACGATTGAAATGGAATTAATGGATAAGTCGAGGAAGGATTTTCCTCTTCCATCTTTATGGGAGATTATATCTTAGCCCTTTGATTGGAATATAACCATCACCTAAATTCCATGTCCATGGTGTAACGATGCATTTATTTCAGATAGTCAAAGAATGATGTATCAGGAAAATAGGTTGATAACACTGTCATGAAACCTTCTTGATGAAATATGATGACAAAGAGATTATATTACACAGTTTGCATTTGTATGTGGTTATTTTTGTTGTGACATTAAGTTCTTTCTATTGAGTTCTTTGACCTATTACTAGATAGTAATATTAGAATTTAGGCAAGCCCACTTAATTCCAATGAGAAATAATCCTATATGGTCACAAACTAAGTGTTTCTGTTGACCTTGATTAAATTCTATTTGAATTTAATTAATGTAATAAATATTATTCTCAAGACCAAGGAATAATTTTATTCAAGTTATATTGATCACAAAAATTAAATAAATATTTATTTGTTCGCATGTGAATATAAATATATTTGTTTATATTATTGAATATTTAACATATATTTATTCACCGGTATGTGAATGAGATATTTATTTATGAATAAAATATTTATTTGGATATTCAATAAATAATGAAGAATTTGAATATACCAAGACCACATCTGGTGATAAAATAATTATTTATAAGATGATAAATATTATTTATCAATTTGAGCAAGTTGGAACATCGCAAAATAATAATAATATTATTGAATGGAATGTGGTTTATTAAAAGTAATAAATGTTATTTAATGGACAATATTAAATTAAATAATATTTTATCCTAAATTCTAACTCTATAAATAGACAACTTAATATATTGAGTTTTTCATCTTGAAATTGAGCATAGAGAATTGCTGTGCACAAAAAATTATCTCTTAACTCTCCCTCTCTCTCCCTCTCAAGAACGAGAAATATAAGAGATATTTCTTCAAGACCAAAGAATGAGCAATCAATAATGAACAATCCAAGATATTCAATTCACTGCGCTAGCACCCGAAGATCAAGTGGTGTTGCTCAGAGATCATTGAAGTAGGTGTGGATCATAATGATAGGGATTCTATCTTTGGATGCTCACAATGCAATGAAGGCATTCCAAAAGAGTATTTTCAGATAACAAAATTTATCAACGATGAAAGTTCCTAAGCCCAGTTATTTTTTTCTTCAGATATTGAATAAATTAATTATAAATTTGATTTTCAATATTCTCTCTCATGGTTTTGGGAAATGATTATTAAAAGAAACTTTAATATATCACCCACCACAGCATGCTTCCACTATTCCTAGAGCCAAAAAGTGGTATTAGAGTGGTCATGTTTAAATTTATAATTATTTACTTGACTTTTAATCTATGCACAATTATGGTTAGATTTTCATTTCATGTTATTCGTTCTTTAATCTGATTTGAATTAGAATGTTATCAACATAATAATCATGTTTGTTCAATGTTTCATTTTCTTAAAGGTTTAAGAACTAATGAAGAATGATTGGAGATGCCATCACAAAGTGCCAAATCATTTTCTGGTAAAACTGGGTTACATTACGTGTAGCCGAAGCGCACACCATGTACCCATGCACATTGTACATGAATGTACTAAGCAGTTAATTACATGTGGTGAATTTATTGCACACTGCATGTTGACCGAGCCAATCTGGCACATGAAAAGTGGATATGTGGCATGTATCTAGCATGTACATGCCATGTAATTCTACTGAGTTAACATATCAAATCGCCAGGCATGTGACTTAGATACATGATAACCGAGGTACACGACGTGTATCTAGGTTTTACAAATCGTGTAGTCTCCCAATTAATGGACAAATTAAATTATATTAAATTAAAGATTGAAGAATTAAAACCTTAATTTATTGATTGAAACCTATTGTGTGTTTGATAATTTAATAATGTTTTTTAAAGACTCAATTAATTAATTGTAATAACTATGTCATTTTTGGTTTTTTTGTTTATTTATAATGGATTCTGTAAATGATGGGTATCTACAATTAAATTTGGATGACCATTAAGATGAAAGAGAATTAATTGATTAATCAATCAATTAATTCAACTGTGTTTATCTTAATAATATAGAACAAATAAAGAAATGAATGCTCTCCAGTTACTTTTGTGTATTCATTGCATGCATGACCATTCATTTTCTTGACCTAGACTAGTGCATTCATTGGATGTTTTAATTTAATTTATTTCATGAGTTTGCAATTATTTATTATTTAATTAAATATGATTCACTGTGCACCATCCCTCCCTCCATTATTATGTAGGACCTGCGTATACAAGGATATTTATGTCATATCCTTTTAACCAATCCTTTAGTTCCCATCATTTTTATGTTATTCATAAATACATGTAATTAATGGAGTATACCAAGGTGCATGGAGGAAGTTCAATTTGGAAACATAATAATTCCAACTCAGGTAATACATAGGTGTAAATGTAGAGTGCTATAACTCATGCCAAGACCAGAAAAAGGAGTTATTTCCCCTAGGTTATAGGATGATTTAATATCTACTCATTAATTAAACCTTTAGATAAATCTCATGAATGGGTCATTTATTTATTTATGTCTATGTAATTATTTATTTTATGGATTCAAGGCCACAATCACATAAATAAATGAATTAATATGAAAATATTAAATTTAAATAAATCTATTATGTGTAATTTTTTTATCCAGAATAGTTAATTAATTAAGTAACATCCACTTAATATTAATAAGATTGGTAAAAGATAAAACAAGATAAAATGTATGCATAATAAATTAAATATATGAATTATGTGTAAATGTTTTATCCAACATGATTAATTAATTAAGAATCATTCACTTAATATTAAGATGACATGTAAAGGATAAAACAAGATAAAATTTATGCATGATTAATTAAAATATCTCAACCAAATATTGAGTCAAACTTGTCCTTGCATTACTTGATTAGGATTGCAACAAAATAGAATTAAGTGTTTGAACAACCCTTTTTGGAAAACTTACTTTTATAAAGGTAGTTATATGAAGTTTTTGGGTTAAATTAACCATTTTACATCAAGATGATGATCCATTTATAGAATTGGTGTAATTTGGAGGTAAGTGTTGAGGAAATCCAAGGCAGGATTTTATGATATAGGAGTTCACTCTACAGATCAAGAAGTTTCATTCCCACAGTTGGCAATGACATGCCCACCTAAATACATTCAAGTATCTTGAACAACCCTTGTTGGGGTTATGTGAAGGGGAATATGTATCCTCGACACTAGACTATTAGAGCAACTAGACATTACAAATTCAATAGTAAGGGCTATTAGAACTTGATAAAATAGTGGTAGATTTTAAAAAAATCAATTAATCTATTAATATCTCACCCAATTTGTAATCAAGTGAAGTACTAATAATATGATCTTTTAATTCTAAAATAAAATGGAAATATCTTCATCCAAATTATCCATACGATCAATATTGGATAGAGAAAACCTTATAACTGGTAGTAACTTCCATGAATGGTACTGATGCCTTCAGGTGGTCCTATACCATGAATGAAAATCTTATGTGCTAGAATCCTTATTTCCTGATCCACCTACTAAGTAGGTGAGTGATGAATAGTTCCTAGTCTATGAAAGTCATTTGAATAATGTGGTTGATTTTCAATGTTTTATGATTTCATCTATGTATAGTGAACTCATGATGTCTCATGAAAACATGGATGTGTGTAACATGCTTGAAAACCTCTGTGAACTATACCAGGAGAGAGTTAGACATGAATGGTTTGAGATTTCCAAGGCACAATTTCAGAGAAATCTTGGAAAGGTTACCCCAACCGGGCCTTATATAGTCAAGATCATCATCTACATTGAGCACTTAGAGGTTATAGTGTTTAAAATCCCCAAATAACTGGGAGCGATCTCATTTTGGAATCACTCCCTTAGAGATTATCTATCTTTGTTGTGAATTTTAATATGATCTTCTCACTCTTCTTCCCTAAGTATATAAGGATAAGAAGTGTAAAAATCCTTCCATCCTTATGGTAAACAAATAGAAAGTGAAATCAAAGATCTATCAGCCCAAAGCTTCTTCACACCCTTCCAAGAATAGGAAGATCAAGAGGAAATAAAGGGAACATGATGTTATTTGTTTTGCATGTGCACGAAGGACCACTGGAAGTAAAAATACACCTAGCCAAATAAGTAAGGTAAAGCTTTAGGTGAATTTTTTATCGATTTAAATTTATCTATTTCTACAAATTGGGTATTAGATACAGCTTGTGGTGCGCACATATGTATTCAAATATAGGAACCAAGTAGATTCAGAAAGATTGACTGAGGGGAGGAATATATACGAGCATCAAATGAAGCTAAACTTGCTGCTATAGCTAATAGAGACTACCACCTCACATTTTGAACTGAAATGATATTGGTTTTAAAGGGTTTTTATTATGTTACTCCAGTTACCAAAAACATTTTTTTTGTATCCAGACTAGATACATATGGATCTATTTTCAAATTTTGGAATAAATGTTTCTTCCCTTATAAATATAGAATTTTCTATGGTAATTCACGTTTAAATATTGGTCTTTATGTATTAGATTACATGAACTAAGTAATGTAAATCAATAACAAAGTTACTTCACATGACTTATAACACACCCAACTTTGGCATCACTGGATAGGTCATGTAAATGAAAAGTGCTTGACTAAATTAAATCAAGATGGATATTTAGATTATTTTTAAATAAAACTACTCGGTGTATATCAAACATGTTTACAAGGAAAAATGACCAAATCCATATTTAGTAGGAAATGTGAAAGGGATAAAGAGCTTGTTAAATTTGTTCATACTGATATGTGTGGACCATTTCCTATTGAAGCAAGGGGTGGGTACTCAAACTTCATAACTTTTACTAATGATTTTAATAGATATTGATATGTCTACTTAATGAGGTATAAGTCATATTGTTTTGATAAATTCAAGGAATACAAGAATAAAGTTGAGAACCATATTGGTAGAAATATTAAGAAACTTCACTGAGACCATGGTGGAGAATATCTAAATCAAGACTTCATTGATTACTTATGGGGGTTTGGGATCCTATCCCAAATCACTACTCCTAACACACCTCAGTGTAATGGTGTAAGTGAAAGGAGGAACCACACCTTGTTGGACATGGTGAGATCAATGATGAGTCATGAGAGTCTTCTATTATCCTTTTGGGGATACACATTACAAGGAACCACACATATACTAAAACAAGTACCAACTAAATCAATAAATGATATTACATATAAATTTTGGAGTGAAAGAAAAACCATGCTATCAAATTTACATGTGTGGGTAAGTGAAGTGTTTTTAAGGCCTCTTCAGGTAACAAACTTACACCTTGAGGATCAAAGTGTACCTTTATAGGAAACCACAAGTAAATAAGGGGATATTACCTATAAAAACTCTCAAACAAAAATTTTATAGTGGAAAGAAATTCCATATTCCTTGATATGGAGAAAATCTATAAAATATATAGTTGGAGTGAGATAAACTTCGATGAAGTCGAGGCTCGAGTCACACAATAATTGGTACAGGAATAGATTCCACAATGCCCCATGAAAGAAGAAACTGTTCTAGAGACAAAAGTACTACATAAGAGTACAAGAGAGGTTAGAGAACCATAATATTACAGTTTTCTAGTTACTAAGTATGGTGAAGCATTATTCTTTGATAATAATGATCCTATAACCTATAAGGAAGTAGTAAGTGGCATAGAAGTTTCTAAGTGTAAAGAAACCATGAATTATTAAATGGATTCCATATACCAAAACCAAGTTTGGATTTTGGTAGAACCTTTATTAGATGTAAAGCCCATTTGTTGAAAATGGGTGTTCAATAAGAAATTGGACATGGAAGGATAATAAGTAACTATAATGTGTGACTGGTTGAAAAAGGGTTTAAATAACGTCAAGGTATTGAATATGATGAAACCTTTTTACTAGTTTCAATGTTGAAATCTATCATAATTCTACTTTCCATAATGACTTAACATGACTATGAGATTTAACAAATGGATATCAAAATATACTTCCTTAATGGGAACCTTTAAGAAGATGTCTATATAAAACAACCTAAATGGTTTGTGACTCTAAATGATGCCAATAAGATATGGAAATTTCAAAAATACATTTCTGGAATAAAGAAAGCATATAGGTCATGGAACATTATTTTTGATGAAGTCATAACAGAGTTTGGTTTCATAAAGAATTAATGAAATCCTTGTGTCTATAAAAAGTTTAGTGTAAGTATAGTCATTTTCTTAGTAGTATATTTTGATGACATATTACTCATAGGAAATTAAATACCAGTCTTATAGTTTGTTAAGACATGGTCAAATAAATGATTCTCTATGAAGAACTTAGGAGAGGCATCATATATTCTTGGGATCAAGATCCATGTCGATAAACCCAATAGGTTGCTCAGACTAAGTCAAATTACATACATTGACAAGATACTGCACAAATTTAGTATAAAAAATCAGAGAGGAGATTGTTTCTAGTGACACATGGCATTCATCTTACCAATAAAACATGTCCTTAGAAACATGAGAAAATAAATAGAATGGAAAGTATTCCATATTCATTAGTTATTGGATCAGTCATGTATGACATGATATATAATAGTCTATATTTTTTATACATATTGAGAATGATGGGAAGATATCAAACTGATCCAGGTGACAACCATTGTATGGAAATCAAGACCATTCTTAAGTATCTGAGGTGTACTAAGGATATGTTCCTAGTTTATGGAGGAGATGAGTAACTAGTCATCATAGGATATAAAAATGATAGTTTCCAAACCGATCAATATGACATAAAGTCACAAATAAGATACATATTCACTTTGAATAGAGGTTCTAAGACTTAGAAGATCTCAAATAAAGCTATGGCCTTAGATTATAAAATAGAGTTCACGTATATTGTGGCTTTTGTTGCATATAAGGAATCTATATGGATGCACAACTTCATCCAAGAGCTTGATGTGATACCTAGCATTAAAGATCCTATCACAATATATTGTGATAATACTACAACGGTGGCTCTCACAAAAGAGAAAAGGTCACATCAGTAGATGAAGCACACACTTCATAAGTATCATCTCTTGGATTATTTTTCTAACAGCGCTGGGGTTGTAGTGAGCAGTATTTCCACAGAAGAAAATGTGGCAGACCCCTTGACTAAAGCCTTGACTTATAAGAAACATGATTGTCATGTGAGGTATAGTATACTAAAATTCATAGTAAAATGTCTCTAGTCCAAGTGGGAGTTTGTTAGATTTGGTATCCTAGGACCAACTTGTTGTACTTTTATTACATGTATATTCGATGAATTGAATATTAATTAAACGTATTATTATATAATTTTCATTGTTTTTCATGGATTTAATGTATTAATATCCTAGAGAATTTGTCATATTGATAAAGTCATAACAGTTCACCACTATGATTAGAACCTTGAAGTGCTATGACAATATACTTAATATAGTTCTATAGATAGATAACATACTATGATGGGACACATAGTACTCATACTATTCAGTGCGTGTAGTCATAAGTGGATGATCCTTCTTCTCATGAAGTTCACACTTGGAAATCTCTATGATGAGAGATTATGAGAATAGATCCAGCAGTAGGAAATCCACTTGTTTTGGTGTCATTAGATATTTCTATTTGAAATTATGTGTAAGGATCCTTATACTTGAAGATTATCATTGATGCATGTCATGACTCACACACTTATATTTACTGATGAAACCATCATGCCATATATTGGTGGGAAGTAGGGTATGTTGGGTTTGTCATGCTTGACATGTCATTAATAGATAACCTGAGGAAGGATTTTTTCCTTCTATTTTAGGGGAGTTGATATCCTATCCCTTTGATTAGAATATAAAAGTCACCTAAATTACATGACCATGGTGTAATGAAACATTTATTTCAGATATTCAAAGAAAGATGTATCGAGAAAATAGGTTTACAAAACCTTCGTGCAACCTTATTAATCAATATTGTGATAAAGGGATTATATTACACATTGAGAATTTATATGCGGTTGTTGTCATTGTGACACTAAGTTGTTTCTATTGTGTTTCTTGACCCATTGCTAGATAGTAATCTTGGACTTTAGGAAAGCCCACCTAATGACAACGTGAAATAATCCTAGAAGGTCACACACTAAGTGTTTCTGTTGATATTAATTAAATTATATTTTACTTTAATTAATGGAATAAATATTATTCTCAAGACTAAGGAATAATTTTATTCAAGTTATATTGATCGCATAAATTAAATAAATATTTATTCACTATCATGTGAATAAAAATATATTTTCTTATTTTATTGAATATTTAACAAATATATATTCACTAGTATGTGAATGGAATATTTATTTATGAATAAAATATTTATTCAGATATTCAATAAATACCGAGGATTTCAAATGTACCAAGAATAATAATTATTTACAATATTGTAAATATTATTTATCAATTTTCACAAGTTGGAACATCACAATATAATAATAATATTATTATGTGGCATGAGTTTTATTAAAGGTAATAAATGTTATTTAATGTCTGACATGCAATTAAAAAAATATTTTAACCTAAATCCTAACTCTATAAATATATGGCTATGTCTATTGATTTTTGCATCCAAAAATTGAGAATAGATATTTTTTTCACACAAAAAATTCTCAATTAACTCCTCCTTCTCTCTTCCTCTCAAGAACAATAAATGAAAAAAAATTTATTCAAGACCATAGAATGAGTGATAAAAAATTAACAACTTAATACATTTGATTCACCACACTAGCACCCGAAGATCGAGTTGTATTTCTCAGAGATAATTGGTGCACGTGTTAATCACTACTAGAGGAATTCTATCCTTGGATCCTCGCAACACAACTGAATCAATCTAAAATGGTATTTTCAGACAATCAAAATTCATTAATGAAGAAATTTTATAAGACTAGGTATTTATTTCATTAGATATTAAATAAACTAATTATAAATTTAAAGTGTAATATCCTCACTCATGGTTTAGGGAAATAGTTATTAAAAGACTAATTAATATATCTCCCACCACTGTCTACTTCCATTTCACATGAAACCAAAAAGAAACTTCTATAAAAACTTCATTGGTACCATCTTGCATCCTCTAAAAACAATGAAATGCTCCCCACCTTGATAAAATCCATTAGGATCATGTCCAGTGGATATCTGAGTACATAGGATCTCAAAGTCGGTATCCCCATGTTGTGCCTCCCTGATTTTCTATAAAATCATAGGGGTAAAAACCATAGAATGGAGGTAAGGTAATCCATCCCTATAAATAAATGATAATTTTAATGAGGCCAATATCTTCCTCTACTCCTAGAAAGCCTTCTAATACCTCTCTATCCACATAAAAGGATGACCCTTTCAGGTAAAATCTATTAAATGAGTTGATATCCTATAGAAATTGGGTACAAATATCCTATAGTATCCTACCAACCCAAGGAAGCTTCATACATCTATTATATTCTTGGGTGGATCCCATGCTAACACTGCCTCAACCTTTTCTGAGTCCATTGATACACCATCTCCTGAGATAACTTGTTACAAAAAGTGAAACTCTTGAATATAGAGAAAGAACTTTGATATATTCCCATAAATATAGTGCTCTCGAAGTACTTCCAGATCCATCCTCAAGTGTCCCACATGATCCTCCTCAAACTCTGAGTATACAATGATATCATCAATGAAGACTACCACAAAACAGTCTAAGAAAGGACAAAAGATCTATTTTTGAGTCCCATGAACACTTTTGGGGTGTTCATCACACTAAAAAACATCACTAAGTACTCATAGTGACTATAGATACATTTGAATTATATATTCAGTATATCCTCATCCCATACTAACAGCTAGTGATAACATGATATGAGGTTAATCTTCGAGAACCATCACACCCTTTCAACAAATTAAATAGATAATCAATCCTTAGAAGTGGATAACTTTTATTCATGGTCACCTAGTTTAGGCGATGATAATCCATACAAAACCTTAATATCTCTCCTGACTTCTAATCAAAAAACATTGGGTCTACCCAGGGTGAAACACTGAGCCTACCAAATCCCTTCCTCTGTAAGTCCTCCGAATGCACCCTCAAATCATGAAGCTCTGTGGGGGATATATGATATGTTGGAGTAGATATTGGGTCCATATTTGGATTTAGATAAATGAAAAACTATATCTCTTTATGGGGAGGTAAACCTGGAATGTCCTCCAAAAAGACATCCCCGTACTTCTCCACCACAACAGGAAATTGTGACCTCATAGAATCCACTGCACCTAGAGTCATTATAGCAACCCTGCTTTTTTATTTCATATATTATTACATCATTTAATAGAAAAACAACATAAAATAATTACACCATGAGGATATAAAGGTTTAGTGTCTTGGGAAAATTAGGACCATACATAACATTTTCAAAATAAAACATAAACATTTATTTAATTCCTTCTTCCCTAGCATCTTATCGGACCTTGAATTCTCCTTAGTACATGTAAGCACATGAGGATATACATAAAAAAGGTGATCTAAAATCCAAGTAAGAGGATAGTTAAGAACATGAAACAATAGAACATGGGGTGAGTTTAATCATAACATCATCATCATAATAATTAGAGGAAGCATTAGATAATGGCATGAAATGTGGCAATGTATAAAAATGAAACATCATGTTTTAGTGGTAAACTACTACACATAGTTGTGAACAAAGCTAGAATCATGTTCATGAATATTTAACTTTTATCATGAGATAATTCATATTACCCAATTCATTAGAGTGATATATAATTCCAAGCACACCCATCACATCATAACATTTATATTTCTCTATATAGTTCTGGGCTCACTCATCACATCATAACATTTAATTATTATGGATGCCACATCAAAAATATAGAAATTTTGGACATAAAATAAACCATGTAAAGGAATGAGTTTAATTTAATATATCATAAATTTATAAACTTTGTGTTCCAAAATTAAATAGGTAATAACATAATTGATAAAATAATCATTAACCTTGATAAGAAGAAACAATCTCGAGAAGTAAAAGGTGTGTTTTTTTTGAAAGAAGAATTATTTTAGAAGACTTGATGTTTGTCATAAAATCAATTATAAAACATTTATATCCTAAAAAATATAATATAATTATTAATAAATTATATTTAAGTAATATTAATACTAAAAATGGAGTGAAAGAGGGAAACCCAAAGAAAGAGAGTTGGGTTCGAGAATTCCCCTTAACTTGTGTTCGAAAGATTTCTTCACTTTAATGTCCTGTATAATCACATTATATTTATTAATTAACAATTAAATAACATTTTATACATGAATATTATTCATTATTGTTTTATTAATTTCATTTACGGTCCTTTATATGAGTTATAGAGTTTAATTTCTTCATTCAAGATCATTCATTTTCTTAGTTTTCACAATCAGTTCACTTGTATTCATGAATGGAAGTTCCTGTAAAATGATGATAAATATACAAAATTGTTATTATATGTTATTAATTATATTAAATAGGTTTAAATTATCTTATAATTAATTTGGTTATATACCATGAGGATGATTCATTAGATAAAAGTCAATGATGACCGTTTTAGGTTAATTTTGGCAGTTTTTCAAACACAACAAACTCATTTTGTTTTATCATTTAGTATTATGAGTATAAGTTATTTCCAGAACATAAAAGGATTATCAAATAAAATTTAAAATAAGTTCTAAACTATTTAATGGTATTATTAATATCCTTTAATGTGTTTAAGTAAAATGAAAGTGCATCGCCCACGATGTCGGTAAATTGACACATCACAGGGGACAATTTCATTTTTAAGATAAATGATAGAAAAGAAGGAGTTTAATATTGAACCTTCCATTAACATGATATAATTATAGTATATTTAAGGTAATATAGTTATCATTCCATTTGGATTAAGTTAGGTGAGGATATAATAAGAAAAAAAATTGAAATTGAAAGGAAATTAAAAGAAAAAGAGAGAGGATTTACCTCTCAAATTCTCCTCCCGAGATCCTCCACAAGGAACCGAGGCTTGGTATTTTGATGAGAACAAGAGGTCTTGTATGTGGGGAGGGGATAGGGAATATTATTTTATAGAATTTAGGAAATAATCAAAGGTTGAGAGGTGTGAGGAGAAGAGGGTGCGAGGGTTGGTATTTACAGTGGAGGGGAGGGGTGTTTTCTCATTATTTAATTCATTAGTTTATTATTTTTCTCATGACAAGAAATAATGTTAATTATTGAGAATAAATAAATTAATTAGTGCATTTTAGTTTGAACCAATGGTCACTTACATCATCCATGACTCAATCATGACTAAAAAAATCAGGTTTTTAGCATTTATCATAAATTATCGTATTTTACTATTCACAAAATTCAAGTATTTTCAGAAAAATCCCAAAAGTTCATCCTAAACATTTTTTGGATTGTAGAATTAAAAAATAAAATCCATTTCAGGAAAATTATTTTCTAAATATTATTAATTTAATTTTTAAATAAAATCATCATTTTCTTAGAAAATACAGATTTTAAAATTATAACTGATTTTATAACATTTTGAAAAATTACTTAAGGTCTCATAGAATTATCTTGAAATCATTAAAAATAAAAATATTAATTTATAATAAGTTTTAATAAAATATATTTTATTTTAAATTATTAAATTAATCATAATATTGTAATTAAATATTTATGACTTATGAAAATACCAACACTTAATTAATAATTTTTAAAATATTTACGTACTTATACTATGTTATAATTATATCATATTTTCACTTATAATATCTCTAAATTTTATTCATACTTTCATGGGTGAGGATACTATTCATTTGGATAGTTTACTACTCATAAGGGTCGTATTAATATTCCTAAGGTCAAGTTACCATTTCATCGATATTGGTTCCTTAACTTCTAGAATTACTTATTATTTCATTAATTTTTCATTTATAAAGTTTTTATTTTGGTATCTAAGTGACTTTATGTGATTTATACTATGTGACATTATTATAAGAAGGGAGAAATTCTGTTGATAAAAGTTTGGGTTGTTACATTCTTCCCCCCTTTTGAAATTTCTCCTTTGAAATTTCGTTTTACATAAACAGGAGAGGGTAATTATCCTTCACCACCTACTCTGGTTTGAAAGTTGTTTCTTCATACTTATGGTTCCTCCAAAACAATTTGAAAAGTTGGGTTGTCTTGTTGTGTAGAACCTTATCTCTCCTATCTAGAATCTTTAGTGACTGCTTCTCATAAGATAGACCATCTTCCAGCTATACAACCTCTGAGTTTAGTATATGTGAGGGATCTGATGTGTACTTCCTTAGGAGTGATACATGTAACACATCATGAAATTGATCCATATTTGGTGAAAGTTCAAGCAGATAGGCCATGTATCCTATATGGTCAAGGATCTCAAAGGGGCTAATGAATCTTGGGCTTAGCTTCCCTTTCTTTCCAAACTGCATGAATCTCTTCCATGGTGATATTCGAAGGAAGACTTTATCCCTAATATCAAACTCCAAGTACCTTAGATGGTTGTAAATATTGCTCTTTTTCCAAATCTGAACAGCTTTGATGTGTTTCTAGATCAATTGAAGCTTTTCTCTAATCTCTGGTACAAGATCAGGTCCAAGTATCTTTATTTCTCCAGCTTCATCCGAATAGGTTGGAGTTCAACATCACTTTCCATATACAACTTTATATAGATCCATCTGAATACTTGAGTGGAAGCAATTGTTGTATGAGAACTCAGCCAATGGGAGATGCTGATCCCATCCACCTTTGAATTCTAAAGAGCTTGCTCTTATCATATTTTAAAGCGTTTGAGTAGTCCGTTTTGATTGGCCATTAGTTTGGCTATGATAGGCCATGCTAAAATTTAATTCAGTACTCAAATCATGTCGATGACTCCTCTAGAATTTAGATGTGAAACTAGGATCACAATCAGAGGCAATCGATAGTGGAACTCCATGTAGTCTCACCACTTCCTTCACACATATCTTTAAAAGTTCTTCAAGTGATAAATCTTCCTGAATAGAGATAACGTGGGTAGTCTTGGTGAGTCGTTCCACCACAACCCATATCGCTTTATTTCCTTTGGATGTCTTCGGAAGACCCATGAAGAAGTCCATGGTGACATTCTCCCATTTCCACATGGGTATAGGCAAGGGTTAGATCACCCCTTTAGACTTCTGTTCCTCTACTTTAGCTTTCTAGCATATCAATCACATTGATATATACTCATCAATTTCCTTCTTCATGTTGTCCCACCAAAAGTGTTCTTAGAGATCACCGTGCATATTGGTACTCCCAGGATGGATAGAGAAAGTTGAGCTATGAAAATTTTCCAAAAGCTCCTTTATCTTAGGTTATAAAGGCACACAAATCCTTGTTACAAATCGAATCACACCAGCATCATCGATATGGAACTCTTGTAGCTTCCATTCCTTTACTACATTCACCCTCTTTTATAACTCTGGATCATCCCTTTTCACCTCCTCAATCATCTCTTGGACAGATGGTTGGGAAATAATTTGGTCAAGGTAAGATATATTCCCTACCTTTATGATTTCCAAATCCATCCTTTGCATATCCATGAAGATATGGTCTTTCTCAATCTGCAACATGGATAGAGTAGCAGGTTATTTTCTAATAATAGCATCAGGTTCTTTGTTCGACTTGCCTGGATGATAGTGAATAGAGAAATCATAGTCTTTGATTAGATCTAACCATCTCCTTTTATGCATGTTGAGATCCTTTTGTGTGAATATATACTTCATGCTCTTGTGATCATTATATATGTCACACTTCTCACTATAGAGGTTGTGCCTCTAGATTTTCAAGGAAGAAATCACAACTGTTATCTATAGATCATGCGTTGGGTAGTTCTTCTCACAGATCTTCAACTTCCGTGAGGCATAGGCTATCACATTATCATTTTTCATGAGTAAAAAACCCAATAATTTCTTGGAAGCATCATTATATATCACAAAACTTTATCCACTTTTCTGTAATGTAAGTACATGTGCATTGATCAACCTTATCTTTAGTTCCTTAAATATTTCCTCAAATTCTTATATCCAGACAGAATTTACCCATTTCTTTGTTAACTTAGTTAGTGGGATTGAAAATCATGAGAAATTTCTCACAAAACATTGATAATACCCAGCTAATCCAAGAAAACTATGGATTTTTATGACACTAGAGGGTTTGGGATGTTCCTCAACTGCCTTTATTTTTTAAGGGTCCACAGAAATTCCCTTACTTGTGATCATATGTCCAAAGAATGTGACTTGCTGCATCCAAAAGTCACACTTGCTGAATTTGGTGTACAAATTATCCTTCCCCAATATCACCAATACTAGCCTTATATTTTCTTCATGATACTCCTTTCACTTGGAGTAAATAATAATTTCATCAATAAAAACTACCAAAAATTCATCAAGGTGATGTATAAAGACTCTATTCATCAAATCCATGAAGATTGTAGGAGAATTTGTAATTCCAAAGGGAATCAACATAAACTCATAGTGCCCATACCTTGTATGGAAGGTAGTCTTCTGAATATCTTCGTTTTTCACTATTAACTAATGATATCCATAATAAATATCCACCTTTGAGAAGTACTGAGCTCATTTCAACTGATCTAAAAAGTAATCAATACTTGGAAGAGGATACTTGTTATTTATGATTATCTTGTTGAGTTCTCGGTAATCATTACACAATCGCATTGATCCATCCTTCTTTTTGAAAAATATTATTGGCGCACTCAAGGTGATGGACTAGGTCATATGAACCCTTTTCCCAAGTGCTCTTGTAGTTTCTTCTTTAACTCCTCTAGTTTGATATGAGCCATCCTATAGGGAAACTTTGAGATAGGAGTGGCTACAGCTATGAGTTATATGTAAGAAATCTACCTCATGATATGAGGGGATTCTAGGTAACTCTCTAGTAAATACATAATTGTATTCCCTAATAATGGGAATTTCCCCTAGGTTGACACCTTCCTTTGAATCAACCATTTGAATAAGGTTTGCTTCTTCACAAGTAATCAACACCCACACCCTTGAAGAATTTTTCAAAGGAGATTCATGATCTTCCTTCCATTTATAGAGGATGATGGGATGGTTTGGAATATGAAAATATATTTCCTTTTCCCAAAAATTGATGGGTGCTCTATATAATGCGAGCCAATCCATTCTAAGTATATCATTGAATTCCACCAAGGGAAGTATCACGAGATTCACTCGATGAATATTACCACATATGCCAATAGGGTAAGATTCCAACACTTGGGTTGAAATGATTACACCACTTGGTTTATTTATAGACATCTCTACTTCAAGGCTTCAAGGCTTCGATTCAATAGTTCTAGAAATCTTGTAAGATATAAAGCAATGCGTAGAATAAGAATAAAATAATACTTTTTACTTTCTTGATTTAATAAGAAGTGTACCTTGTATGACTTCATTTTCTTACTCCCCTTACACAGTACTGATGGCATAAGCCTTCCCCTTCTCCTTTTTCTTTGGTGGATGATGATGCTGATTAACCTTGAGAACTCGAGGTTTAGTGCACCAGCTTGAATAATAACCTTTCTCCCTACAATTTTAACATTGGACCATGGGTAGTGATATCCTTTTTTCCACCACATTATCCTGATTCCTCATGTATTTTCGACATTCATGAGCTTGGTGGCCTTCTCTCCCACACTTAAAGCATTTACCCATCCCTTTAAGGAAGTTCCCATGATGCTTCTTCCCACATTTTTGACATGTGGGTGGTTGAGTTTTCTTTCCACCTTTCTCATTAGATCCTATAGCTTGAAACTCCATATTTTGTTTCATATCACCATAGACATGGGACCATTATCAAAACCCCGTATATACTTTGAGAGAACATCGAGCAACTTGTTCATAACTCCCAAAGTCGCAAATTGTAAGAGCCTTTCGAAGGTTCAGTTTTAAACCACTAAATAATCTATCAATTTTTCTATCATTGTTGATAAACAAACATGAAGCATACCTTTCAAGCCTTTTGAAAATTTCTTTGTAGTCCATGATAGATTCTCCTTACTTTTAATTCAGATCTATGAATTCTATCTACATCATTTTATAAAGAGTTTGAGTGAAATACTTATTAAAAAGCATCATCTTAAAGTCTTCTCACTCCATCTCTATAATTTGATCCCTTGGATTGGTGTTCTTAATCAATGCCGACCATTGGATGGCCTCCACATCTAAATGATAAATAGATAGAGTAACCTTCTCGACCTTAGAGTTGTGATGCACAAAAAATATCTTATCCATCAAGTTTACCCACTATTCCATAACTAGTGGATAAGAAGATCCACTAAATGTTGGTGGTCGTTGCTGCATAAAACAATCGATAACCTGTTTCTCCCTCTTTAGTGTTGGCCTAGTTTCTCCTGGTTCTTACCATTTTCTAAAATAGAAAAGGTTAGAACAAAACATAAGTCAACAATAATCTATCCTTTTTTAAAATTAACTATAAAGGAATATATTATGGGATCCCTATATTTAGAAAATCTTATTGTGTTCTTATATATAATTAGTCTCATACTATGGGTTTCACTATGGTTCTCTAATCCTAATTCCCAAATTAACTAAACTATCATCTCATACCAACTATAGCGACCCTATTTTTTCTTTCATATCTTATTACATAATTTTAAAGACAAAAAAAAAATAATTACACCAAGAATATACAAAGGTTTAGTGTCTTGAGAAAATTAGTACCATACATATCATTTAAAAAATAAAACATAAACATTTATTTAATTCCTTCTTCTCTAGATTCTTATTGGCCCTTGAATTCTCCTTAGTACATGTAATCACATGAGGATATAAATAAAAAATTGGTGATCTAAAATAATAGTAAGAGGATACTTAAGAACATGAAAAAATATAATACGGGGTGAGAGTAATCATAACATAATCATCATAATAATCAGAGGATATATTAGATAATGGCATGAAATGTGGCAATGCATAAAAATGAAACATCATGTCTTAGTGGTAAAATACCACACATAATTGTGAAAAAATCTAGCATTATGTTCATGAATATTTAAATTTTATCATGATATAATTCACACTTACCAATTCATTAGATTTCTATAAAATTATGGGCACACCCATCACATTATAACATTTATATTGTGCTATATAATTTCAGGCGCACTTGTCACATCATAGCATTTACATTATTATGCATGACACATAGAAAATATAGCAATCTTGGACATAAAATAAACCATGTTAAGGATTGAGTTTAATTTAATAAATCATACATTCATAAACTTTGGGTTCCCTAATTAGATAGGAAATAATAAAATTTATATAAGAATCATTAACATTGAGTAGAACAAACAATCTTGAGAAGTAAGTGGTCTGTTTTTTGAAAGATGAGTTATTTTGGAAGACATGGTGTTTGTCATAAACTCAAGTATAAAACATTTATATCCAAAAAAGATAATATAATGATGAATACATGATATTTAAGGAATATTCATACTGAAAATGGAGTGAAAGATGGAAAACCCAAAGAAAGAGAGTCGGGTTCGAGAATCACCCTTAAATTGTGTCTGAAAGATTTATTCACTTTAATGTCCTATATAATCACATTATATTCATTAATTAACAATTAAATAAACTTTTATACATTAATATTATTCATTATTGTTTTATTAATTTAATTTATGGGCCTTTCAATGAGTTATAGAGTTTAATTTCATCATTCAAGAGCATTCATTTTCTTAGTTTTCACAATCGATTCACTTGTATTCATGAATGAAAGTTTGTGTAAAATGATGATAAATATAAAAAAATGTTATTATATGTTATTCATGATATTAATTTTTTTTAAATTATCTTATAATTAATTTGGTTATAAACCATTAGGATGATTCATTAGATAAAAGTTAATGATGATTGTTTTAGATTAATTTTGGTAGTTTTTCGAACACAACGAACTTGTTTTGTTTTATAATTTAGTATCATGAGTATAAGTTATTTACAGAACATAAAAAGGGTTATAAAATAAAATTTAAAATATATTTTAAACCATTTAATTTTATTATTAATACCCTTTAATGTGTTTAATGAAAATGAAAGTGCATCGCCCATGATGTCGGTAAATTGATACAACACGGGGGACAATTTCATTTTTAAGATAAATGAGAGAGAGGAAGGAGTTTAATATTTAATCTTACATTAAAATGATATAATTACAGTATATTTAATTTAATAGATTTGTAATTACATTTGTATTAAGTTAGGTGAGGAGATAATAAGAAAATAAATTGAAATTGAAAGGAAATTAAAAGAAAAAGAGAGAGGATTTACCTCTCGAATTCTCTTCTTGAGATCCTCCTCAAGGAACCTAGGCTTGGTATTTTTATGAGATTAAGAGCTATTTTTTGTGGGAGAGGTGATAGGGAATATTATTAGGTATAATTTAGACAAGATTCAAAGATTGAGAGGTGGGAGGAGAAGAGGGTTGAGGGGTGGTACTTATAGTAGAGGGGAGGGGTGTTTTCTCATTATTTAATTCCTCAGTTTATTATTTTTCTCGAGAAAAGAAATAATTTTGATTCTTGAGTATAAGTAAAGTAATTAGTGCATTTTAGTTTGAACCAATGGTCACTTACATCATCCATGACTCAATAATGACTAATTTTTTTTGGTTTTTAGCAGTTATCGTAAATTATTGTATTTTAATATTCACCCAAAATTCAAGTATTTCAGAAAAATCCCAAAAGTTCACCCAAACTATTTTTTGGAAATTAGAATTAAAAAATGAACTCCAATTTAGGAAAATAATTTTATAAATATTATTAATTTAATTTTTAAATAAAACCCTCATTTACTTAGAAAATTCAGATTTTAAAATTATAACTGATTTTATAAAATTTTGAAAAATTACCTTAGGTCTCATAAAATTATCTTAAAATCATAAGAAAACAAAATATTAATTTATAAATATATTTTTCGAAAATTTATTTTATTTTAAAATTTTAAATTAATCAAAATATTGTAATTAAATATTTATAACTTATAAAAATACCAACACTTAATTAATAATATTTAAAATATTTACTTAATTATACCATGTTATAATTATATCATATTTTAAATTATAATATCCATAAATTTTATTTATACTTTCATGGGTGAAGATACTATTCATTTGGATAGTTACTAATCATAAGGATCATATTACTATTCCTAAGGTCAAGTTACGATTTCATCAATATTGGTTCCTTAACTTCTATAATCACTTTTTATTTAATTAATTATTCATTTATAAAGTTTTTATTTTGGAACCTAATTGATTTTATGTGATTTATACTATGAGAAATTATTATAATAAGGGAGAAATTTAGTTGATAAAAGTTTTGGTCGTTACATTCTCCCACCTTTTGAAATTTCACCCTCAAAATTTTGTTTTACATAAACAGGTGAGGGTGCTTATCCTTCATCACCTACTCTAGTTCGCAAGTTGTTTCTTCATATTTATGGTTCCTCTAAAACACTTTGAAAAGGTGGGTTGTCTTGTTTTTTAGAACCTTATCTCTCCTGTTTAGAATCTTTAATGACTACTCCTCATAAGAGAGACTTTCTTCTAGCTGTACCACCTCTGAGTCTAGTACATGTGAGGGATCTGATATGTACTTACTTAGGAATGTTATGTGGAACACATCATGAAATTGAGCCATATTTGGTGAAAGTTCAAGCTGACTGGCCATGGATCCTATGCGTTCAAGGATCTCAAAGGGGATAATGTACCTTGGGATTGGCTTACCTTTCTTACCAAACTACATGAATCTCTTCAATGGTGATATTTGAAGGAAGAATTTATCTCCAATGTCAAACTACAAGTCCCTTTGACGGTTTCCATCATAAATTTTTTTCCAAATCTGAGTGACTTTGATATGCTACTGGATGGATTGAACCTTTTCTGTAATCTCATGTATAAGATCAGGTCCAAGTAGCTTTATTTCTCCAACTTCATCCCAATAGGTTGGAGTTCT
This sequence comes from Viscum album, assembly GCA_963277665.1. Taxonomy (NCBI): domain Eukaryota; kingdom Viridiplantae; phylum Streptophyta; class Magnoliopsida; order Santalales; family Viscaceae; genus Viscum; species Viscum album. The sequence goes on along the minus strand of OY728156.1, from coordinate 1,126,569,587 downwards.
ACAACATTTTACATATAGATCTTCATATGGATCCATCTGAATACTCGAGTGGAAGCTATTGTTGTATGAGAACTCAACCAATGGGATATAATGATACCATTAACCTTTGAATTATAAATAGTAGGATCTTATCATATCTTTAAGATTCTGAATAGTCCTTATAGATAGGCCATCAATTTGGGGGTGATAAGCTGTGTTGAAATTTAATTCAGTATTCAAAGCATGTTGAAGACTCCTCCAGAATTTAGATGTGAACTTGGGATCATAATTAGAAGCAATTGAGAGTGGAACTCCATGTAGTCTCATCACTTCCTTCACACATATCTTAACAATTTGTTCAAGTGAGTGATATTCCTGAATAGTGATAAAGTGGGTAGTCTTGGTGAGTCGGTCCACCACAACCCATATTGTATTATTTCCTTTGTATGTCTTAAGAAGACCCATGATTAAGTCCATGGTGACATTCTCCTATTTACACATGGGTATAAGCAAGGCTTTCATCATCCCTTTTTTCTTCTATTCCTCTACTTTAACTTGCTGACATATCAAGGACCTTAAGATATAATCATCAATCTTCTTCTTCATGGTGTCCCACCAAAAGTGTTCTTAGAGATCATGATAAGTATTGGTACTCCCAAGATGGATAGAGAAATTTGAGCTATGTGATTCATCAAATATATCCTTTATCTTAGGTTATGAAGGCACAAAAATCCTTGTTACAAACCAAATATCACCACCATCATCGATATGGAACTCTTGAAGCTTCCATTCCTTTACTGCATTGGCCCTCTTTTGTAACTTTGGATCATCCCTTTGCGCCTCCTCAATCATCTCTTGGATAGATGGTTGGATAATCATTTTGTCAAGGTAAGATATATTCCCTACCTTTATGATCTCCAAATCCATCCTTTTCATATCCATTAAGATATGGTCTTTATCAATCTGCAACATGAATAGAGTACCAAGTTATTTTCTTCTAAGAGCATCTGGTTCTTTTTCACCTTACTAGGATGATAGTGAATAGAGAAATCATAGTCTTTGATTAGCTCTAACCATATCCTTTGATTCATGTTGAGATCCTTTTGTGTGAATATATATGTCATTCTCTTGTGATCAGTATATATGTCACACTTCTCACAATAGAGGCAGTGCCTCCAGATTTTCAAGGTAGAAATCATAGCTGCTATCTCTAGATTATGCATCGGGTAGTTCTGCTCATGGACCTTCAACTTCCATGAGGCATAAGCTATCACATTATCATTTTTCATGAGTATACAAACCAATAATTTCTTGGAAGCATAATTATATATCACAAAACTTTCTCAGCTTTTTAGTAATGTAAGTACATGTGTAGTGATCTACCTTCTCTTTATCTCCTTGAAGCTTTCCTCACATTCTTCTATCCAGACACACTTTACCCCCTTCCTTGTTAACTTAGTTAGTGGGCTTGACGATCATGAGAAATTTCTCACAAAAAGTCAATAATACCCTGCTAATCCAAGAAAAATGTGGATTTCCATGACACTAGAAAGTTTGGGACATTCCTTAACTATCTTTGTTTTAAAGGGTCTACAGAAATTCCCTCACTTGTGATCACATGTCCGAAGAATGTGACTTGTTTCATCCAAAAGTCACACTTTCTAAATTTGGTGTACAAATTATCCTTCCTCAATATCACCAAAACAAGCCTTATATGTTCTTCATGTTAGTCCTTGCACTTGTATTAGATGGGAATGACATCAATAAAAACTACCACAAATTCGTCAAGGTGATGTATATAGACTCTATTCATTAAATCCATTAATCTCGCAGGGGAATTTATGGTGATCTTGTTGAGTTCTAGGTAAAAAATACACAACCAAATTGATCCATCCTTCTTTTTAAAAAAGATCATTGGTGCACCCAAGGTGATGCACTAGGGAATATGAACCCTTTTTCCAAGTGCTCTTGCAGTTTCTTCTTTAAGTCCTCCAGTTTGATATGAGACATCCTATAGGGAAACTTTAAGATAGGAGTAGATCCAGCTATGAGTTATACTGAGAAATATACCTCACAATATGAGGAGAGTCTGGTTAAATCTTCATTAAATACATAATTTCATCCCCCATGATGTGAATTTCCCCTAGGTTGATACCTTCCTTTGACTCAACCATTTTAGTAAGGTATGCTTCTTCATAGGGAATCAACACCCACACCATTGAATAATTTTTCAAAGGAGATTCATGATCATACTTTCATTTATATAGGATAATGGGATGGTTTGGAATATGAAAATATATTTTCTTTTCCCAAAAATTTATGGGTGATCTATATAATGAGATCCAATCCATTCCAAATATAGCATCTAATTCCACCAAGGGAAGTATCACGAGATTCATTGGAAGAATCTTCCCACATATTCCAATAGGGTAAGAGTCCAACACTTGGATTTCAATGATTAAATCACTTGTTTTTTTATAGATATCTCTACATCAAGGTTTCAAGGATTCTATTTAATAGTTCTAAGAAACTTGTATGATATAAAGCAATGCGCAGAACCAGAATAAAATAATACTTTTTCCATTATTGAGTGAATAATAAGTGTACCTTATAAGACTTCATTTTATTACTCCACTTATATAGTAGTTATGGCATAAGCCTTCCCCTGATCCTTTTTCTTTGGTGGATGATGATGCTGACTACCCTCTTGAACTCGAGGTTTAGTGCATCAGCTTGAATAATAACCTTGTTCCCTACAATTGTATCATTGGAAAATGGGTAGTGGTCTCCTTTCCTCAACCACATTATCTTACTTCTTCATGTATTTTCGACAGTCATGATCTTGGTAGCCTTATCTCCCACACTTGAAGCATTTCACCACCCCTTTAAGGAAGTTCCAATGGTGCTTCTTCCCACATTTTGACATGTGTGTGGTTGAGTTTTCTTTCCACACTTCTCATTAGATCCTCCATCTTGAAACTCCATCATTAATTTCATATCACCATCGCTATGAGACCATTCTCCAAACCCCATCTCTACTTTGAGATCACATCGAACAACTTCTTCATAACTCCCAAAGTCTCAAATTAAAAGATCCTTTGGAAGGTGTAGTTTTAAAACACTAAATAATCTATATATTTTTATATCATTGTTGATAACAAAACCTAAAGAGTACCTTCCAAGCCTTTTGAAATTTTCTTTATAGGCCATGATAGATTCTACTTCCTTTTAATTCATCTCTATGAATTCTATCTCCATACTTTTATGAAGGTTTTTAGGGAAACATTTATTAATAATCATCATCTTAAAGTCTTCCCACTCCATCTCTTCAATTTCATCCCTTGGCTTGGTGTTCTTAATCAACGCCCACCATTGGTCGGCCTCTCCATCTAGATGATAAAACGACAGAGTAAACTTCTCCGCCTCAGAGTGATAAAGAAAAAAAATATATTCTACATCAAGTTAACCAACTATTCCACAACTAGTGGATAGGAAGATCCACTAAATGTTGGCGGTCTTTACCGCATAAAACACTCGTTAGCCAGTTTCTCTCTCTTTGGTATAGGAGGACATTCCACATTATTCAGGTTATTATTCATAACCTGATATAGCTGGGTAAGCATCACCATGAAATTTTTAACTCCACCTACCAAATAATTGTGGATGTTTTTTGGGCAATCTATACATTGTCCCTCACATGGGTTGTTTGCCTGGTTTCTCCTGGTTCTTACCATTTTCTAAAATAGAAAAGGTTAGAACAAACCATAAGTCAACAATAATCTATCCCTTTGTAAAATTAACTCTAAAGGCATATATTATGGGATCGCTATGTTTATAAAATCTTCTTATGTTCTTACATATACTTAGTCTCATACTATGGGTTTTACTAAGGTTCTCTAATCCTAATTCCCAAATTAACTAAACTATCCTCTGATACCAACTATAGCCACCCTATTTTTTCTTTCATATCTTATTACATAATTTTAAAGAAAAACAACATAAAATCATTACACCAAAAAGTTCCAAAGGTTTAGTGTCTTAGGAAAATTATTACTATACATATTATTTACAAAATAAAACACAAACATTTATTTAATTCCTTTTTCTTTAGATTCTTATTGGCCCTTGAATTATCCTTAGTACATTTAATCACTTGAGGATATACATAAAAAATGGGTGAGCTAAAATACAAGTAATAGGATATTTAAGAACATGAAACAGTATAACATGCGGTGAGCGTAATCATAACATCATAATTCTAATCATGATAGGAAGCATTAAATAATGGCAGGGAATGTGGCAATGCATAAAAATGAAAAATTATGTCTTAGTGGTAAACTACCAAACATAGTTGTGAAAAATGATAGCATCATGTTCACACATATTTAACCTTTATCATGATATAATTCACATTAACCAATTCATTGGAGTACTATATAATTCTGGGTGCACTCGTCACATCATAACATTTACATCGTGCTATATAATTCTGGGAGCACCCGTCACATAATAACATTTACATTATTATGCATGCAACATAGAACCAATATCAATATTGGATATAAAATATCCCATGGTAAGGAATGGATTTCATTTCATAAATCATATATTCATAATATTTGGTTTCCAAAATTAAAGAGGGAATAATATACTTGATATAAAAATCATTAACCTTGAGTGGAGTAGAAATATCTCAAGAAGTAAATGGTGTTTTTTTAAAAGAAGTGTTCTTTTTAAAAACATGGTGTTTGTCATAAACTCAAGTATAAAACATTTATATCCAAAAAAATATAATATAATTATGAATAAATTATATTTATGGAGTGAAAGAGGGAAAACCTAAAGAAAGATAGTTGGGTTTCGAGAATTTCCCTTACCCTGTGTCTGGATGCTTTCTTCACTTTAATGTCCTATATAATCACATTAGATTCATTAATTAAAAATTAAAAAAACATTTATACATGAATATGATTAATTATGGTTTTATTAATTTCATTTATGGTCCTTTATATGAGTTATAGAGTTTAATTTCATCATTCCGGAGCATTCGTTTTCTTAGTTTTCACGACCAGATCACATTTATTCATGAATGGAAGTTCATGTAAAATGAGGATAAATATACAGAATTGTTATTATATGTTATTAATGTTATTAAATAAGTTTAAATGATCTTATAATGAATTTTTATATATACCAATAGGATGATTCATTAGATAAAAGTTAATGATGATCATTTTAGGTTAATTTTGGCGGTTTTTCGATCACAATGAACTCGTTTTGTTTTATCATTTAGTATTATGAATATAAGTTATTTTAAGAATATAAAAAGTATTATAACATACATTTTAAAATAAATCTGAAACCATTTAATGTTATTGTTAACAACCTTGAAGGTGTTTAAGGAAAATAAAAGTGCATCGCCCATGATGTCAGTAAATTGACACATCACATGCGATGATTTAATTTTTAAGATAAAAGAGAGAGAGGGAGGAGTTTTTATAATGACCCAAAGTTTTATCAATGGAATTACCCTCTTATAATTATTCCTTTTAGTATAATCACATTGGGAATAAAAATTACATATCATAATACTAAATACTACACGACCATTAAACATAATTTTTCCACTTCTATGTTTTGAATTTCAAAAATCTAACATACACGGTTGTGATAAGTAAGATGTTTGGAGTTCTATAGAAAAAACTTAATTTTTAGTGAATAGTAACCTACCATTATGAATAGTAATTTTACCCTTATGAATAGTAACATACCTCTATGAATAGTAACATCACCTTTGACATTATATATATATAGGATTTAAGTGAAAGCCTGATTCACCTATGTTTTGTAATAAGTAAATAAATGTTTTAAAAACTATATTTTTCTAGTAAATTATAATTTTAATTAAAAATTAAATTAAAAATATTTATAAAAATATTTTTGAAAATTGGAATTTATTTTTATATTCTACATGTCAAAAAATGGTTAGGGTGAATTTTTGGGATTTTTCTGAGATACTTGAATTTTTGATGAATAGTGAAATATGATAATTTACTAAATAAGTTAAATTCATGAATTATAGAGTCATTAGTGATGTTATGATGATGTAAGAACATATGTTTCAGATTCACATGATAAAATTAATTTAATTATTCATAGAATACTCACTATTAATTTTCTTTTGGAGAAATAATAAATTAATGAATATTATATTGAGAAAACCCCTCTCCCCTCCACTATAAATACCATCCTTCACACCCTCATTTCCTCACATCTCTCAAGCTTCAAGTCTTGTCTAAAATATGCCCAAAAATATTCCCTAGACCCTACCCTACTTCCAAGAGCTTATGGTATCATCAAAATACCAAGCCTAGGTTCCTTAAGGAGGATCTCAAGAGGAGGATTTAAGAGGTAATTCCCCCCCCACTCTCTCTCTCATTTCCTTTAATTTCCTTTCAATTTAAAGTTCTTTTATTAATCTCTCCCCACATATCCTCATCCAAATGGTATGGTGACTCTAGTATCATACATATACTATAATTTTTTGATACTAATGGGATAATATATCATTCAATACTCTTCTCCTTATTTTAGAAATGAAAACGTTGTTCTTGAGGTGATGATTTATCACCTTCAAGAACGACATGTTTTCATTTTAATTTTACCCCTTAAGATCTGGTCATGAAACCATTTTTATGGTTGAACCAGATTATGTTATATGTATTATATCCTATTTAATTTTCTGTATCTAACTTTTGTATATATTTCTAAATGATTAAACAAAGCAAGTTCGTTGTGGTTGGAAAACCGCCCGAATTAACCCAAATGATCATCATTAAAATTTAACTAATTATTCATCCAAATGGTATATAAAATAATTAATTTTAATATCATTTAAACTCCTATAATATCATTAATAAATTTAAATATCATTTATGTATGTTTATCCATGTTCTACACAAACTTCCATTCATGAATACAAGTGAACCGTTCAAGAAAACCATAAAAATAGACATTCTTGAACAATGGATTTAAACCCTATAACTCATAAAAAGAACCATAAAATAAATTAATTGAATCACAATGAACCATATTCATGTACACAAGGTTTTTTAATTGTTAATTAATGAATCTAATGTGTTTATACATGACATTAAAGTGAAGAAAGTGTTCAGATACAAGGTAAGGGGAAATTATCAAACCCAACTTTCCTTCTTCGAGTTCTGCCTCTTTCATTCTATTTTTGGTATGGTAACTCCTTAAAAATAATTTTCTCATAATTATCTTACCTTTTATAGGATATAAATGTTTTCCACTGGAGTTTATTCCAAACAAAGGTTTTCCAAAATAACCCTTCTTTCAAAAACACACCTTTTACTTCTCACTCAAGGTTGATGGTTCTTGTAATAAGTATGTTATTCCCTATTTTTTTTGGGAACCCAAAGTTTATGAAAGTATTCTTATGATATTAAACCCATTAATTTCCATGGGTTATTTATGTTCATTTTTGATATAGTTTATATGTGTCATGCATGATAATGATAATGTTATGATGTGACGTGTGTGCCTGGAATTATATAGCGCAAAATGAATGTTATGATGTGATGGGTGTGCTCGAAATTATACAGTGCTCCAATGAATTGGGTAAAGTGATGAATCTCATAAGTTAATGTGAAATTATGTGTGAACATGATTTTAGTTTTTTTCACAACTATGTGTGGTAGATTACTACTAAGACATGATGTTTCATTTTTATGAATTTCCAAATTTCAATTCTTTTATTAATGTTTCCTCTCACGATTTTGATGATGATGTTATGATTATGCTCACTCCATGCTATATTGTTATTATATATCCTCTTACTGGGATTTTAGATCACCCATTTTGATGTATATCCTTAGGTTACAACATGTACTAAAAACCCCCAGACCGATGGATAGACCAAGCACACTATATAGGTGATGGAGGAAAAGCTGAGGTATTGTGTGTTAGTTTTCAACAAGAATGGAAAGCTACCCCAAGGTTCATCGGGCCATTCAAGATCGTGAAAAGGGTTGTAAATGTTTCCTACCTCCTTGTCCTACCCCCATAGTTAGGGTGGATGCATGAAAATTTTCACATGTCACAACTGAGGAGATACGTGCGTGATCCTACAAACATCATTAATAGGAGAAAAAAATACATGGATGGACCATCTACTTGGTTCACATATAGTGGAAACACAAAAACATGCATGAGAGTTCCTGGGAGTAGGAGATCTAGGTGTGAGATCAGTATCCCAAGTTTTTTCCTTAATTTTTTTTGGGATGAAAATCTTGAAGACCAGAAAGATGTAGAGACTCAGTTTTTTCTGTGCAAGACATTGTAATATTTCTATATATATTTATAGAGAAAGGTGTTAAGACGTCCTGTGATTATGTGGCCTGGTGTGCCCAGAATAAATTTTATAAAAATATTAAGTATATTTTAGACTATGAACATGAAGGAAATGGGATATCTCTTAGATGGTTGCTTGGATCAGAAATTTGAGCCCACTGTTGAGTCTAAAGCGTGGAGTTTACCCTATACAAGATTTTCGGCATGAGCCTTCTATAGAAAACTCCATGGAGGACGTAACTGTAAATAAAATAATTAAATAAAGTTATTTTATCTCAGATATTAAATCACATAGATCCTAAATGAGAACTCATATTGGAAATCTGAGACCATCATTGAGTTCGTAAAGGGGTGTTTTACCTAAGTGCAACCTAAAGTGAGGGGACGCAGGAGGTTAGGATTCCACAGCCACTGGCGGTTTACTATAAATATGAGTTTAAGGAAATGATCAAGGGTTTGGATAATTTCCTCCCACAATTGGAGGAGCTCCATCCTCTTCTTCCAGTGGAAATTTGATGCCGAATCCTTGATGGATCACGATGAAAATTTAGATCCGAGTAGATCATAGCGCAACGAATGCAGCGGAAGATCCAAAATTCAGGTAGGATTCTTTCTTCGGATTCTACATTTCCCCGATCAAAATTCTGTTGTTGAAATTGATTTTTTATCATTTCTTCTATTTTTATTATCAACATTGATTTCCATACTAACATGTCTATTGACCAATTTGTTTTTAGATCACTTTAATTGCATGTTATTCATCTGTTCTTTTTCATTCTTTATGTTCTTCATCGATTAAATTTTTGACATATCAATACGACATCCGATATTTGAGTGAAACACGGATATATAAAGGTTCTGATCAAAGGATTAAATATCTATGAAGGTTTCAAGTTTAAGGCATTGTAGGATCCAAAACAGCGAGTGGAAGTTGTGGAAACTTTTCATCACGTCGAAATGTCGACAAAACTTCAAGTGGAGCACGCGCTACTGTAGATTGGGATCTTAGGATCATTGATCTGGTATTGGATTCATTTTTTGATCTCTGGGGTGTTCTTGATGGATCGCAGAAGTAGTCAGAGGTGAAGCTCCTATGAGGGCGCATCTCTGGCAAGGTTGCACCTCCGATGAGGCTACCAGTGGCGGCAGGTCGCAGGGCGGTGGAGTGCTGGGTAGTACGCTGCAAAGGCCACGCAAGCGGCAGCACGGAGTGCCAGTGCAGCAGGGTGATAGAGCTGTTTCAGGCCATGGGGGAGTGATCTGGGCCACGGGGGAGTGGGTCAGGCCACAGTGGCTGGGCCAGGCCAGAGTGGGCCTCATCCTCAGGTTGCGGATTCAAACTGCTATAACTTCTAAATTGTGTGCCCATTTGATGCGCCATCTACGACCATGCATTCCTATCATCGAGACGAACCTTTTGAGACTAGTTTTAGAGTTTGATCTTTTTGTTTCATTGCTCAGGTCCCAAAAAAGCACAATTAATAATAATATATTATTATTTCAACTTTGACCTGCCATAACTTCTGCATGCAACATTCAATCGATGCACTGTCAGCAGCATCACAAACTTGAATTTGAGGCGAATGGTTCAAGACCAATTTCAAGTGCTTAAACAAAAATTGAGGTGTGGGTCCCATGAGGCCCAGTTTGGCCATTTGCGTTGAAATGTGACTTTTTTACTAGGTGTCTATTGTAGATGAATGAATAGTTTATCCTGTGTGTTTTTTTGTGAGGATCTCAATTGTGTGATCTATATGATGTGTTCTAGGATTGAGGTGTGGGGGCTATGAAGTGATATTCATGTACGATGTAGAAAGATGCATCTTCTTCACAAGGATTTCATTTCAAGCGAATGAATAGATGATCATGTACGATTTTCCACAAGGATAAAAAAATCGTGATATGTTTGGTTATCCAGGACCATCTAAGAAGACAAGTTAGTAAAGTTACATTTTCTAACTTTCGGGCCAGTGACGATCATCGCGCACTCATCAGCCTTTCGGTAGGATTTTCCATGTACTCTGGGAGTGTAGTGGCATTGGGTACTAGTGAACAGTATAGTACCCAAGTATGTCTAGGTACACTATTAGGTGATGATATGGGACAACACCTCATGTGGGCCCCACACACGTCATGTACCACTTTACGAATCTTATACCTCTCGTATCTCCTTCTTATGAACTTGGATTTTGTCCCATAAGTAGCCTATACTGAGTCTTTTTTCACGTAGAATGTGATGGTGCCCTTCATAGTGTCTTTCAAGATAAGATGTGAGATTTTCTGTGTGTGATTCCTTTCAGGTGATGTGAGATGACAGTAGTGATGAGGCGATGAAATCAAGGAATTCTGAGTAGCATCCTCTATCCAGGCTATGCATGGGTCCTCAAAGATACTAGAGTATATTCCTTTTGTGGGGATGGGCATGGGTACTCGATGACACTAGAGTGGAATCCTCTAGTAAGGCTGGGCATGGTTCCTCGATGACACTATAGTGGAATCCTCCAGTCAGGCTAGGAAAGGGTCCTCAACCTATTCTGAGTGGCACCCTTTATCCAGGTTGTTCATGGGTCCTTGAAAACATAAAAGTGAAACCCTAATACTAGGTAGGGAATTGGTCCTCATCCTATTCTGAGTGGTACCCTCTAGCTAGGCTAGTCATGGGTCCTTGAAAACACTAGGGTGGCACCCTCCAGACGGGCTGGGCATGGGTTCTCGACCTTGAGAAATGATCCCTCGACTATTCGGATCGGTGATAAGATATTTTTTTATGTACCTTGGGACTCATGAGTAATAGGGGCGCTTTCCCCACCGAGATGTATAATTTTGATGCTACATAAAACTGGTCAGGTGAGACAGACCCACCCAAAGTGGATAGTATCGAGGTGTGGTGTTTGAGCCCCTTTGACTCACAGTTTAGGGCAGATGTGATGAATGATGGGAATAAATGGTGGTTACTTCTGGAACTTTTGTAGACTATTTTCCTGGGCTGAGCTATGAGATGGAGATCCCCTTACTCTCTTATTTGGGCTTCTTTGACTAAGAATATATATATATATATATACATCCTATTTGAGTACCCACTCCTTGGGTTTTGGTTACTCTCCTTCTAGGAGAGGAGAAGATGCGCAGGGTATGCCATGTGATTTTTGTGTCTAGATTCTCATGATTAGACGAGTATAATCTCCAACTATAGCTAGAAAATAATCGATAAGAAGTTTATATTCTCACCGTTTCAAGATCCTTGTGTTTAGTTGAGTTTTCTTTCACTATCTTGTGGGGTTGAGTGGTACTCTCTTTTACTACACCTTGTTCTATATGTTTTTCCCCCCTTTATTGTATCTCTTACTAGTCCCCCTTCACCTTTTTGGGGTATCTTACTGATTATTTTTATACTCACTCTTGCAAGGTATTTTCCAGCACATATCATTCCTTATGCAGATGATGGATAGGTTGATCATGACTTCAGAGAAACTTAGGTATATAGGTGCTTGGACTGCGTATAGTGGTTATAGCTTGGGATACAGGAGTGGGATATCTCAGCTATTTTAACTTTCACTTACTACTAGGATGTGGCACTTTTTTGGTTGGGTGTTTATTTTCCTCCATTCCCTTTTAGTTTACATTTTTGTACTTGTACTATTTAGAGGGTGATGCATGTTTGGTTTCCTTATATAGTAGTGTTGTATCTTGTTTTCCTTATTCATATGCACTTTTGTATTGAGTTGGAAGTGTGTGTGTATGTAAAGGTTCTTAGGAAAATTCCCCACCAAGTTTTTTGTTCCTTTGGCACTTGTTGGCACCCCCTGCATATAGAGGCGGGCTTGGGGTAGTTGCAGCTCGAGCCCCGACATGGGTAGAGTCATGATATTTACTAACACTATATCTAGGGAGGACAATGTTAAACATATAATAATATAATACCATCCAGTGACTTCATCATTTAAATGAGGTCCCCACCAACTCAATTAACTCAGTCGGTACACTGTTTACCATGCCTAAATACGAGTCTACACAATAGCCATCATAATTTTATGAAAGTATGGTAGCCTGGACCACATCTTGAAAGTTCCTACATCCATTTTTCTAAAAATTTAGAAGTTTTATACTAGAATATGGACATCGAATTAGTGATCTTCTAATGACTTGAAGAAACTTCATGATCCCAACATTCTCTCACTTAATGATTTCCTCAAGGAACCTCATCAACATCCATGAAAAATTTAAGAAAACTAACTCCTCCTTCCATATTCATTTCAATGTTTTATATCCTCCTATCATTAAATCGAATTCTATTAATGTACAATGATGACTCATATTTTCTTTGACTAACACCTTTATAAACATGAGAGACAAAAATTTTCTCCATGGTGATCTTCTATAGCAAAACACCTTATCCTCCAGTAGATTCTAGATGATATGGAATTTTAGGTCAATGTGTTTCATTCATGCATGAAATACTGGATTATTTTCAATGTGGATCGTGCCCTGATTATCACAGAATAATGTTCCTAATTTTTTTCCTTTTTGAGTTCCTTAAGAAAGATAATTAACTAAATCAACTCCTTTCTAGATTATGTATCTATAACGCACTCTACTTCATTTATAGGCACAATCACAACAAGCTATATCCATGACAACCAATGGATATTCATTTCACCAAATGTACACACAAAACCCATTTTTCTTTTTATAAGAGTTAGAATAACCAGAAAAATCCACATCAACAAATCCTCGTAAAGGATCATTTTCCTCGAAGCATAATTCTATATCTATAAATCCTATCAAGTATTATAAGATCCATTTCCAAAATTTCTAATGCTCCTTCATTGGGTTATACATTAAATGGATTACCAATCCCATTAAAAATACAATTCTTGGCAATGTACAAACTGTCACATATATCATGCTTCCAATAGCTGAAGCATATAGAACCTTTTACATGTACCATACCTCATATTTCATTTAAGGTGTATGTTACTTGGATAACATGAAGTGTCCAATGAGGGGAGTTATGAAATGTTTACATACAATCATTTGAAAACTTTCAATGATCTTCTGAATTTATTCCATCTAGGATAACACCATAGTACTATATTTTTAATCCCTCTATATCCTTATCCCCAAGATTTTCATAGCCTAACCAAGATATTTATTTCAAATATTATGGAAAACTTAATCTTTAACTCTTTAATTCTTTGAATTTATAGTCCTTTCAGTAACATGTCATCCAAGTAAATTAGGAGAATTTGTTTATGTTCTTTTATTCTAGGAATTATGTCCCCAAAAATGATTATAGTTTCTCCTTCTGAAACCTTCATTAATCATGAAAATATCTAACTTCTAGTTTCACTATTCCGGTACCTGTTTCAATCCATATAGAAATCACTTCATTTTGGAAAGATGGACCTCCTTATAATGATATTCAAACCCATTATGTTTCCTTATGAAGATATCCTCCTCCAAATCACTATGAATAAAGGTAATCATCACATCCATCTTGTAACATCCCCCAACCTGGCACTCACTCACATGGAAAAACTGGGTTAGTTACTTGGACTTAAGCATGAATCCCTATATTTCAAAGGTTGTCGACTAGAAGCGGGGATGTAAAGAATATATTGGAAAGACTATATCCCCAGGTATAGAGTTACTATAATAGTGAAATAAATATCATAGTAATGAAAATAGAGAAAATGGTATAATAACCGTAGATAAACCAAATAGTGAAGGAAACTAATCAAACCAATAATAAAAAATATAATGTAATGATAGGATGGAATGTATCTAAATGTCAAAATGAAAGTAATATAGATAAAAGACAAAACTAACAAAAATAAACTTAAAAAACCATAGTACCAAATCCCATGTTGGTGCCATCTCTATGCTCTAACCCATTCAGAAAGCAACAATCAACAACAATGTCAATTTCCCTTTTCCAATATTGTATCTATGTAATCTACTCGGGTAATGAATGATGGCCTGAATAGTGTGTTTTTATGACTCGGTAGGTGAACATCAATGTGTCTAAACAAAACCAGTCTGATAGAAAGTACAAGAAGTGATAAATATGAGTATTAATTAATAATTTAATACTATACAACAATCAAACTACTTTAGCACAATTCCAGAATATATTTAATCATGTAACACTACCATGCCAATTCTAACCACAAGTCTATGGAATAATCACATAATCAGAAAAAATCCATTTGTATAATAATTTCATCATAACTAGGCCAAGCCCTGTAATTATTAAAGTATAACCGGGACAAGCCCTATAAGCATTATAGTATAATCGGCCCAAGCCCTATAATCATTATATTATAATCGGGCCATGCCCTCTATATATTCCTTTCAGCATAACCAATAAATTTCCTCTATATAAAAATATCAGCATAACTGATCCAATCCCTATAAGAATTAAAATATTACATACAACACAAGTCATAATGGTAAGAATAACACAATATACATCATAATTCACAAAGGTTAATTCATCCAATTACCTTTTATCTTTTAATTCCCTTTCATTCATCAAGTTGTGTTGTAAAACATTATCTTTCCAGTGTACACAACCATATCATATAAAAGTATCACCAGTAATTTTAATTACAAGTAACCCATTCCCCAAAGTAATCCTATCATTATTAATCACCTAAGATCTCATGTCATGCAAATTCATGTTTTAAACTAAGAGCCAGTTCATTATCTTTCAAGGGTAGGCTCACCTTATGGGTAGCTATAAGCCTGGTATCAACACTATTAGATCCAAATGAATCCAAGGAGTATTCCAAAAACATGATTATCATCACCAATTATTCCATTAGTTAATGTTCATGGTGTGTCGGTGTGATCACATGGTATTGCAAAAACTTTAAGCAAATAGAAATAGAACATAGAGATTTGTCTAGGACACCTTACTTAAATCATAAATCTAAGAGACACTCTACATAGGGAACTCTAATGAATAATAAAGAAGAAGGAGACCAAAAGGAAAACCTAGATCACACAAGAATAAAGATCAAAACTCAATTAAATGGTAGTAAAAACATGACACCTCTATAACTGAGGATAACAGAAAAAAGGAGAAAAACAAAGAAAAGGAACTCATGTGAGATCAAGCACTAGATCAAGATGTCCAAAGGGGAAGTACTTGCTCCAATATCTCCTGGAGTTTCCCTAGGGTTTGAGAGAGGAGGTTTCACCATGAATAAAAATAAAATCACACAAGAAACGTGGTTTAATACTCCTAGTCCCAAGATATTCATGAATTGAAACACTTTCATGATTAGAATTTCTTGATTTATAATATATGCCAAAAAACATGTTTCCTCGGGTTAAAATAAACCCAATAGAACTTTTCACAACATGAACCATTTTCATGATGTGTAAATGTTTCATGATCTGAAAAATCTCAAGATGTATTCCTGGTAAAGGATTCACATCATGTAAATAGTTCATGAAAAAAATTTACTACAAACAGATCACATCCCAAATTCTGAAGAAAAAAAAACTCAAACCACCTGTGAAGCTTTACAAACCAACAAATAACACTCAAAGTCCTTTGACACATTTATAATCAAAATCCATTAATTCAAAAAAGAATCCATCCATGAAATTTAGGTCATTTTCTCTAAAAAATATCCATGTATAAAGAAATGGTTCATCCAGTGATATTTAAAAGAATAAGAACCTAACTAAAGGAATTTCAACCAAAACTTGAAGATATACGTGCTTGGAAAAGGATGAGATCTTACAACCTCCCAAACATGTACCAGTTTATCCCCAAGATGCTCCAAGAATCACTGTGGGTTCCCAACAAACAATTCTGGCCACTGTTCTCACACATCATACCAAGTCTATTCTTTAACATTCCCATGTTTCCACTACAATAGAACTAGAGGTATAGCCTTTTCCCTGAAGATACTTCTCACTATGGTCCAAAATCTGTATCGGATTCTCCTTAAAGGAATCATCTACACCAAGCTTGAAATCATCAATTTACATAAAATGATAAAGTTTGGGATGATATCTATGATGTTGTGACATGTGAAACCCATCATACATGAAAATATGTCATTGTGGAAGGTCCAATTAGTATTCCACTAGAATGAACCTCCCCACTATCCCAAATGACCTAGAAAACCTAAGTTTTGGATTTTCCTATTTCTTGATATGGTTTTTACACAAACTAGGTGAAACATAAAGGAAAATATTATGAACCACCTCAAAATCCATAGGTCATATCCACTGGTCATCATAATATTTATACTTCTCATAACGGTAACCAACCACTTTCTAATCAACTGGAACTACTCAGACATATCTTGCATGAGAGTAGGTCCAATAAGGATTGACTCACCTTCCTCCAACCAAAAAATAGGTGAATGACATTAAATTTCATAAAAAACCTCAAAATCTTATATCTGGATTGATTCCTAGAATCTTTTTTAAGTCAAAATCTATGAGTGTCATATATTGTTCCCACAAACCACCAAAATTCATCACAAAAAATCATAACATATCCTCCAAAATCTGAATCATTCACTCATATTGGCCTTTAGTTTGTGAATGATAGGTTTTACTCAAAATAATTTGCAATCCTAGATCATTCTGAAGACCCTAACAGAACTAAGATGCGAAATAATAATCCCTATTAGAAATTATATTTAACATAACACCGTGTAGTCAAACTACCTCTCATGCATAGAGAGTTCCCAAATCATCAACAATGAATGTCTCTATGATGGGAAAGAAGCAGGATACTATTGTCAACCGATATATGATCACCCATACTATATCACTCTTATGAGGTGTCTTGGATAATACTGTTATGAGGTCTATATCAACATCATCCCATTTCCATTTAGGAATGGGAAGAGGCAGTAATATCCCTACAGGAATTTCATGCTCGACCTTCACCTTCTAATAAGTGAATCATCTATCCATGAATCCCACTATCACTTTATTCATCCTTATGAAGAAATACTATATATAGATATCATGATACGTATTTATCAAAACTAGGTGTACCAATCATCTAGAAGCATGAAAATCCCTCATCATATCCTCATGAAAACTCATAGGAACCAATACTTGGCCGCAGTAAAGAAGAGAATTGTCACTGCCAAGTGACTATCCTGATGGTGCCTCCTCGATATTTAAATTTTACCTTAGATATAATCCCTTAAGATAAGATATCTTCTTGATATTGATCCAGTCCAAAATAATGGATATAATAGCTATAAAATTCATATCTATTCACCCATGAGACTCGGGAATATATATATGCATATATTAAAATAGTTTCATCATCCACCACTCATAATGAGAATCTCTCACTACCTCTATTTTTTTCTTCTAGCTTAAGTCATTGGAAATGATGTTTCCCTTGACTGGTGTATAAGATATATTAAAGTCGAAAGATTTTAGATACTCGACCCACCTCCTCTTTCAAAGGTTTGACCCACCTCCTTTTTCTAAGGTTCAGATCTTACTGAGAAAAAATGTACCTGAGGATTTTGTGGTCGATGTACACCACAAACCTCTCACCCAAAAAGATAGTGTCCCCAGCATCTCAGGTTCTGTACCACCCCAGCTGACTCTAGATCATGAGTAGAATAATTCCTCTCATGTGGTATCAACTATATAGAACCATATTCAACCTCTCAGTCCTCCAACATTATAACTTCTTTAAGTCTAACTATGGATGAATCACAATACATAGAATATTCCTTACCCGGTATAGGAAAATTTATTATCAGTGATGAGGTTTTCCTTTTTAGCTTCTGAAAGGCTCTATCACAAACATCTAATCAAAAAAACTCTATCCCATTCTTTGTTAGACCATACATTGGTGCTTCCATATGGAATAAGTTCTAGATAAAATGATGATAATAATATGATAAACCTAAAAAGCTTTGAATCTCAAAGACATTATTAAGACACTCCCAAAACACTACGGATTCTACCTTCTCTGGGTCCACCGACACTCTAGCCTCTAAGATTACATGACCCCAGAAGTTTACTTTATCAAACAAAAACTACCTTTATATAGATTCATATAAAGTTAATTCTCTATTAATGTAATCGAGATTTTTTCAATATTTTTGGCATGATCATCTGATGAATAGGAGTAAAATAATATTTCTTCAACCAAAAACTAGTCCAAAAAATTATGGAATATCTTTTTCATCAATTCCATGAATACTATTGGTTGATTATTCCGATAGAATTACATCACCAAAAACACATAAAATTCATACCTACTTTTAAAAGCAGTCCAAGGTATGTCTGATAGACTCACACTCAAATGATGATAGCCTATTCACAAGTTAATATTTGAGAAAATTTGGTCACCTCTCAATTAATCGAAGATATTTACAATGCATAGAAGGGGATACGGATTCCTGAATATCATATAGTTTAATCTCTGATATTCTAAATAGAATATTGAAGTCCACCAAGGATTCTTGGAAAAAATAACAGGATAACCCCAAGGTGGTGTACTAGGTCATATGAATCCCCTAGATTCTATATCTTCCAACTAAAATTTCAATTTTTGAAGCTCCATTGGTGTTATCCTATAAGGTGAGATAGAAACTAGATTTTATACCATTATCAACTCAATCATTAACTTGATCTTCCACTATGGTGGTAATCTATAGAACCTGTTAGAAGATACATCCTAAAAATGGTCTACCACTAGAGGAAAAACATCTTGTTTCATTATACCAAAATCTAAATAAATGTATACTATTTGAATTGTGAGACAATACAATATTCATTGAATTGTTAATACATGAATATCTGGAAGATCCCACCCAACCTGGTAAAAATAGTTGTCTATTACTAGAGAAATAATGGCAACTCTCATTCGATAATAGTCAATATGATCGTAGTATAGAACTATCCAATCTATATCTAGAATCAAATAAAAACCTATCATTTATAGGAAAAAAAATTCCCAAAATAAAGGGTAACCACTAATTTCTAAAGAACATGCCTTGAAATGATTGATATTCTTTGAAAACAATCCCAATGGTGTGTAAATGGTCAAGACATCATCCTTTTGTTTCACAACCAAACCAAAGATGTTTGAAAAAAGACAAGATATAAAGGAATGTGATAATCTTGTATCAATCAAAACAAAATATAAGGTATATGATACTAGAATAGTGCCTATAATGCTAGAAGGTCATGCATAAAATCAAGATAGAGTAGACTACATAGCATGCAGATGGATTTCTCTTCTATATTAGGCTTCAGTTTAACTCCACACCACTATTTACTCTTCCTAGTACTATCACTCCAGTACTAGGATACCACACCCTCTTCCTTGACACGAACATCTAGTGGAATTCAATATACCAGTATTTTGATGGGTAGTTGAGTCCTTCCTAGACTTTGTTCCCAATCCTGATCCCCTATCACTACTATTCTAATGAATTCCCATAAAAACCCTTTGTGGGTGGCCCAACCTGCCACAAGCATGACACTCAAAAGTAGGGTATAGAAACTAAGGCTACTTGTGGACAAACTTTCTACAATGGTATTAATATAATGGAATATGGTCCTAAGATTAATTCCCACTACACTAACTTATCTTCTCACTGTTTCCTAGGTAATAATTGTCATAGAGGTACTTCTTTCCACTAGAAGAGGAGCTTCTAGTTTTCCCTACTGAGAAATACTAGTTACTACTCAAGGCCTCTCCTGAATTCCCTTTCATGATGAGATACTGATTCATCACATCTAAAACAATAATCAATAAAAAAAATTAACCTATGACCAGATCACATTATGACACCTATCCTAGAAATTATTCTCCCTATAAATCTCATCAGCTACTAAATATGTCAGAAAGAAATATAAATTGGTGAAAATTACAACATATTTCATCACTAATATTACCTCTTGCATTAGGTGCATGACCTAGTGATCATACTCATACATCAAAACTTTAGGATTGAAGTGTCTTAGAAATTTTTCCTTGAATTCCTTCAAGGATAACTCGTCTTTCTGCCCAGCTTTCTCTAGAATGTCCCACCAATGCTTGGCAGTTTCACAAAGAATGTATGCAACAAGGGTAACCCTTTTATCTACGAGTGTTAAAAGGTTCTTAAATATCATATATACTAACTCAATCTAGAACTCAGCTATCTAGGGGACTCCCTCCCCATTTAACGTAGGCAGATGTTATAGCTAAAAATCTCTCTTAATCTCATACATCAAAGGTAAAGTGTGAACCATATCCCTTTATATGGATCATATGACCCTTAGGAATATTTAAAAAAGTTCAACATATATATAATCCTCAAGAGCTATAGAAATATTAGATTCTTCTAGGTTAGGACCATTTTGATTGTCGCTCTCCTGAAACTCAATTTGAAGATGAAAATGAGTCATATTCTCTATAAGAACAATGAAGTCCTTAAAACACTAGATAACATCAATGTCAACCTCAAAAGGTGTCAACAAAAGAGAACCAATGGCTCATGGTCTCTCTAAAATTGTATTAACAAGTTAATTGGTATGGAATAATAGTTCATTTATTCCCTTTTTCATAAAATATAATAGGTATATCATTTTACAGTTCATACAGAAAAATATATCACATTCAATAAATATGTACCTATCATGAACTATGGATATCAATACATATCCCTATGTGCCTATTATGATTCATGTATACTCACCTCATTCCATATTGGTCCATGATTATAAATATTGTGAAACAATAGCATCACACAATATGTGAATCACATAAGGTGAAATAATATTGACTATAACAAGTGAACAACATGAAAAATAATCTCATCCCTCGATACTTAAATTTTTTCCCATACATGGGTTGGCTTATCCCATGAACAAGCACATTACCAAGTTCCAAAATGTTCCTAGTCTCCTTTATACCTTTTCAAAATAGTAAGTCAAAAGAAAAGAAAACCTAAAAGATCTAATATCACTTTTTAACATCCCCCAGTTCGACACTCTATCATGTGGACAAATCAGGTCAGTTGCTGGATCTCAAGCATGGATCTTTGTATGCTAAAGGTCGCTGATTATTATTGAGGATGTAAATAACATAGTGGGGAGACTATACCCCCTGGTATACAGTTGAAACAACATAAGAATAAATATTAGAGTAATGTAAATTATTAAAATAGTATAATAATAGAAGATAAACCAAATAGTGAAGGAAAATAATTAAACCAATAATATGAAAAATAATGTAATGATGGGACATAATGTATCTAAATTCCAAAATGAAAGTAATATATATAAAAGACCAAACTAACAAAAATAAACTCAAAATACCCAATCCTGAATCCCATATTAGTCTAGTCTCCATGCTCCAACCCATCCACAAGGAAATAATAAACAACATATACCTTTTACCTAATTCAAACTCACATCCATGTAGTATTATCACTTTCCAAATGGAAGCCTGAATAGGGTGTGAGTATAACTTAGTAGGTCAACACCACCATGTCTAAACAAAACTAGTCTGATAGTAGGTGTATCCAATAAAGATACAAATAGAAGTAATAATTAATAATTTAATTTAGTACAAAAATCAACCTCCTTCGGCACCATGTAAGAATATCTCTGAGCATGTAGTGTTTGTTGGAGTTGGTGGCCTAGAACCAAAAACTTTGTAATTTATTCATTAATAAATACCTTATCACATCTTGATTATTCTTCTGCGTGACAATGCATGTGATAATGTCCTAAGGACAATTGTTGCATTAAAGGGTCATAGAGGATCCTTACTATGATGAGAACCCGGAAGTGCCAGAACACTATTCTTGAATATATGTTCTATGGCCTGATGATGTTATTTGAGGGACACAAATAATAAAGGCCATTAGGGGTAAGGACTCATAAAACTTTGAGGCACCTACTCATGGTGTGCGCCCTTGGCAATATCTAGGAGTATATTATGAGAACGAGACCCGCTAGTAGGAAATCCACATTTCATAGTGTCATTGGATGTTCCTATCCGCGGACAAGTGTATTGGTCCTTATACTTTAATATTATTATTAATTGGTATTACAACTCATTCACTTAGATGTATTGATGAAAACTGTGACGACACACTGTTCGCAGTGAGGTAGGATACGTTGGGTGCATCACGAGTAATACTGCATTGATAGATAATGCGAGAAAGGATTTGTCCCTTCTGTTCCATAACGGAAGTAGATATCTCAGGCCCTTTGATGGAATTGATATAGCCTAAATAAATCCATGTCTATGGTAATGTATGGGGGAGTTCAATTCCATAAAGTCAAAGAATTAATAATCAAGCACATGGGTTGATGGCACTAGCGTGCAACCCGCTTGATTCGAGATATCGTGAAAAAGGGATTATATTACACGGTAAGCATTCGTATGAGGTGACATGTCAATGCGGCATCAACTTCTTTCTCTTGGTTGAATTGACCCATTGCTAGATAGTAATCTTGGACTTTAGGCAAGCCCGCCTAATGCCAACGAGAAAGAGGCCTAGAGGGTCACACACTAAGTGTGTCAATGTATCTCAGTTAAATATTAATTTAATAAGTTAAATAAATATTATTCCCGATTGTGGTTTAATAATTATTTAAGGATGCTTGATTGCATTTATTTCAACACTAGTTATTCGAGATAATATATTGTGGGAAAAAT
This sequence comes from Viscum album, assembly GCA_963277665.1. Taxonomy (NCBI): domain Eukaryota; kingdom Viridiplantae; phylum Streptophyta; class Magnoliopsida; order Santalales; family Viscaceae; genus Viscum; species Viscum album. Next base: position 1,126,546,561 of record OY728156.1, on the reverse strand, counting down.
AATATATATTTATTAGTGATAAATGCAGTTACATTTATATAATAAATGAATTTCCATTACTCAAGGACTAATAAATGTGGTGGAGGAAATAAAGGAAAATGGAAAATAAAAGTACACGCCGTGTATATTAAATATACACGCTGTGAAGTTTTATGGAAAACGAGTACACACCGTGTATTAATGATTACACGGCATGTAGTTTTTCCAGTCAGGATTTTGAGGAAATAATATTATTTTATTAAATGATATTTATTATAATCAGCTGGGTGCATGTCAAGGAATTAATCATTCGACATGGGGGTTTTCAATGAGAGTTAATGAAATAAATAGAATGCGTAACGTGTTTATTTATTGTCAAAATTCTATTACCTCAAACCCGATTATAAATATCCTCACAACCCCAACACTTTTACTCAATCGTTGTGCACAACAATTCTGGAGAATTCTTTCCAAGGCTGAAAGAACTACTTCCTCCAAGAATGCTCTCAAGAACAAGATAGACCATCCTCCATCGGATCAAGGCGATCAAAGGCCGACATCGCAAGCGAAGGTTCTTCCATGATAGCACCCATAGATCCCTTCGGCGATGTCTAGAGATACATGGAGCACGTGTGGATCACCGCTAGAGGAATCCTACACTTGGATTCTATGACGCAACGACGGATCACATCAGATCGTGACCGGAGACATCAACGAAGAAAGAATTCCACCAAGGTAATTATTGAGAATTAATTAAATTAATTATAACCAACATATGATGATCATATCTCTATTGCTCCAGGACTCCCTCTCTTGTTTTTCATTATTCATTATATTCCAAAGATCCGACGTTTTATATCGTGACAGATCTTTGTTTGAACATTGTTTAACGCTAAAATTAAAGTTTGACACTCCCACCAACGCGCTTCCACTGCACCCGGAACCTACAAGTGGTATCAGAGGGGTCATATCGTTGATTATAATTATTTAGTTTTTTGTTGGTGATTTACGCATTTAATAATTTAGTTGTTTCAATTCAAATTCATCATTCTTTAAATATGAATCTTGATATCTATTCCTCCTCTATCGTTTCTCGTTCACTATATAGAAACGACCTTTTCTTTTAATTTTTGATTAAAATAAAATTGAGGATCTCATCCGAAGGAGCCAAACATTCCTGGCCGTACAATATAAGAATACACAACATGTATTCAAAATTAAATATCGTGTAGTCTAGTTTCAATGTATTGGACTGGTTTTCCAAATCAGGTCATGTATTAGATCCTATCTAAGTAATTTATGACACCGTGTGTTGTCCCAGAATAGGTGTCACACAGTTTCCGGATTACACGTCGTGTGGTCCACTGAACATGGAATGTAGTCCCTTTGGGCTGGGATTGGACCATGTACCCTGTACATGGCTTTCCCAGCTAAAAACTGTGTAACACGGATACAAAATGGCATGTTTCCAACTGAACATGCCATGTACTCCAAAAATTTCCAAAGTTCATCAACACGCCATGTCCCCGGGCGTGTACTTCGGATGGATAGTGAAGAAAAGTACATGCCATGTAATCAGAACTATATGTCGTGTACTCACCCAAATTATATAGATTTATTAAAATTTATTATTATATTATACAAACCCTTGAGATGTGTACCATAGTGCAGGAGTAAAGCTGAGACACAACACGTGATAGGTGTTATATATATACGTGTTAAATTTAACATCTGAATAATGAACGTGAATTCACAGGGTTACCTCTAAGGTACAAGTTACGTACAAAGATAATTTTAAATTAATTTATTTGTTTAAAATTATGATGGATGAGAATCTCAAGGAAATTCAGAAAAGGGTTTAAGATAAAAGTATTGATTAGTTGAAGATAAATAATTGATTCGAGTGTGATTTATCTTAAACAAGAACGATTAAATAATTGAATTATGGTTTTATTTATGCGTAAATATCGTTGCATGTATGGATGATCATGAGATAGACCAAGACCTTTGTATGTGAATGGTTTCTTTAATTAATTTATTTAAATTAAATTTGTTGTCCTGCGAGCCTTCTCCTCATTAATATGTAGGGTATGCACGCCCAAGGATTCTTTTATGTAAAAACCCCTTTTCCCCCTCACCTGTGTGTGAGATAAAAGCATATGTAATGGATGGAGCTCCCAAGCTAGTGGAGGCGGCTCAAGTCAGGATCCAAGGCGAAACCAATCCAAGGAGATACAAAGGTGGACATGTGGAAAGCTGTAAACATGAACCTGAAAGGTTCAAGGTGTTTCTCCCCTGGGTCTTGGGTTAGTTTATCAACCTCTAGATAAACTAACCAATAGAAAAAGCTCATGATCGTACCATTTATTTTATTTTTTTTCTGTTTCATGTTTTATTTATTGTGGGTGTGTTGTCGCGATCACACAATTAATGAATTAAACAAGCATGAAAGATGAAACTAAAATAAAGACCGGATTATGTGTAAATATTATCTTAGACATGGTTAATCATTTAAGTATATCCCACTTAATATTAATAAGTATGTAATCAAAGATAATAAAATGGAAATTTACGTATAATGATAAAATACTTCAAAGAAATATTAAGTTGGTATAGCCTTCCATAATCTTGGTTAGAATCTAACCATCGTTCAAAGTGCTTGACCAACCCTAGTTGGGGTGCCTTAAATTATTGTGGAATTCTAATTCAAGGTTTTGGGTCGACTTGAATTGATTCGCATCAAGGGTTGATTGCCACAGTAGGAATTGGGGTGACCAAGAGGCAAAAGTTGAGGAAATCCAAAATAAAAGGATTTCAGGATTAGGGAGTCCACTCAGCTGATCGAGGTGTTGCGAGTTAATGCAGTTGGCATTTAGAATGCCTAAATAAAACCCTTCAAGTTGCTTGACCAACCCTAGTTGGGGTAATGAAAAGGGAAATATGGATCCTTTCCACTAGAATATTCAGACAACTGAATATTTCGAAGTCAATGGTGTGGGCTATTGGATTTCGATAAAATAGTGGGAGACTAATAAGTATTAATTTATTTATTTGTATCATTTTTTATAATAAATTACTAAACCTTTTCTCATTTTAATTTGTATAAATGGCAAGAAAAATGACTTCAAACATAACATTACGAACCATACTCAAGAAGGAAAACCTTCTCACCGACAACAATTTCCAATAGTGGAAGAGGTGTTTACACATCATCCTTCGCCACGAGAAGAAATTGTATGTGCTGGAAGAGCCTATTCCAGTTGTGCCTTGAAACAAGGCCAGCGATGAAGAACTATCTCTTTATATGAAACATATGGATGATGCCACATATTACCAATGTTTCATGCTATCAGCCATGTATAATGATCTCTTGAAGCAACATGAAAACATGGAAGCGTATAGCATGATGTCTCAGCTTAAGGATCTCTACCAAGATAAGGCGAGACAAGAGAGATATGATATCTCAAATGATTTTTTACAACTAATCTTGGAGAGTCTGCGCCATCTGGGCCTCATTTAGTCAAGATTATTGGCTACATCGAACGCCTGGACATCTTAGGGATTAAATTCCCAGATGAGTTGTGTACAGATTTCATCCTATCATCACTGCCCAAGACCTTTTCAAGATTTATTGTCAACTAAAACATGAGCAATAATTATAAGAGTCTATCGGAACTTCTGAACTTGATTCACTAGGTATATAAGGACATGGGTCATGACAAACCCACATTCCTTATGGTGAATAATAAAAGGAAGGACAACGAAAAGGGGCCAAAGACTTATAAACGGTCTGAAGCCACCAAGCACCGTCCCTCCAAGAAGGGGAAGATACAGAGGTAGGGCAAGGAATGGGAGGCGATGTGTTTTTCATGTGGAAAGCAAGTCCACTGGAAGAGTAACTACACCCAGAATCATGGGGATGCTAAAGGTGCATTCGTTATCAAGTGTAATCTTTTTATTTCTACACATTGGGTATTAGATACAGATTTTGGGGCTCATATCTGTATTCAAATGCAGGAACCAAGTAGATTTAGATAGATTGCCAGAGGAGAGGTGGATCTTAGATCTGCCAATGGTGCAAGGATGGTTACATTGTCTATTGGTGATTAACACCTATCATTGCCGACTGGGATGATTTTGGTTTTGCTTAACTGTTATTATGTGCCTAGTGTTACAAAGAACATAATTTTTGTATCTTGTTTGGATATGGATGGATTTATTTTCAAGTTTGGAAATAAGGGTTGTCTCTTTTATAAGAACAACGTATGTTATGGTATGGAACATTTAAATAATGGTTTGTATGTATTAAATTACAAAAACCATGTGTTGGAAATCGATAACGAAACAAACTCACAAGAATCATACATCACCCAGTTGTGGCATCACTGTCTCGGTCATGTAAATGAGAAGCACTTGACAAAGCTCTGCCAAGATGGTTATTTAGAATCTACTGAGCTAAAACAACTTGATAGATGTCAGGCTTGTTTACAAGGTAAAATGAACAAGCTGCCTTTCAGTGGACATGGTGAAAGGGTCACAAAGCTTCTAGGATCGGTGCACACAGATGTATGTGGACCATTTATAGTAGAAGTTAGAGGTGGATATTCTTACTTCATTAATTTTACTGATGATTTGATTAGATATGGATATGTCTACTTAATGAGGTATAAGTAAGAAACCTTAGAGAAATTTAAGGAATTCAAGAATGAAGTAGACACTCATCTTGGTTAGAAGATGAAGAAACTTTAATCGAATTGAGGTGGAGAATATCTGAACCAAGAGTTCATCGATCTTCTATGGGAGTTTAGGATTCTATCTCATCTCACTCCTCCTTATACACCACAGTGGAATGGTGTTAGTGAAAGGAGGAACCGAACCTTGTTCGACATGGTGAGGTCGATGATGAGTCATACAAATCTTCCATTATCCTTTTGGGGATATTCATTACAAACTGCAGCATACACATTAAACTGAGTACCAACTAAGGCGGAAAATGGAATTCCATCTGAGTTATGGAATGGAATGAAAACCATTTTGTCACACACACGTGTATGGGGATGTGAGTCATTTTTTAGGCCTTCTCAGGAAACAAACTAGCACCTCAGGTCATGAAGTGTATCTTTATAGGATATACCAAGTAAACGAAAGGATATTACCTATATAAACCTTCAGACAAGAAAGTGACTCTCGCGAGGCAATCCGTCTTTCTTGAGAGGGAGCACATACTCAAAAAGAATAGTGGGAGCAAGATTGACTTCGACGAAGTTGATGATCAAGATACATAGAATTTGGTACAGGAATAAGTTCCACAGGTCCCCGTTGAAGAGGTTCCAGAAACGCAAGTACTGCGTAGAAGCTCAAGAGAGGTAAGGGAACTAGAGATATTTGGTTTCCTAGTCACTGAGGATGGTGAATCATTATTATTGGACAATGATGAATCTCCTACTACAAGGAAGGAGTATAAATCTTAGAAGCTGCAAGATGGCTAGAAGCTATGAATTTTGAGATGGATTCCATATATCATAACCAAGTCTGGGTTTTAGTCGATGATCCAGTTGATGTAATGCCTAATGCATGAAAATGGGTATTCAAGAGAAAACTAGACATGGTAGGTCAAGTTAGCACCTATAAAGCAAGGCTATTGGATAAAGGATTCAGATAGTGTCAAGTAATTGACTATGATGAAACCTTCTCGCTAGTTTCCATGTTTAAATCCATAAGAATCATACTTTCTATAGCAGCTTACCATGACTACAAGATTTGGGAAATGGATGTCAAAACAGCATTCCTTAATGGGAACCTTCAGGAAGATGTCTATATGACACAACCAAAAGGGTTTGTGACACCAGGTGAAGCCAAATGGGTTGGAAAGTTGCAGAAATCCATTTATGGATTAAAGCAAGCATCCAGGTCATGGAACATTCGATTTTATGAATCCATAAAGAAATTTGGGTTCATTATGAACATATATGAGCCATGTGTTTATAAGTGGTTTAATGGGAATGTGATTGTTATTCTAGTAGTATATGTTGACGACATATTGCTTACTGAAAACTATGTACCAGTCTTACAGTCAGTTAAGGACTGGTTGAACAAGTGTTTCTCCAAGAAGGACTTGGGTGAAGCAGCCTACATTCTAGGAATCAAGATCATTCGTGATAGATCCAAGAGGCTGCAAGGACTAAGTCATGGTACATACATTGACCAGATACTAAAGAGATTTAGTATGGAACAATCCAAGAGGGGATTGGTTCCAGTGTCACATGGCCTATATCTTTCTAAGAAAATGTGTCCTCAGACACAACAAGAGAAATATAGAATGAGTAAGATCCCATACTCTTAGGCTATAGGATCCATCATGTTTGCCATGTTTTGTGCCAGGCTTGATGTTTCCTATGCACTGAGCATGGTAGGCAGATATCAAGAAGATCCAGGAGAACATCATTGGACTACTGTTAAGACTATCCTTAAGTATCTGAGAAGAACTAAGGATATGTTCCTGGTGTATGGAGGAAACGAGAAGCTTGTCATCAGAGGGTATGCTAATGCTTGTTTTCAGATAGATCATAATGATCTGAAGTCACAATATGGATATGTTTTCTGTCTTAATGGAGGTGTTGTGAGATGGAAGAGTTCAAAGAATCCTGTTGTCACTGATTCTATAGTGGATTCTGAATATATAGTGGCTTCTGATGCAGCTAAGGAATCCGTCTAGATTCTTAACTTTGTCCAAGAGCTTGATGCGATGCCTAACAGTAAAGACCCTGTCGCATTGTATTGTGATAATAATCCAGCGGTTGATCTTGCAAAAGAACCAAGGTCACATCAACGGAAAAAGCACATACTCTGTATGTATCACCTCTTGAGGGATTTATATCAGAGGGTTGAAGTTGTAGTGAGCAGAGTGTCCATGGAAGAGAACATGGTGGAACCCATGACTAAAGTCACATCTCAGCAGAAGCATGAATATCTTGTGAGAGCTAGCGGGTTAAAGGTTGTTAGCAGTTGGATCTAGTCAAAGTGGGAGTCTATTGGAGTTAGTGGCCTAGAACCAACTACTTTTTACTTTATTCATTAATAAATACCTTATCACATCTTGATTGTTCTTCTGTGTAAAAATTCATGTGATAATGTCCTAAGGACAACTGTTATATTAAAGGGTCATAGCGGATCCCTGCTATGATGAGAAACCAGAAATGCCATAACACTGTTCTTGAATATATGTTCTATAGCTAGATGATTTTATTTGAGGGACACAAATAATATAGGCCATTAGGGGTGAGGACTCATAAAACTTTGAGGCACCTTCTCATGGTGTGTGCCCCGAGAAATATCTTGGAGGATATTATGAGAACGCGACCCACCAGTAGGAAATCCACATTTCATAGTGTCATTGGATGTTCCTCTCTATGGATGTGTGTATTGGTCCTTAGACTTTAAGATTATTATTAATGAGTATTACAACTCGCGCACTTATATGTATTGACAAAAACTCTGATGAAACACTGTTCGCAGCGAGGTAGGATACTTTGGGTGTGTCACGAGTAATACTGCATTAATAGATAATGCAAGAAATGATTTTTCTCTTCTGTTCCATAACAGAAGTAGATATCTCAGGCCCTTTGATGGAATTGATATAGCCTAAATAAATCCATGGCCATGGTAAGGTATGGGTGAGTTCAATTCCTGAAAGTCAAAGAAAGAATAATCGAGGACATGGGTTGATGGCACTAGCATGCAACCCGCTTGATTCGAGATATCGCGAAAAAGGGATTATATTACACGATAAGCATTCGTATGAGGTGACACCTCAATGCGGCATCAACTTCTTTCTCTTGGGTGCCTTGACCCATTTCTGGACAGTAATCTTGGACTTTAGGCAATCCCACCTAATGCCAACGAGAAAGAGGCCTAGAGGGGAACACACTAAGTGTGTCCTCGTATCTCAGTTAAATATTAATTTAACAAGTTAAATAAATATTATTCCCGACTGTGGTTTAAAAATTATTTAATGATTCCTGATTGCATTTATTTCGACACTAGTGATTCGAGAGAATATGTTATGGGCGAAATAATATATATTTATTAGTGAGTAATGAAGTTACATTTATTTAAAAAATGAATAGCCATTACTCAAGGACTAATAAATTTGGTGGAGGAAATAAAGGAAAATAGAAAATAAAAGTACACACTGTGTATATTAAATATAAATGTCGTGTAGTTTTATGGAAAATGAGTACACACCATGCATTAATGATTACACGACATGTAGTTTTTGTAGTCAGGATTTTGAGGAAATAATATTGTGAAATTATATTTATTATAATCAGTGTGGATGAATGTAAAGGAATTAATCATTCGACAAAGGGGTTTTCAATGAGAGTTACTGAAGCAAATAAAACACGTAACATGTTTATTTATTGTCATAACTCTATAACCTCAAACCTGATTATAAATATCCTCACAACCCTAACACTTTTCCTCAATCGTTGTGCACAACAATTCTGGAGAATTCTTTCAAGGCCGAAAGAACTACTTCCTCCAAGAACACTCTCAAGACCGAGAGAGATCCTCCTCCATCGGCTCAAGGTGATAAAAGGCGGACATCGCAAGTGAAGGTTCTTCCATGCTAGCAACCGAAGATCCCTTCGGCGATGTATAGAGGTACGTGGAGCACGTGTGGATCACCGCTAGAGGAATCCTACACTTGGATTCTACGACACAATGATGGATCACATCAGATCGTGACCGGAGACATCAACGAAGAAAGAATTCCACCAAGGTAATTTTTTTGAATTAATTAAATTAATTATAACCAACATATGATGATCCTATCTCTATAGTTCTGGGACTCCCTCTTTTGTTTTTCGTTATTCTTTCTATTCCAAAGATCTATCGTTTTATATCATGACGGATCTCGGTTTGAACGTTGTTTAATGCTAAAACAAAAGTTGGGCACTCCCACCAATGCACTTCCGCTCCATAACCTACAAGTGGTATGAGAGGGGTCATATCATTGATTATAATTATTAAGTTTTTTGTTGGCGATTTACACATTTAATAATTTAGTTATTTCAATTCAAGTTAATCATTCTTTAAATCTGAATCTCGAGATCTGTTATGCCTATATCGTTTCTTGTTCACCATACATAAACAACATTTTCTTTTAATTTTTGATTAAAATAAAATAGAGGATCTCATTTTGAGGAGCCAAATGTTCCGAGCCATACAACACGAGAATACATGACGTGTATTCGGAAGTACATGCCATGTAGTCTAGGTTCAATGTATTGGAATGGTCCGCCAAATCAGTCTGTGTATTGATCCTATCTAAGTCATTTATGACACCGTGTGTTGACCAGGAACAGGTGGCACACGGTTTCAGGATTACACGCCATGTGGTCCACTCAACACGGCGTGTAGTCCCTTTGGGCTGGAATTAGACTGTGTACCCCATACATCGCTTGCCTACCTGGAAACCGTGTAACACGGATACAACATGGTGTGTGTCCAACAGAACACGCTGTGTACTCTAAAAATTTCCGAATTACATCAACACGCCATGTCCCCGAGCATCTACTTCGGATGGATGGTTAAGAAAAGTACACGCCGTGTATTCGGAACTACATGCCATGTACTCACCCAAATTACACAGATTTATTAAAATTTATTATTATATTATACAAACCCTTGAGACGTGTACCATAGTGCGGGCGTAAAGCTGAGGTACAACACGTGATAGGTGTTTTATATATATGTGTTTAATTTAACATCTGCGTAATGAACATGAATTCATCAGGTTGCCTCCAAGGTACAAGTTATGTACAAAGATAATTTTAAATTAATTTATTTGTTTAAAATTATGATGGATGAGAATCTGAAGTAAATTCAGAAAAGGGTTTAATATAAAAGGATTGATTAATTAAAGATAATTAATTGATTTGATCATGATTTATCTTAAATAAGAATAATTAAGGAATTGAATGCTAGTTTTATTTATGCATAAATATCATTGCATTTATGGATGATCATGAGTTAGACCAATACCTTTGTATGTGAATGGTTTCTTTAATTTATTTATTTAATTTAAATATTTTGTCCTGCGAGCCTTCTCCTCATTAATATGTAGGGCTTGTGTACACAAGGATTCTTTTATGTAAAAACCCTTTTTTACCCCTCAACTACATATGAGATAAATGCATATGTAATGGATGGAGCTCCCAAGCTAGTGGTGGTAGCTCAAGTTAGGATCCAAGGTGAAACCAATCCAAGGAGATACAAAGGTGGACAGGTGGAAAGCTGTAAACACGAACCCAAAAGGTTCAAGGTGTTTCTCCCCTGGGTCTTGGGTTAGTTTATCAACCGCTAGATAAACTAACCAATAGAACAAGATCATGATCATACCATTTATTTTATTTCTGTTAGTTGCTTGGTTTATTTATTGTGGGTGTGTTGTCACAATCACACAAATAATGAATTAGACAAGCATGCAAGATGGATCTAAGATAAAGATCTGCTTATGCGTAAATATTATCTTAGACATGGTTAATCACTTAAGTATATCCCAATTAATATTAAAAATTATGTAATCAAAGATAATAAAATTGAAATTTACGTATAAGAAATAAAATCCCTCAAATAAATATTAAGTTGGTATAACCTTCCATAATCTTGGTTGGAATCTAACAATAGTTCAAAATGATTGACCAACCCTAGTTGGGGTGCTTTCAATTATCCGGGAATTCTAATTCAAGGATTTGGGTTGAATTGAATTGGTTCGCATCAAGGGTTGACTGCCACAGTAGGACTTGGTGTGACCAAGAGGTAAAGGTTGAGGAAATCCAAAATAAAAGGATTTCAGGATTGGGGAGTCCACTCAGCGAATCAAGGAGCTGTGAGTTAATGAAGTTGGCATTTAGAATGCCAACCTAAAACCCTTCAAGTTGTTTGACCAACCCTAGTAGTGGTAATGCGAAGGGAAATATGGATCCTTGCCACTAGAATATTCAGGAAAAAAAATATTCCGAAATCAATGGTGAGGGATATTGGATTTCGATAAAATAGTGGGAGACTAATAAGTATTAATTAATTTATTTGTCTCATTTTTTATAATAAAGTACTAAACCTTTTATCATTTTAATTTGTAGAAACGACAAGAAAAATGACTTAAAAAATATCATTTTGAACCATACTTGAGAAGGAAAACCTTCTCAACGACACCAATTTTCAAGAGTGACAGTGGAATTTACATGTTATCCTTCGCCATGAGAGGAAATTGTATGTGCTGGAAGAGCCTATTACAGTTGCACCTGAAAATGAGGCCATCGATGATGAACTATATATTTATATGAAACATATGGATAATTCCACAGATGTCCAATGTTTCATGCTATAGGACATGTATAATGATCTCTTGAAGCAACATGAAAACATGAATGTGTATATCATGATGTCTCACCTTAAGGATATCTACTAGGAGAAGGTGAGATAAGAGAAATATGAGATCTCCAATGCGTTGTTTACAATTAAGCTTGGAGAGTCTGCTCCAGCTAGGCCTCATGTAGTCAAGATTATTTGCTACATCGAACGCCTGAACATTTTAGGGATTAAATTCCCGGATGAGTTGCGTACAGATCTCATCCTGTCATCAATGCCCAAGACCTTCTAAAGATTTATTGTCAACTATAACAAGAGAAATAATGAGAAGAGTCTATCAAAACTTCTGACCTTGATTCTCCAGGTAGATAAGGACAGGGGGTATGACAACTCGCAGTCCTTATGGTGAATAAGAAAAGGAAGGACAAGGAAAATGGTCCAAAGACTTATAAACGGTATGAAGCCCCTGAGCACCACCCCTCAAAGAAGGAGAAGATCCAAAGGAAGGGAAAGGAATGGGAGGCGGTGTGTTTTGCATGTGGCAAGCAGGTCCACTAGAAGAGTAACTGCACCCAGAAGCGTGGGGATGCTAAAGGTGCGTTCATTATCGAGTTTAATCTTTCTATTTCTACACATTGGGTATTAGATACATCTTGTGGGGATCACATCTATATTCAAATGATGGAACCAAGTAGATTTAGAAAGATTGCCAGAGGAGAGGTGGATCTTCGAGCTGCCAATGGCATGAGGCTAGCTGCATTGGCTATTGGCGATTACCACCTCTCATTACCGACTGGGATGATTTTGGTTTTGCATAACTCTTATTATGTGCCTCGTGTTACCAAGAACATAATTTCTATATCTTGTTTGGATATGGATGGATTTAATTTCAAGTTTGGAAATAAGGGATGTCTCCTTTATAAGAACAACGTATGTTATGGTATGGAACATTTAAATAATGGTTTTTATGTATTAAATTACAAAAACCAAGTGTTGGAAATCGATAACGAAACAAACTCACATGACTCATACATCACCCAATTGTGGCATCACAGTCTCGGTCATGTAAAAGAGAAGCGCTTGACAAAGATCTTCCAAGATGGTTATTTAGACTCTACTGATCTAAAACCACTTGATAGATGTCACACTTGTTTACAAGGTAAAATGACCAATTGCCTTTCGGTGGACTTGGTGAAAGGGCCACAGAGCTTCTAGGATGGGTGCACACGGATGTATGTGGAACATTTCTAGTAGAAGCTAGAGGTGGATAATCTTACTTCCTTACTTTTACTGATGATTTGAGTAGATATGTATATGTCTACTTAATGAGGTATAAGTCCAAAGCCTTAGAGAAATTTAATGAATTCAAGAATGAAGTAGAGAATCATATTGGTAAGAAGGTGAAGAAACTTCAATCGGATTGAGGTGGGAAATATCTGAACTAAGAGTTCATCGATCTTTTACAGGAGTTTGGGATTCTATCTCAGCTCACACCACCTTATACACCACAGTGGAATGGTTTTAGTGAAAGGAGGAACCCCACATTGTTGGACATCGTGAGGTCGATGATGAGTCATGCAGATCTTCCATTATCCTTTTGGGGATATGCATTACAAACTCCAGCATACACATTAAACTGAGTACCAACTAAGGCGTAAAATGGAATTCTATCCGAGTTATGGAATGGAAAGAAACCCATTTTATCACACACATGTTTATGGGGATGCAAGACATTTTTTAAGGCCTTCTCAGGCAACAAACTAGCACCCCGGGGCATGAAGTGTACCTTTATAGGATATCCCAAGGAAACGAAAGGATATTACCTATATAACCCTTCAGACAAGAAAGTGACTGTCGCCAGACAAGCTGTATTTCTTGAGAGGGAGCACATCCTCAAAAAGGATAATGGGAGAAAGATTGAATTCAATGAAGTTGATGCTCAAGATACACAAGAGTTGGTACAGGAACAAGTTCCACAAGTCTCTATGGAAGAGGTTCCAGAAAAACAAGTACTTAGTAGGAGCTTAAGATAGGTAAGGGAACCAGAGAGATTTGGTTTCCTAGTCACCTAGGATAGTGAATCATTATTTTTGGACAATGATGAACTTCTCTCCTATAGGGAAGTAGTAGAAAGCTCAGAAGCTGCAAGATGGCTAGAAGCTGTGAATTCTGAGATGGATTCCATGCATCAGAACCAAGTCTGGGTTTTTGTCGATGAGCCAGTTGATGTAAATCCTATTGGATGAAAATGAGTATTGAAGATAAAACTAGACATGGAAGGTCATGTTAGCACCTATAAAGTAAGGCTAGTGGTTAAAGAATTCAGACAACGTCAAGGAATTGACTATGATGAGACCTTCTTGCCAGTTTCCATATTTAAATCCATAAGAATCATACTTTCCATAGTAGCTTACCATGACTATGATATTTGGAAAATGGATGTCAAAACAACATTCCTTAACGGGAACCTTCAGGAAGATGTCTATATGACACAACCAGAAGGGTTTGTGACACCAGGTGAATCCAAATGGGTTTGCAAGTTGTAGAAATACATTTATGGATTAAAGTAAGAATCCAGGTCATGGAACTTTTGATTTGATGAAGCCATACATGAATTTGGGTTCATTAAGAACGAATGTGAGCCATGTGTTTATAAGTGGTCTATTGGGAATGCGATTGTTATCCTAGTAGTATATGTTGATGACATATTACTTATTCGAAACGATGTACCAGTATTACAGTCAGTTAAGGACTAGTTGAACATGTGTTTCTCCATGAAGGACTTGGGTGAAGCAACCTACATTCTAGGGATCAAGATCATTTGTGATAGATCCAAGAGGATGCTTGGACTAAGTCATGGTACATACATTGACCAGACACTAAAGAGATTTAGTATGGAACAATCCAAGAGGGGATTGGTTCTATTGTCACATGGCCTACATCTTTCTAAGAAAATGCGTCCTCAGACAAAAAAAGAGAAATATAGAATTAGTAATATCCCATACGCTTCGCTTATAGGATCCATCATGTATGCCATGTTATGTACCAGGATTGATGTTGCCTATGCACTGAGCATGGTAGGAATATATCAAGCAGATCCAGGAGAACAACATTGGACTGATGTCAAGACTATCCTTAAGTATCTGAGAATAAATAAGGATATGTTCCTGGTGTATAGAGGATATGAGGATCTTGTCATCAGAGGGCATGCTGATGCTGGTTTTCAGATAGATCAGAATGATCTAAAGTCGCAATCTGGATATCTTTTTTGTCTAAATGGAGGAGTTATGAGACGGAAGAGTTCAAAGCAGCCAGTTGTCACCAATTCTAAAATGGAGTCTGAATATATAGTGGCTTCTGATGCAACCAAGGAAGCTGTCTAGATTTAGAACTTTGTCCAGGAGCTTGATGTGGTGCCTAGCAGTAAAGACTCTGTCACATTGTATTGTGATAATACTATAGTGGTATCTCTTGAAAAAAAACCAAGGTCATATCAATGGACAGAGCATATACTCTGGAATTCTCACCTCTTGAGGGATTTCTATCAGAGGGGTGAATTTGCAGTGAGCAGAGTGTCCACAGAAAAGAATGTGGCAGACCCCATGACTAAATGATTATCTCAGCAGAAGCAAGAATATCATGTGAGAGATAGCGGGTTAAAGTTTGTTAGCAGTTGGCACTACTCCAAGTGGGATTTTGTTGGAGTTGGTGGCCTGGAACCAACTAATTTGTACTTTATTCATTAATTAATAACTTATCACATCTTTATTGTTCTTCTGCGTGACAATTCATGTGATAATGTCCTAAGGATAGCTGTTTCATTAAAGGTTCCTAGTGGATCCCTACTATGATGAGAACCCGGAAGTGCCACAACACTGTTCTTGAATATATGTTCTATGGCCGGATGATGTTATTTGAGGGACACAAATAATATAGGCCATTAGGGGTGATGACTCATTAAACTTTGAGGCACCATCTCATGGTGTGCGCCCTTGGTAATATCCAGGAGGATATTATGAGAACGAGACCCGCCAGTAGGAAATCAACATTTCATAGTGTCATTGGATTTTACTATCTATGAACATGTGTATTGGTCCTTAGACTTTAAGATTATTATTAATGGGTATTACAACTCACACACTTAGATGTATTGATGAAAACTGTGATGACACGTTGTTCGCAGTGAGGTAGGATATGTTGGGTGCATCACGATTAATACTGCATTAACAGATAATGCGAGAAAGTATTTGTACCTTTTGTTCCATAACGGAAGTAGATATCTCAGACCCTTTGATGGAATTGATATAGCCTAAATAAATCCATGTCCACAGTAAGGTATGGGTGAGTTCAATTCTAGAAAGTCAAATAAATAATAATCGAGCACATGGGTTGATGGCACTAGCATGCAACCCGCTTGATTCGAGATATCGTGACAAAGGGATTATATTACACAGTAAGCATTCGTATGTAGTAACATGTCAATTAGACATCAACTTCTTTATCTTGGGTACCTTGACCCATTTCTAGACAGTAATCTTGGACTTTAGGCAATCTCGCCTAATGGAAATGAGAAAGTGGCCTAGAGGGTCACACACTAAGTGTGTCCATGTATCTCAGTTAAATATTAATTTAACAAGTTAAATAAATATTATTCCTGGATGTGGTTTAATAATTATTTAAGGATTCCTAATTTCATTTATTTAGACACTAGTTATTTGATAGAATATATTTTGGGTGAAATAATATATATTTATTAGCGAGTAATGAAGTTACATTTATTTAACAAATGAATAACCTTTACTCAAGGACTAATAAATGTGGTGGAGGAAATAAAGTAAAATAGAAAATAAAAGTACACGCTGTGTATATTGCTCCAAATATATTTTTTGATATTTTTTAATATCCACTTTAAGGGTAAGTGTTAACCATACATCACGAGGTTAAAAAAAATTCACCATATTACAAAAACGTAGCACATTCCAAAAACAATAGAAAACCATCACTTCCAACTTCTTCAGAACCAAAGTGCCGCGCCACGAACATGGTTTCAAATTCAAATTTCAAAAGCCTAAAACTACTTTTCATATCACGTGCCAACATCATCATTATGGGTTGAACCAAGATCCACCTTGAGACACGTAATTTGTTCATCTGCTCTGAGTTGATCTGACAACAAACCAACATCTAGTCACCTTCTTCATCATCGCTTATCAGAACCACCACCTTCATCATTTCTGAAGTTTCCATCACTGACCTCACCGTACACCGTCGGAAGCCGTCGAAACAGAGGGCAATGAACCGGGAAAATTGATACCAGAAAACCCAAAAGAACATCGAATCTGAACAGAAAAACCTTCACCTAACACTACTGATGTTGCGAGAATGAAAACCAAACCCGAAAATCACAAAAACTAAAAAAAATGCAAACTGACGGAGGCTCCACCATCTTCCAATCCAAAACATCACCAGGCCAGACATCATCTGAGGCCGAACAGCAATACCGAAGTCGAAGGACCATTAGAAATCCGAGAAGAACAAAGCAAAAAGAACCCCAAGAGTAGACGAGAACCAACAAGAGATGCAACTACCATGACCAAGCACCAGATCCACACCGCCAATACACACCCTTGACGCCGAACGCGACCACCAACACCATCCCAAAACTGCCACAAACACCTTCGTACCAGACCAAACTGAAGTCTAGTACACTGGGAAAGGCAACAAAATCAGAGATGGGCGTTCGAGATAAGAGGATAACCACCAAACATTGATACCAACAGATCCCAAACCACCAGAGCACCTTAGGGTCAAACCAAAGTGGGGTTTTGGCACAAAGGTTCCAGCGATAAGATCATGGTAGCGACCTTTGGGGAACATGAATCGACAACGAACAACAGAGCATCACAGGACAACAGCCGAAGAAGAACCAAAAGCATAGAGAGGAAAGAAATTCAAAAATAAAAATACACCCAACGAAGGAGAAGACCAGAACAGAGATCCACCCATCGTGATGACCGATGCAAGGAGCATCGATGTATATTAAATATACACACCGTGTAGTTTTTTGGAAAACGAATACATGCCTTGTACTAATGATTACACGACATTTAGTTTTTCCAGTCGTGATTTTGAGGAAATAATATCGGTTTATTAAATGATATTTATTATAATTTGCATGGGCGCATGTCAAGGAATTAATCATTCGACATGGGGGTTTTCAATGAGAGTTAATGAAATAAATAAAATGTGTAACACGTTTATTTATTATCATAACTCTATAACCTCAAACCCGATTATAAATATCCTCACAACCCTAACACGTTTTCTCAATCATTGTGCATAACAATTTTGAAGAATTCTTTAAAGTCCAAAAGAACTACTTCCTCCAAGAACGCTCTTAAGACTGAGAGAGATCCTCCTCCATCGGATCAAGGCGATCGAAGGCAGACATCATAAGCGAAATTTCTTCCATGCTAGCACCCGTAGATCCCTTCGGCAACGTCCAGAGATAGGTGGAGCACGTGTGGATCACCGCTAGGGGAATCCTACACTTGGATTCTATGACGCAACGATGGATCACATTAGATCATGACCAGAGACATCAATGAAGAAATAATTCCACCAAGGTAATTATTTTGAATTAATTAAATTAATTATAACCAACATATGATGATCCTATCTCTATGGTTCTGGGACTCCCTCTTTTGTTTTTCATTCATCATTCTATTCCGAAGATCCGGACTTTTATATCGTGATGAATCTCGGTTTGAACGTTGTTTAATGATAAAATTAAAGTTGGGCACACCCACCAACGCGCTTCCACAGTGCTCGGAACCTATATTGTTACCATTCCAACCATAACCAAATGTCTATGGAATAATCATATAACTAGAAAAATCCATCTATGTAACTATTTCAGCATAACCATGCCAAGATATATAAGCATTATAGAATAACTGGGATAATCCCTATAATCATTATAGCATAACTGGCCCAAGCCCTATTAGTATTATAGCATAACCTAGTCAAGCCCTATAAGAATTATTGTAACGACCTAGAACTCTATCAATGAAATTTCCTTTCTTATGTTTATTTCATATATTATAGATCACATAAAATCACTAAGATAACATAATGAAAACATCATAAATGAAGAATGAATTAAATAAGAAGTATTTTTAGAAGTTAAGGAACCTATACCGATGAAATAGTAACTCGACCTTAGGAATACTAATATGACCCTTATGAATAGTAAATCAGCTGAATGAATAGTAACCACACCCATGTTTGTATAAATAAATTTTAGGTATCTTATAAATGAAATTATGATATAATTATATCACAGTACAGGTAAATTAATATTTTAAAAAATTATTAATTAAGTGTTGTTATTTTTGTCAATCATAAATAATTAATTATAATTTTATAATCAATAAAATGGTATAAACAAATTCATTTTCATAAAATTTATTCATAAATAAATATTTTTTGTCTTATGATTTTAGGATAATTTTAGTGACCTTAGTTAATTTTTGAAAGTGTAATAAAATCAATTATAGATTAAAAATTTATATTTTTGAATAAATAATGGTTTTAATTAAAAGTTAAATGTATCATATTTAGAAAATTATTTTCAAAAAATGGAGTTCATTTTTAAATTCTACACGTCAAAAAATGGGTTAGGGTGAATTTTTGGGATTTTTCTAAAATACTTGAATTTTTTGTGAATAGTTAAATACAATAATTTACGATAAATGATAAATACATGATTTATTTAGTAATAGGTGATGTTTGGATGATTTAAGAACCCTTATTTATAACTCACATGTACTTATTACTGTATTTAGTCACAAGAATCAACACTATTTCTTATCTTGAGAAAAAAATAATAAAATAATGAATAATGTAATGACCCAAAGTTTAATTAATAGAAATTCCCGTCTTATAATTATGTCATATATTATAATCACATGAAATCACAACACAATGAACTAATAAGTGCTATGTGACCTTTAAACATAATATTGTCACTTCTCTGATTTGAATTTTGAAAATCTGACATACACGGTTGTGATCAATAAGATGTTTAGTGTCCGATAAGACAAATGTAATTTTTGGTGAATGGTAAATGACCCATATAAATAGTAATGTTACCCTTATGAATAGTAATAAGACTCTAATGAAATATTAAATCATACAATTTGATAATTAACCTTACCAATGAAAGTATAAATAAAATTTATCCATCTTATAAGTGACAATATGATATAATTATATCATAGTGTTGGTATTTTTATGAGTCATGTATATTTAATTATAATTTTATGATAAATTTAAAAATTTAAAACAAAATTTATTTTCTTACAATGTATTAATAAATAATTATTTTGATGACTTAATATTATATGATAATTTTAAGAGACCCTAATTAATTTTTCAAAGTGTTAGAAAAGAAATTTCTATTTTGAAAATTTGTATTTTTTTCAAGTGAATTATGATTTTAATTAAAAATTAAATTTCACATATTTATAAAATTATTTTCATAAAATGGAATTTATTTTTTAATTCTTCACGTCGAAAAATAGTTGGGGTGATTTTTTGATATTTTTCTAAAATACTTGAATTTTTTGTGAATAGTGAAATACGGTAATTTGTTGTATATATACATTATATGTTAAATACTCTATTAATTGAGTTATAGATGATGTAAGCACATTGGGTTTGAATTCACATGAAAATATTACTATTTTTTTCATGATAATCAATACTATGGTTTTTCTTGAGAAAAATAATAAAATATTGAATAAAATATTGAGAAAACCCTCCTCTCATCTACTATAAGAAACACCCTCACCCCCTCTTCTCTTCACCTCTCTTAAGCCTAGTTCCTTCTCTAAATTCTGATCCAGTATCTCCCTAGGCCCCTCTTCCATTTTCATAAGACCTTTTTCTCTTCAAAAGACCAAATCCTCTACCTTAAAGAGGTTCTCGAGGAAGATATATTCAAGAGGTAAATTCCTCTTTTCATTATTTTATTTTTCTTTCGAGATCCATTCTTTTATTTTTCTTTCATTGCCCCCTTTCATAAAAATGTTATGATAAATCCAATAACTGATATGTTATATAATTATTTTATGATAATGTAATAGTTCATCATCATATCTCATTTCTCCTTCTTTTATACTAGAAATGAAAACACCATCCGAGATGTTTTAATTTCTCACATTCAAGGACGACGAGTTTTCAATTTCTATTATCATCTTCAATTATGGTCATTAAACCATTTTTATGGTTGAAAAAAACTTTAATATATGTATTATGTCTAATTTAAGGTTTTGAAATATTTTTTACACATTATATTAATTTATAAATCAAAATATGTTTGATGTGATAAAAAACCCCAATTAACCGAAATTGTTATCATTAAAGTTTTATATAATGATTCATATTCACTACAAATAACCAAGTGAATTTTATAACAAATTAATCTAATATATGATTACTAATAACATATAACTCCAAATCTCGACAACCATTCTCATCATATATGTTTATCCTTACATGTATATAAGTAAACTAATCATGAAAACCAATGAAACAAACAATGAAATTGAACCTCTTAACCCATCAAAAAGGTTATGAATGAACTTAATAAAGTTATAATAAATCAGTTACATAAATAAGAGGTTTTTTAAATATTAATTAATTAATTTAATTTGGTTTATTATGACATTAAGATCAAGTGAAGGATTCCATCATACTTAATGTAAGGGATTCTACCCAAACCTCCATTATTCCTATGGGTTTCCCTATCTTTCTTTTTACCCAAATAAAGTTAACTATTATTTTTATTTACATATTCTAAATGATTTTTATATGATCCAAAATCATGTATCAAGGTCCATTCATCATTCTATTTCATGGATATACATGTTTTTAAGTGGTTACCTCTTAAATACTTCCAGATAAGAAAAATCATTCACTATATGAAAATGACCATTTCACAATGGTTTTTTTTGGAAATGGTGGTGGTTTCCAAAAACAGCCGCTAAAGTGTGTGTTGGGATATAACACGCGGTGGTTTCCTTAATTTAGTGGTGGTTTATGGTAGCTGTCGTAGTGGGCGTATTCCGTGGCATTTTTTATGGATTTAGCGGTGGTTTTAACCGTTGCGGATAACAAAGTAGATTAATTGTAGTGGTGGTTAAAACCATTGCTAAATAAATTATATTTTTATTTTGGTGGTTAAAATCGATTCTAAAGCCAGGTATACAAAAAAAATACAACTGATACTGCAGGGCCATTACCAATGCCCTTAAAAAAAACCATTCCAATTGATATAACATATAACACATCATAACCACAACACATCCAAACCACCCCACATCACCACCACCCCACATCACAACCACCACACATCATAACTACAAAAATCATGTGATTTGTCCCTTCCCCTTAAAATTCAATTAAGCTTGTTCATTATATTTATTAAGATGATATATACGATTTAACTAAAGAAATAAAAAAGCATGATATTTCAAAATCTTAGGACATGGAGTGGTTTTTCAATATTCTTTAATGTATAGAATCCATGAACTAGTTCCCATTTCCTAACCATTTTACCCTCACCATACCCAAGGCTACAACGTGGTGAGCTTGGGTTTCCTATTTTGGACAGGTGGTCCTCCAATATTCTATGCCCACCCAAGGGAATTTCAAGATTCTCATAGTGCATAGTAAAACAACTAGGACAACAAGCATATCACCATGTCATCCCCAAGTCATGGTTATATATCCCATTTTATACAAGAGCACACCCAACATAAAACTACCTGCTTCATATCCAGACAATTCATTGCACAAGCCATGGTGGCCTTTAAAAGGCTAAAACACAACCTCAAACCTCAAAATCACCAAAAAAACTCTCCCTAAACATCCCCAAGACTTGATAATGCACAAAGGAAAGTTCATAAAGGGTATGTACCATTACACTCATTCTATTTATTTTTGTTTCCCTATTATTTCTCAATTCTAAGTCAAGGTGATCATATTTTCCCAAAAATTATAAGAACTATGTGTGGATTGATTCCTATTTTCATGGGATACATAGTGATTCTAAGATCCCATATCTCATACCCAACCAAAAAACCGATATCAAATCCCTCACTTTATCTTAATGATTGGGTTTCTTTATTCACATTGGTTTTCCATCCATAGGGTTGGCATGAAGACAAGTTCATTTCATTTTAAACATTAGTTTAAACTATATTAAACCTCATATAATAAGGTATTTTTCATTTGATCTTAAAATATTGATTATTTTAGTTATTTTCACATGATGTTAAACTATGTGATGCATGGTCCATCTTGTAAGACTTGAGACTTCTTAGAGCAGTCTACCTAGTATGACCAGTCTTCCTCTACATATTATCCAAATCTACATAAGGATCCTCATCATGTGGTTCTTTATCCATAAACCTATATTATGAAAAAAATGAATCTTACCCTAGTAAAGAGCCTAATATTTATAGGGGTATTACATAAAAACTATATGTGGATTGATTCATGATGTTTCAATATATGTAATGATGTTTGGATCTCCTTTAATAGACCTTGTTAAAAATTATAATCACACTGGTTGTACCCTAAAGGTGAGACCCTACCTCATTCACATCAATTTGTTTATTTCTTTCTCACATAATGGTTCCCATACATCTCATACTTCTCCTCCTATATGTGAGATAAATATTTATAGAGGACCTTTTCCAAGAACTATGAATGGATTGATTCCTGTTACTATAGGATATGTTTTTGATCGTTCATACTTGGGTAACATACCTAATAAATTTTGGAAAAATGAATCATAAAAAATTATTCATGACAAAAAATGAATCGACATATATGGTGCATACCACACACGAGAAATTAAGACATAAAAGGAAACATCAGAAATAAATAAAATACATAAAAGGAAACATGAGAAATCAAGAAAATGTTAGGTCATGAAAATGTTTGGTGGAAAATATGTGCCACACATGATACATATACAAACCTACTATTACCATATTTGTCCAACATATCAACAAAACAACTAATCACAGTCCGATGATGAACAAAGCTCTTCACCCTATCCACCTCCGTCTCTACTTCATGAAACCACCTGAAAGAACATTATATTGAAAACTAAATATTGTTGTATATTTATATTTAATATTAAAACCAATAAATGTTTGAAAACTAAATGAATTTGAATTTTTGTTATTTACCTGCTCACCACCAGTTGATTCAATACCACTAGGGGTAGATTCGGTCAACTTTTGATATAATCAATCAACGCTTTCTACAAAGCGGATATCTGAGCCCCCCGGTCGTGAACTGTGTTTTGTAGAGAAACAATCTCTCTGAGTATCTCAGGGTATGGACTGACTACAACCAGAAGTAGATGCATCTGTAATCCCTGGTGGCCTACCAAAGACCTTAGATGGTATAGGTCCCAAACTCATCCTGCGCACTATACCAGGATGCTCATTCCCAAGGACTTTAGCAATCGGGTCATCTTGGGAGACTGAATAGGACTGCGCAGGATTTCCAGCCCACAATTCTTTAATTTTTACCTATAAATAAAATAACAGTCATATTAGAAGAAATATATATTAACATATTAACAACTGATAATAAGTTATTATAATGAAAAATGAGTTCAAACCCCAACTTCTTTGGTAGGCTAATTAACAAAACTTCCATCAGATTTTGGGTGAATATTCAACCACACTTCTGTTCAGGATGCTTCATACCCTAAACTCCGTGAATGAATTAAATAAACATAAATCAACAATTTAATATATTAAACAAATAATATTGTATTATAAATATTTAAATTAATGAAAAGATTACCAGAGCAGATCGGCTTCTAGAAAAACTATTTGACCCCACAATGTGATGGATTTCCTGCTTAGCCTGACTTGATGCATTCTTTCTTGAAGGATCCGGAAATAAATAAAATTCAATTTAATAGTAATGTATTCAATGTCATATCCTCTTAATATACATATATAAATGTAAAATGAAATTATTATACTAATATATATTTAAATACCATCTATTTCTCATCATGATGTCTGTCAATAAAAAATTTCCATTACTCTTTGGGTACCCCATTGGGTTGCTTGTCATACATATGTTGGGTGGTCAAAAAAGTATCACTGAAATCTCCCCACAATCTCCATTTAAAGTAATTCCATTTTTTCCAAGATTTTTCAATGTCCACTTTCATGCTATCACATAAGCAACCGTAAAGTGGAAAAACATTTGTACACAGAAATTCATTTTGAAAATATTAATAACATGACATTCAATTACAGCATAATGTATTAAAATTACCTTTATTTGGGAATAAAACACATTATTTCCAACTTTCAGGCATTTGTATCTAATCATCATATGAAATAGGAAGGTAAAAGGGCTTCGTGACCAGCTAGCCTAAAATTTGTCCAAGTAATCTTGTGGCATCATCCGTGGGGACCCCATATAAATAAAATGGGACAAATATCTTCTCTCCAATAAGATTCCATACACCTGAACTTTTTATATTTTTCTCCATAGTTTCATTCTTTCCATCTTTAATGAGAAAACAGTTAGTATAAAAAAAGTGCAATAAATTTATTCCTATTGAAATTGGTACCTATAACAGTAACCCTCTAGTATCCCCATGAAGAAATAGAAGTGGAGTGACGCTCCCCCATTGCTGAGGCTCCTGAAGTGAGAGGCGACAACTAACCTTTTGAAGGGACGATCATAGTGGGTATGAGAGATGGTGCAGGGGGAGATGGTGTGGGGGGGGGTTGGTGGATGGTGGCTCAGATGTCGTAGGGAGGGAGACATATGGATCGTCATCTATCGTAGTGGTCAATGAAATAGTATATTGCTTCCTCCTTGGCATTCCTATCATTTAATAAAATAAAATTAAGTTTAGAACATATATTTCAAATAATTTATGCAGAAAAAAATTAAAAAAGATAACATATTCATAGTACTAACAAACAAAATATACATAACAATGACAATGAATGATTGCACAAAGGAAATAAGTGGTTGCTAAATGAATACATAACTATACATACAATCATTTTCTCTTTCAATCATGTCAATTTCCTACTCCATTACATCATCCACTTCATTCATCATTTCTTGACTAATATTTTCAATATCACGGTGGACAAATAATTCTGATTCATGTTGATGAGATTAAATTTTAGAGGTCAAATATTCCAATTCATCACCCATATCATACAAATATCTTTGTTTTACATGAGAAAATAAACTCCACCATTAATACAAAAAATCATTCACATAATATACAATTTTTTATTGCGATGATAAGATATATGGATCATGTAGTTCACAATCACCAACATCCATCAAGTGAGAGAAGTTCACAGAAGTAAATTTCAAGGAATCTCTTTTAACACCTATGATAATATCGACCCAATTGAATTTGAAAAAAAACAACTGAAAAATGCTTGTGGTAGTTTAATTCAATAATATCGATCAGTTTTCCCTAGTATCCCACTTCATAAAATGTAAATATACCACTATTTTGTGTTTTCAAACCCTCTTTTTGATTGACTGTACAAAATTGAAAGTCATTCGTGTTGTAATCATTGAACTTTCTAACTTATTTTAGAGGACCTCAAGAAAGAAACTTCAAATATTCTAAAAAATATACTCAAGTATCAGTATTCATGATTTGAAAAAATAGATATACTTTATTATAATTAAAAAATATTTGTACCAACCTAATATTTATATTTATTTTAATATTTATGAACTTAAACGTTGTGTAAACCATTCTACAAGCTCTTTATTAACATCTTTTGTTATATCTTTCTCATTTTGTGTTTGGCCTCTCATTCATATTTTTGTTTGTATCCTAAAATCCTCAATAATTGGATCTACAATTTTAATATTCAACATCACATATCTATGTGCCTGTAATAAACCCATTTCTGTCAGTGTAACATTTTAGGTCCTCCCAACTGATCGACCAATAGCAGGAAATATTTTTTATATCCCATGTATTTGATATTGAGTAGATGTGTTTTCAAAAAGTCCAACTTGATTAAATATTGTATCAATATCATCCAAATATCTAGAAAAAAAGGTAATACACTCTTCTTCCAAATAGCCTTCAGTAATAGAGCCTTCTGGTTGAGCTTTATTTCTAACATATAATTTCAAATGCCCAAGATATCTATGAAATAAAATAAAAACAAAAGTAACTATGCATTAAATTAAGTGAAAAAAATTGTTTACTTAACTGAAAAACATATAAATAAAGTACCTCTCAATTGGATATATCCATTGATAATGAATGGGGCCTCCTAATTTAGCTTCTTTAACCAAATGCATAGTTAAATGCATCATGACAGTAAAAAAACGATGGAGGAAAGATAATATCCATTGCACAAAGTGTCAATACAAACCCTTCCTAAAGGTTTTCAATCTCAAATGGATGTAGATATTTCTCACATAGTTTCCTGAAAAATGTTCAAAATTGGAGTACAACAACAGTAACTTTTTCAGGTAATAATGTATGCAACGAAAATGGTAGTAATTGCCGTAACAAAATATGCGAATCATGACTTTTCAATCCATGTAACTTGCGATTCATTAAGTCAACACACCTCAAGATGTTACTTGAATACCCATAAGATACTTTCACATGCTTTAAAATTTGAAGGAATGTATCTTTATCCCTATTTTTCATTGCAAAAAATTTCGGAGCATACTTTTCATTCTCATCTGGACAGAGATCACATTTTATGTTCATTACATGTAAGTATTTCCATGCATTGAGATGATCCTCCGACTTTCCAAGCTCATTAAGAAATGTGAAGATCAAATTTTCATAGAAATTATTCCCAATATGCATCACATCAAGATTATGCCACTACAAATTAAATTCCCAATACAGAAGTTTTAAGAATATACTTGTTTTCTTCCATTTTTGTGTTCCGATTTCACTTGACGATGCACTTCAAACCCATTTCCCGCTATCATTTAAATGATAAACCTTCCAAAATTTTGTTTCAACTTTTCCAAGTTGTGTCAATATTCCAGAACCGGTTAACAACTTTAGAGGTGGTCTAGAATCAATGAAACTATTAAATTTTGATATGTTCAGCCAAAATCTATGAGATGCATTGAGAAATCTTAAATGGTGCAAGAAGTGCCATTTTCTACTGTGAGGTTTCCATTTGGGCTCAAAATTAAAGTTACAAACAGGACAATCCAAACCCATGTAAGTGATCCAACCAGATAAATTCTTAAGCTTAGGGAAGTCACTAATGGTCCACATTAAAGCAGCATAGATTTTGAACATGGTTTTAGAAGAATCATCAAATGTCTCAACACTATTTCTCCATAACTCCTTCAATTCTTCAATTAAAGGCTGCAAGTATACATCAATATCATTTCCAAGAATTATATTTTCGAGAATAATCATAAAAATGATAAAATATGTTTGTTGCATACAAATCCACGGAGGCAGATTGTAAGGGATCAAAACAACTGTCCAAATGCTATAAATGGAACTCAAAGTCCCAAATGGGTTGAATTCATCGGCAACCAATCCCAATCGAACATTCCTAGGATCAATTGAGAAATCTGGATGTAATGAATCAAATGTATTCCACAATTTTGAATCTCATGGATGTCGCATTAACTCATCATTATTATCATATACAGAATGCTACTTCACGTGTTTGGAAGCTTTCGATGACATGAATAATTTTTGCAATAAATCTTTAAATAAAATTAATGCAAGACATTTGCAGGTGTGTTCCTTTTATTTTCTTCATGGTAGTATGTTGATTTAGACTTCCAACATTAGCTACTGACTGTCATCTATAAAAAGAACATTTTTTTATAATCCTGTCTACTTGAATCCTCCTTCTCTAATAAAGCATACAATAATTGGGATACACATGTATTTTTGTATAATTCAAACCAAGCATGTTAAAAACTTTTTTCATATCATAAAAAGTCTCAGGGATGTTTTATTCTGGAAATTCATCACGCAACAATTCCAATATCATGGACATTGCCTTATTTGTAATTCCACATAGACATTTGATATGGTACAACTTCAGCAAAAAAGAAAGTTTTGAATATTTCAAACATATACTAAGAGAAAAGGGTTAGAAAAATCTAAATATTATTGGATAAGAAGATTTATACTTATCTTTATCTTGGATTTTAAATATATCAATTTAGATACTATTTAAAATTGAAAAAAAATTATATTAATTTAATACTTTAAGGAATTATAAGGGTGCCCCTCCCCACACTTATAAAATGAAACATCATCTACTCCATTATTCACAAGGTTTGAGCACTATATATCAAAAATAAATTCCCTAATTCCTTCCTATATTACTTACAATTTCCATAGAACCTATGTTCATCTCCTAAAACTAAAATTTCAATGTGTAATGAGAAATCCAAAGGAGGTATCTCAAGGAAGAAGCAATCATCTTAACCAACTCTTTCAAGTTTACTTCATCTTCTACTTCCTCAAAATATATTGTACCTATTCAAAATTAATGAATCTAACAGCATAAATATAATAATATAATGTTATGATTATGGAATAACAAATTTCCACCACTTTTTAATCCTATATAAAGTAAAAACATTGCTCGTGTGTACATACAGCTTATGATCTCTAAATAGTGGTGTAATTAAATTTTCATCACCATTTTAATTGGATAGTTATAATAATAGAACTAATGAGAATATATTATATTTTAGAAAACATTATTTTTCTATAAATATAATAAATCATTCACCTTTTTACCATTCCACCCTTTTAGAAAATGATAGTGCCGCACGTGAGTACGTATGGACTACCACCTCTATGAAGCGATGTTATTCATTTTTTATGTCTTCCATTAATGGATGATTTTGAATATATATCTAATGAATATGAATTATTTTTTTTAACATGATTAACATTTTGGGTATGATTTAACCACGATAAATATGAAAGTACTAAAACTTCAAAACCAAAACTGATATGAAAAACGATATAATTAACACTTGAAAAAGGATGATTTTAATAAATAGTTATTAATAAACAGATATTAAAATGTTATAAGTGGATCATATATGATATTATAAGTATTTATTTGAATATTTTATATAATTATAATAAATATAAATTTATTATATTGGAAGTTAAAATCACTTTCAAATTAATCGAGGCCTAAGGTAAGGTTATATTTAACCATCTAATTCTTATTCCGGATAGTGTATATTTAAGTTTTTGTTGGGGGAATTATATGATATTTATATATTATACCAATTAAATTATATTATCATCTAGTTAACTATGAAAATTTAAATTTTTCATTTCATTTTCCACAATATAAGTACTCAAGATATCAAAATAATGATTTTAAGTAAAACCGAATTTGTATTCTCTTCCGTCGGGAATATTTTTCTTCAACATCAATATTTTCTTTAAAATGTTTATTAGAATATTTATACTATTTTAAGATGATTTATTAAATTAATTTTTAACCATGTATGAACTTCTATAAAAATATTTGAGAGTAATCTTCTTTTTATTTTCTGAATGAGGTACTTTTACCAAAGGTGTGAGTGAAATCGTTTTTTAACATTTATTGTATGAAAAGGTCTTTTAACCACCACAAATACTAATATCCTTTAATATTACTTTAAAAGTTACCATGTTTTTTAAAAAGGAAATGTTTTTCTACTATTTTGTATTTAGATTTTAAATAAGTTATTTCAAAATGAAATGCGTATTTCACTAAATAGCATTTTCAGTGATCCTTTTAATTTATATTCATCTATATAAACATCCTTTGATGAATCTTATGATTTATTAAGGATATGATCTAACTATACCATCAATCATATTTACCTATTTCTTTTATGATTAGTTTGACTAGGAAAAGTATTGAAATCTCATTTTCTAGTCTACCCAATACAAACAGTTATTAATTATTAAGGCATGTTGTTAACATTATGTTGTTTGTTTAAATGATGAATACACTGGACTTATTAAGTGACGGGTGGGCGCATAATTACATAGCCTATCAATGCATAAATAGGTATCCTGAGAAAAAATATTTTGGGTATTTTCCTTACCCATTTATGTATGATTTTTTATAATAAGGCCTCAATGTTATGTTTAATATGTTTAGAATTATGCATTACATAATTATTAAACTAGTTATTGATGAGCATGTGATTAATCAAACAGTTATGATATCCACAGATAAGTTTAAAGTTTTTTTAATTCTTTATATGTCATTATTTTATCATCATTTAATTATTCCTTATTTAGATAATGTTGTATGAATTTTCTTACTGAGCATTTGAACTCACACCTTTCATATATTTCCATTTACCAAATTTTCATGAAGTGGACTATGAATGATATGTAATGATATTTTAGAGAGACTAATGATGTTCTAAAAGAAAATACTATGATGTATTTTATGTTTTAAAATGTAATGTGTGATTTGATCATGTGTATAATTTTCCATGACTTCTAAAATATTTGGTCTATTGGGATATAATCATTTTTATCCACTTATAATGTAATAAATTAACCATTGGATCTGGGATACTAGTTTTATCATATTTACTAGGTTACCACCATCATAGAGTGAAAAAATATTATACTCCGAAGAATTTTTTTCAAATAATACATAACAACTATGAGTTTCTTGTGATTCCATTTTTCTTGACTAATTATCTATCAGAATTTATGGATTTTATGAACTAGGTATTCCATCAATATCATGATTCCTTCATCATGGAATTCATTTATGATATTCTAGTTTAATCTGAGACTGAGTAGGAGAATTAGATGAATTTATGAATTATTTTTTTGGGACATTTTGATAATATAATCTCCACTATAGGTGTCTATGTATAGCTTCTAGATTGAGGAAGTTGAATTCTTGGGGCATGTAATGTTTGTATAAGGAATTTTAGTCGATCTTGTGAAGTTAAAGGTTGTAATATCTTGGTAGAATTCAAACAAGGTCTTTTAGAAATAAACTATAACAATATTAGTGGACTACTATTAGTGATTCATTAGGAATTTATCAATTTTGGTATCACCATTGACCATAATCACTTAAGAAATAGTATACTTTCTATGTAATTCATAGTTTCAAGCCTCATTATACTAATTAAATTAGTGGTTGACCACTTGTACTATCTAGATCCAACTACAATTTTTCCTAGGATATGTGGTTTTTTATGATTAATCATGTAAGTTATTAGGTTTTTTTCTCATAAAAGGATGTCATGTGGTGGAACACAGCTCTTATATGCTTCAACCACATGATAGGAATTTCCCCTCCCATGATATCGAGCTAGAATATTTTATACATGTGATTAAGTGTTGACAACATTATCTATTTTTAAATAATTTTACGGTATAGACAATCAAAAAACTATAATATTTGTCACGTATCCATAGGATTTAGAACTTAGGTAAAGGTAGGGGTAGAATAACTTAAAAGAATTATTTTTGATCTCACATATACACCAAGAAAAAGAAATTTCATCACTAATGCTTTAAGAAATAAAATTTTAATTTAGGTTTTGATGGAATCTATTATATAGTGTAATATTAGGAGTCTTTTTGAATGAATTACATCTAATGATAAATAAGTAGAAGGAGGATGTGTTTCTTTTTACTATATAAATAATTATTTCTCTCCTTGTAATCATTTCTTAGTGGAAATTATAAGATAAAAAATGTCATCATATCATAGGAACAATATATGATGGGGAGACCACCACATGAGTAATCAACCACTTTTAAAGATATTATTTTCTTCAAGAAACATTCTGCTGTTCCTCTATTATATTTTTAAAGGCCTCTAAGAGGCATTGGGATCCTAGGTAAATCTGGGTATAGCTTACCACCATCAAAAAATTTACCAAAAGGATAAATACATTCAAATTATATAAGACACGATGGGAGAATTTATTTTAGATTTTGGTGGTTTATGGGACATCCATTTGGGATTGATCAATTTTTCCTATAATAATAGTTATTTGAGTTTTGTATTAATATCCCCTTTTGAATACCTTCATTGTCATCCTTTATACCCTACCTCATACCACACTATGGTGGTTAAATCCTACCGAATAAAACCCAGTCTTGTATAGGAGACGTTTAGAAAAAATAATATTATTGGACTAAATATATTATATGACTTATGTTGATCATTTTCATTGATTGTGGCTGATAATACATTCTTGAAAATATCACCCCATCTAGGCCATCACTAGTTTGGTAGAGACAAGAAACTTTCCCCAAGATTTCTGAGACCTTTAGATATTACATATAGGATTTGGAAATTTTCTTAATGACTAGTATTACCACCTCAGTTGAAAATTCACAAGGTGTTCCATATTTCCTAACTAAGTATGAATAAATTGGATCCCTACCTTGTTTTGAATTGGGTTGATCTTTAATTAGAATTTGATTACATGATCAATTAGAAACTAATCCATAATATTTAATCTTATAACTAGGTGTTTTGAGGGAATTTTTTCTTTTTTTTGGTGTTATATATGCATGGGAATGACTATCATGATCCATGGGAGTAGAAATACCTTATCTGGGAATAATGGCCTCATTTATTCTTAGAATAAAAATTGAGATGACACTATAGGGGAAGAAAGTGATATGGTGGGTACAATTTTCACACCCACTGTATCATTTCCAATTATGGATTCTATTATTTATTCATTTTTTATTATTCCTCCTCTTTAATGGATTGTTTATTTTGAAATTATATAAAACATGGGGGATAATACATAATGCACGACCATTTTTTTTGAAAACTATGAAAGCCTTAAAATCCTTATTAGAGGTTATTTTCATGGTTGGAATACATTTTTACCAAATCGTGAATCCAAACAGTGAAACTTCCCAGGTGTGTCCACTACCACCCGCATAGTTGAAACATGGTTTAGAAAACCATGAGGCATATCCAAAAGCATAAAAAAAATTAAATTATCAAACTATCCCTAAAAGAATTTAGTATACTAGACCTTATATTTTCTCTATCACTCGAAAAATATCCTCCTCCCTCATGTGATTCCAACCTCCTATCCCACTTATCTTGATTTGGGGGGATTTCACCTTGTTTAATCAAGAAAACTCATGTTAAGTTATTTAACTTAATTATTTTGTTTTTTATCTCATCTTTTATTATATTTCCATTCTTCCTTGAACTCATGGTTCCTAGGTTTTATTCTGACCAAAATATATGTATTGGTTTTTTATTTTAATGTTTTTTATTGCCTTTTGGGATCCCTATTTTATATTTAAAGTGGATTCTAATCTATTTCAAGTTTTTGTAAAGGTGTATAGAAGGTGGTTCCATTTTTACACTTTTTTTTTGAGATTTTAGGTTCTTGGATTTTAAAAATAAATTTTAAGAATACAATGGTAATTTTATTTTCATGCTTTAGAGAATAACTATTAGAAAAATTCTATTATTTAATTATTTTCTTCTTGTTGAAAATGGAAGAGCATGTTTTATTTAAGGAATTGAACTAATTTTAAGTTATATGATTAAATTAAATATTATATAATGGTTAAATTTATTATTTAAACTTCATGAGAAACCCCATATACTTGGGTAGGATAACCTATAATGAATAAGGGATTTTTTCACTATTTATGTGTGTCCCCCAAATAAGTGAAGTAACGCACTGTGCACTCTGCACTAGCTAGTGAAGACATTATAAACACATTCCACTAATTAAGTATTTTCCCTTATTGGGGATGTCGTATTTCTAGGTGGCCTTATCCATAGTGACCTTATATATCACTCCCATGATTCATGTTCTATAAAAAACTTCTAATAGATTTTTTCCCGCTTTGATTAATTTAATGTGATATTTCATGTTGTGTGTTTTACTTAAAAAATCAACAGATGCTTTCTGATATTATCTTCATACTAAAATACATTTACTTATATAAAAAAGTTTGTTTACAGAACACATGGTGGGATATTACTAGGATCCATATACTCACACCATTCATACATAAATGGTTTTATAAATAAATTGTGTTAACTTTTTTAGAAAAAGGAAAGGATCCACTTGGAAGTGAAGGGTATTTATGAAGGATTCAATTATATTTAGTGAGTCTATATGGTGGGATAATTCCTTACTTTAACATGAAAATGTGTATTGGATATTTTTATTTATTTTGGTTAATTTCTATCCTATTAACACCAATTGTTTATCTTTTATTCAGTTTCCTATAACTTTACCTCTATGGTTATTTATTTGTTTCATGTTATTATGTTTTTTGTATTTCCATAATATATGTGGCATGTATGGAGGTGTTATTATTGTATGATTTCTTGATAGCATGACCCACCAATGTATGCTGAGATCATTTTGAGTACTCATTTCGAACCTATTGAGTGGATTTATTATGTGAAACCATTCCCTAAGAGTTTTCTTTATTCTTAAGTACTAGTTTCCAACTTATGGGGATTTATAATGCCCTTTATGACATATCATGAATTTGATTGGTTTTTTTAATTAGGGCAGGCCATGTTGGTTTATAATAACATTTTTCTCTATTAGTGGTGAATCGTAGATCCATCGATGGAGGAATAGTGAATGAGTTGGAGGATAATGTTTCACATTGTTATGATTAGTCATTTTGATTCCTTTTATCAAATTTTACATGACTAGTTTAGTTATTAACTTATTTGTTATGTTTTTAACTCAAAATAATATTTTTTACTAATATTTCAATTAAATTTACTATAAATTTTTTATTTTTTATAGTTTTTCTTAGGTTTTCTTACTGAGGGAAAATTATTCACTAACATATTATCTTATCCCTCAAAAATTGATATCAAACTCTATGTGTTTAGGGAGTGTACTTGAGTCCACGTAGAATTCGTAACTCATGTCATGAGATTTGAGTATCTAGATCAGGGTGTTATAATTATTCATCAATCATGTATTCACTACTATCCTAAAATTTTGAAAAGAATCATTATTGTGTATTTTTATTTAACTACACACTACATGTTCATTTTTATATAAATTTATTCAAGATATATTTCAATTAAAAATTAATAAAAACTTAATATGATGATAAAATATTAGATCAAGGGTGTTATAATAGTAAAAATCTAGTTCCTTTTGACACCAAATAAGAAACAATCAATTTCAAAATTTTCTGATTTATTTACATGTACATGTTTATCATTTGACTACTTTCGTCAATCCACTTTCCTCCTTTCATTTTAGTTATGGAAACCAAAAAAATGTGGTTTCCCTCATCCTTGAACGCATTTATTATTAACATAACCATGAATATATAAAGTCACATTTAGTTTAGATAATAGATCTAATATAGATTTTCAAATTCCCTAATTCATCAAAAAATTTAATTTTTTTCTAAAATAAAAATATATAAAAGTATTTCCTATAGAAATATGGATCAATATTTTAATTGACTTTAATTGGACCATAAATGGACCCATAAGAAATCCATAATATACAAGGGATATAGATTATCACTAAGGGTATATAATATTATCCATGGGTTTATTTTCCCTCATAGAATATTAAGATAAATCAATACTAAATTCTAGTAAAAATTCTACATGAACTATCAATATTTCAGAAATTCCCAAAATTTAAAATAGTGTTGGTTAATAATGGAGTACCTATCCATAATAATACTTGGTATTATAAAATAAATTACCTTTTTAATGAATTAAACTAGAAAAAGAAGATTCATATTATACATCTGTAATACAACACATAAACATGAACTCAATCTAACAGACTCAAATAACTATAAAATAGATTTAAAAATATAGAAAAAAATATCATCATGAAACTAATACCCTCTCTTGTTCCCATGAACTATAGAGACTGAACCTTCTAAAAAACCTCTATCTAAAACCAGAATGATACATCCATTTAATATATAAATATCTATCAGTACCTGAAAGGAAACAATTGAGTCTTCATATCTATTTTGGTTCACATTCAGGTTGTGTCTAAAATGATCCGGTATGAACTGAAAAATATATCAACTCACATAATAGATAATTATACATATGAAAGTAATTTTAAAATAATATTTATATCTGAACATGTGAATATTTAATTAGATAAAAAAATAATGTGTTCTAGAAGTCAACAAAACCAATGTCATGTTTTATTAATGGATAAATATTATACTCTAGGAGGACCCAATCCTTCCACCAGTCAAGCTTAGAATCCATAATAATAGATTATTGGTATGTCTAATGGTTCCTATACACTGATGATATTTGTTAGATATATAATAACTTGTTTCAATAACAATGGTCGGGGTATTCAATGGCCTATAATAGAGAATCCCATTTCATATATACATATGGTTGGGAATGTTGTATCCCATACCATTACTTCATCCCCCCAACAACACAAGTAAATAAGTAAGGGAATTCCTTTCATGTTCAATCACATAAATATACTTACACATAATATAATAGACTAGGAATTTTACCAAGCCTATGGGTGGTTGGCGTGCATATGCAAAACCATTATCTCAACATTGTAACTTTTTCTCCAACTACTCAACAAATTATTGGACCATATATAAAGAAATAATATATATATATATATATATCTAATTGGAATAAAAATATAAGGTCTAGAAAATTTAATCAATGTACAATCCCCTTAAAATGATACCAAAATTACATAAGAATATCAATATGGTATCGTTATCTTCATCATATTAATATTAAACACATATAATCAGGATATCACAAAAAATATAAATATGATAATGTTTCAAGGTCAAGAAAAACATATTAAGGTAACTAAATGATCAGTAAAATCATGGAACAATTCAAGAATCTTATATAATTTTTTTTATCTCTATACCAAAATAAATCAATGATATAAACATGTTCATCTAAGAAACAAAAGTTTAAGAAAAATAATTTTTGAGTGGAAAAATATTTTTAGTTATATAAAATGACCTTATCACTAATTAAACATTACCAAAACAACCCGTAGAATCATACAATTATGAAAATAAAAAACACCTATTGAATAAAATATAAAATCATTTAAATAGACACCCATGAAGCAAATTGATCCATCATAAAGATCTTTCCAATAATCATTCCCCATTTTCACATGATACCCTTTATTGGATTTCAAGTTCACTCATTCAGACACCTTTTCTAAAGAAAATCGTATGGATTTTTTCTCATTATAGACCAAAACAATTATATTCAAGTTAAACCATAACATTAATATGTGACAAAAATAAAAAGACAAAAGTAATCACAAAAACCCTCAACAATGAAACGCATTTCAATACCTTTTCCAGAGAAACCACAATTAAGATAATATATTCCACTAAATAATCAAACCAAAACTAACTTATAATATGAAAAAAAATCCTAATTTATCTTAATCTCTCAACATGAGGGAACCAAAATTTTCTATAAAGAAGTTTATATTATTTTTAAAAACAAATCAGGAACCGAAGGGAAATAAAGAAAAGTAAGTAAGGGATAAACCCAACTTGTGGACCAATATAAATTCTAGAATGAAACCAAAGAGGTATGGAAGTGTCACTCCTAGAAAAAAGTACTACTAAATTGGTACTTGAAAAGTGAATATGTAAATTTTTTAAACCATACACATACACATGAATAAATTTTTCAATAATCCTAATAATAATAAAAGAGATTTTTCATGTCATCATATTTACTCTTACATAATTAATCATATAAAATAAATCCTATGAAAAATAAGATAGTAAATAATCCCCTTCTATTTCATAAAGCACATCCATCACCTCTCTATTGATGCAACCCATAAACTAAATTTTAAGTGTTGTTTGTTTAATTATGATTAATTCTGGTAGGATATAGAAAGAATAATTTTCATTATTTATTAGGTCATATAAATAAATAAAAACTTCTACAAAAAAAATTTGGGTTTATATCAAATAACTAACCTTTCACAAAAATCAGTCATGACTCATGAGATAATTTATATGGTGATATAATCTAGAATATTCTTAGCCAACATTTTTTCATAAAAAAGTAAACATGTAGGAATTTCACTTGTAATTATAAACATATTCATAATCATATATTTTTATCAATAAAAAAAAATTATGATAATGTTTTAAATATATAGAACTTAATTTATAAATCAATAATAACCCATAATTTCATTGAATTTTCCTTAGAAAACTATTAAGAGTAACAAGTTAAAAATAATTGTAAAAACTCCCCATTCATACATTCATAAATATCATTCTTTTTTTTTGAAAATTTTAAAATCAAGTGGAAATAAAAAAAATGTAATAACCCAAATAAAAAAAATGAGGTCTGAGATTATAATAAATAACATTCATAAGGGTTGTGAAATTACCAATGAATTTGAATTTTTAATTTATGTAGAAATGTTATTAAGAAAACTATGGATCATATCAGGTTTTCAATGTTTGGAATATCTTAATGATTTTATTTTGGTATGAAGAATGAGGCCCACGAGTTTTTCAGGTGCTTGGGTGACTTTCCATGTCATTGTACATGGATCTTGGGCTTGTAATGTGGTGAAACGACCAATAAAATTCCCTAAATATGATTTTTGATGATTGTGATGACACCTGGGGTCCATGTCTATCAGAAATGGACAAGGAGAAATTACCTAGTATTCCATGATGAATGGGTGACCCACTATGTTGTAGTGCTTGAGGATCGAGTCTTTCCATGGCCCCAATCCTTGAGAGGTTCCATGTGTAGAATAAAAGGAGGGAAAATGATAAATATGGGTGTTTTCTAACCATTTTTCTTGAGGGGTGGTAAAATATACAAGGAATATCCACAACACCATAAGGATTGGTGTTGTCTAAGGGGAAGATCCTTTTCCACCATAATGATCAATGAGGATCAGGGCCATGGTGTCTAGTGTGTTGGGATCCTAGAGTAATGACTATGGGTGAATGAAATCATAAAGCACGTTGGGGTACATGTCATACTATGATCTGGCCTTCATAAAATGGGGGGAACCCAATTTCTCCCATTAATTTTAAGACACTCATTTCCCTTTTCTTCCTTCTCATTCATGCCCGAACAAAGGGAGTTATCACCCTCCATTTTCTATCGATCCCCATAAAAATGGGTTAGATTTAATGTTTTTTCAGTGGTGAATCTTGATGAGTTTATCCCTTCATATTTTTTTCTTCTTCCTTTTACAAGTTTCTATAAATTTCATAGCAATTTTGGGTTGGTTTTATTGATAATTTCCACTAAAACAAGGTGAAAATCATCTTACTTCATTGGGATTTTTTCATGGCTAGAGGATGTTCTGAGATGGAGATCACACACCATTATGAATGATTTTGTTAAAAGTACATATCTTTATGGATTTATTAAGATTTTTAATTATAATTTTAGTAAACTAAATTATTTTAGTGATAGAATGGACGTTACTTGTTATGGATTTGTTCGGGGATGCTGTTTAGAGTATGTCATGGACCTTTCATGAGTGGTTGGTCAAGCTTTCAGAGAGACAAGATAACTCAGTGAGATTTTAAGGAATTATTACTACATGAAATTAATTATAATCCATTATAATTATTGTAATTAATTAATTTGGCTGTGTGGATTGGGTATTGGGGAGTGTCAAGTGTGGACCACATGTTGTGGCTCAACGTTTTGACAATCAGTTATGGTTTAATGAGTTATTAGTTTTTTATGACTGATTTATTTAAATTTTAAATTAATTATACATTGTTAAAATTCATTTTAATAATTATTTAAAATGTTTTATAATTATTTACTGAACATCATTAATTGATATTGGTGCACATGAGTTGATGTGATGCTCGTATGGGCTGAGGTAGTGGTATTTAGGTTGTAGTTTAAATGAAGTGACTCCAAGCTAAGGTAATTTATAAAGACCCAAGATTTTCATAAGTAGATATTCTATTTTTTAGATTAATATTCCTTAAATTACATAATCACGAACTTGAGGACCATAATAGTTTATTTCCATTGGAAACTTGGAAAATAATATTCTTAATTCATGAAAG